>CM049844.1:12546390-13746390 GCA_027422415.1 Schizothorax lantsangensis | reverse complement strand
TGATTTAATTTTATTGTTAACAGCCCTATAATGTCTTACTGTTTACATTTATTGATTAAATTTAAGAATTTGAGACAAAAGATGATACATACATTTAATTAGGTTAGAAAAAAATTGGCATTATTAACATAAAAATGCCCATAAAAGCTAAAAATCTATTTAAACTTATTGGAAAAGTTCATTTCTGTTAGTCCTGCAAACTAACCATCGCACAGAATAAGAAGAATATCAAATGCTTTGGGAGTCAGCTGTCCACGGTAGTCTTAGACCTGTCAAAATACCAGCACAATAACATGCTCAGCAAAATATTGTCTTATAAATCATATATCTAATTAATTAAAATTCCCGAAAATATTGAGATACATTTTTTTGTCATTATTACACACCCCTATATGGAAGTAAATGGCTACCAACAACTGTTTAGTTACCACCATTCTTCAGAATCTCCTCTTTTACGTTCAGAAGATGAAAGAAACTTATACAGGTTTGGAAAAACATGAGGGTGAGTAAATGTTTTCAAGATATTCATTTTTTGGTAAACTTCAGCAGTCAATTTGTTAGGTTTGGAGTTAAATTGTATTTTAATTGTTTAATCTGGTTAATGTTATCCTCATGCTTCCTGTAAACTGTGACAAAACATTGTGATGAGTCAATGCATTTCCTCTTTACACAGGAAACACAAGACTCTGTCTCTGATTAAAGATGGCCGTGTTATTGGGGGAATCTGTTTCCGGATGTTTCCAACTCAGGGCTTCACTGAGATTGTGTTCTGTGCCGTCACCTCCAATGAACAAGTCAAGGTATGTTGTCTTATTAAAAACTGTGATGCATTCCCATTATTATTTGTTATTATTCTTTCTCACTCATTGCTAGCTTGACCTTTACTCATTTGATTGTTTTTAAGGGTTATGGGACTCACCTCATGAACCATCTGAAGGAGTATCACATCAAGCACGAAATTCTCAACTTTCTCACCTACGCTGATGAATACGCCATTGGCTACTTCAAAAAACAGGTCAGTGCTTTATTAGTTCCATGACACAAAATACAACTAAAGTGGATGGTGAATTACATTACCAAGGATGTTCTGCTTAACGTTTCTTTTGTTTCACCAATGAAAATGAAATGAAAACTAATGTAATATTTTTTTAATAAGAATATGATGAAGAAGAACAATACTGGGTTATAACAACATGAGGATAATAATGAGGTTTTTTTTTTAGGTACTATCGCTTTAAGTATATGTCCCTATTCTTATTTTGTTTCTCTTGCTTCATGTCAGGGATTCTCTAAGGACATTAAAATGCCGAAGTCAAAGTATGTGGGCTACATTAAAGACTATGAGGGGGCCACACTCATGGGCTGTGAACTGAACCCCTGCATCCCTTACACTGAGTTCTCTGTCATCATCAAGAAACAGAAAGAGGTCTGTGTGTGTGTGTGTGTGTGTGTGTGTGTGTGTGTGTGTGTGTGTGTGTGTGTGAGCATGAGATCTGAGGTGTGTCAAAGAGGTTACACAGTATGGTAAAATGCATCATTTTGTTATTGCCTAAAGGCTTTTCTATCTCTATCTTACCCTCTCTCTCAGATCATTAAGAAGCTTATAGAGCGCAAGCAAGCACAGATTCGGAAAGTCTACCCTGGCCTGTCCTGTTTCAAGGAGGGAGTTCGTCAGATTGCCATTGAGAGCATTCCAGGAATCCGTATGTATCACTTTTATGTAGCTTTATATATATATATATATATATATATATATATATATATATAGGTATAATAATGCATGTATAAAAATGTATAATAATAATAATAAAATATTTTATGTATTTTATGTAATGCTTTGATTATTAACAATAATACCATTTTAATAATAAATATTACCATTTTAAATAAATGTGTTCTAATTGAATATATTTTAAAATGCAGTATATGTTGATTTGCTGCTCAAGAAACATTTCTTATCATTCTTATCATTTCTTATCATTAAAAACAGTTGTGCTGCTTAATTTTTTTTGTGGAAACAGTGATGTCAGAATGCTTTGATGAATAGATACTTCAAAAGAACGGCTTTTTTTTATAGAAATCTAAAATTTACTGTGACTTTTGATGTATTTTATGCATTCTTTGCTAAAAAATTCTTAATTTCTTTAAAAAAAACTTACTTGCCCCAAACTTTTGAACAGTAGTGAATAAATATCAATTTGATTTAATATTTATTTCATAGTAAATAATATATTTAAATCAATAATAAATTGAATTTAAAGTTTACTGTTTACTTGTCTTTGGACAGGTGAGACGGGCTGGAAGCCTTTAGGGAAGAGGTGAGTGTGTATCTGTGAGTCACAGCTAAACAGATCTTATGTAAACATGTAGTTTGTTTCATTTTGTGTACTTTTTCACAGCAAAGAGCTGAAGGATCCAGACCAGTTGTACAGCACCTTAAAGAACATCTTACAGCAGGTCAAGGTAATATATCTGCATTGCTAACATGTTTCAAAAACTATATTTATGAAATAAAACCATAAAAAGACTAATTAGGAATATGTATTGTACTCCTCAGTCACACCAGAATGCATGGCCCTTCATGGAGCCTGTAAAGAAGAACGAGGCACCTGGTTATTACCAAGTCATCCGCTTCCCTATGGGTACACAGAGATCTCTTATACACAATGCACCTTAGGCTTACTTTTGAGCATGTAATGGCTGACTGTTATATTGTGCATTGTAGACTTGAAGACAATGAGCGAGCGTCAGAAGAGTCGTTACTATACCACACGGAAGCTGTTCATGGCCGACATGCAGAGGATCTTCACTAACTGCAGAGAGTACAACCCTCCTGAAAGCGAGTACTACAAATGTGCCAACCTACTAGAGAAATTCTTCTACACCAAGATCAAAGAGGCGGGCCTCATCGATAAGTAATCCAGCTAGGGGGCGCAAGTAGTCGGTTTCCCTTTCTACCTCTTTTTCTCCACATTTATCATATATAAACTCCCCATTGTTTTTGCATCAAAAGGAGGGTTTTCTGAAATGAAGACATTTAAAGGAATAGTTCATCCAAAAATTTAAATTTGCTGGAAATGTACTTAACCTCAGGCCAGCCAAGATTGTTTGTAATTAGGGCTGGACGATATGGCCAAAATTTATATCACGATATGTTTTTTAATTTCGGTCGATACGATAAAATTCCGATATCGATATGAACACTTAAAAAAAGCCTCATAAAAACTGCCAAGAATGCCCACAACAGATGTCTGTACCTAAAAACTTATGAAAAAATTACTTGCCATGTCTATGAACTCCTCCTATTAAACTATATAATATTTTAGGGGGGGAAAACAACACAAATAAATTAATGTTCACCTTTTATTTGTATTTAGCCTTCATACAAACAAGAAATGCGAAATCACTGTCAAATAAACATCTCAGACTCACCTTATTAATATTAATATCTTTAACTTCAAACTATAGGCTAACATACGCTACCAGTCAAAAGTTTTTGAACAGTAAGATTTTAGATTTTTAAAGAATTCTCTTCTGCTCACCAAGCCTGCATTTATTTGATCCAAAATACAGCAAAACAGTAACATTTTGAAATATTTTTTACCATTTAAATGAACTGTTTTCTATTTGAAAATATTTTAAAATGGGAGTTATTCCTGTGATTTCAAAGCTGAATTTTTAGCATCATTACTCCAGTCACATGATCCTTCAGAAATCATTCTAATCTTCTGATTTGCTGCTCAAAAAACATTAATTATGTTGAAAACAGTGGAGTAGAATTTTTTTCAGGTTTCTTTGATGAATAGAAAGTTCAGAAGAACAGCATCTATCTGAAATAGAAATCTTTTGTAACATTATAAATGTCTTTATCATTAAGCATCCTTGCTAAATAAAAGTATTAATTTCTATAATTTCTGAATTATATATATATATTCAGAATATATACAGTATATCCCCCCCCAGTATATAAAAAATTATACTGACTCCAAGTGAGTTGCTGCAGAAGACAAAAAAAATTGTGCAACAACAAAAACATGTTGCTGGAGATGACTTATTATTATTTACAATGCAATCTGAATCTCTTCCAGTAGGAGGCGCTTTGAGAGCGGTAGAGCTAAGCGGTTTCCCCAGTTTTGGCTTTAAGCCTCTTTCACACAGCCATTCCGGAAAATACATGGAAAATGTGTCCCGTGATTTGTCCCGGGATGGTCTGATTTTGGTTCATTCACACTGCCAGTGATTTTCCGGAATCTGTGCGTGCGTTCACACACAATCCGTAAAGATCCTGTAAAGACACGTGACATTTCATGTGACGTGTATAATGCGCCACGCAACATTTCACTAAACTGGCAAACGATTTCAGCTTCAGCGCAAATAGTGAGGAGCTCCTTGATCGCTGCTTCATTCCAGTTTACACATTTTTCGTCGTGTGAACGTAGATCTGCCTTCAAAACAACCGGTAAAACAGTCGAACGATAAAGTGCGTCATCACTACGACACACCCTTTACGGCATTGATCCGGCTTTTGTTCACACAGCGCTCGTTCCGGGACTGAACCCGGCAATGTTACTAGGTCCCCAACCCGGGATCGATCCCGGAATTAATCCCGGGACGTGTTTGCGTTCACACAGAAGGCACTCCGGCAATTTTTCGGCAATTTTCCGGGACCAACGTGCAGTGTGAATGCAGCTCCGCTCATGAACGCTACTTTATCAGATAAAATGAAAATGCCATCAAAACTATTCTGAAGACAGTCGGTTCCCTTCAGAGATACATTCATATAAATCACCCGCGCTGCGTTTTGATTTTGAAACGTGCAGTGCTCATGTTTATTCAACGAAGTCAAACGCCACAAATAAATCAATGTATGGGAAACACGGGTAATGTATATCGAAATATCGGAAATGTGTTTAAAAATCATATCACCGTTATTGAAAAAAATTATATCGCAATACATATTGATATTGAATTATTGTCCAGCCCTATTTGTAATCTGTACAAATTTGGGGAAATTTAGCATTTCATCACTTGCTTACCAATGGATCCTCAGCAGTGAATGGGTGCCATCAGAATGAGAGTTAAAATATCTGTTAAAAGCATCACAAGTAATCCACATGATTCCAGTTTAATATCTTATGACTCTAAAAGCTGTTTGTAAGAAACAAATCCATCATTAAAGCATCACAAGGCATTAACTGATGGAGTCCTGTGGATGTTTTTATCAGCTGTTTGGACTCTTATTCTGACGGCACCCATTCACTGCAGAGGATCCATAGGTGAGCAAGTAATGTAATGTCTAATTTCTCCAAATCTGCTGAGATGAGCAAAAAATGCATTTACATTTTGGATGGCCTGAGGGTTATTACATTTTCAGGAAATTTTCATTTTTGGGTGAACCATTTCTATAAAGATAAGTATTTGGCGATTGTGAATATCCAAAACTGCCATGTGTGAAAAGTCGTTTTCCTGTCTTAAAAATTCCTTCTGCCAAAACTGCGGAACAATTTTATGGTATATACGGCTGGATGCTTTTGGTGTGCATGTGTTCTTGCTAGTGTATATAATAGTAAAAATCTGTTTATATAGATAAAATTTTATGAAAAAACTGTATATTTTATATAGTAGCGAAGGATGTGGCCTACAACTCAGCCAAGAAAAATGACTCTAATTACCTAATGTCGTACCTTCAAACAGCACTTATTTATTATTAAACCTAAGGAAATGTACTACTAAATACTAGTATTGATACAATGAAGATTCCTAATCTGAAACTTGCACATTTGCGGTCTTTATCAGAGCGTGGTGTAATGAGGAGCATTCCCTGTGCAGCGAGAAAAACAGTCTTAATATGCTTCATCTTTATGGCTGTGCTTCTAGTACAAACGTACAGCCTTTATATGTAAAGGTGACACGTGCAATGACTCGCACTATTGTTGTTTTCTAAAATATTTGTACTTTTAAATAATTAAGAGATGGGCTTTGTACTTCATATGGGGGATAAAGCTATTTTAAGGTATTTGTACCTTTGCTTTTAAAGACAGCATATTTTATAGAATGATTAAATATTTAGAGCAACTAATGTGAAAGAAATGTCTACTTTTGTGTTAGACTCTTTTAGTAGAGGGTAATGTTGCACAAACTGCACAATTCTTTTTTGTTAAAGAAAAAAATCACAATCATTCATTTCTTGAGTTATTACACGTTTATGTATATTTTATCATTTATTCGGATGCCATTTTTGTTTGCTGACCAATTTAGGTATGTTATTTAGCAGAATGTTTTTGTTTTTATTAAAAATGAGTCAACAGACTGGAGTTCCTGGATTTGTGCAAAATTTGCTGGTCTAGTCCAGCATTTCACCATGTAGCACAACGCTCTCAACAGTGTTTCCAATACTATAAAGCCAAGTGAAGAAAGCTTATTTGCTCATCCAGGATACCTGTTTCCTACATAGCTGTGCTTGTGTTCTGTCTCTTCGTGATCTTCACAAGATAATAAAATAATTTCAAATCAGTATTGACAGCGTTTATGTATTTCTCAATGAGCCGGCTGTTTCATGTGTGGGTCCTGACTGCCTGACTGTGCTAATGACTGTATGTTATCTGTTACTTATACAACAGTTAGTTCTGGTCCTTTAATCTGATCAGATGAGCAGCATTCCAAGAATAATATTAAGTGTAACATCACTCCGCTTGTCTGTGATTGCAGTGTTCCACACCAGCTGTCAGTCTGTGCATTGATCCTGCTATTTTCATTACCGAAGAGTGTTATTTTTGTTGTGCATATTATTATTATTATTATTTATAATTGTTTGAGAAAATATATTTTTCATTACAGTGGGCTTACTGATCACAAACTGTGCTTCTAGATTTAATTAAATGAGTAGACAACCGTATCTTTCATGTAATGCATAGTTCACCTAGAAATAAAAATGTACTCACCCTCAGGTCATCCAAGATGTAGATGAGCTTTTTTCCTCAGGACAGATTTGGAGAAGTTTAGCATTGCATCACTTGCTCACCACTTGATCTGGCATTTTGGCCAGAAGCAGTGGTGGATTAGTTTCTTACAAATGCAACTTTTCTTAAGAGATTAATTGATGAACTGGAGTCATGTGGATTATTGTGATGCTTTATCAGCTATTTGGACTCTCATTCTGATGGCACCCATTCACCGCAGAGGATTCACTGGTGAGCAAGTGCTACATTACTCCAAATCTGTTCCAAAGACGAAACAAACTCATCTTCATTTTGGATGGCCATGTGTGAGTACATTTTCATAACATTTTATTTTTTGGTAAACTGTAGTATAGTGTAGTAAAAAGTTCAAGCACAACTGAAGAATTAAAATTTTTTATGTATGGCTAAAAGGTCATATCATTACACCCATGAACAGAAAAGTATGATGTAAAGTCAGTTTTAAAATGATGCCTAAAACTCAACAATAAAATGGCAAATTTTACATTTCCAAGTTTGGTTACATCTAAAATCGCATTTATTTGATGTTACAATAAAATAGTTACATTTTCAGAACCGGCCAGCTAGCCAGAGTAATTTACAGTAAGATATTTCTGGCTAGTGGAACCAAATAAAAGAAAATTGCATACATTAAGAAGACATGCAGATGAGGCTTGATGCTGGGCTTCAAAAGAAAACCCTTGATTGCTGGGTTGCATCTAAAAGGAAAGTAAAAACTTGCTTTTGATGAAACATTTCCTCAGTATTTCACATTTGTATTTGCTAGAGATGTATACATGCTAATCTCTCATCAAGACTCTTCCATTTCAACCAAGATTTCAAATAAAACTTTCTCCATGTCTTTTAAACTCTGTCTGAAGAGCTGAGTGTGTTGCCATGACACTTCACCCTCTCCTCCTGTGAGCTCCGCCTCCACAATCAGCTCTTTGCCTCCGGACAGACTTGAAGAGGAGTGCAGTTCACCATCTGTGAAAACAAACCGATTACTAATATTATAATCGAGCTTAATTACTGGCAATCATGTTACATTTAAAAACCCATTTCAGAAATGAGCTCTAGAAGCACAGAGAGCAGTGATTCAACCTGATACACAAAGCACAGAGCTGATGCATCAAACAGTGAGACTCATACCTCCAGGGAACTCTACGGTGGTCTTGGCGGAGCGTAAACTCCAACGCACGCTGCCTGAATGGAAGGTCGTGCTGAAGGCTCGGACCGAAGTGGACTTTATCTTCATCCCTACTGGAGCGCAGTTAAATTTCCAGCTTATCCTCCCAAAGGAAGAGCCCTCTGTTCGTGTCAAATACACCTAAAATCACAGAACCAGCGCTGTAAGTACTGCATTGAAACCCAAATAAATACGTTTAAGATCAACAGCAATAAATAACTTTAAAAAATATATTAAAATAGTAATAAATGATAATATTTCACAATATTACTTTTTTTTTTCCTTCTCCATATTGATCAAATAAATGCAGTCTTGGTGAGCATAAGAAATTTCTTTCAAAAACATTAAAAAAAATTAACAACCCCAAACTTTTGAACGGTAGTGTATTATAAATATATAAATCTGCCAAAGTGAGAAAATTAAAACACATCATGAATTTATAGAAAACAAAAGTATACAACTAAACAAATGATGCTACCAGATTGAACAGTATTATAAATAAAGTTAAATAAAAAATAAAATAAATAAACATTAGCATTAAATATACCATTAATTTAAAAAATAAGTAGAATTGGACATAAAACTAAATGTATCACTAATATTGGTTATATAAGGAAAGGTATTTTCTTCAAAAAAGAAACAGCTAAAAGAAACAAACCATCTGCCAGTCATTCTCTTCTTTCCTGAACATATTTTCTGTCCTCCAAGCACCTCTCTGCCATCCTGGGATAGTTTCTTGGCCATTGCTCAGTCTGAAGTAACAGTTTTTGGTCACATTATAGCAAATGTGGAACAACTTGTTTTGCTTTTCAGATTCTGAAGGAATGAAGACACGTTCCTGTCCATCCTGGGAGAAAACATACATAAAAGCTAAGTTAATATACACACACACACATATATAAACTAAATTTTTTTTTTACTGATTGTGCCATTGGAGTGATATATCTGATATATATATATATTTATTATATCTGACTCCAATGGCATAATCAGTAAAAATTAGATCTATAGACAAACATCTCACTCCTTTAGCGTCACTTGCCCCAGACTCCCCTCGAGCCACCCTCCAAGCCAGAGATCCTGAGATGCGACCTCCCAGATCTCCAGATGTAGGAGTCTTTGGAGAAATAAACTCTACCAGCTCCACCAGCAGTCTTTGCAACAGCTGTTGTTTTCTCTCTGCTCCTAGAGACTGCTGCCTCTACAGGTATGAAGTGGTAATGACAGTCAGATTTATTTACTTGAGGCAATAATAAAAGGAGCTGCACTTTGTACTAGGAGTACATGAAAATGAGCAACGTACCGTAGCGTTGAGACCGTTAAGCGTATGCAGCAGCCATGTCTCCTGAATCTGTGTGCGTCTGGAAAGGACCTCTGGGTGTTTACAGGAGTACCTCCATGTCACATCCACAACCTGGTCCTTAGAGAACGCCAGGATGTAGGAGAGTTTCTTCCCCCAGCCGACTTCATACAGGAGGGGTTTATCGCATGTGTTTTCACAAGGGTCACAGTGTAGCCAGCGACGCTGCGACTGAGAATACACCTCCGTCCACACGTGATCTGAAAGCAGGACAAAACTGAGTGTTCCTATTCACAACTGATATCATTGTGGTACAGTAATGCTGTAAGATTTGTACCTGTGCTGTCCCAGATGTATCTGGCCTCAAGGCCTAAAGCTCGGCAGAGCAGCGTGAAACAGTTGGCCCATTCCCCACAACGCCCTCTTCTGGTCTCCAGAAGCTTCTCTGGGTGATTGTACCTGGGAAAAGAAAAAAAGTCAATTTGTAACTAACATGAGTAACATTGCTCTTTCAGAGTCAAATAGACTACTGTTGTGGTATTATTGTCCTTTTGTCCGAAAATGGATACAGGAACAAGAAAGAAAGTCATACAGGTTTGCAATGACATAAGGGTGAGTAAATGACGACAACATTTTTGGATGAACTACTTGTGCCTATTTATTAATTTGACAGGGGTAATACAGAATAAAATTCTATAAAATTCCATACAGGTTAATGAACCTTTAAAATGTGTACTACATCAACAGTGCAACTAGCTGATAGTAATGAAAAAGCTGATGTACCTTGGGAATCTAGTAGAGAGTTGGCAGGTGTGACAGTAGTGGTTCTCTACACGGCCTGCATCCCAGCGTAGGTCATCATTTGAGGGGGGGAGGGATCCGGAAGGCTGGGTTGCACCTCCACATTGGCTACATGGCAGATTGTTCACCCAAGAAAAGAAGTCTCCTTTGAACCACTGCAACAGCTCTAGAACCAACATGTCCTCCTCACCTAGATTACATGCTGAGAGTGGAACACAACACACAAACATGAGTCTGGAGTCTTCATTTCATCCAAGTTTTTACATATTGTTCAAAATGTCTTTATATAAAACTTTTAAATGAGGGAAAGGAATTCAGCAGTCGTTACTCCAATTTTCACTGGCTGCGTTCACACTGTCAGTTTTTGGGATTGACAACCGCGTTTTCTTTACAGGTGTGAGTCTCGAAATGTCTCGTTCACACAGCAGTTTACAGTTGTGTTTAGAATATTGTCTGTATATTCTAGCCCGTATTCCTTAACAGTGACCATAGCGACAGTGACCAAAGTAAAATCAAAGATGGTGATGTTAATAAAACTGAAAGTCTTATCACTTTCTGACACGACAAGGGTCCAATCGAGCCGCGAGTTATTTCGTCAAATCTTCATTAACCGACAGCAGCTTTTAAATTTGGGTGGAGAGCGGAGCATTTGAATCTCGCGCAGAACGCAAAACTGATATGATGTCTTGCTAACCTGGTTCTGCATCCTTGGCTTGTTTCAAGCGTTCTTTAGCCCTGGATCTGAGCAGTTCATGAGGTACGCAGTTCAGAGCCTTCTGCTGCAACTCAGGGCTCTCGTATATCAACACATGCTGGAAGTTTGACTGCAGAGTCTTAAGAAATGTCACGCTGCTCGACTAATATACCAGAGAGAAAAAACAGGAAGGAGAAAAGAGTATAAAAATGCTAGAACCAAACAATTTATTTTCCACATTATTAATTTAAACTGGTAGTGTGGAAAGCTTCAGCTATAAACTGAAAATCAAATTTATGACACCATCCTTAAAAAGAACACGAAAAAAGGACAGCGGGAAACCGAAATAGGACTGAGAACTAGGAAGAAAAAAGACTCACGGTGAATGGCAGAGCAGCTGGTGCAGGTGTAGGGACAGCGGAGGAAGAAGAAGCAGAGCCTGCAGAAGAAGAGGAGGGCAGTGGTGCTGGAGGAGGACTTGGAGGAACTCTGACACTTTGTTGGCTGGATACAGCTTTACTCGCACTAAGCCTCTGGTCCCTTTCAGCAGCAATTGTCTCCCGCACCTGCCTCAGCCTCTCCACAGATGCAGACTTCGGAAACACCAGGTGGGTTTCAGCCTAACGTGGACACATACAAAAAGCAAATCTGACATGTTATGATGTTTTTAAGCCATAAAGGTTTAGATCTATGTATCTATATGTATATGTGTGTGTACATGGTCATATGCAGGGCACCAACCTCCTCAAATCCCATCTCAAAGAGACATTCAACGGCTCCTTTGACAGGTAGGAGCTTGGTGGAGAATGTTGGATTTCCGATTCGGATTGATCTGTATTTATCCTCATTTGGGTTTCTACAACAAAAAAAACATACATACTCAAGATCAAACTAGAAACTGAAATAATGCTAACGAATGCAATAGAAATAACATGTAGCCTAGAAATTGCGTACAATATGATTAATGTAGAAAAGGGAATTCAAAAAACAAGATGCTTTACAGTCTGCTGTCTGATGGACATTATACTGTCACTTCCAATAATCAGGCGTAACAACATTCCACCCGGCACTCTGAATGTCTCCGGAACAATTCACTTACTTACCTAAGAATATTGTCCGCGTATGTAATGAGCAATTTAGAAACATCCAAAAACACTTCTGTGGGATTTTCACACAAAGCAGTGACTCCTTGAGCCCCAGACATGATTATTCATTTATCTTATACAGCAAATACCTCCGTGAGACAACACGTAACCTGCTTCTACTCAAAGTTGCGAATTCATAGCTGTCCGTTTTGTGCCTGGTACATATATTCCAGGAAGAAATATTGTCAGCTCTGTTTATTTGTTGTTTGATTTTTCATATAACTATAAAATATACAAATCACTTTAAACATATTTTAGAAAAATGTTTTGACACAGCTGAGCAGTCTGCATGAAATCATAGCTGGACAGGCGATCCCAGAGACCTAAACAAGCGACTTTAGAAATGACGGCATAATAAAAGTCTTTTAAAAGTCCTTAGCGATCACATCGACCAAATTTTTATGCGTCTGCTATTTTATTATCATTTTATTAACTTACTGTTGTTACAATGTGTTTGAGATCAAAACACAAGATAAGGCGTACATTTCACGTGATAGAATACAATAATTATCAAAATTGTACAATAAATTGCCCTAAAAATAAAATGTTTTAAAAATGTATAAAATATTGCTATAAGTTAATCATTACAAAACAAATATAGAGAGAATAAAAATGAAATACACAGAAAATCTAACACTTAACTGTGCAGCTGAGCTTGTGTAAATAAAATACGCAGCTATATAGATGTGAATGAGCAAAAGAATGAACGGATTGAATTGTGTACATGGGTGAACTATTGATCAGACATTAATGGATATGTACAATAATGAATAGAACATTTCATAGTAATGATACACGCCCTGTTTGTTTATTTTGCTTTCACATTCATGCTCCAACATTGTTTGAGGTTTCAAAAAATAAGAGTTCGAAAAAAGTCTGACGCCAGACCATTTATTTAATGTGTAAATCAATTTGCTTTTGTATGTCTATAATATTATTAATTTTATATTACTATGAAGTGAAATATTTACTCGGTTTTTAAGTTTTATTAATATACTTTTTGTTTGCATGACTTAAAATAATTTATACTTCATCAAACTGTAAAGTGTTGTTCTTTTTATTGTGAATTAACATTTGTCTGTTTATGCTCATATGCAAATAATTGTCATAAAAAAAACATCTTAGCAAGCATCGATTGTGAACTCATTTCGTATGGCCAAAAAAATCGTCCGGTTTCCCAACATCTGAATCTGTTCCGCTTAACGTTACTCACCTAAAAGCTGATCTCAGATCTGCCGGTAACCCTTTCATCGCTGCTTCTTGTTCCGGCCAATAAGGCGCGAAGTTACTCAGCCCAGGTTGCGTTGCCATCACACTGAGGTGGTCATTTGTAAGTTTAAAAATAATATTTACAGCAAGAATATTTTAAACACGAAAGTGTTGTTCATTATCCAGAATACTTATTTAATTATATAGTCGTACACTCACCTAAAAGTTCGTTTACCTTTGTGATAAAACTGTTAATTTCCAGTATTTTAAACACGTTTGTTAGCAGATTCGGCTACACGTGGAAATTTGTGGAAATTTGTCTTCTAAACTTGGACAGGATCTTTCATACAGCGACAAACAATGGCAGAAAAACCGATTTGGGAGCGAATCGGCAGTGGATTCGTGCAACACTATTATCAGCAGTTTGATACAGACCGCGTGAAACTCTCCGACCTGTATGTAAGTGGATTATTGCGAGTATAAATGACAATCAGTGAACGTGATGAGCCCCGTATTACGTTGTTTTGATCTGTCTTTGTGTTTTAGCTGTAGAATATTGTGTTCGTTTTAGCACCCCATTCTATGCCTACATATATGATTATGGTATTACTTTTTTCTCCTCTAGACTGATGCTTCCTGTTTGACATGGGAAGGAGAGGGATTTCAAGGGAAGAATGCAATCATGACCAAATTAAGTGTAAGTTAGCTTATTTTACACCTGTCATTGCTGTCATATACACATTGTCTTCCTGATTACAGAATGTGCCTGTTTGCAGAGCCTTCCCTTTCAGAGCATTCAGCACATCATCACCGCTCAGGACCATCACCCCACTCCAGACAGCTGTGTCATGAGCATGGTCATGGGCCAGCTCAAAGTAAGACTGCATTTATTACAATAGTTCTGTTTCGTCAGACAGCTGCCAAAATTTAGATTTAATTAGTTGATTTATGGATTTTTGGTCAAAGAAATTATTTCTGTGCTTTGCTGTTATATGTCTTAAAGGAATAGTGTTCATCCAAAAATGAAAATGTTCTCACCCTCACGACATCCAAAATGTAGATAAGTTTGTTTCTTCATTGGAACAGATTTGGAGAAATTTAGCATGACACTTGCTCACCAGTGGAACTTCTGCAGTGAATGGGTGCCGTCAGAATGAGAGTCCAAACAGCTGATAAAAACATTACAATAATCCACACGTCTCCAGTCCATCAATTAATGTCTTGTGAAGTAAAAATCTGTGTGTTTGTAAGAAACAAATCCATTATTAAGACACTTAATGATGAAAAATAGTCCTCTATCCACAATATTGCTTTCTCCAGTAAACAAATTGTCTTCAGTTATGTACAGATCAAGCACTGTTTACAAGTACAAAACAGTCCAAAATTGTTCTAAACAAATATGTTAGTGGGTTTTGATGTGAGAGGACTAGAGGAAACGTTATTATTGATTATGGACTGGTATTTTGGCCAGAAGCGACAGTTTCAAGTTAAAATTTCTCAACATAAATTGATTGACAAAATAATTATTTTTGGATTATCGTAATGTGTTTTATCAGTTTTGGACTCTCATACTGACGGCACCCATTTACTGCTGTAGATCCATTGGTGAGCAAGTGATGTAATGTTACATTTCTGCAAATCTGTTCTGATTAATAAACAAAATCATCTACATCTTTGATGGCCAAGGTTTGAGTAAATTTTCAGCAAATTGTTATGTTTGGGTGAGCTACTCCTTTTAATTTGACTGCAAAATATCACAAACATTAATATTGTTTTTGTATATTTTTACAGGCTGATCAAGACCAAGTTATGGGCTTTCAGCAAGTCTTCTTGCTGAAGAATGTAGATAACAAATGGGTCTGCACCAACGACATGTTCCGATTAGCTCTTCATAACTTTGGAGCATAGTATGTATAGTATTTACAGTCCATGAAACTTTTGTATCTGGAGTATGGTTTCCCGTTTCACACTCCAAACTGATTTCGTCCTATTTTGCCAAGGATCTTGAAGGTTCAGGATCATCTCCAGATAAGAAAAAGACATGTTAAAAACAACTGATTATAATAATCATAATTTGTATGTTGTGGCATGCACTGTTTGAAAATAACTTGAGTTTGATAATAAATCTCATGTTAGTACAATCCATCTTTGATTTCCTTTGCTTCATCTTTGGTAAAATGTCTTGGTTACTGATTTATGACCATTTAAATAATAAAAGCAGATTTTACATTAGTAAAATTTACAATCAAGACCATGATAAAAGTATGAGTACTTTTAGAAAATGGCATCGGGGAAAGAAAAACATTGGTGTCAGATGCACCAATTAGTTTGTACAGGCATGACTGTATTTACCTCAGAGGGTCATTTAAGTTCATATAAAAACATTTCTTCCACTGCAGACAAAAACATCTGATAATCAAATAGCTCTGGTAATGGGGTCTGATTGGTCAATACAGTATAGTCAAGGGAAGTGGTTTATTGTCATTTCTGCATTGTCTGCCAGAGGAATAAACAAAATACAGGGTCTGTGGAAACATTTTACATACAACAGTCTCAAGACCAACAATTTCAATTTTAAATACAGACAAATACGTACAAGATAAATACACTACAAAGTATCTTTTCACCTAGCTGCTGTGTATATCACTGCACAGCACCCATAGAGGGCGTTTGTGTTTTGAGTTATGTGGTCAGTTTGCGACATTTAGTTCAATTGTTTGTCAAATGTTGTTTTGCAGAAGTGTATTTTGATACAACAAAATACGAAACTTCTTCACATGCTTGTAGGTCTCAATAATCATATTAGTAAAAGTGAATGAAGCACGTGTAGTGTGGCTATGCCATTTTATTTATGTACTATAACTTGTAGTGGAAGAATGACATTTGAATTTACTTAACATTTTAATGAAAATTTGCTTCCATAATCAGAAAAAAAGTATTTCTTCTTCGAACAACATTAGTTAATTTTCTAAAACACTAAAAATGAAAATGATATCATGTCTAACATAAAATCGCACAACTTGCTAGGTTAGCACTATTGCAGCTACTAGGAAATCAAAAAATCCTCAAGATTTTCTAAGAAAGCCACTTTTCATCACCGATGGCCTGACAACCCTTAGATAACTGCACACAAAATCTCTGATATAAAAAACTATTTGTGAACTAATTTAATAAAAAGGTGCAACATCGTTATGAAACGTTACGATGACCGCAATCATCATTTGAAACAAAATCGGGTCATTGAATAAAAAAAATCCCATAATTGCAGAAATTTGCATTATTTATAAAAATATTTACATTGGATTGTCTCGTAATTTTAAATAAAAAAAAATGCGAACAAAATTGTTGTGATTAAAAAAACTGCTTCACATGTATTGTCTAAGGTAACTTTTTGTCATACAATAAAAACACAAGTGAATTTCTAAAAAAATCATGCACCGTCACTGCAAGTAGCTATAACCCGTTTTTTCATATGCCTTTGCTAGTGTAAATTACTTGTTACCCATTGGATGAAGACTAGTGGTGTGATATGACTTCAGCAACAAGACCCCTCCCATCTTGTGCTGTTGCTCAGCAACCAACTGACTGTTCAAGGTGCCATCTAGTGGCTATGCCTGTGAATTACAAGTAAGTGCGCCCCCTCGTGACCAGACCACATCTAAGAAAATGCCTCATTATGATGAATATTTGAAAGACTGAAACTGTAACCACCACAATACTAGGTCCAACTTAAAAGTTAGACATACCACCCACGTGATTACCACGGAAAACCAGCAGGAGTGATATATAAGAAAGTTTTTCCATTTCAAGCGAACTTAAATGCGATTGGCCAGGCACGCAGTATGATAATTATGCCCTGACGTCACTTCCCAGTTGTTCAATGCGCCATTTTCTCGACTCTAAACGGCAAGCACAATAAATGAGTCCTACTTGCAAATATTAATAAATACTCTTTATTGCTGGTTTCCATAGTTGAGAGCGCAGAGTTATTGTTTCAGCATCCTACACCGCTTCCACATCTTCTCTCATCGGTTTTGGCAAGCACGCGGATTGGTGAAAGTAGCTAAATCCCCTCCCTGAGTCGGTGTGGCGCTGAAAAAAGGTAATGTCCTCACAATTAGATAGCAGTGGGCACATTAGCTTTTGCGTTCAGTTGTTGCGGGTTCGGTATGATCAGGAAGTAGAACGAAGCCCATTAGCTGAGCGCTGCGAAGAGGTTACTTTATGACATCACTGCGTTATTTAGAATCGCGCGTTCTTGATAGAATCACTTGTTTCGCGGTTTGAAATCTTTCCTTTCGAACTCTTAATGCTGTGGGGCGCTGGATGCGTTATACTCGGCTAGTTTAGAGTTACGTTAGACTATTGTTTCGAACATTCCGTGTGTTTTGGCGGGTGTGGATCTGTTTGGTCAGCGGTCGCAGTTGATGCTTGCAATAAATAAATAATTACAGCTTGAATTAGACATGCAATTTAGGCGCTCACAAGCTTTGATAATGTACATGTGTGCAGTCAGAAAGTGTTGCATTTGTCTGATGCAGGGCTAAGATGTGACATTTGGTCTTTTGTTCACAATATCTGTCATTCCAATGCGTACATTTAGCATGCAAATACAGCATGTCTGTTTCAACATTGGCGAATACCGAGTTGTAGAAATTACACGAGGAAGTTCTCCATGTGAGTGATATGTATAATTTGCTGTAGTACTGAATTCATCAGATTGTGGTGTTATCATAATCACTGCACGTGCAACAGGCAAAGATGTGAAGCACTTATGACCCATTAAGAACATTATAACCCCTTTCACAAAAAAAATAAATAATTCAATTTTACCTTTTACTGTTAATGTTCTTTTGCAAATTTTTCATGGCAAATTCTCCCCCAAATTTTTATTAATGCCAAATTTTTATAAATAATTTGAATAATTGAGTAATGGAGATGTGATAACCATCCATGGTCAGAAATGAATCAGGTCAAAAGTGACAAACTTCCTTTGATATTTTATTTTGGATAAAACAGACAAGATTCATATTTGTTCAGAGTGAAAACAAATAATTTAAATAAGTTGAATAAAGAATACATAGAAATTATAGGAAATTATCTCTCTTTCTCTCTCTCTCTCACACACACACACACACACACACGTACACGTGAGAGGGAGAACACGTGTAACTGTCATAGAAATGTCACTAAAAATGATAATAGTTATTTTTGGGCTCAACTGTGACAGACATATTTTCATGAAATTCAAATGTATATTAAACTGCTCCAGAATTACGAATTATGATTTTTTTTTTCTTTACCACAACTAGATATTTAGAGTGTGGTTTCATATACTGATATACTATATAATTTACTAATACTAGTATGTTAATAATTTTAGTTGCATTTTGTAGCATAGAAATAGACATTAAAACTCTGGAAACCCTTAAAAGAATATGTGCATGTATATAAATGAATGCAGTCACGAACAAAATGTAATAATGTATAATAATGTAATAGATTAGTGACTGCATTGTAATGTTTGTCTTGTTTGAGTTATTATAAAGAAATATTCCCATTTCTTTGACTGTTGTTTTGAGTTACTCTAAGGGTTTATGCAAGCGTTTATCTCTAATTTGGATTTACTTAAGATTTTATAGCAAACGTTTTATGCTTTGTTCACAGGTGCTCACTCTTTTGATTTTTTTTATTAAAATCTGAATTAAATGACCAGACTGTTATTTTAAAATGAATGTATTTGGATCCATTACATGGACACTGTATTCAGTATCTGGTATATCTCTGTTGGTTTCCATGGTAATGATGTGGGTGTCAACATGATACCCAAAGAGTTCCTACAAAAACTGAGAGCAGAAAGCTGCAAAGGTTTGGAATTTAGTATGGGCACTAGGGACATGTTTCTACCAATATTCAGACTACATAATTGTCTCTATAACAATAATTTTGACAAAACAGTTAAAACATGTTTATGTATAACCACTGTTGTTGGTTTGTGTCCTTTGGTTTTTATATAAGGAGTCCAGGTAGACATGTTTTTCCAAAGAATTAATGGAATGGTTTTGTTCATATTGAATTTTGTGTTTTCTATTCAGTCTGTAAAAACTAAAATGATGCGAATCAGTGATGGCAAACAATTAATTTTTTTTTTTTGTGATTGGTTAAAGTGTTGTGTAACATACACCTAAATATGCCAATGAACATTTATTCTAGTATTGCGTAATTTTTATATAATTTCAAGGCTGATAAATAAATCAAAGTAAAAATGACAAAATAATGACATCATCCAAATGGAACCCAAAGTGATTCTCTTTCAGGTGTAGGACCATGTACCAGTTTCCAGTCAGAGGGTTGGAGAAGATCCGCAGAACAAGACGAAAAGTAAAAAACATTCTTGGAGAATTTGGACTTGAAGAATGTCTTAATTTGGGCCAGGTATGTTTGTTTTACAATGTAAAAATAAAATATGGACTATAACTGAAATCCCATGTCCTTGTGTATCAAAATAGCCTTTTAATTTAAACGTTTTTACATTTGAAATGTTATTTCTCTTTTTTGTTTATCAGGAACTCCAGGAATTTTACCCGGGAGACAATGTTTTTGATGCCACAGACTGGCCCAGTTTATCTGAGGGATTTGACGGACGGTGGAAAAAGAAGGTGAAATTAAAATGTTACTTTAGTAAATTAGTTTCACTTTACTTAGCAAAAACTGTTTAAATAATGAGCATCTCTGACTATTGAGTGGCAACTGACTAAATTCTAACCAAGCATTTTCAATCCTTAGTGGGAATATCGGACACGAGGGTTGTGTTGCACCTTATGCGAGTTCTCTACAAGATCCTGGCATGCCTACAAAACCCATGTTCAGCGCTACCATGATGAAGAAGAGCGTCTGTGCAAGCTTTCAGCATGTACTTCTTGCCCATTTATAGCCCACCCCAGAGTGGTCTCCAGGCACCTCAAATTGTTCCACGTTGAGGACACAAAGTTAGAAACTCTGACTATCCCGCAGCTGCCTCCAAGGGCTGTGAACGGCACCACGTTTCAGTGCCGAAGATGCCATATTCAAGATACTCTTTTGTATAGCGTGAAAAAGCATGTTCTTCTTTATCACTACACTTCCACATTGAATAAATATGCCGGGCAGAGATCAGAGCGGGAACTTGTGGCCCTAGGAGACATGTCTCAGAAATTCTACTGCAAAAAGTGTTACGTATCAGCTGAGACATCTGAACACTTGCTGTATCATCTTCTAACGTCAGAAAAGCACAAGGAACTGGATGTTCATATCAGAGCTCTAATTTTTGAAACAGACAGCACGAAACAGTACCCTGCTCTTGCACCAAAAACACAAAGCACTCCTGCTGTCTTGATGATGAAAGATCAGCCAGCGTTGACTTCTACATTGGCCGCTGGTGGAATTAAAGGACCGGAAAATGGTGGTCCTGCAATCATTTCTGCCCCTGGAAGCAGCCAGGCGTTTCTCCCAACTCAAGCTTCTGCTCTGGTTCAACTTGCAAGCGCTGAGGCTAAGGGTTTACTGAGGCCTGGAGTCCCACTGGCTTTTCAGAACACCCAAATTACCAGACCTGCCATGCCTCCTGCTCCTAGTTGCATTCCTCCCAACCCGGTGTCTGTCACAGTAGGTCTACCTAGTCAGTCACAACTGCAACCTGTTTCCCGCCAAATTGTCTTACCGCCAGGTGTTCGCCTTAATGTACCTGCTGTTAGGCCACCGGCACCTCAGTCCCACGCTGCTAATCCTAGAATGCCCGTAAATCAACCCGCCTCTGGAGGAACCATGATAACCTCTCAATCACTTCTGAGCCATTTGGTCCCCACTGGCAACAAAGTCGACGGCTTGCCCACCTACACTCTCGCTCCTTTGCAGGTCCTGTCGGTCCAAGGAAATAACTCTCAAGGAGTCAGCAAACCACCCTTGCCGGCATCCCAGAACAACCTACCTGTTCAGCAAAACAAACCAAACACCTCTTTGCCAGCCCCCAAGCAAACCAAGAAGTGGATCACGTGTCCTATTTGTAATGAACTCTTTCCGTCTGATATCTACGAGTCCCATCCAGAAGTTCACAAAGAGGCAGCTAAAATGCCCAAGATTGGTCTAGCTGCTCGTGCTCCTTTTTTGAAGAAGATGCCAGACAAGACGGTGAAATGCCTGACATGCAAGATCTTGATTTCAGAAAAGGGAGTTTTTGAACACCTGCTTCATGGCATGAACTGCTTGTTCTGTTCCGGGCTCTTCTACTCCATCAAGCAGCTTGTCGACCATATCCAGAAGGAACATAATGTGAACCGAAAGAGCAACTGTGACTTCATGAGGCGTGAATACCGACTTTATACTGATGATTCGGGGAATCTGCTTTTCCCTTACTTCGACATCAGGACCACGGCTCCTAAACTAATTATGGGTGAGAAGGAGCTCAATCTTGCGTTGGTCACAAGCTCCCTCGATCTGATCTTTGTGAAGATGTTGCCCAACAATCCTCTGGCTATGGGCAAGCTGTCCACACCATGCAACATGCCCACACCTAATCCTGACAGCACGGAGTGCCCCTTCTGCTCGGAGAAGCTTCTGAACAAGGAATGCTATCAAATGCACCTCAAAGAGAAGCATTTCATTGTGCCCACTCTGCATGCTATACTTAAAACCCCATCATACCGATGCCTCTACTGTGGTGGTGTGTACACTGGGAAAACCACTACCAAGGCCATCATTGTTCACTTGGCTAAATGTCGCAGTGTACCGAAGAGTCTCAAGGATAGTGATAAACTGAATTTAGGATTAGCTGTTACTCCCAGAGCAAACCGAGCAGTTGTGTCATACCCAGCTCATCCAAAACAAATTACTGGTCCAACCCCGACTCCAGTTCAAGCCTCTGTTCCTGCCACACAGCCACCAGAAACAGAAGCAGAGATGCAGAGCAAGTTGCGCCTGGAAATAGCCTTCAGGGAAGCTATGGAGGCAAATAGGAGAGAGCGGGAGGAGCGGTTGGCAAGGAAGAGGAAACTCGAGCGAGATAGGTTGGCTGGTCTGACTGTCCCCACACCTGAAGTAGTAATCGATCCTTCTGTACAATTAGCATTGGATCCTACTGGAATGGAGCTGTCCACCTTTGAAGAACGTCGTGAGTTTATCAATAAGTACTTTAATACACAGCCTTACCCGCACAAGAAGGAGATCGTTGCCCTGAGTAGCCGTTTGCTGCTTAACAAAACTGACATTGCTTGCCAGATTAGCTCAAAGCGTACCAGATGTCTGAAGAACATGCAGAAAACTAAGGCTGTGGTACTTTTAGGCTTCAATATGGCAGAGCTGATGAAATTGAAGCATAATCTCCTCATCCCGGAGATTGAGCCAGAGAAGGTAACCACCGTGACAGACACAGAGATGGAGGACCTCCAAGAGTAGATTCCCATTAGTAATAAAGAGAAGGAGGCCTTGAATGCAAATTGTACTGAGAGCCTATACCGTTTCGTGTTCCTTGAAACAATGCAAAATATGTTCCATTCTCACCGAAACTAGTGTTAAACTGTTAACCAAGTAGAATTTGAGAGACTGAAACAAGCAAAAATGTGTTTGATTTTTGGCTGCTGTTCATAAATGTGTGTTTGAATACTTATGTTTCGTTTCATATTAACCATTTTAAAGTATACATCCATTACTTTTCATTGAGGCATCACTTTAAGCAAGGTTCATGTTAAATTAGATGTTTGTAGCCCATTTATAATTGTAGGTTTGAAAATGTTTGTGTGAAATATACTTTTCATATTTGCCAAATGTCATAAACTCTTTTTTGTGACATTCTTTATATATTTGTTGGAATGTAAGTGTTTATGAAGTTACCCGATTCCATTGTTTTAGACCATGTATCTTTCTGTTAATTAATTCCATTTATTGTTAAATTTCTATTTTGCTTGCCTTATATTTTATAAATATGGTATATTCAAATTATTGTTTTGATCAGATTTTTTTGCCAAAAAAATTATCTTATAATATGAATGAATGCTGCGTACCTAAGTGACATCCTCTTAGCTGATACCTACTGAAGTGTGGAGCTTTGCAGAGGAATTTGAATTGGTTGCAGTTCATTTCAATTGTGTAATGATTGTAAGCATCAGAATATCTTGTAGACTCTTGACTTCCTGTTTTTTCCTCTGTTCAGTATTCAGTGAACAACAACATCTAAGCTTACAGAATGAAAGTTGTGTAAATAAATTAGAGCATATATACATACTTACAAGTGCACTTCTTTCAATTGTATGTTCATCTGTAGTAATGGCCATTTTTAAACCTCAATCTTAATTGTCATTATCAGAGAACAAAATGTATCAGTTAACCAGTGTGTAGTTTATTTCAACTAGTATTTTGTATTTATTTATAGTTCAAAAGGGAAAATAAACATAACTTTATTAGTGTGATCACAGATCTTATTTGAAGAACTAAAATGTTCTTAATATTTTAAACATTTACTTGTCTTCATGCTGCCAGTTAAATTTAAAGTTTATTCTGTCATAAGATATATAACTACAAAACTCTGGATGTTTTGACTAGTAAATATATAGGTTGTTGGTGTTTACGTGTCCAAAGACTTTTGTTTTTTTTGGTCTGATATGGTAAGATATACACTTTTCTTCATACATTAATACACCTACATTGAACCTAAAATGTTGAAGTTAAAGTCTGCTGACAAAATTTATTTTTAAGTTTTTCCATTTTTAATTACCTTTTTGCTTTCTCAGGTTAATGTTAAATGGTATTAAATTAATTTAAGATTGAAACGTTACATTAGTTTTTATAAACATTACACATTCAATTAAAATTAGTTCACAATGTCAGAATACATGGTAATTATATATATAAAAAAAAATAGCAAAGTACTTAGCATTTTGCCATAATACTTAGAAACCATTGCTGTGCATATTTGTTTGTGATTATGGGCAAACAAGTCCAACTAATTCCTTAATAAATTCTAATAATTTAAACACTTGAAATTTAAATATCTATAAATTTGACTGAAATATTTCCAGTTGTATTTCTATAGTCTTTGACGAAGCAGCTTTCTCCGATCCAGCAGAGGGCGATAATGACATCTGCACGCACTGTCCACTAGCCGCCGTCGTTGCACTACTGAGAACTTACACATCGAATAAACTGACAACATCACTTAATATAACATACAAAAATCATTCACGGTGAAAACATTTAAAGGGAAGTGTAGAAAAGAGGAAGTGATTCTTGGAAGGTTAAGACTTGGACACACAGGATTAAAGTCAACTTTGTATTTAATGACAAAATGCGTTTCTGATAAATGTGACGGTTGTAATGTACCAGAAAATGTTGAGCATGTCATTTTGTGGTGTAATAAATATAGTGCAGAGAGGATCATTTTACGTAACAAGATGAATGGATTAAAACGTGGATGGAATTTTAGGAAGGAATGAGAAAATGAGGGATTGTTGTAAGGCTCTATTTCTTTTTCTAAGAAATACAGGATTAGATCAGAAAATATAGGTAGGTTATAATTCAAAAGGAAAGGAAATAAAGAGGAAGAAAAGAAAGAAGGGAAAGGAAAGGGAGGAAAAGGGGAAGATAAGTGAAAGAAGAGGGGGGAAAGAAAGGAGAAAGGGGGAAAGAAAGAAAATAAATAAATAATATATATGTTTTATTTTATCTATTAAATTATTATTATTTTTTTTAACTAAAGTATATAAAACCCGATGTTACACACTCCTGTACAGTAGGTGGCGGGATGCACCTATAAATGCTGGTTTGCGATCCGCCATTAAACTAAAAGAAGAAGAAGAAGAAGAAGAAGAAGAAGATCACTTAATCTACACGTCCAGGTTAATTTAAATTGTGAGGTAAGGATTGCATTTGCCTTTAAAGTTTTTACCTTTTTCATTGCTCTAATATTTAATTGTTGAAAACTTCTGTTGGCTTCTGCTATTATTTTCTATAATTCAGAGCTAACTGCTAACGAGAAAGCAACGTGTGAATCGTAAACAATTAACGTTAGTACCGCATCATAACGTTTGAACAGTTTATTAACCCAATAGTGCGATTCTCAAGCAAGTGGATTTGACAACAACCTCATGTGTCTTTTTAGAAGTGTGTTTGGATATCCATCAAAATGTCGTACATGCTCCCTCATCTTCACAATGGCTGGCAAGTGGACCAGGCTATTTTATCAGAGGAAGACCGTGCGATTGTTATACGATTTGGCCACGATTGGGACCCTACGTGTATGAAAATGGATGAAGTGTTGTACAGCATCGCCGAAAAGGTATTACTGTGTCCTAGTATTCATCCACCGAGCTGAACGTGAACACGTCGGTAGAGACCTGTCCCGCTCCCGCCCGCTAGTGATGTCCGGTTCGCAAACGAATCGTTCGATTTAACCGGATCTTCTTAATGAACCAGTTCACCAATTCGGACTGAATCGTTTGAAACGGTTCGTGTCTCCAGTAAGCACTTACTTACATTATTCACTTTTTTTTTTACGTGCCTGACACTCCCTCTGTCTCGAAATAAACCAATATCCCGGAGTTATTAATTTACTCAAACAGTACACTGAATGAACTGCTGTGAAGATATAACTAATGATGAACAGGAGCAGAGCAGCATGTGTGCAGAGAGTCGGGTAACGAACAAACATGCCCACTGCTAGAGCGGTTCTTTTTTTAATTTTTATTTATTTTTTATTAAACGGTACAAACATTAACAGTTACAATTATACACAAAGATAAAAAAAAAATAATAATAAAATAAATAAATAAAATTCAAGAATATACACTCAGACTTGCCAGGGTTAACAAAAAATAAATAACAGTAAGGTAATAAAATTACATTTTAAGCAGACACAAAGGATGAGTACAGAGATACAGTTTTCATAGCTTTCAAATTAGCAGAATTTTGGATAGTTTCCACATACTTATCTAAATCAACTTTGAACAAAGAAAATAGAGGTTTAGAGCCAGTAAACTTTTGTTTATGAATATGAAATTTAGCTAACAGAAAACATAAATTAATTACGTAATATTTTCCTGTATTTTCTTTTGAATAGTCAAACAATCCAAAGAAAGCATCCTTAAAACAGAAAGAAAAGTCACTTACAAAATAAGATTGGATAAACACTAAAAAGTCTGCCCAAAATTTTCCAGTGTAGGTGCATTGCCAAAACAAATGAATGAAGTCTTCTTCAGATGAATGACAAAAACTGCACTTCACTTCAATGTCTGACTTATATTTCCTAAGAAAGATTTTAGTTGGGTAACATTTGTGAATCAGTTTAAATGTTATTTCTTTTCTTTTATTGGTAAGCAGATACTTATGAGGCAAAGTCCATACTTTCTCCCAAGGTATATTCTCCACAATATTATTCCAATATGGTATTACATAAGGAATTGTTGTTATCTCTTTCTGGAAGAAAGCTCTGATTTTATAGTTATTTCTTTGTTGGTCTACAGAAAAGCACACACTTCCGATCATTGTGTTGGTTAAATATAGAGAGTAAGTACATGGCCATGGAAATGTGGTACCTTGCAAAAGAAAAGACACACCAGAAGGAATGGCATTGTAAACAACAGCATATTCATTAGCAGATACAGTAATATTATATTTCTGTAAGAAATCTGAATAGTTATAAAGTCTGCCTTGTGAGTTAAAAAGCTGTCCAACTAACAGAAGGTTTTCAAACCAGCTGTCAAAGAAAAGGGATTTATTCTTATAAAGAATATCCTTATTATTCCATAAATAATATCGGTGTGGAGAAAAGTTGTTTGTATATGAGGGACCAGGCTAAGAGCATCTGCTTATGAAAATTAGAAAGTTTGACAGGGATCTTCGAAACATTATAATTACAAAGCAACTAGAGCGGTTCTCGTTCTCGAGTCAAGAATCAGTTGCAGCGGTTTCTGGATCACCAGTACACTGAACCGAGAACCGTTTCTTTCGGACACGTCCGATTTGAGAACTGATGAGCTGATGATACTGCGCATGCGTGATTCAGCGAACAGTGATTGTCTACTATGACTGACACAGCACGTCTGAACCAGTTCTTTTGGACAACTGATTCATATGGCGCGGGTAAACCGACGACTTGAATGAGGGCGAAACGTAAATTTATTTAATAACAAATAAATCGCAATGGATTAGTAAGTGGATTATGGTTTCTGCGCTGATGACAACTAATTTATTCACTTTATATCTTCAAGACTTAAATCCTCGTATGCACATCACTGCCTGTACCTGTATTTGGTGCTTGCAAAACTTAATTGTGATTATGATGTTTTAACTGACTGAAGTTATGAGTACTGACTTTATATATTTGAATGTGTATTTTCATCCCGACCCGGGATGATAGATTATATCATTACGTCATCGCGAATGACGTTATTACGTTAGGGCGTAAAAGAACCGATGAACCGGTTTTTTGAACCGGTTCATTGAAACAAACTGTCCGAAAGAACAGGTTCGCGGAAAAGAACCGGACTTCCCATCACTACCGCCCGCTCCCGCAGAAATGTATCTTATCTGGTCCCGCTCCCACCTGCGACATTCATGTTTTGTCCCGCTCCCGCCCGCATAAAAGTAATCTATATAGATTTTGTTTCTGTACATCGAAGAAATTTACATGAAATGGTTCTGTAACATCTCCTAAGCTCCACAACATCCCAGCATAAACGCTCCCGATAAAATATTTATTTAGGCTAAGCATCAACATTCACAAACCACTGTTATTTTTAACAGAAAAGCAAGCATGGGCTGCTGCGTGCATGGTTAGGCATGGCAAAATCAGAATCAGAAAGAGCTTTATTGCCAAGTGTGTTTGCACACACAAGGAATTTGCCTTGGTGTTAGGAGCTTCCAGTACAGAAAGTACAAACATAGTGCAGACAACATATAATTAAGGTAATAAAGAACACTAATAATGAAGAGAATAGACAATAATTAAGAATAACAATAGTAATACAAAATAAAAATATACAGAAAAAAAAAAAGTCCATAGACAGAACTGTGAATGTGCATGTGTCCTATGTACAGATGAAGGTTTGATGAGTTATTTACAGATGTACAGTACCGGGGTGTGTTGTTCAGGTGGGATACGGCCTGGGGGAAAAAAACTGTTCTTGTGTCTGGCTGTTTTTGTGCTCAGTGATCTGTAGCGCCGGCCAGAGGGCAACAGTACAATGAGAGAGTGAGCTGGGTGTGAGGGGTCCAGAGTGACTTTCTTAGCCCTTTTCCTCACTCTGGAGGTGTAAAGTTCTTGGAGGCTGGGCAGAGGGGCACCGATAATCCTCTCAGCAGTCCTGACTGTCCGTTGTAGTCTTCTGATGTTTGTTTTGGTAGCTGAACCAAACCAAACAGTTATAGAAGAACATAGGACAGACTCGATGGCAGAGTAGAACCGTTTCAGCAGCTCCTGAGGCAGGTTGAACTTCCTTAGCTGGCGGAGGAAATACAGCCTCTGCTGGGCCTTTTTCGCAATGGAGTCAATGCGATTGTCCCATTTCAGGTCCTGAGAGATGGTGGTTCCCAGGAATCTGAATGACTCTACTGCAGCCACAGTGCTGTCCGTGATGGTGAGTGGGGGGAGAGCAGGGGGGTTCCTTCTGAAGTCCACTATCATCTCCACAGTTTTGAGTGTTTAGCTCCAGGTTAAGACTGCACCAGACAGCCAGCTGCTCAACTTCCTGTCTGTAAGCAGACTCGTCACCGTCCTTGATGAGGCCGATGACTGTAGTGTCATCCGCAAACTTCAGGAGCTTGACAGAGGGGTCCTTTGAAGTGCAGTCATTCGTGTAGAGGGAGATGAGCAGTGGGGAGAGAACGCAACCCTGAGGGGTGCCAGTGCTGATGGTGAGAGATCTGGATGTGAGTTTGCCCAGCCTCACTAGCTGCTGCCTGTCTGTCAGGAAGCTGGTGATCCACTGACAGATGGAGGTGGGCACAGAGAGCTGTGTCAGTTTGTCTGAGAGAAGGTCAGGCATGATGGTATTGAAGGCCGAGCTGAAGTCCACAAATAAGATCCTTGCGTAATTCCCAGGTTTGTCGAGGTGTTGCAGGATGTAATGCAGTCCCATATTGACAGCGTCATCCACAGACCTGTTTGCTCTGTAGGCAAACTGAAGAGGATCTAGCAAGGGTCTAGTGATGTCCTTCAGGTAGGCCAGGACCAGTCTCTCAAGTGACTTCATGACCACAGACGTGAGTGCGACAGGTCTGTAGTCATTAAGTCCAGTGATTTTGGGCTTTTTGGGGACGGGAATTAGGGCTGTGACGGTCACCGTGACAACCGCGTCACCGGCGGTGATGAGCGATGGATCTTGTTGGGAAACCAAATACTACATCGCCGATCTGAAGCCCTCTCCATTCATGTCACCCATCTGCGTTTGTACAAGTGTCTTCAAGTTCACGTGATCGGAAACTCCCGGCTGGTCAGGTTTGTGTTGGCGAGGCTTTCTCCAAACTGGCCAAATACAAACGAGACGGTTGTAAATGGAAGATGCCAACAAGAAATGTGGCAACATACGCCGCGATTCCTATTCCACAGAGAGCGCGTGCAGACGAGGAGTTGCTTGGTGGCGGAACAGTGAACCGTGTCTAAACCGGATGCTGCGTCGCAACACAACAGGTTGAGTTTGTCTACAAGACATTTGAACTTTGTGTCAGTATGTCATAAATAGGACGAGGCAGTTTTAGGGCTGGACCAGAATATTCGATTATTCGAATATTCGTTCGGTGGGTTGGCATTCGATTTTCAATTGAGATTGAGATTCGAATTTCCTTTTTTTTTTTTTTTTTTTTTTTTTTTTTTTTTACACACCTATCCTTTTTTTTTTTTTTTTTTTTTTTTTTTACACGGTTCCTGGCATCCCCCGCGAAACGGTTCTCAACTTGTCACCGGCAACAGACCATGGCTGAACATGAAAGACATGCACCGGCAACAGACCGTTCGCCAATGAAAGACGTATATTTCATAAAATCTTCTATTGTGCTGACCTATAGCACATCTACATTTGCATATATTTCATAAAATCTTCTATTGGCTATAAGCGCGCTTGCCGCACATGCAAAAGACGCGACATACACGGACCCTTTGAAATAATGAACTTAAGCGTGCAAAAGACGCGACATGTGAACGGACCCTCTGCTATGCGTTTTCTTTGTCACAAAACCGAATGCGTTGCATGCGTTTTCTTTCTGTCATGCGACTGTCCCGAGATGCGAGCGCGTGCAAAGTCTTGGATCAGCGACAGCGTGCATTAGCTCTTGTAGTGCAGACGAGATGCGCTGATGTGAAGCCGCTTTGAGAGAGTGAAAGAGAGAAGACGCGGTACGGTCCAGCTGAATCACTCACGCTGTTTTCAAATAACTGATTTAATCTGACAGTTTGTGTGGATTTATTTACTCATCTAACCTACATGCTATTTTCAATAAATGTTTGCAGGAATTTTAATCGTTCTAAACTCGAAAGCTGCGGGAATGAGTAAAACTATGCGATATACACATAAACTCAGGACCTGATTAAATATAACTCTATTATACAGAAATAAATATAACTCTATTATACAGAAATTTGTGAAATAAAATTCCATGACTTTGACAAAACTTTTCCAGGCCTGGAAATTGCTGTTTTAAATTCATAGCTTTTCCAGGTTTTTCATGACCGTACGAACCCTGTTAAAAGCAACTGATGCACGCTTTCAATCACTAAAGATTGGTCCTCTCCCTCCTCTAATCACAGGTGATCAGTTACCCCGCTTTATTCCGGGACCTCTCAATTTACAAATTAAGCACTGGGCTACTTTATTAAAAGCATTGCTCTTAACAGACCTGTGTGTTTTGTATCACTAGTGCAGTGTCCGTTCTCGGAGCATATAAGCCCTGCCCGCGTGAAGCGCGCCGCTTCCGGCTCGCGCTGTTCTGTTGTTTATTAAAAGAGTATTAATTATGAACGTGTCGCATGTAGGGATGCAACGATACCATTTTTTCAGATCCGATCCAGAAAATTCTGAGTATCGGCCAATTCCGATCCGATCCGATCCTAGCAGCAGGTTTTTTTTTTTTTTTTTTTCAATTTAGAGTTTCTATACTTCTGTCACTTCTATACTTGTGTGTTAAACACAAGACAACTTCATTTTAATGAAAAATAACATGAAAAAAATATATAGGGGTTTACACTATACTGTTTACACCTGGTCACTTCATGCGTTTTGTAATATAAATCCGATCGCTCAAACCACTTCAGGAGGTGGTCTGGGCCACATTCCAGACGAAACTGGACATGTGTAAATGCATCTGGTTGTTGAATCCACATATGTGAATTTTACTCCTTCCAAAATGTAAAAATAATAAACGTGTGAGACCGTGTTATAGGCTATATGACATTCAGATATGACTGCGCTAATGCAACACGCATCGCGTGGATGAGCTGAGTATCTCTTCAGCAAGCAGACGCGCAAACTGCCGCGAATGAAACTGAAAGTAAGACGCAGACGGTCAACACACAATCATCTTCATTAAAAGTATAAGACAAACTTATCTTTCCAGTGCTGATGCGCGCGCTCTCATATTGCGGTCTTTGATCTTGAAATGAGCTGATAATTAATAAAATGCAGCGCTTTTGATTTCGTTGACGTGAACTTCGTTAAATTGAAAAATAGCGCGGGAATTGAAGATCGGATTTATATAATATTGGCCCCTTGATTTGAGCAAAGGCGGCTGTGAAGACACATTTATTCCAACCTATCATTGTAAAACAATTGGCCAAGTACTTTCTCTAGTAAATGGAAACGTTTTATCAAATCAGATAGATATCCGATCAGAGAAAATGCTTCTCTTCCGTTCATGAAATGACCAGGTGTTTTGTGCTCAAATTTTTGTGTTGTTTTTGAGGTTTGTGTTTGGATTATTGTCGGGCCCATTTATAAGATTTCATAATTATTGATTTTTTATCTGTTGGTATGATAGAATCATGGTGCCATGTGTCTAAACAAGATGTCCACTAGCAGAAAAATAGGCCCACAACATAAAAAATAAACTAGGTTAGTGGACCAAACCCATAGTGTTTGCTGCTATTTAGCAGCAAAAGTTATTCTAGAAAAATCATGAGTGGAGAATTTTTCACAATTTTATGTTTGAAATTTTTTTTCTATCTAAACATTTAGTGTGGTTCTTGGAAATAACTCTCTTTCTCTCCGTGCATTATTAGACACACGTCCTCTTCCAGTGTAACATTTTCTGGGAACAAATTGCCCTGATGGTGGAAAGTTTTTCACTGAGCTCTTTTCTTATATGTGAAGCTCAATTATCTTTTGCTGCACTAAATATATTCTGGTTTTTCTCATTGTGAAATGTTTGGTCTTTGTGTTCCTCATATTTATAATCCTGTGGACAGGAAGTTGCTCTTTGCTCCTATCACCCTGTTGTAAAATAAATATGAATGGGAATATACATTAATCTTATCATTTTACTCACAAGAATTTCTAGGGGTGCCATAAGTGTCCAAATCCATTGGAGAAAAACATTTATTTATTGAGACTTTCTCCCCATAATTGTTTTATATAAGGTTAGAATTTTGTGAATTTATTGAGTGAAAGATCAAAAGGATACAAAATTAAAGCTGCCTTTGCTCATATTTATCAAGGGTGCCAATATTAGTGGAGGGCATTTCTTTTAAACACATATGTGGCCATAGCGTTTTACAAATCAGTAATGAAGGCAGAAATGACAACAGGCCCATATAATCTATGACAAAATACTATTATAAACTAGAGGATAATTTAGCAGCAAAAGTTATTCTAGAAAAATCTGAGTGCCTTTTATAAAATCTAAACATTAGTGAAATAACTTATTTAGTGGGGAACTAAAAGTAATATGTGAAGGACATTAGATTGCTCTTTGCATTAATAGAAAATAAGTAAATGTATTTATTTATAAATATAAACTTTGATAAATATATAGGACAGTATGATAGAGGAGTCCTGCCTCCAAGTGCTAAATTAGATTATTAATAGCGATAGGACTACAAGAAACGCTAAATAATATTTCATTGCCCCAAAGTATTATAATACGAAAAGCTCCAATAGATAGCGGTACAAAGCGCTTATGCGCATCCCGTGCGCAGAATGATGCGCTTGAAGCAGCACGGAGTCACAGCACGCAGCTCTGGTCAGAGAAGTTTAAAGCACAGAGGGAAGAGATATTGATGCGTAGCTTATTAAATCTGCGCGATAGTTTATTGAGCCTTTTCTTTTAACGGTTTTAAATCTCAGTTATTGAGCGCTCTTGAAGAGAGTTTCGTTGTTTTGACTGTAGTAACCGAACGCAACACGCAGTTTGAATGCTGAACGGAGGATAACAGACAGCCGCAGCAGAGAGAAGAGTTTACATGAACTTGAATTTAACGACTTAAATATTCATCTGTACCTCACATTAAACTATGGAACGGCTTCAGAACACTTTGACTTGGACTTTATGGTGCTTTATAATGCTTTTGTGCTTTCGTGGGGCTTAACAATAACACAGAATAGTATACACACAATATCGGATTTGGATCGGTCTCGTCTCTCCGATACCCGATCCGCGGAAAATGACCGGATCGGAGCCGATACCGATCCTGAGTATCGGATCGATGCATCCCTAGTCGCATGTCCATATTGCACCAAAATGTGACACTGCACTCTCTTGGGTCCACAGCAACACACCCGCCACGCGTGAAGTCATTGGATGAACGGTTCTCGACATAATAAAAATGCAAACAGACAGACAAACGCACAGAGATTCATGCCTTTATTAGAGAGAAAAATATGTTCAGGCCCCTCCCTCCGAGGCTTCGAATAGTCGATGTTTATTACTACCGAAGCTTCGAAGCTCAAAAAATGGTATTCGGACCAGCCCTAGGCAGTTTACTGTGAGGGATTTGTCATGTTGTATCGCGCCGCATCTAGTGTAGACAGCATCACTGATTATAATGAGTTCTCGCCACGCCGCTCGCGTGAGGTGTATTTAAGTTTCTTATTTAAGGCTACTTTCCTATTTAACTGTATTTCTTTGATATTTATTTTAATGTTTTGCAGGCTGAGTGTTCACTGACGGAAGTGCTAAAATAAACGCACACGTTTGTTAATAGATGATTGAGCCTCATTTATTTATTTTTGCGTTTCAGAATTATATATATAAATAAACACAACACCGCGTCACCGGATCAGAGCGGGTGCTGGGTGTCAGTCTGGCCTTTTCAAATCGGCAGTAAAACACATTCAGATCATCAGCCAGTTGTTGATTCTCCACAGACTGTAGGGGTGGTGTCTTGTACATGATGTTCCTCAGACCAGTCCATACTGACGCCGGATCGTTTTTTTGCTGAAAGTTATTTTTTCAACTTCTCAGAGTAGTTCCTTTTAGCTCTGATCTCCTTTGTTAGTCTGTTCCTCGCCTGGTTATACATGATTTTATCTCCACTTCTGTAAGCGTCCTCTTTGGCCTGACGAAGCTGTTTGAGTTTCCCAGTAGACCACGGTTTATCATTATTGAATGATAAGAATTTCCTGGTGGGGATGCATATATCCTCACATAAACTGATATATGAAGTTACAGTCTCTGTGAGCTCGTCCAGATCGGTGGCAGTAGCTTCAAAAACACTCAAATCAGTGAAGTCAAAACAAGCTTTTAAATCTTGCTCTGCTTCATTAGTCCATCTTTTAACAGTTCTTAATACAGGTTTAGAAGATTTAAGTTTTTGCCTGTAGGTCGGTATGAGATGAACCAAACAGTGATCGGAGAGCCCCAGAGCTGCCCGTGGGACAGAGTGATATGCAGCTTTAATTATTGTGTAACAGTGATCCGATATATTAATGTCTCTGGTAGGGATGTGCGCTACGACTAATTTGACTGTCGTTTAAACGGAAGTTTTGTATCCGACTAGTCGACTAGTCTAAAAGCTAGAAACCCCCCAAAAATGGCAAAAAAAAAAAAAAACCTGTGCGTGTGTCTATATAACAGCATACAGTTGAAATACTTAATCTTTGAATCACACTGTCAAATCCCTCAATGAATTCTGCTAAAAATAGGTCACGATTATGCCGTATGCTTGCCTCGCGTTATCATCAATTAATTTTAGGTGGTCGTTAAACAGAAAAAAAGAAGAGCATACACTCTTCATAAACCAGTGCATAGCTTATTTATTCAGATCGTCTGGAGCAATGCAGAAATGGAAAATCAATCAATAGACTGACAGAATTCTTCATTTGCATATAACGTTAGCCAACATATTAAAACACATATTAAACAAAAGTTTAAAACAATAGGAAAGTTTATCAAGGAATAGCATTAAAACGGCTTTTAAAAATGTACTTCATGTTGGCTATATTGTCTAAAAACAAAACAAAGCTCATTTTACTTACTCAGACCGTGCGCATTTGTTCAGTGAATTTAACATGTTAACAAGGTCTGGCGAAAGACGGGACAAGAGGCGATTCTGCAAAAAAACGCGCTCGGCAGGAACTAAAGTCACAGGCACACAGAGAGATAACTACAAGCAAGCAGACAGTTTGAAAAGAGCCTGGAAATCCCGCACCACCACCGAAGTGGGTCTTCGTTTAGAGGAATAGACAGCGTGGATGGGATCGCGGACCGCAGCGGCAGGTTGTAGTGTGACATGATTCACATTTGGCTTTGGCTAGCCTCCAAGCTAACGCATACATGCCTGTATTGAATATGATTACGCATAGCTCCAGTAAAGTTATTGTAAGCCAATTTGACATTACACAGTTTACAAAAAACGTTTCCATTTCCTTCTAATTCAAAATAATCCCAGACCTTGCTGGTCTTTCGCGTGGAGCTCGCCGCAACTGACATGACGAAAACGCATGTGAGGTAAAATTATAGTTCCCGCCCAGATACGCTTTTAAAAATATTTAAATATTTTGATGTATTCTTTTTCAAAAGTTTTATTTTAACTGTTCTTTAAAATGTTTTAAATGTAACGTTAAAATGATGGTAATTTGAATGATAAAATCATCTTTTTTTTCTCTCTCGTGTAGTCGACTATTGTTTTCAGTGTCGACTAGTAGGAGCTGTACCGTTTAGTCGACTAGTCGACTAGATCCGCACATCCCTAGTCTCTGGTGGGACATGTAACGTGCTGTCTGTATTTTGGCAGTTCTCGGGAGAGATTTGCTTTATTAAAATCTCCAAGAATGATTAAAAGAGAGTCCGGGTACCTTTGCTCCGTTTCAGATATTTGTTCGGCCAGCTGTTGCATTGCGGTGCTCACGCACGCGTCCGGAGGCACGTACACATTCACGAGAATGAAGGAGGAAAACTCTTGGGGCGAATAGAACGGTTTACAGTTTATGAAGAGGGCCTCAAAATTAGGAGAACACATCATCTTCAGAGTTGTTACATCTGAACACCAACCTTCATTTATGTAGAAACATATTCCACCACCTCGTTTTCCCCATTAGCTCCGTTATGCGATCTGATCTGAACAGCTGATATCCCAGCAAATGAAGGGCGTTATCCCGGGATGGCTTCACTCAGCCAGGTTTCAGTGAAGCACAATGCAGCAGAGTTTGAAAAGTCCTTGTTTGTGCGGGTGAGAAGTAGTTTATCTGTTTTGTTAGGAAGGGATCGGAGATTCGCGAGATGAATGCTTGGGAGCGCAGTTTGGAAGCTACGTTCGCGGAGCTTAACCAGCGTGCCGGTGTGCTTCCCTCTTTTCCGTCTGAGCGCGCGTTTGACTAGGACCACTGCTCCTCTGACCAAAACATCCAACAAAGCGTCTGAATAATCAAAACGAATAAAAAAAAAAATTGTCCGGTGTGTGTTGCCTTATGTCAAGTAGTTCGTCTCTGGTAAAACTGATAGTAAGAGAATGACTAAACACAGAACAAACAAACAAAAACATTAAAAGAACGGGAGCGTTCCACACCACAGCAGCCATACGCGGCGCCATCTTTCACCATCAAAAATGCGAGCAACGCTTCGTTTATTTTCACTAAAAGCTGACATCTCAGTTCATCACGATCTCATAAAGCTCTGTTATAACACAATGAACATATGCACAATGAATCTTTCACAATGTCTACACTAGGGGTTGAACGACTTATTTTTTTAAAGTCGATTTTTATGTGATGAAAGTCGAGTCGAAGTCGACTTGTCGCTGATGACGTCATTAATGAACAAATAAGTCTGGAGCTGTGACTCAAACACCTTGTGCACAGCTATGGCATATGACACAGCGCTGCCCACATGGCTATTGCTCCTATAACAGCTTATTTTTATCAGTTCTTTCGTCTTTGGGTCATTATACTTCTCACAGATTTCTGCTCGTTCTAAATCGGATACAAATAAGTAGCACAGTAAAGATTACACTCATATGAATGCATTAGTGAGAGAGCGATTGCGTGTGTGAATTAATTCTACCTGGCAGCGTCTCTCTACTAGTAGTGAAGCTGTGAGATTTAGATAAGAAATATATGCTTGAACTTTTCAGTTTCTAAGCTATTTTATTGAGAAATCACAGAACAATGTTGACAATACATTTCCGCGCTGAATGATTCTGTGCGCGCGATCTGCGCGTGATGTACGCGCTACTGTCTGAAGACTATGTGTGTGCGTTACAGTGCAGCAGTGCATTAGATTAGAACGTGATTAACTGACCTGTACAATAAGCTGTTTAAAACGTGCATTCTCCCGTTCAATTTCGAGCATCCAGTAATATAATCACACATGTCTTGTGGAGAGCTTTCAGAGTATGCATTTATTTGTCATTTTAACTGTTTGGAAACGGAGCATATGGAAGACCTTCAGATGTTTCTTATCCTGTTGCGCCCTCTATAGGATTAGCGACTAGTCGACGTCATGCTTAAAGCGTCGCGGCAGAGCATTAAAGTCGATTAGTCGGTGCAACCCCTAGTCTACACTTCGTGTATTAAAATGAGACGATTCGTGAGCACGCAATTTCAGCACTGCGGTGAGTCACCTCGGACTGGCCATTGCATTCCAGAAATCAACAGCTGTGACAAATTTTATTTTCCCGCATCCCGCACACACACAAGTCTCTTCCCGCCCGTACCCGCACTCGCTCATCAAGAGTTGTCTTGCGCCGCACCCTGTTGTGTTGGGTCCCGCGGTACTCCCGCGGGAGTGCAGGTCTCTACACGTCGGACCAGCTTGAATTTGGTGTATATGTTTTGTTTTTTATTACACCAGTGCTTTGGGAATAAAGGTATATTAGCTTTAGTCTATCAATGTTTTCCGAGTCTAATATCACGTGTTCCCTCAGGTGAAGAATTTTGCTGTCATTTATCTTGTGGACATCACAGAAGTGCCAGATTTCAACAAGATGTATGAGTTGTATGATCCTTGCACAGTCATGTTCTTTTTCAGGTAAGTCCTCAAGCTGTATAATAACTACAGACAGTCAGTTTATCCATTGTATTCAGACAAGTCAGTCAGCATTTCAACATATGATTATTTATTTTTAAAGATTTACACAAAAATGAAAATTCTCCCATTATTTACTCTCCCTCATGCTGTCCCAGATATGCTGATTGACTGATTGGAAGACACACAGACTTTTAGAAAAATAATCCACGTATTACTACGCATTTAAATGTTATTGCTTTAGTTGTTTTTTTATTATTCTTAAACGATTGTTTCTGGTTCTAGATGCAATTTAAGCTCTATTGATGGCATTTGTTGTGAAATACCATAGAAAATATCTTTAGCTCTTCTTGATTTTTCTGTAAATAGGAAGCCCTATCGTGCATAAATACTGCGTGTAATTTTGCAATGACAAGATAAGTGATTGTATCACATCAGTCTTGTGGCAAGTCTTTTGAAATGGTGCCAATCAACCAATCACAGTTCGTTTCGTTCAGCGTCATGTTTCGAGGGGTGGAAATGTCGCCACAATAACAGATCGGTGTGTGAAACTCTCGGACGTATTTTAAAGATTATGTGCCGCGAACTTTAAATATTTCACATACTTTTGAAAATCCAGCATTTAGTTGATCCTGATAAGCGTTTGTCGTCACATTTGTAAACACGACGGCTTTCTTCTTTCGTGAGGGGGTTTGGCATCACGGCATCGTTGTTTCCAGGCGTAACGTTAAAGAACGCGACACGCGTCTCCCAGAAATCCTGTATAATTCAACCAATCTGACGATGACTTCGAAACTCCTGAAGTGTTTCCACTTTTGTGTCCCATATGCATCAGACGTTTAGCCAACGTTCCATGGGCGTGACGTCTGAGGCTGAGACTAAATGTGCACTTCATGTGATATTTATTTATTTATTTATTTAAATACAAAGCTTAAAATTAATTGCCACTTCATATAATAATTATATGAATATACAGTATTATATTAATTATAAACAATTACAATTGATATAATAAAAATATAATAAAAATAATCTTTATTTCAACACATTTACAGTAGTATTTTAAATTTGTGATTAATCTGCAAAATCGGGCAATTTTTATATATATATTTATTTATTTATTTATTTATTTAAATACTTAAAATTAATTGCTAAAATTCTTTATATTAATTATAAACAATTACAATTGATATAATAAAAATATAATAAGTAGCTGTAATTTTTCTCTACTGCTTTAATTTGGAGCACGAGATAAGGGGGATTGACTTCATTGCATTAGATGTCACTTTGCTCACAGCTGATTGGTCCAGTTTGGGTTTGCAATCTCTAACCCAGAATAAAACCTGCTCACGAGTAGGGCTGTCAATTTTTTTTTTTGTTTACGTCAAAACTGAAACCAGGCCGTTCACACACAATGCATATTTATCGCATTTTCTAGAGGGACGTCTATCACCGTTGCACTCGCGTCTCGCACAAGAGAGCCGCATGTTTAGAAAACCATGTAAAAATGTATGTAAGTTAAACTTTTAAAAACATGTCTCAAGACCTTATGGCGGTTTTTCTGCATCCCACTGCATCTCATGTTTTTAAATGAAAAAAAGTTTTCTTTGTGATTGGTTTTCGGTCCTTTGTATTAAACCATACATTCATACATGATGCTTTGTGTTTCTAATTGTTTAAGCTACGTAATTAATTATATATGGTTTATAAACATTATTTTAAACATTATGCACTTTTTTTCAAAGATAGTCGTGTTATTTTTATTGCTCTGAAGAAACGTGCATTAGTAATATTTTGCTCGATGCGCCCTCTTCTGGCCTCAGGAGAGAAGCCAAAAGCTTTTTTCCCCCCTACCAGAAATTATGCTTTTTAAATTCGAATATAATTTGAATATTGATAATATTTAGTACAAAATTCGAATTTAGTTTTTAGCCAATTTGACAGCCCTACTCATGAGCTGGGTAGCCGTGTAGCATAAGTTACCATGGTAACGAAACCCGCTCAACCAATCCACCTTCTTGAGCCCAAAAACTCAAGTTTGAGTTTGCTCAAACTAAATGTGAACTAACCTGGGTAAAAACTGAAACCGGCTTCGTGCTACAGGCCAATGCTCCGATTTACCATTAGTCATGTAAATATTTACTTAATGGTTGTACTAGTTTAACAGTGCATATTTATGCTAATACATATTTCTGCATTTGCTCCTCTATCTCAGGAACAAGCACATCATGATTGATCTTGGCACTGGTAACAACAACAAGATAAACTGGACCATGGAAGACAAGCAGGAGATGATAGACATTGTTGAGACTGTCTACAGGGGGGCGAGAAAAGGACGAGGTCTCGTAGTGTCCCCTAAAGATTACTCGACCAAATACAGATACTGATCTCTGTGCCCTTATTTAGTCTTTGCAATTTTATTTCTTCTCATCAACATTGGACCAGATCTGAGCATTGAGCAGTATGGTCATTTGGACTATTTAATGGCCTTGTTTTGGATTTTCAACTTTATATTTAAGTGTTACACTGTTGCAGTTATGGTCACCAGTCTTTTATAATTTTGTCTTATTGTATATTATTGTAAAAATGTCACTGTATATTAAATGGATGAATAAATATTGATTGTGTTTCTGCTGTTTTCTAAACTGTAATTTAGACAGCATGACAGCATTAATTATTAGGTCTATCCACATTTAACATGTCAGAATTAAATGTTAAATATGTTCAGCTAAAAAGCTCAAGGACATACCCTAGTATGGAGACAAAACTATTTTTTTTCCTAGTTTTGTCATATATATATATATATATATATATATATATATATATATATATTATTACACACACACAGTTGCATCTCAAAAAATTACAATATTCTGAAAGTTATCGTCAAAAAGTGAAACTTTCATATATTCTAGATTCATTACATGTAAAGTAAAGCATTTCAAAAGTTTTTTTTTTTTTAATTTTGATGATTAGAGCTTACAGTTAATGAAAGTCAAAAATCCAGTCTCAAAATATTAGAACATTTCCTAAGATTAATCAAAAAAAGGATTTGCAAAACAGAAAAGTTCAAGTTGTTTAAAGTATGTTCATTTATGCACTCGATACTTGGTCGGGGCTCCTTTAGCACAAACTCCAGCATCAGTGAGGTGTGGCATGGAAGCAATCAGTCTGTGGCACTGCTGAGGCACTATTGAGCCTTAAGCTCGTCTGGATTGTTGGATCCACTGTTTCTCATCTTTCTCTTGAAAATATCCCATAGATTCCATATGGTTCAGGTCGGGTACGTTGGCTGGCCAATCAAGCACAGTAATATCATGGTCAGCAAACCACTTGGAAGTGGTTTTGGTTCTGTGGGCAGGTGCTAAAGTCCTGCTGGAAAAGGAAATCAGCATCTTCATAAAGATTGTCAGCAGATGGAAGCATAAAGTGCTCCAAAATCTCCTGGTAGATGGCTGCATTGACTTTGGACTTGATAAAACACAATGGACCAACACCAGCAGACGTCACGGCACCCCAAATCATCACTGAGTTCAGAAACTTCACACTGGACTTCAAGCAGCTTGGATTCTGTGCCTCTCCACTCTTCCTCCAGACCTTGATTTCCAAATGAAATGCAAAATTTACTTTTATCTGAAAAGAAGACTTTGGAGAACTGAGCAACAGTCCAGTTATTTTTCTCCTTAGCCCAGGTAAGATGCTTCTGACGTTGTTTCAGAAGTGGCTTGGTAAGTGGAGGCCACTGACATTTTTTTTCCTACTCATCTTTACTGATTGTTTTTCACTAGTTTTGCAGTGTCACTACTGGTAGCATGAGGCGATACCTGGACCCTACAGAGGTTGCACAATGTATTTGTGGTTTAAAGGGATTATTATAAGAATAATACCCTTTCTACAAACAAAAGGGTTCCAGCAACTTTGATGTGAATGCTTAACAATAACTTGTCAAAATGCCTTTACCTTGTCAATTTCTCCCAATACATAAATGCAGAATTGATTGCAGTTCATATCTGAATTTAATTAGAATATAAATGTAACTTGAAAATAAACTGCACCAAATGTCGTTTTTAATGGAAACATTTAATTGTTGGGTTGATGTCAGGCAACATTGTTGCTGAGGCCATTTTTTCTTCGAAATAAAAAAGAATGCTAAAATGTAAATAAGGTTAAAGCTTTGAAACTTTTTTTTTTTTTTTAAGTGAGAAATACTACTTGGTTTAATTTATTATTGTCTAATGCAGTAACATTCATAAATTTAAAGTGTTGCTTAAATGTGAACAATTTTCACTTTTATTTTTTTTGAGGCCACTGTACAGTATGTGGAGGCCTCTTCACTCGGACCTTTATTTTGAAAGCCATTAATCTTGTCTGAACTCATGAGATGCTGCTGATGTCGTTCTTCACACCACCGTTCTAAAGAGATACAAAGCAGTTCAATTTTACTTAACTTCAAGACGTTAAACTGTTTTTGCTCAGTAAGTATGCAGTTTTTAGCCATTGCAAGCTATATTTAATGAATTTCGGTGAACGACTTATTAGGCTAACTTACTTAGGAGTTTTACTAGTAAGCGAAATATTTTTTTATTATCAATAAATTAAAACGATGGTTGAGATTGACATTGTCAAAAGACATATTTTTAAACAACAGGTAATGTTACATTGTGTCCTGTTATATAGCTGTATAGCGCAACGTCTCTCAGCTCTTGTACAGTGATTGGGGAATGATTTTGTCAGCAGTTACAGACTTGGGAGGAGTTTCTTTTCCTCTCTGGAAGACAAAAACTTTTATTACACGTCAATTTTCCTTTCTTTTAAGTCAGTTCTTCTGTCACTGAGTGATTAGATCACTGTGCAGCAATGTCTTACCTTCCAACTCTCTTCAAATACGTCGATGAGCACCAGGACGAGTATGTTGAGGTAAGTTACTGAGATTTTCTTTACTACGTTGTATTATATTATATGTCCAAAACTTGGAAAATTGTATACTTTGAGCTAAGATGGTTTAGATTTTTTTTTAAATGCCCTGTTTTGTTTATTTAAATATTTTCTTGTGTTATTCAAAACGTTTGATGAATTTACTGTTACTTGACACGAATATATTTTCTAATGGAAATGTGAATACCTTGTGTTTGAAGCGCCTGGCACAATGGGTTGCTGTACAGAGTGTGTCTGCCTGGTCAGAGAAACGAGGAGAAATCAAGAAGATGATGGAGATGGCAGCCAAAGACATTGAGAGACTGGGGGGAACTGTGGAGATGGTTGACATAGGCATGCAGAAGGTGTTTCATTTTTCCTCGAAAATCGCAGTTAATATGAATCTCCTGCCATGGAGTTGACATTTGTATTTTGATGTCTGGCTTTGGAATTTTTAGTGATAACAGCCTTTAGCTCAAACATTACAAGCTGCTTCCTGCTTGGTAGTCATTTTTGTGGTTGACCATGTGAGTGCATGTGTCACATGCCCTACAGGATTGTAGTTGTGCTTTTAAATGTGCTAAACTAAAGATCAGGTGAAAGTGAAAGTTTATATGCCTAAATTAGTGGTTCCACCCAATATTTCGTCATTATCCGATGTTGTTCCAAATATGCTATTGTTTTTCCAAGAAATTGTGAAGAAGATGGTTCCTATGTCTTGAGAAAAGTGTAAAAAGTTGACACTCAGACATAATTGTAAATTTCTCATGCATTGCCTTTTTTTTTGTTTTAATTTAGTTACCAGGTGGTGAAGAGATCCCTCTTCCTCCAATAATTCTGGGTAGACTTGGCTCAGACCCAGGCAAGAAGACTGTGTGCATTTATGGGCACTTGGATGTGCAGCCAGCCAACATTGAGGATGGCTGGGACTCACCGCCCTTCACTCTGGTGGAAAAAGACGGTATGAGTGTGCACGCACAAGTCATTGTTTTTTTTAAAAAAGGTGTACAGTAGCGTTCTCTTGGGGTTGAGGAGACTGATGCTAGCATCAATTTATTAATGAAGCCTTTGAGTGTATGGAAGAAACCTGTTAAGGCCAAATGAGGTTTCACAATTGATTTGCTTTTTGTGCAATACTCTGCAAGCAGTGCTCCCTTCAGGTAATATTTTACATTTGATTTGGCTGAAATTAGTCACCACTAGCATTTTCTTGAAATGTTTTTTTTTTGTCCTGCTTGCATGTGGCTGTTGACACAAAAAAGGAAGAAATCTCACCGACTCAGCATGTTACATTTGTGTCCCTCCAGCCCAAAGAGATTTCAAGACTAATCCTATTGTCTCTTTTTGCTGAGATAGATCTGACGCTTGAGCGTAGCCTTGTGACCTGTCAGCTGATTCCTGTAGGGTTTTCTTTTTTCAAGCTGGGACAAATGTATATTCTTCTTAAACAAAAAGAAGTATTAATTTTAGATTTGCATATCATTAAAAACAGTTAATATTTGTTGTTTTATATAGCACATTCAGGTCTGTCTGTTAAATTTACCTCAATCTATATATTTTTTCTTTTTTGACAAGTTCACCAATTCTGAAATTTCACAACTATGTTCAAATTTGAATATTCTCTAAAATGATCTTTTTTTGTGTAGTAATTCACTAGTAGTTTATTACAACTGGCATCAAGTTATAGTTTTTGTTAAATTAATACCAAGGCCATGCATCTGTGAGGGCTTTATATGCCCTTTGATATGTACTGTAAAATGCTTGCTAAACTGAGATTGTAGATATAAATGCTTTATAATCATTACAGTTTATGACATTTTATTTGACTGTGGCTCATGCTTCATTTAATTGTCTTTAGGTAAAATGTACGGACGTGGATCTACGGATGATAAAGGCCCTGTGTTAGCCTGGTTCAACATCATTGAGGCCTATCAGAAGATTGGACAGGTGCAAACACTGTATTTTCTTCCCAATGACACTGTCTGCTTACTTATTAAGCCTGTAACACCAGTGCAAAGTCCTCATGTATTTCAAACAGTATAACCATATCAGTGGATTAAGATGCTAGATGCTTAGCATTGCCTGCTTTACTTAATCTGGTTAAAGTAACTTTAAATTTAAACAATACAGAATGTAAATTAAAAATTGCAGTTGCATGTGCACCTAGTGTGACTGAAACTGTGAGGAACAACTGAGCCCAACTCTGCATATTATTGTGTTGAAAATCTATTTGCATCGCAAACAGTCCTCCCCTTATCCAACGATTACCTCAGTTTGTCAATCATTATCGCCTGAGCTGTCACTGCTTTTAAAGTTCCTCGTTTACAGACAGCAGAACAGTCTAAAGGTTGTTTTGTGATCTTTGATCATTTTTAAAAGTCTTGTGTCAAGCTAATTTAATTAGATCAAATTAAATTAACTGTAAGCTTAATTGTAATGTCATGCAGTGTTTCTACGATACATGACAAACACTAAAAGAATACTTATCCTTTATGACAAGTTTTAGAATAATAAAATGTTTGGTTTCTAAAGAAATACACATTTTCACAATTTATAGGAACTGATCTATAGATTTATATTGACTGAAAAAACACTATGTAAAAACATTTGAAGTCTTTAATTTAATGGAATTTTTCAAATAAAAACTAAATGTACTTAATCACAGGAACTGCCAATCAATATAAAGTTCTGCTTTGAGGGAATGGAGGAGTCTGGATCAGAAGGATTGGACGAGCTGGTTTTCTCTCGCAAAGACTCTTTCTTTAAGGATGTGGACTACGTCTGCATTTCTGATAACTATTGGCTGGGGAAGACCAAGCCCTGCATTACCTACGGCCTGAGAGGAATCTGCTACTTCTTTGTTGAGGTAGGAGTTATTTTGTTACTTTAATGTCAAAAGACTCTTTAGATTTGTAGCAGTGGTTAAGCAGTGGTATTTAAAGTTAAACTCTGACTTCATGCATACATATACTACAATTATGCATGCAGCAGTTATAAAAACAAAAGAATTCAAAAGATTGAAAAAAGATGTAATGTTACTTAAACATTCTTTAATGAAAGAAAGCATTAGATCCTCGCAAAGGCAAAGTTTTGAGATTTTTCTCATATCTAATTAACAAGAGCAAGTCTTATGTTTTCAGGTGAAATGCTGTGATAAAGATCTACACTCTGGCGTGTTTGGAGGATCCGTTCATGAAGCCATGACTGACCTCATAGCTCTGATGGGTGAGACTGATGTCTACTTATCCCTTTGGTAGAAAGAGGGTCAGTAGGTTGGTCATAAAAATGTATGACAGGGATTTCCTTGGTTGTGTTTGATTACACTGGGATATCTGTCTTTTGTCACCCTGTCAGTTTAGAGCAGTTTTAGCTCAACTCGCAATGATGAACCTTAAAAAATTATTGGTCTTTATGTACCATTATTGCTTTTGCTGTGCTTTGAAAGTATTCAAGTATTTTGTATTTTTAGGCTCTTTGGTGGATAACAAGGGAAAAATTGTAGTACCAGGGCTATACGACCATGTGGCTAAACTGACTGATGAAGAGAAGAAGCTCTACGAAAAGATTGAGTTTGACATGGAAGAATACGCCAAAGATGTTGGAGCAGGCAAACTGCTGCATGACACAAAGGTAAATCAACCGTCTTTTCAAATTTTCAGTGTCAGCTCAGTTGATGTAATTTTATGTTTCTGTTGATTCAATTTTAGGGCTATTTTTATTAAGTTAAACTAAACCTATATTATATATTAGGGCTGTCAATCGATTACATTTTTTAAAATCGCGATTAATCGCATGATTGTCATGAGTTAACTCGTAATTAATCGCAACTTAATCGCACATTTTTATTTGTTCTAAATGTACCTTAAAATTAATCATTTTCAAGTTTGTAATACTCTAATCAACATGGGCATGGACAAATATGGATGCTTTATGCAAGTGTATGTTTATGATTATTGAAACCATAGTCAACATAGAGCATGAAGAGTAGACATGTTTCAAAGGTCATAGATGTTTTTCATTTGTTCATGTCTATTAGACACATGAAAAAAAGAAATACCAGGTTCCCATTACTTCTCTTTCTTTGCACTGAGCAATTTACTGACACATTCCTGTTTACATTTTTGCAGGACAGGGCAGCTCACTTCTTCTGAAAATGCAAAATGTACATTTATTATTTATTAGATTTGTTTGCCTCTCTATACCCACATACTGTATTTTGATGCAGCTAAATTCTCAAAACTGTTTTCATTGGTATATTTTACTGTTTCTGTTGTCAGACAACGGAATTAATATGACATAGTGACTGAAACGCGACCCATTAAGACTAGGCTACATAACAAGCTCTCCTTTCCAAGATGTTAATCTGCACAAAAATCCTGATAATCGAGCCGTCGTCTGATAAAATCAAATACACATAAGATAATGACAATAGCTGTGCTGTGATTTCGGCTATACTTGCATGTAAAATTAGAGAAGCAACATAATATCTCAGGGCTCTAGACTCATTCTTCCCACTGGTCGCACTTGTGTGACTAACTTTCTCAGTTGGTCGCACGAGCACATCATTTGGTCGCAATTTTTTAGTTTTTTTTAGTTTTTATACAACATTTGATTTATCAATGCATGCTGATGAACTTTTATCATAGATACGAAAGTGTTCAACATTCAACATGTTCTTTTTCATCAGTAGCACTTTCACTTTCAAATTCGCACTCATTATTCTTAATTAAAAAGCACAACAACAATAAAACAGTAGGGTGACAAACTAGCCGAGGCTGGTCAAACACTGCATAACAGTTGTGTGAATACTAACTTTCTCATTTGTGCGCACAAGCACATCATTTTTTGTAAAAAGATTTCAATTTTACACAATGATTACAAAATTGGTCTCATTTTTAAAAAGGTTTCTATTTAATTAAAAATTATCCTTATTAAATGAACTATTATTTGTAAGGTTTTTTTTTTTTTTTCTGCTGAAATAGAGGAACTTTGGTCAATATTGATAATTAAACAATATTTTGCTGAATGTGTTTTTGTGCTGGCACCTTGGCTGGTTTAGGTCTGTCATGGATAAATAAATATGACAATAATACCACCAGTAGATGGCAGCAAGTCTCTGTTTTAATAAATGACTTACTGAATCATTCAAATCAAACGATTCGTTCAAAACGGCTGATTCAATAGAAACGAAACAAGTGAGATCATCTGAATGGACCGTTGAATCACTGGCTCACTCGATTCGTTCAAAAATTGATTAATTCACAGAATGAAACACCGTGTTGCTATGCACTGTTGTATAAAACTAATAGCACATTTGTGCTCGCGGCCTCGCGCACATGTGCTGATATACAGAAAAGTACATTGCTTGTGTATTAGAGAAAAACATTTTTCATAATGATATTTCCCCCCATTTTAAATTCTTATTATTCAACGAAAGGTTAGATTTTTGTGAATTTTTTTTTTTTTTTTTTTTTTTTTTAAATAAAAGATCAAAAGGATTAACAATGCAGATTAATTTTCACAGCCTTCTTTGATCATATTTACCAAGGGTGCTGATATTTTTGGCCATGACTGTATATATAAAACGTAAAATTATTTTATTTCAGCTAATTGCCAATTGCAACATTTCCCATTTTCGTTTAGCTTAAATTGAAGTACTAACATAACTAAAGCTAAATAAACTAAAAACTATATTGACATAAAAAATGACAAACACACAACAAAATTACTACAATTTCAACTCAAAATGAAAACAAAAAACATAAAAAATAAAATCTAATTCAAAATAATAACAAAAAATATAATAGTATGTCAGTGATAGTAAAATAACACTGACTCAAATAGGGGTGTTAATTGATTAAAATTAATTTATTATAAACTTGTGTGATGTCAAAAAGTTTGTTTAAATAATGGCCATTTTTAATCATGCTGCCGACATTTATATATAAATTCATGTTTTATGTTCAGTGATATGTATATTAAGCCAAATAATACATTGGTTTATTGTGCAGGAGCAAATTCTGATGCATCGTTGGAGATACCCTTCCCTTTCTTTGCATGGCATAGAGGGAGCTTTCTCTGAGGCAGGAGCCAAAACTGTCATTCCCCGCAAGGTCATTGGCAAGTTCTCTATCCGCCTGGTCCCTGATATGGATCCCAAAGTGGTGGAGAAACAGGTTTGAAGTTATTTTATCTTATCCAACCTCAAAGAGTCATCTACATACTTTACAAACATGACTGTTGTGCTACAGACGTGCTTGTGCTCACATGTGTGGCTTATCTTATAGGTAATTACCCATGTGGAAAAGACGTTTGCAGAATTGCAAACTCCCAACAAACTGAAAGTGTACATGGGACATGGAGCCAAGGCCTGGGTGTCTGACTTTAACCATCCTCACTACATGGCTGGCAGAAAGGCCATGAAGACCGGTAAGACACAACATCTGGTTTGACTGTAGATACAAGATTGCTGATCTAATTCCAGTCTACGTTGACATGAAATAGCAGTAGTTCACATATCTACCAGTTTGATATAATATCCATTTCAATCTATTTTAATTTCAGTTTTACTTACTATTGAATGATCTTTTTTTTATTTTATTTTTAAACCAACTATTAATTGATATACTACATGTAATTTGTAAAAACTGACAAATGAATTCTTAAAAGTATTACAACTAGTGATGGCAAAAAATGCGATTTAATATAAAAAAAAAACATGAAGAAATGTCCAATTACAGCACCTAAAACACTTTCCCTCACATTCATATACATTTGAAACTAATTTTGACATTTATTTTAATAAAGACCATAGATATTTAAATGCATCAACTACCCATGCGTAATATTGGTGGAAGTGTGTCGATTTTTCAATACATATTGATACTGAAATATCTATAATAACAGTTTTTATACTCTCTTCTCGCAGCATCGATACACTGATACCAGCTGTGCTTTCTCGCACTTTCTTCTCTCTGACAGAAAGTTCATGTACACCGCAGTGTAATGAGAAGAACATTTATAAACCTGTTGTCCAACGAAATACACAATAACATATTTTACTTTTTACTGATTTTGCCTTGATGAGTCTGTCTTGTCAAAGCAACAATGTGGCCTTTTTCCTTCTGATTCCTTCTAAACACAATTAATTTGTGGTTTAATGTAATTCTGTATCTTTCCCTGATGTTAGTGTTTGGCGTGGAGCCTGACCTGACTCGTGAGGGAGGAAGTATCCCAGTGACTCTAACCTTCCAAGAAGCAACCGGCCAGAATGTCATGCTGCTGCCTGTCGGTTCTTCTGATGACGGGGCTCACTCACAAAATGAGAAACTCAACAGGTAATGTTTACGCATAGCTACGTTTTGTTATTTAGGTGTGGCTGCGAAACTGCAAATTCATATGATAGCAGGTAATAATTGCTCTCATAAGTCAATTTTATTATTGAGACCTTCTTATCTAATAGATGAGATGCTCTTGGGATGCTTAAATGTTAATGGCAATCTTTTACATTATTTTTTTTCCAATATCTTCCCCTTTTTTTTTGCCTTGACAGATCCAACTATATTCAGGGCACCAAGATGTTGGGAGCTTACTTCTATGAAGTATCTCAGCTTAGCTAACTGGAACGTCTGATTCAACGTGACTTGGCTGGTGTATTTTTAATTGTCTGAAGATGTGAATGAAATACTTTGATAAGGGTACGGTCTCTAAAAGAATGCTGCATCATACAATTTTTTTTTCTGCCAAGGATGGCATACAATTTAGACCAAATAAGCATACATTGTTTCACTCTCATATATACCTTGTCTCTGTAGCACTATTCTGTCTCCCAGTGTCTTAATATCCAATTCAGATAGTTATATCAAAATAATTATTTTTGGGTGAACTGTCCCTTTAATATGGAACATAACAAACTGTTATCTGGTGTAATCTGTTTACACATGACAAATGCACTCCTATAATAAAATGCAAATTATCTCCTTAAAATTCAACTTTGATTACATTGGATTTTTTTTACTGTCATTCAATAAATGTAGACTTTAAATAGCATATATCACTTTTAACAATTAAGAAAAAAAAACTATGGTTGCTGAAAGAAATATGTAATTGTATATAATTGGTTGGAAAATGAAAACAATACTGGTCTGTGAGTTTTTTTTTTTACAAACCCTCAAATGGTGATCTTTTGTCCTTAATTCCATCCTGAAAATTATTTTTCGCTTTCAACTTGTGTGCATTTTGATTTGGCTTTTAATGATTTGATAATGTGCCAAAGAGCATCTTGTGTTTCAGTGGAAGCAAGAAAATCTGACCTGTACCAACAAAAGTATATATAGTCAATGTCACAAATTTGCATATTTGATTAGGGAGCAAGAAACAGTAAAGAATATCACGCACAATATATCACACAATATTATTATAATTTAAAATAAATCTTTTGTAGCATTATAGATTTCTCTGCTGTCACTGTTGGTCAATTTAATGCAACCTTGCTGGATTAAAATAGGAATTTTTATATATATATATATATATATATATATATATATATATATATATATATATATATATATAAATTGATCAACAGTGACAGCAGAGACATTTATAATGCTACAAAAGATAATTATAATAATATTTCACAATATTAGTTTTTACTGTATTTGATCAAACATTAAAAATAAGTTTTTTTTCTTTATTATTTTTCCTCACATGACTTATAAGAGGCATTGAATTTAAATGAGCTACATCCAAGATATATATATATATATCTGGACCAATCTATAGTTAAAAATCATTGTAAAAATGCTTTTTTTATGCAGCTGGCCACCTCACTTGAGTTCACGTTTGACTATATATAAACTCATACACATCTAAGAAACAAATCTAAACACTGTTAGTTGACATCCTTTACTCATCCTTCTATTTGACAATGGTGTATTTTTAAAGTGCGTGTTTATGTGCATGCTGATGTCTGATGCTCACAGGTAGACTGACAGCACACTGGTAGTTCTGCCCTCTATGAGCGGTAGGTCACAATTATCCCGTACCTCCTCCGTTATAGCCCCAGGAACGGTGCAGCCACAGCCAGGCGAGGTAGATGAATCCAAATGGACAAACTTGTCTGGTGGCACTATTTTTCCATGACACCCAGTCTCTAAATGTGACCAGACAGCCTATCTCTGCCCTTAAGATTTTTTTTTTACGTCTCTCCCTCTCTTCTGCTAGTTTTCGGAACAGTTTCAGTCCATCTGACATTATTTTTTGAACACACCATGTTGAAATGCACATCGGCATTGTGAGAGATCTTGGCCTGTGGCAACGGCTGTCAGTAGGAAGAGTTGCAGAGCAGGAGAATTTGAATACGAAACTGTTTACCAGGCCTTGCTGTAAGGAGCAGAGCCATATTTCATCAGGTCTTACTGGTTCAAGAATGTCAGACCTCTCAGCAAACACAGGTTGTCCTGTATGTGATCTAAATTTGGCTATGAAAAGGATTTGCTGGTTTGATGTTTAACAAGACAAGGTTGGAATGCATTGTTAAGCTTAATAATGCAGAAAATGATCAACAGTCTTTGCAAGCTTGTACCAATGCAATACCCTGTTTGTTTGCTTTTAGAAGTATCAACATTTTTTTCGCCACCTTTCAGTAGACAAAAGTAAGCTAACATGGTTATATACAAGGTCATTGTTTATATTTACCCCCTGCGCCCAATAATAGGCCGTATTTCCCTTGTGAGTGTGAAGTAGTTATTTTTTCTGATTTTTGCCACTAGATGGCGACAAATGCTCATGTTATTTCCAGATTTCAATGCATGCGGTTTTCAGTTTAACAACCACCAGGTTCCATACGTGGTGTGCGTGCATTTAATTTTTGAAGCCCTTTTAAATCATATTCTTTTTTTAAATAAATGAATTACTTTAGTAACAGCTAGTGCCAAAATACCGCATTTTAGTACTGTAAAACTTCAGTGAATGAATATCGAAATTATATCCAAACGGGCAGGGCCGGTTCTAGACATTAGGAGGCCCTAGGCAAAATTCATGTTGGAGGCCCCCCACCCCCAATAAAAAGCACTTGAAACAAATATGACTCCTAACCTTTTTATTTATACAGCACTTCATTTTAAATTTGTATATTTTTACTTGGTAACAAAGTTTGGACACATTACTATTTTTAATGTTTTTGAAAGAAGTCACTTATGATCATCAAGTCTGCATTTATTTGATCAGAAATACAGAAAGAACTATAATATTGTGAAACTTTAAATAATGGTGTTCTATTTTTTTTTACCATACTTTAAATATCTATTTCTGTGAGTCATAGCTGAATTTTCAGCATCATTTTAACACATCCTTGTGAATTTCTTTGAAAAACAAATACTGACCCATTGCATTCCAAACGCTTGATTGGTATTGCTACAAAAGATTTCTATTTTAAATAAATGCTGTTCTTTTATTATTATTATTATTATTATTTACTTTTCTATTGCACAATATTATAGTTTTTTTTTCTCCTGTATTTTTGATCAAATAAATGTATAGCTTGATGAGCATAAGAGACTTATTTCAAAAACATTAAAAACTGTAATGTGTCCAAACTTTTGACCAGTAAAGTACGTACATATTAATCAAACTTTATCTAAGGTAATCTATTTTTTGTTTGTTGAGGATGTTATTATAGCCGTGATAAAATTATGATTATTTTGCAGTACTTTTTTTCTGTAATTTATCAGTTCCTGAATACCACTTCAGTAAATGAACATCAGTGCTTTTACATGTTTTTCCTAGCTGGGTATGGACAGGGTTTCTCCCTCCCATTTAACCAGTATTAACTATGATAGCCTATTGTCATATTATTAATATTAATAAATATTATTTTAGCCTATGTATTGTATTGCTACCTTAAATAGCCGATACATCAGCACAATTTAGAAGTCACACACATCTGAGGTACTTTTTTTGAAACATGAAAAAATGGTCTAGTGTGTTTGCATTTTGAATTTGAATACAAAGTTCTTTGTTTTTACTTTTGTAGCTATTTTGCTTGTCAGCTCCTGACGCGATGTCACGCGCAAATTCAAAGCGTCGCGTTTGGGCGCGTCAGCGCAGCGGCGCTCGCGCTCTTTTAAACTCGTAATAAATTGGTGAATGATCGGTCCAGAAACGACGCTGATAGACAGAACAAGTTTATATTTAGGATACATTGCAGTATGCAGTCACTCCAAAATAAATGATGACAACTCGCACACCTGCATTAGGAGCTGTGCTTCTTTGCGTGCCTATTTAGCCTTTTGCTTCGGCACCTGAAGGATGCGTTCGTTACGGCAAACATTCAGAAGGCGGGACCCGCTTTGAAACGGCAACATTAACTGGTTTAATTGCAGGTGAGTGACAATTCAACAATATCCAATGAACAATGAGGCTAGTATTTTGCTGTCCGTGGACTGCCATATAGGGGAAACTGTCTTGGAGGCCCCTTCTCAAAACCCGAGGCCATAGGCAATCGCCACGGCCTTGCAAGAAGCTCTGTGCCATATTCACGAATATTCAAATTCGTTTGTTTATAACAGTGGTGGCGAATATCAGGAGGAGACCACACTTGGATTTTTGTATTACCGTTAATGACATTTATTCTTTCAGTAGTGGCCATAGCATTTTGTCTTAAATTATGGTTAGCAGGAAAAACCTTTGGCTTTGGGGTTGTTCCAAACTTTAGAGTGATGATTTCTGCTGACATAACGATAAATGCTCCAGGTCCGCAAATTTTTTGTTGTTGTTGAGGTAAAGCATTCATATTTAATATGCCATTTAAACATGATGTGTGTTTATAGTCTATTCAGAGTTGAATCGTGAATTCCTTTTAAATTACAATTCAGTTCCTGAATTTGAATGTAGCAAACAGGATTCTAGTTCGAATTTGAATGCAAGGAAATCGTATTAAAATGAAGTGAAATATAAAGAAATACAGAGAACTATATCTATACATTTATTGCCAAGACAAACATTGAATTTTAGCTCGGTAAAAACATAAAAAAAAAACTTGAGGACAGATAGATAGATAGATGTTTATGCCAACTATAGAAGTAATTAGAATTAAGTTAATTCTAATAAATTAACCTTGGTGAATTAGTGGCTAAACACTTCATTTCCCAGAATGCATTACTACAGTATAGTGAATTTCTTTAAGATGCAATTCAGCAATTTCCTCTTCCTGAAATTACGATTTACATATTATTTTAGTAACTTCCTGTCATGAGTTGAAAGTGAGTCAGTTTTTCAGTTGTGAAATTGGCACAACCCTGGTAGTAGCAATTGTGTAGCATGTGTATTAACCAAATTATTGTTTATAATGCAAACTAGTTTCATTGTATTTCCCATGTTAAACCTCACACATGTAGACACACACTCCACCGTGTTTTTGTCTATTGAACATGAGATGTGCAGAACAGAAGAGACAGTAAATCAGGATCGGTCTCACCTGCAGCCAGCCTCCATAAAACTGAAGGAGGGAGTTGAGCTCCACTAGTTTTATGAGGTCTGGCTCAGTACCAGATTACATTAGCTTGTCTCTCTTACACATTAATAAAAAATCTTAATTTTTAAAAGTTTTCAGCAGTGTTTGCCCTTTTCCTTTCAGTGAAGTCAAACATTTCCCGCTTATAAAGACCGGTCTTGCTGCTGGAGAGAAGCCAGGGCATGTGTCCGTGTTTACCTCACAGGCACCGGGTCGCACGCTCCTTTCACGCTGATGTCAGATTGGCACGACACATGGTAGGCACTTAAGTCACCTCACTTTTGAGCTCCTTCTTTTCACTGTATCAAATTTATATGGACGTACCGTCCGGCATTCGTATCTCCTTGATGTCTCTCTCTCATGTGTTGTCAGTTGCAGCATGCCTCGTAGCACGACTCATTTCAGATATTATTCAGTTCTCTAAAGCCGTTGATCAGCATACTAAATGATGATTTCTGAACATCCTAACACTCCCCTAACACTCTAATACAATTAGGCCAAGACAGCTCGCCTGGTTATGTTTAATGGGGATGACATCAGAGGAGATAGCAGAGAATGAATAAGTCATTCTTGGTCTCATTTCAAATGTGAAAGATTCATACCAGTAATTTAGATGACAGTATTAATTTAACATGACACTGCATTAATGGTCGATTTTAGATTCACAGAACTCGTTTAAGTGGAATGGACTTCCTTAATTTGATGAGATGTGATGGCAGCGCGATGCCACGTCTCTCTCCATCTCTCTCTCCCTGCGGCATGGCAAGCACACACATACACAGATATTCGCCAAGCTTTAGCTGGTGTCCTCAACACGCGTGGTATCTGGGTGAGCGTGTGTGTCTGCATGTGTTTTGAAACGAGCACACTTTTTTGTATTGATGGTTGCTGGCTTTTGAGTGAATATTTATATTCGGAGGTTAAGGCACTAAAATTTGATGTATTTAGATGGCATCTGTAACTAAAACGCACATCTACATCATTGTAATTTGAAAAGATCATACTGCATCTTAATTTTACATTTATTTAATATATAAATAAATGCAAATATACACGATCCTTCAGAAATCATTTTAGTATGCTGATTTGGTTCTCAAGAAACGTGTCTTATTATTATTATCATTAATGTTGAAAACTTGTCCTGCTTAATGTTTATGTGGAATAGATTTTTTAGGATTGTTTGATGAATATAAAGAACACTATTTATTTGAAATATATTTTTTTGTCTTTACTGTCACTTTTGATCAATTTAATATGTCTTTGTTAAATAAAAGTATTAGTTTCTTTAAAAAAAAAAAATCATTGTGACCCCAAACCTTTGATTTAGTGTGTGTGTGTATGATCAAATTATTCAAAATAGAAATGATTTAAACTGCATTAGGATCCATTATGATCTTTGCAAATTATATATCAGCCTAGAGTAACATTATTTTAACATTATTTCATATACATTTTGTTATTCTACACAATGATAAAAGTATTAATAGATTGCAAAAGGTTTATTTAAAACACTTAGTATGAATTTAATGGGGTCCAAATGTCTGAGACCATATGAAAATGCTTGTACTGTGAATAATTATTTTGAAATAAATAAATGCAACATTTTATTTCAAATTGAAATTTCCCATGTTATGCAGCCTGATTTGTGCTTCCATTTATTTAGTTGTGTTAGTGCTTGATTTGGTTATGTCAGAACTTCATTTAAACTGTTTCAAAATGCTAAAACTTTACTTAATTTCCCATCCCTAATTTTCACTGTGGTCTCAGACTTTTAGTTCCCACAGTCTCTGTCCACAAAATCCCACAGCGCCCTGCTTTTCTGCAACATTCCTTCTCTTATTTTAACTCACTCCTTTGTACGTGACTGATGATTTTCCAGGATCGTCGTCTCCTGGTTAGTTGCGGAAGCCACAGGTTGATGAAAAAGTTAAGCGTGTTATTGTCTGAGCTGCTGAGTCCCCAATGCGGCCGTGTGTCTCAAAGGCTTCTTAATGACTGGACTCTCCTGCACTCTGCATCTCTGATGGATGGCAAGCAGGGACGGCCTCTCTTTCATCCCGACAGCCTGACTCGTCTGATTTATTAATGACAATAATTAGGAGTAAACCTCTCTGCAACCAAACCCAGAGTGATTAGCACAGTAACGATGGCGGGGAGGGGTTGTGGATATGGCGATCTGATTAATGTCGGCCATTTTGACCTTTCTGAGCCGGGCTTCTCTGCAGTCTGGGGAGAGATGAGGAGAGAGAGGGCAGCTATCTGTGGTGTCCACTCACAATTAGGTGCTGAATGAATTAGAATGCAAAATGTACCACTCAGGTCATTAGCTGTGCTGTTCACGACATGCTTATTCTATTGGAACGAATCCGTTGGTGAGCTTCTGTGTTATTTATATATGACAAAATGGCACTGGTCACTTTATTCAAGACGTTTTTTCCAGATTCTCATTCCAGCGGTGTGGCTTATAAGGTTTATAATTAGATTCAATCTTGTTTTTCTCTTAACGATCTAAATAAATCTCATCTCCCCTGCATCCTGCTCTCAGAATCAGTCCAAAGTGGGAAAACACCTCTGAATTCTTCTCCACGATTACCCTTTAGTCACGTAGCGGTAGCAGACCCTTCTATTTACCTGTTTGAAAACACAAATCATCTCAGGAGATAGACACGGACTCGCTGATAACACGCAGACTCTGTGTGACATTTGATTAACGAATGTAAATGAAGGTCAAGAGTCATTTTGTGTGGCCATCTTCCCTTTGCCGGGCTCTGACAATGAAATCTTTGCAGACACCGGCTCCAGTAATGGCCACATTTAAACCGCAGTCGTTTAAGAGCTTGTACCCAGTACAGCTGCATGTAATGGAGTTGGTCGGAAAGGTCAGAGTCTTTATCTGGGTCAGATTGGAGTCAGTGAAGTCGGCAGCCAATGAATGGGAGACAGGGGAGATCAAAGTAAAAGCCATGTCAAGTAGTGCCGGTGAGCGATCGCGGAGCTGCACTTCGACGACTAGGTTTGGGATCGGTTTCTGCTTTCGGTTCACTGCGGTTAAGAGATGGCCGACCGTCTTTGATTGTATGTGTATGTTTAACCTATGTGTCATGTTTAAGCATGACTGACTTTCTTCTTTTGTAAAACACAAAATAATTTAAAAAAAAGTGTCTTCTTGTTCACTCAGTGAAAATCAGTGGGGTCCAATGTCAATCCAACTGAATGGACAAAAATATGGAAGAATTTTTCTAAAAATGCTTTTTGTATTGTGCAGAAAAAAGAAAGTCAGAAACTTTTAAAGTACCTTTTAAGTTACACTAAAAAATGTATGATTGTCTTTGCCAGGGCCGTCCCTGGCTGACGCGGGGCCCGGTGCGAGGTATGGAGCGGGGCCCCCCTCGGTCCATTTGCGATCGCGTTCTGGGGGGGGGGGCGCGTAGGTTTTGGGGTTTGTATTCCGTCCATCGCGGGGCCCTCTCACAGCGTGGGGCCCGGTGCGACCGCACCAGTTGCACCGCCCAAAGGACGGCCCTGGCCTTTGCATTATATAATAATTTATTAAACCAAGAGGTGTTTATTGTAATATGCACAAAAAAGTATTGTGAGTTAAAAAAAAATTTTTTACAAGGACATTTTCTTGTTGTTTTTGTGGAATATGTCCATAGTAAATGTGATGAAGGACACCTGTGTGAACTTTTAGGTTAAAAGTCATTGCCAAAACATTCAATTTGAAAACAATATTGTATTTTTTTTTTTTTACTAAATGCAGTGAATAAATACATTTGAAGTGTCTAGATACGTTATGTCCCCGCTCAAAGATTTTGGCAAGTGGCGGAAACACTTTTCCTCAGTAGTTTTGCTCAGTTCCAACCGGAAACGAAGTTGAAATCAAGGCCGATCGTCCTGTCAATGAGTTTGCCGCGTTTGAAAAACGCTTTTTCCATGTAGGTCATGTAATGAAACTTCTCGTCCCTCGCAGCTCTCCGCTGCCCAAGTCTAATTTGTTCTCATTAAAAGTCCCCCTGCCTCGTGGTGTTATTTTCCTGCCCCATCTCCTAAAACACAAGAAACTGATTGAACGTGGGGTAAAGTCGGTCATCATGACATGACCTGCAGAAACAGCAGAAAGAGTGCGACGGCTGACCCCGGCAAACTGCCTGCCTGCACATATTGCACAATCCTTCATATTTAATGGGGAAACACGAGCCTGTGATTTTGTCTGCATTCTCTCTAGTGTCTGCTGCTCGGGGTGGAGTGAAGCCACTTAATGAGAATCCCCTGTTCTCCTCCATCATTTTTAAACAGGCAGTGCACTCAGCAGCCTTGCCTTCCCTCTGAGGACCCCCCCACCTGCCCCCCTTCCATGACATGCTGTGCTCGTTTTTGTAAGCGCTAAATTATGTATCGGCTCCTTAAATGCTGTGAAACATTTGTTTAATATGGAGTAAACTTGTTTTCCATAATTCCACCCTCAAATTAGGCCAGGATACTTAACTTTGTTGGAAGCCGTTTATTGTGCTTATTTTGTCTTTTAGAAACATTTACATCAGACAGCAACACAGGGAAGCGCAATTATTGCACTTTTTTTCTTACGTTATCCTTTATCATTTATATGATAATAAAGTCTTACGGAGTTCATAAGAGGATGGATGGGGAAACAGAGTCTGTTGCTTGATCTTCCACTTGCCGTTTCCTCATTTAGATTAAACTCCGACATCAGTAACGCTTACCCCCAACAATAATGTCCCTCCGTTGGTGCGTGAGGCCTGTCCCTGACAGCAAACCGACATCTTGACTCGCCTCATCCCGCCGCAGCCAGCTCTTAACACGACTGCTATTGTTAAACGTCCTCCGCAGCCGTAATATCTTCTAATCCTCAAATAGAGTGGAGTTAAAACTACAAGCTCCAAACTATTTTTACTTGCCTCACTAGTTGTGGCAGATGAGAAGGGATCTCTGTGTAGATGATTATATTGTCATCCCCTGATCTTTACTGCTGGAGTAATTGTAAATCATTGCTTCATGGCACGTCAGAGGTTGTCGGTAGCAGGCAATTAAATGGCACAATATAATAGAGCAAATTATTGCCTGTCAGATTTTGAACAACACAGTTGGTATTTGAATTACACTTAATCATTACATGCATTAGAAAGCTCATTGGAATCCTGCTTAGGACTGAACATGAGCCATTGCATTATTTAAACCTCTAATTGTGAAAGCCATTTATTTGTGGTTACTGTACAACAAAAAGAGTCTCACCAAGTGGGCCGGCTTTAAAAGCTCGATATATCCAAATCAACGTCTTCAGACGCATAAACCAAATTGGCCAAAATGGGCAATTTCGCCGGGGTGGAGAAACATTTAGCCATGCAAAGTGTTTTGTAATTTTAGACTGCGAGGATGAATATTAAATATTTACTTTTAGCCAGGCCCAAGCCAGGTCCCCTTTTTGCATAATTCATTAGGCAAAACAGATGAGGTTATAATTTGTCTAGACGCCACTATCTGTTTCTCAGGGCTTTCTCGGCCCTCCCCGCTCGCACCCCGGACCTGATGACCAGATTCTTCAATATGCGAAGCAGCCGATGACAAAGTGTCAAAATTGCGTAACACAAATCGTTAAATTTGCGCCGAACTTCGTGGTGGCTTTTAATAAGGAAATACTTGATCTGAGTGCAGATAATCCATATAGAGCGAATAATAAATTTAGTTTCGGTTTCCTGGCACCACTAATTATCGGTAACATATTATTCATATTCCTTCACAACATAGGCGGAAGTTGCTTCGCACAGTCTGCCACGAGGGCCAGAACAGACACCTGGTATTAACAAGACTTAAGTACTGTTGTCATGGCCGTGCCGCCAGCTCATAGATTGTAATTATTGGTTAGCACTATACTGTGATGCGTATGGGTTGAATAACAATATTAAGAAGCAGCGTGATGTTAAAAAGGATATCAGTTTTACAGGTCTGTGTAAATATGCCACGGCTTTCTGTTATGACTGTTCGTGTTTCATGTGTAAAAGTTACTTTGTCGCAGAGGTCTTCGGTCGCCCCGGCGCGGCGTACTGAGATCTTTTTCTGAGCCCTTCCTGTTGTTGTCAAGCCATCTCTGCCCTGTCTGTCATATCATATCAGCTCGCCACTCCCACCCCGTTTAAAGTACCGCTTTGGCTCATGTTACTCCAGAAGTCAGTTCCTCCAGAAACATCTGTTTCTTTTCAGAGGGAGGAGAGACAAATAGGCCCATTGTCACCCCTGTATCTGTACTCATATCGAGTCCTTTGGCTTTTCGGACAGGTTGGAATTATCGAGGGAGGGTGAAAGGCAAATAGCCCTATAGCTCAATCACCATTGTTTGGAATCAGTCAGTAGTAATATTAGTGTTGCCCAGAACACAATTACTCAATAGCGGCGTCTTTAACGTCGTCTTGAATTTATCCTCTTTGACAGATCCGGAGACTGATAATTTAATGCAAGTTATGATTAAAATCCCCTTACTGTCAAGCCCTTTGGAACAAATAACAAATACCTCTGTTTGGAAAAATGACAGTTTTAAAAATAAATGAAATTACACGTTAGAGCCGGCGCAGGGAGGGGCACGCAGGAATTTATTGAGCTGCGAGACGTTGTGCGGGAGATTTAGGATTCGTGCTCGGGAGGGGGGCGGGAGAAGTTAATGACTGATTAACAACAGCAATTAAAAGATGAGGAAAAGGTATATAATTAAAATGGAAGTTCTTGCTTGTCAAGTGCGCGTGTGTCATCCATTGTGCGGCTTGTTGAAAAGCCGGAGGAAAAAGAAACCGGTACTTAATTCCAGGCTTTGGCATCGAGGAAGGGCGTTGATCGCGTGCCCGCGGATGCTTTTCTGAAGGCTGTAACTCAGCTGAAAGTGAGGCCGTGTCATTAGAAGTTCAAAGCCGTGCATCTTGTGTTGACAGTCATCGGCAGCGAATATTTGGCAGTCGGGAGTAATTTCACTTAATTAATGGGATGCATATTTGATGGGGGGAATGAAATATTCAAGCTCAGCAAAGTGGAAAAAAGGAAAGATTTAGTGCGGAGTAAAAAGGTGGAGGGATGTAATTTGTGCATTCACTTCAGAGCCTACCGGGGAATAGAGATAGAAAGATGCAAGGAGGTGAGGAGGAAATATGTGAGGGAATTCACAATATAAACAGCGCAAAAGATAAAACGCAGAGGAAATGGGTACGGCAGAGGAGAATGGAAAAAGGAAAATGGGAAGAGTGTATATTGCTGCGAATATGAACTCTGAAAGATGCAGATTTTAGAATGCCGCCATAACGTTAACTCTGCTCTTCATCTGGTTACAGAAGTAAACAAGCATGCAAGACTTTGATTTGATTGCAAGCAGTAAGAACATGGCATGGTAGCAGCTCAAGCTGACATATCCCCCCTTGCACATGCAACTGACTTCTTATACATGATGATCTCCCATAAACAGAAGACACCAGCACAATACAATACAATAAATAGACTACATAAAACAATATACATATTCATACTGTATATTATCACTAGACAGTGTGTGTTAAATGCAGATGCATAATACGTTCAGCTTTATGGATTTATTTCGATGGACTTCAGTATGTTAAACACACATGGAATATAAAGACAAAAATACACCACTTTCTGCCTCTTGAATCATATATGCGCTTTTGAGTACTATTTTTATTCCCAGACATATTCCTCATAATTTTATAATTTTTAAATGAAGTACTATTTCATTAAATTATTAAACATATTATTATTATTATTATTTTTAAATGGTGATACATACATTTTTATTATTATTATTCATATTAATATATAATCTATTCCATGCTTTAATACATTTGTTTACATTTTTACATTTATTAAATATATATTTTTAATTATCAATCAACTTAAATAGTACAATGACTTGATTTTACAATACTACATATCGATTATTCTTCATTACGCTACCCAGTACTAAAAATATATACTAAAGGCTCTTATTCATCATAATTTTTTTTTAAAGAAACATTTAATTGCCACAGTCCTCTGTGTGTTCGGTTTCAAATGCTGCCCGCCACATTTCGAGTAACAGTGAAGAAGGGAAATGGAGAGCTCCCTACTAATGACTTGAGGGCTTTCTGCTTATTGTGTGTTCAAAAGCCAATGAGCTAATGTGTAGCACTCAGCCAGCAGAGTTCTACTGCTCTCTCAACCCAAGAGACTCCGCGGGCCGGGATAATTGGCCAAGGCTTGTCTTCCCTTTTTTTTAATTGAGACTCGTTATTTACATGAATTTAAGTTCTTTGCTCGAAACATTAAGGCGAAGAACATCTTTCAAGAATGCAGCTAATTGAAGTTTTTCCCCCTTCTTTCTGTGTGTCAGGGCAGAACAAGAAACTGAAATAAATGATAAGGCAAGGAGATGAAATTGTCCCCTTTAAAATTTGCAATTATTTCCCAATTAAGGCCGGCTTGGATAGAGATGTTGGTGCTGTGGGCTTGTTTGGGCACTTTTGGACAGTAGATGGCGTTAGCTTTCTTTTCCATGCAAACGGAAGAGCTGGTCTTTGAATGGGTTTAACAGTGTATGGCGTCATCGTCAAAGTACACTAATTTGATTTGAATGTCAGAGCAAGAATTTCACCCGGATGGTTCAACAAAAATTAAAAAAGGATGTTTGACCGGCTTCATTTATTTTTTTCCTCACTGAGCATATTAACTCAAGTGTTGATGATGCACAGCTCGGGAGAAATCATTTACGCACACTGTGGGGTGTTTTGCGTTGGATCCATTGGGCCACGTGGAGGCTAGGCGATGGTGAGGTCCCAGGGGTGCCCCGTGGCACTATGTCCAGGGGCCTTGTATGTTGAAGTGAGAGGAGGAGGGGAAAAAAGAAAGACAGAGGAGAATGGGGTGTCGGGAGGGCAATTACGGCAAGGACAAAGCACATGTAATAGGAACTCCCCTTATAGAGCACCTTAATTAAAAGAAGACTTACACTGCGAGAGCAGCACAGCTGCAATTAACAAACACTGATGATAATGAGGGTGTAAGATCTGTGAGGTGTGATGTGTGAAGTTTGAATCTTGGCCACTTTTAGCCAGGTGTCCTTTTGCTTTGCAAATACTGTCCAGGTGATCTTGAAATAGACTGACATTTGGTCGCTATCTGGCATTGGAACATCTGTTTTTTTGCTGTACACTTGTGTTCGTATTTGTGTGTTTGTGAAAAGCACTGTGAAACACAGGTCATGGATTGCTGTTTATTACAGATGTTTTTAAAATAACTTCTTGAAGAGATTGTGAACTGAAACGGTGATTTCTGCATTTTTGTGCATTACAGAAAACAAATGCAATAATTAAAACAGCTTTTTTACAATCACATTTTAATCTTTTAAATAATATAACTTATGTTTTTACATTTTCATTCTTTATAAGTAATTTGAGCTTGTAAAATATATATATATATATATATATATATATATATATATATATATATATATATATATATATATATATATATATATATATTTTTTTATCAGAATTAAAGCCAAATCACAATTTTGTAATTTTTTTTTTTAAATTCTACATCTTCATATGCAAAGACCTGCTACTGTTTTACCCCGGGAATGCATTTGATAGCATCCCACAGCGCGCACACACACACACACACACACACACACACACACACACACACACACACACACACACACACACACACACACACACACACACACACACACACACACACACACACACACACACACACACCAGCCAGATCTGATAAGGAACACACAAGGGCCTATTCAAATCATTATGTGTTGGGGAAGAATAGAAGCAAGTAAACATTATGTCTGATAACTCTACAGATGGCAGGGGCAGGAGAAAAAAAACTGCCTTGGAAAACAGACTTAAAATGGCATTATTATTTAAAATAAATAATAAATCTATTAGACTATTGTGGTTAATCATTTAAAAAAATATATTCTGTGACTATTGTTGGTAAAAAACATTTAACACATTTTAACTGATAATCTTTGAACAATAATTTTTACTGTGTATATATTTATAATTTACAAAAATCTTTGGTTTTACATTTTATAATATAGGTTTATATTTATTATTTGTATATTGCTAATATTTTGTGATGTATGTTTTAAAGAAACACATAATTATTTGATAATATTCCAGTCATTTTTGTTCTGTCTGATTCTTGCCTTTTTTATTAGACAAAATATTCAAAAATATTCTGTTTTGATTGGGGTTTGAGTTTTAATGAAATGTAAAATCGGTGGCTACAGTGACATTATAAGGACTATGACTGATTTTTGCCCCACCCACTGTGCGGATCTATTAAAATGAATTAGTGTAATGAGCGAACACCTAGCCAATGAATGACATTTTGTGTAGATAACATTAATTATGCATACGTTTCAGAAATTAGCATACATCTAATTGCATTTTATTACATGTATCAGATACATTAAATTGCCAAATATTGTTTCATATTAAAGCCAGGGAAAAGAAAGGGATGTTTGCATGCAAAATGTAAAACATATTTTGACAAAGTGATTGAAAACTTTTAAATATTCCTTTTTAATATTCCTTTCATAACAAATTTATTGCAAAGTAAAATAATAAAACGAATTAGCTTAGTGATGAAACGAGGATGTGATCTCTTCACAGAGTCTATTCAATATGGCACATTTCTCTGCCGCTTGATGTAGCCAACTGGCCGAACGCTAGTCAATGCCATCTCGTGTGTGTGTGTGTGTTTGAACGTCTCCTCCCGTTGGGGAACCTATAAATAGTGACACCCTGTATAAAGGGATGTGGCAGAGAAAGTTTCCCCGTTGGAGAGGAGAGGGCCAGGTTCTGCCTCTCTCTCAAACCGTGATTGAATTTGTCGTGAAGTAGTGTCACACTTAATCACATGTTTATGTACAAAGGTTAGCAGGCTCTCTTTCTCCATTTCTCTCTCCATCTTTCTCTACATGCTTTCATCTCGAAGCTTTATTGCTATAAATTATTTCGGTTTTTGACCTTAATTTTTCGTGGTTAGCAGGTTGTGGCCGCAAAGCATTTACAGCAATCTCCCCTCTTCTATCTGCTGTCTTCCCTCTCAATGGTGTTGAGGCGGGCGACGGGAACGGCTGTTTTTGAGGGATTCATATTTCTGATAACTTCTCCCTCTTTGCTTCAGTTCTCCCTTCTTCTTCATCAGCCAGCCGAAGTGATGATGCTTTGAGGACATAATTAAACATATCGTTCAAAACATATACTCTGTGCATCCTTGAATTATCACCGTCATTAAAATCGTACAAATATGGAAATATGATTGCCAGGGGCGGATAAATCAATGATCAGCCAGGCTTCCAAATCCAATAAATATGCGGAGTTAAATACTTAAATATGCAAATTGCATGCACATGATTTGCATATGGTAGTATTTAAGGGGAATGTCTGGGGCTGTAATAAATGGTCGAGGTATAGTGAACGAGATCTGGAGAGAGGGGAAGGGAGAAAGATTGCGAGGACACAAGCGAGGAATTTTCTTGCTTAAAAAAAATAAATAAATCAAACTTGGTCAGCCTGATGTGATATTTTGAAGAATGTTATCAGCATCAATATGCTTTTGTACAGAAGAGCTTGTGCTTTAGGATGTCTGAAAAATGCCTTTGAGAAACGTGAATAATTAAAGCATAATTATTCCTCCTCATTCATCTCTTAATCCAGAGACCGATTTAGGGGAAGGAATTTATAATTGTTCCTTTTTTTTCATCTAGTGTCCTGTGTTGTCACATTATTATAAAGCAAGGTCACATTGAAGTGACTGACCTCACAATGTTTCATAAAACAATCCCTTATTGAATTTGAGAAATGCAGAAGAAAAAAAATAAAATAATAAAAAACAATAAAAAGAAAATTCAGTGATTTAGAGATGATCTGAAACAATGTCTGTAATTAAATCTTTAATCTTCTTATTTATTGTTGGAGAATAGAGTGAAGTTGCAACGCACACAACAGCAGAGGGTGCAGTTTTTATCTGGATTCTGTCACAAATCTGGACTCGAGGGGACGGCCGGCTGTGATTCTGCAGGGATAGTTTCCTTAATGCAGTTTTTCAGTTTTATACATTTTACATTTCTCAATGTCATCACACCACATAAAACATTTAATTTAGCTGAATAATAAATCCTCTCATGAGCGAATGCTCATTGATTGATGTTTGATATGAGAATTTACATTAGTTAATTTCATTTTCATTTTCCGAACGCACACTTGGCTCAAAGCATAAATAATATGTGTGATTTAACAAGCTGGGAAATGTATTAAAATCTCTCGAGAGATGAATTTGGAAATTCATCCGACAGTCCCAGACAAGTGATTTGGCCAGCGGTGACGCGCTTGAAGCCAGCACGCGAGAGACGTCCAAATGTAAAAGGCCCACCCAAACAAAATGTAACTCCTAAACGCCGAGGAGTCAGGGAGCAGGAATCAATGGCAGTGGTGGTGTGGATATGTTCAGGGGCGAGTTGACATGGTCGGGTTAAACAGACGAGATCCTCATCAGGAAAATCAATGTTGTTGTAGGATGTGACCCACACGGTCTTGGAGTGAGCGAGTCACATTACTCTACCTTGCCCCGAGTGTGTGTGTGTGTGGCGCCCGCAATATTGACCAAGCCGAGAAGAGAATGACACTATCACTGTGCATACTGATGACAATTGGAGACCAGCGAATCTTGTTAAAGTACTTCTCTGTTTATCACTGGAGCTGTAATTATCCCTATTATCAATGCCTTATTTTTGCATTTTTTTTGTCTCACCATATCAGAAACAAACTTGATAAATTAAAAAATCTGTCCAGGCACAACAAAATATTACCATCTTTAGCTCCCTTATCATATATGTTTGTGAGTACATGCTTGGCTATTGTTTTCATATATATAAAACTATAACTAAAGTTTGTGTGTGTGTGTGTGTGTGAAAAATACATTAAAAACAGTAATATTGTGAAATTTTATAATATTAATAAACTTTCCAGTTTTAATATACTTTAAAATGTATTTTACATTTCAGTGGCAATTAGTCAGTTTTCAGTGTCACATGATCCTTCAGAAATCATTCTAATATGCTGATTTGCTGCTCAAGAAACATATTTTATCATCACTGTTGAAAACCGTGCTGCTTAATATTTTTGTGGTACATTTTTTCAGGATTTTCAGTGTCTTCACAGGCAGCATGCAAAAACGACATACTATATAACATGTCCAGTCTAGTATAATTCATTAACAAATGACTCTTATAAGCTGGGTCTTTTAAGTGAATCAGAAACATACAGCACAACCAGTGAATTCTAATTCCAGAAGCAATTGACTCTCATGAACCGGTTCTTTTAATGAATCATTCAAAAAGATAGCATTTGAATCAGTTTCAAGAATGCCTTTCTGAACTGAATCAATTAGGCAGTTACTGATTGACTCACTACTGAACAAGAGTAATTTTCAGTGATATTATATATGCATATACAGAATATATAGTTAAGGGTTAATTATTAATAATGTTATCATTTGAAATTCTCATTTTTAGAACATTTATTTGTTTATGGTGTTCTCATTTAGATAGTTAAAGTGTGTTTGTGTATGAGAGAAGAAGCTTATGCGTGAGAGTGTTTCTGTTCTATTTCTCTACACCTGTCAGTGCTATTCCTTCCCAAATTTCAAAATGTTCACAATCATATAATAAAATGTAAGGATAATTGTTTATCTGCGCAGTGTTTCGCTACAGTACCACGCAAGCTGACGGGAAAGAGTGTGAGAAAAATGGACTCTGGAAGATGTTTTCCTCTGGTTTTCACAACCCTTGGCCCTCATTCACGTCCCCTGCACTCATTTATTCCTTTTTCCTCGGCTTGAAAACGTCAAGGATGAAAGAGAGTGTGACATCACCGTTTTGATAATTGGCGTCTAATATTTCTGTGGGACCAGGCTGACAGCTATTGGTGGAGAAACTCTTAAAAGTGGGGAAAAATATGTGCCAATGTTACACTGGCATCTGATTCTGATTTGGTTTTTGATCCCCAAACCTATTTTGTGCGCTTAGGTTGTAAACTGTAAAAATAAAAGTAAACAAATATTAATAAGAGGCTAGAAAACCTTGAGAGACCAGGCAGCTGTATTTTAAAAGTTCTTGTTGTTCTTCTAGTACACCAACATTCGCATATATTAAATTACCAGGACGTAACGGAGTCAAATACTGCACTTATTGAAATACGCTTTTTGTCACCAATCTGAAATGTCCGTTCTTGTTACTTGTTTTTTTGGGAAACAGTATATAAATCAGTATGCCACTTACCTGAGGACAAAGGGAACATAAAGCTGAATATTTGCATTCAAAAGTGTAACTTTCCCCAAATAATTTGAATGGGGATAATTTGAATTTATGGAGAAACACTCCGCACTGAATTGCAAAGTTGCTGGTAATGAAATCATCCAGCGGTAGAGACGGTGGGAGCCGCTCCTGCACACAGTAGGTGGGGGTAGTTATAGAGGTGCAGGTGGGGGATGGAGGTACTCATAGTGCCCTGTGGAGGCATTAGTGTGGACGGGTCATTACATCAGGGATGGGAGAGGAGAACACACACCACTGAGCAGCCCATGTCATTTACTGAGGCCATCAGGGCCCATAGCACACTATAACATTCACTGCTTCATTTCCCTCGAGCTATCGCTCTTTTTTTCTTCCCTTTTTTTTTAAATGAAGGGATGTAGATGTTCAGAGAGAGAGAGTTTGCAAGTCACACAGGGAACATTTTCAGTTTAGTTTGATCTTTTTGGGAAAATGCGCCGGAATTCAGTTTGTTTAGGTCCAGTGCAAATATATTTGCCGTATAATTGTGTAGATGGCATCAACTAATGGTTTCGTTCAAGAAAAACACATTTTTTGCACTTTGTACTTTGTATTAGACTGCGAGTGCAGTTTCTCAAAAAGTTTTTGTAGAAATTATTCACGTTCCATTACACCGTTAGTTTGTTTTCTTTACATTTTTTGTATTTAAATCTATTTCTGAGAGAACATCTGAAATAAAATAAATATGTAACATTGACAGTTGACAGTGACCCTTTTTGTCAAAGAAATAGAGGATGGCTGTGAATATTCACACATCCAGATATTAAAACTTTCAGTAATCGAATATTTATTTTAATTCCTTTCCTAAATACCATAAGCAAAATTCACTATTAGAAATCTGTCCAGGCACAATGAAATATCACCACCTCCTGCTCCCTAGTAGTAAATCTATTACTAACATATTTATTTATATATACACTATCATTAAAAAGTTTGGGGTTGGTATCATTTTAGTAATGTTTTTGGAAGAAGTCTGTTATACTCATCAAGGCTGCATTTATTTGTTAAATACAGTAAAAACAAAATATTGTTAAATTTTGTAAAAAAAAGAATTAAATACACAACATTAAGACAGTTGACGGTGACACTTTTTGTCAAAGAAATAGAGGACAGCCATCACAGCCATGAATATTCACACATCCAAACACAAAATCTTCAGTTACACACATAACCTTAATCAAGTACTTATTTCCTGAATATCAGAAGCAAACTTTGTTAATGCACTATTAAAAATCTGTGCAGGCACAATTCTGCTCCCTTGTGGTAAATGAATTACAAACATATATATTAACATATATATTTATTTATACACTAAAAAGTAAAAAAAAAGTTTGGGGTTAGTCAAAAATATAGTAAAAACAATAAAATTGTTAAATATTGTACACAACACAACAATACACAACATTAAGACAGTTTAAACAGTCGACGGTGACCCTTTTTGTCAAAGAAATAGAGGACGGCCATCAAAGCCATGAATATTCGCACATCCAAATATAAAAACCCACAGCTACGCACGTCCCCTTAATCAAGTACTTATTTTAATTCATTTCCTTGCAGGGTTTTATTAGTATGCTAGCTGTTGGCTAAATGATTATGACAAGGCTGCGTTTTCACCGATTCTGCCAAGATAAAAATACACAGGAAAGCCCAGCAACCCAGCTTAAAAACCTGTCTCCGGTATTCCTACAGGGAGATGACCTTGGTCATTAAGGACATTCGCAGTTATGTTTAGGAATAAAATGACAGAAAACAGAAAAATATGAAGTGCCTCCTTGAGAGGAATCGTTTGTTGTTGGCTAAATTATGCAGCACATCATTATTTGGTGGCATTACTATTATGAGCTGTTTATGTCTCTGACCTTAATTTTTTGCACTGCTTTGATGTAATGTAAGCAATTCTCTCTCTCCCGCTCCGGCCTGAACTGCAAAAGCAGTCTCTTTTGCATTTAAGTATGATGGTTTGATTGTTTTAAAGAATAATACAGAGCCAAATACGCGTACGACAACAATCCTAAATCAATAAAGTCCTCACAATAATCAACACAGGATGAATATATGCTACAGTGAAGTGTATAAAAATATAAAACAACATTTCACAGTATATGATACGCATTTTATGTGGTAAATATAGCTGCTGCTGGCGGGTACAGCCCTGCACTCCCCTTCATATCTGTGCACTCAGGTTCTGAATGGCTCTGGGACTGGTGAGCCTGCAGAGATGCAGCCAAGCGCTCGGCCTGCTGAATTTGTTTGACTCAGGTAATTGAAAGTGTTTTAAACTATTATAGCAACTTGAGGGCTTGTTTAAGTGTCGAGCTGTCCGTCAAACGTACACGGGTGGAAAGCATTGGCCTGTCACCCTGTCAGTCACGGGAAACGAGAAGTGTCGGCCTAATGGATTTCTTCAGGCGGACGTCGGCACGGCGGCAGAAGTAAAATCAATGTGTTGTCATGTGTGAGAGCGGAGCATCAAACAGGCAGGTGAATTGGAACTGTAGTTTAGTTGTAACGTCTACATTTGCAGGGAGGCGGCCGGAGACAGACAGATGCTGCGTGGCTGGAGCTGAGAGACCGTGGAAGGCCTCTTGTTATGATTGCCAGTGTGAGAGGGGTGCTTGACCTGTTTTTCTTTTTTTTTTGCGCTGCGTCCTGTGGCTCTTTCCCCTGCTGTTTGATGGTGTTGGGCTGGCTACAGTGTGTGTTTATGTCATCACACTACATGCTGCACATGAGAGCATGAGGGAGTGTGTTTACAGACTGAACACGGAGAGCTGAGCGACGCTGTGGTGCTGCTGATTAATTGTAGTGATGATCTGAACTCACAGATTCAAATCTGGGTTGTCTGGTGTGTTTACTTTACAGCAGCGGTACTTTGGCCATATTTAGGAGCTGTAGTGCCTCTATAGTAAAGTCAAAGTAACTGAAAAAGTGCCTGGAAAAAAACATGACAACTCGGCACTTTTAAAATACTGTGCATTACGCTTATACCCGTATAGCCGCTCACAGTCCACTGACCATTTGATTCATATTGTGTGGGGACTTTTGAAAGTTTTGATACCTACAACCCCCAAATATGATGATATCCTTGTGAAGGACCCCCTTCTTGAAAGTCTATATATTTTAAGACTCTTTATACTGTGTGAGTAAAAATAGTATGTGTAAAATTATGAAGAGATTGTTATGACTTTAATAGCTGCCATTAAGTAGTCAATGTACTAAAGCAAGCATAAATAGATAGATAGATAGATAGATAGATAGATTTCTGTTAAAAGGTTTGGGCTCAGTAAGTTTGTTTTGTTTTATTATTATTATTTTTTTTTAGTCAATTTAATTTTACCTGCAGAGGTTAAAGCGTTATGGGAAATGGATAGATTTAAATTAATACTTTTATTCAGTAAGGATGCATTAAATTGATCAAAAGTGACAGTAAAGACATTTATAATGTTAAAAAAAGACATCTGTTTTAAATAAATGTTAATTTGAACTAACTTTCCAAGAATCCTAAAAAAAATGCATTAAGGTTTCCACAAAAACATAAAGCAGCGCAACTTTAAACATATCAGTAATAAGAAACCTGTGAACAATAGTGTATATGTTATATGGAAAATATTATTATTTTAATCTAATTAGTTTATTTAGTCACTTATTTTTTTTACACATTGAAATTTCCCATGGACCCCCTGTTAAGGCCCCCAACCCCTGATGTTGAACACAGGTGCACTTTTTTCAGTCCTGAAAATAAATTTGTGTTTACAAGATACTAGTTTGATATAATGAGCGTTTTTGTTTTTCTGTTTAAGTGAGCAATTGTTGGTCAGAATGAACTGTAATATGGACCACACTTTTCCATAGTCGATAGTCTGGCTACGTGAGATGAATACCTTAATGAAATGCAGTTGCACTTAAATGCAAATGCACTTTTTTTACATTTTTACTTCCCCGTTGCTGCCAGTATTATGAAATACATGCCCATATTTAATAACACAAGATGCAGGATAATCACCAGATTATGCAAATAAATGTACATGTTTATACATGTTCTAATGGCTTCTGTTAATCAAATCCATTATCATTATGTGATTAAAACGGTTCACTGTTTGACACAAACACATTGTATTATTGCACACCTGAGATTATTCCCAGATGGCTGTGACTTTAACCAGACACCCACACACACTCTCTGAGGTCCAAACGGCCCAATCTGGACCAGTTGCCCCTGTCATAACCCATAATGAGCGACCTGACAGCACAAAAAAAGTGTGGTTTCTTTTGTCAAGTGTATGAGATTGCAGCAAACGTGAACCTGAAGAGTGAATTTTGATCGGCAAGGTCTTTGCTCTCACGTTTCTCCAGAAAACAGTTTGGGTTGGTTTAATTTGTCATATTATACCTTTGCATTGCTATTTCAGAAACATCTGGGAGAACAATAATCATATTAGGCTTTGTTTTACAAAGATTTCATTATATTTTTGTCAGTCTTATGGCAGACAGTATGTTCACTAACAACTTCTATGTGCTGAGTGGTAGACATGATTTTATTTATTTTATCTCTAATGTGGGTCACTGCGAATGGTTGTTTTTTGCCGCCACATTGTCATTTCCTCCCAATATGACCGTAACGTGATTTATGGCCGACAGCTCCGATTCTGTCACTGCGAGGGATCCGGCGCTGTCGTGTGCCCTGCTAACTGGCTGCAGACATGCTGTCTCTTTTGAGCTAGACCAGACCTGTCTGAAAACCAATCAACTTATTTCATCATGCTGGAAATGAAAAGATGTAATTATTCATAATTGGCCTTTATTTTTTGCACTTCGTGATTTTTGCAGCGTTCATTCAGAGCTTCGGGAAAAAGATGAGAACAATTTTGTGTTCCGTTTGAAAATGATTACGGGTGATGCGTGACAGTTTTTTTACTCTCCCTTTGCTTAGATTTTTTTTGTGGGATTGTGCTTTGATAATGCTGTTACACTTTCGTTTAGAGTTTTGTAGCCTAGTTTTCTCTATCTGTCTCCAACAATGTTATTACCTCTGAAGCTAAAGAAAAAGAGAGAGAGAGAGAGTTTGTGAAATAATTGAAGCAGCTTATTTCAGCTGCTTGTGCCACTTCTGCAAGTCACGGTAATAATGGAAGCCAGTGATCCAATACCGCTTTCAAGCATTTCCTGCGTAGTTTTCTGTTTTAACACACTTTATGCCATGTGCCCCAAAATGTGCTGAAGAGAGTATTTTTTCATGCCGTCAGTGATGAATCTGTTTTGGTTGCAGGCTGCACAACATTTTTACACTCACTTTATATAATGTGACAATTTGCTTAACTTTTTTTTTGTATTCACCTGTACTTTGCTCTGTGGGGTTTTAAAACTAGCATTTGTATGTTGAAACCTAATGTTTTGTTTTGTGTTGTTTTACATGAGTTGGTGCTTGAACTGCCCAAAAATAAATTAAATATCACAAAACACATTAAAAAATGAGGCGTTCTGTGAAACTGCTACCTTTTTTAGTTTAAAATAGATCAATTGATTTTTAAGGTAAATTTCTGTACATTATTTTAGACTGATTTTGCTGCAGTGCAAATGCATTGTGCCACATACAGATAAATTAATTCATTTTTAAATATTTTGGGGTATAATTAGGTGAGTATCATAGTTGACAGTTTTATGGTTTAATTCCAAGCTGTTTATTTTTTAAATCCATGGTACTATAGGGTTACCATTAAGCTTTTAATATTTAAATATTAATCTAAATATAAATACAATTTATTAATATAAAAATATAAATGTATATAATTTTACAAAAAACGTTAATTAATTTCACACTCAACTTTATAGTGCAAGTTAATTTATCATTTAAATTATATTGAAATTAGATATATATTCTGTTTAATTTTTATTTTCTATATATTATTTATTAAAATACAAAAAAACTTAAATTACAGAAAAATATTTTTCAATTTGTTTTTTTCAATGTTATAATGTTGTACATATATGCATGCATTTATAATTCATTTACATATTATAATGTAATATAATATAATTTAATTAATATATAATTGCTATATTCTGTTTTGTTTATATTTTCTATATATAATTTTTTAAATGTGCATATTTGCTTATAGAGCAAGAATAGAAAACAACAATAAATAAATATACATAAAGAAAGGGTTTTTGATGTGTGTGTGTGTGTTTAAATGTCTTTATTCACATACAGCAGTAGTTGACATACTGTAAGCTATTCTTTGTTAAATTCGCATATGCAAATGAGGGACTCAAATGGCATCTGTTTTGTAGAATGACCCAAATGTCTTTTGAATGACAAGAACACTTTAAACATTAAAGCATCATCTTTTAGACCAACATAGTTACACTCCACTTACTTCAGTCATTGTTCACTGGCGGCTCGATCAATACAATAAAACCTGAAGCAAAAGCAGAACTAGTTGACCCCAGAAGCCTGAGTGAAGGGAAAAGGAAAAAGAGAAAACAACAAGCAGAGAAGAAGAGCAGACAGAGGGACAGAAGGCGTCATATCGCTCTAGTTGAACAGATGAGGCTGGGAGAAGTGACAGTGTGCTAGGGGTGTTTTCAGGGCCTTTTTCTGTGGCTGTCTGTCCACATCAGGGACTGATAGAGCTGCCTGGTGGCTGGTGTGTCATAGCAGGGGGGTGAGCGGATGCTGTGTGCTCTTCTCGTGGAAAAATGATGGATTTGGTTTGATCTAAAGCGCAGGAACAGGTTTTCCACTGCAAGGGCTGGTGCTGTCATTCTGCATGACTGTGGCTTCCTCTTCGCATTTAACTTCACACTTTCTGCCCGGGTGCTGTCTTTTTTTGTTCGTAATAGGGGAGAGTGGGGTAAACCGTGCCAAGTTTTCCTGAACTTGTCTGAAAATTATTTCAAAAACTGTAGAAATGTTCAAAAGCTCCCTAGGGTTTAGAGTAAGCCGCGTCATGTCAGGGGGTAAAATGGCTCATTAGGAAATATGTGAACAATTTACATCCTAAACAAAAATATGAACACAAATGAGGGCGAAAAACTATTTATTCCTGTGCAATTCCATTCTAAAGCCATATTTTGCTCCAAATATTTTGCATTTTCATAAATAATCAGGAAAAGTTTCATATTCAGAATATTTGAATGCATGTACACATGTATGTATGATAACGAGAGATATAGTTTTAGACCTGGATAAACTTTTTGATATTAAAAAAGTTTTTAGCTTTAAAAAAATATTAATAAATATTAGAAGCTATGTTGAAACTTTTTTACAGTATGAACACAATATATATGACCCAATTTACCCCACTCTCTTTATAGGTTTGATGTTGGACTTGCAAATTGATATTGATTTTAGCACACATTCAAAAACTGCAGGTAACGTTGGCTCAGTGATAAGCCCATAAACCAGTAAGAGGTCTAAAATGACTGATTTTATGAGTAATGCTATCCATTAGTTTCAAATCTGTCCATGAGAAGGTATGAAAGAAGGCAGTTCATGGTTTGAAGCACAGGGTACTGTACAAGTGCAAGTTATGATTCATAATTACGGAAATAACTATGGTGTGTACAAATCAGTTGCCATGGGATTCAAGACCTCATTACAACAAACAAGACATCAGCTTCATGGACTGAATGGCCATAGACTGAATGTGTCAAAGCATTTCAGCACATTGAGGCATTTTTTACATATGGTTATTGAAAACACTGTTTACACTATGTGCTGTATCCCAGAAATCTCACAATAAATTTCACATTAGCTGCAGTGTTTATATGCTACCAGTCAAAGGTTTGGACATAGCCACTCATTCTTTATTACTGTCATTTTCCATATTCTCTCAAAAATCCTCATAAAGTGGGGCATCCTGAATGCTTTTAAACATTATTGTAAGTGTTTACATGGATGATTAGCACTTGTTGGACCAGATCATGAGAAAAAAGCTTTGATTATTTTTATTTTATTACATTTGCATCTAGTCATTTAGTCAATCTGCTAAAATTTACTTTCTCTTCCTTTTTCTTGTTAAAGTTCCATTTAAACCTGTATAAATATAAAATATTTTTAGTATACTAAATAATGTAAGCAAATTTGTAACACTAAGCATTTAATTTCCTTTTTTAAATTATCACATGCTGCTGCCATCAAAAATGACAGCAAAGATATTCAACACTTCACAGTTCAACATTTCACTCAAATAATTGTGCTGGTAATAAACAAGTGTATTTTTATACTGATTTGCAGATCATAGTAGGATACATCCCTGTATATGTTCACTACCATACAAAAGTTGGAGTATTTTTTTTGAAAGACGTCTCTCATGCTCACCAAGGCTGTAGTTTTTTAAAAATCAAATATTTTTATTTATTTAATTAAGATATAGAAAAACATTAATATTGTCAACATTTATTATGCTTTAAAATAAATATAGTCTATTTTAATATATTTTAAAAGTTAAGAAACGTTTTCAAATATTATCAAAAGAGTTTATTAATGTTGCTGCTTAATGTTTTAGTGGAAATTTATACTTTTTTTCATGATTGTTTGATAATATTATATATATATATATATATATATATATATATATATATATATATATATATATATATATATATATATATATATACTGTAAATATATTAAAAAATAATAATATATACAGTATTAGATTGATCATACGTTTTCAAAAAAGCTTTTGATCAATCTAATACTGTATATATTTTTATTTTTTATATTAAAACTTTTGATCAATCTAATGCATCCTTGTAAAGAAAGTATTCATTTAAAAAAAATTAAAAAAAATCGTAATGACCCAAAACTTTTAAACGGTAGTGGAAATCTTAGTTTAAATATGAAACAAACTGGCTTTCTCAAGCATCTGTTCAAAAGTGTTTTTCGTTCTCCTCCCTCACCCCTCTCCTCTGGCACACACACACACACACCGACGCATTCAGAGGGGCTTAAGCCTCCAGAGAGTTGACATGTGGCACATAAGTTCTGTGTGAGGAGTGAAGGTGTGGTAAGATGCGTTGAGACAACGTTTCTTCAACTTACCATGACTTGGCCAGCTGTGTTTCCGCCCAACAGTGGCTGACGTGCAATTGGGGCTGATGGGTGTGTTCTGTTCATCTCTCTTTTTATGCATTCATCTGTTTATCCCTCCTGCCCCAGTGTCTGCCGAGAGGACGTGCCCTGTCACTTCAGGTGTGTCACGCTTCCCATATGCCATGGATATCTGAATCTCGGCCAATCAGATGCCACCCAACTGACCTTCTCCGGAGCTATGAGCATGATGGGAGCTGAAGGCTGGAGCTGGTGGCACACTGAATGTGAGAGAGACTTCCAAAGTAAGGAAAACGGGAAGAGGCGGGGGGCCGTAGGGTCGAGGTCTCGCCCCGATACGATCGCAGGTTCGGGTTAGATGCCGTGTTTGTTGGGACAGCACCCTGCCCCCATTCCTCGACCTCTCCCGCGCCCCTCCTGCACATGCTGTCGGTGCGCGCTCGGCTGGCCTGGGTTTGGATTTACATGGCTGTTAATTAGAGTGGAAGAAGTGATTGGCTGCTGGATGCATTGTGGTAAAGAGTGCACAGATGCAGCCAAGCTGGCGAGAGTAACGCAGGCAGGCATGGTGCATCAGCCCACGTCACACTGCTGCAGCTCAGCTGAGCCCTGCCCTGTCTAACACGATTTGCAGAGTGTCGCCGCCGTCACACCACTCCTGTACTGCAATACCCCTCCCTCTATTCTCTTTTACCCCTTCCTCTGATCCTTATTTTGCTCCATCTATCCCTCTTCTCCGTTCAACCATTTCCGTTCTGTAAGCCAAACTACCACTTTTCCCGGTCTGTATACTTTTTCTGTGGAGATTACGTTTAGTGGGAACCTAAGGGGTTTAAGAGAAAGCATAAAAAAAACCTGTAGGCTTATTTACATGTTTAACGGTAAAATGTGCCATTAAACAAATTTGCAAAACTAAAGATTGTTTCCAAACAGGTTTCCCTGTCTGCTATTGGTCAGACAATCAATCAACAACTCAAACTATTGGGTAAATCAATGTTGTTGTCACAGTTTTTACACTTTTCTTGGGAATACACTTATTGTTTTACAATAAAATGCTGGGTCCCACTTTATATTAGGTGGCCTTACTATGTACTTACATTTAAATTAATAATTTGATACAATACACTTGTTGTGTACATACATGTTCTTACATTGTACTTATATTTAAAAAAAATGCCTGCATGTAATTACATCTGTAATTAATTTCTGTATATAATTACACTGTTGACCCATCTCTTACACCTTAACTCACCCTTAAACCTGACCATACCACCAAACCTGTCTCTAATCTTACCCGTATCCCACCTCAATAGTGGCAAAAGTGTTTTGCAATACAAAATGAGCACAATAAGTACATTGTACTTATTTTTGATGTAAGTACATAGTAGTTAAGGCCACCTAATATAAAGTGGGACCAAATGCTGCATTGATTAAGTATTTGTAGGCCAACCCAGAAGTAAGCATAATGCAAGATTTTTCCATTGGTTTTTGGATTATTGCAGAAAATAAACTCTGAGACCAACAAAAGTTTGTTTCATCATGATAATCTTTACAAAAGAACACAACCTTTATGAATTTTAAAGCCTAAATACAATCGTCAGAAGTAAAAAGCTAAATGTAGGCTATAAATGAACAACACAATGGTCACATGATTTCAGCGTCATCACCATTAGGCTTCTGACAACTCTTTCAGTCTTTGAGACAACATTTTCCCTGATAGTCTGAGTTAGAATAGCTCCTGTAAAAGCAGACTAGTGAGTAGATGTTCGGCATGATGACATTTATCATCCCAGAAAACCTCTGCAGTCCCATTTAATTCCATTATATTCAAGTTTATTTGTATAGCACTTTTTACGATACAATCGTTGCAAAGCGCTTTATAGGAAATTAAGTTTCTACAATATATTTATACATTGTAGAAACTTAATATATTAACTTACGGCAAAATTTGTTAATTCTGTATGTTGTTGGGGGATCAGAGGTTGGCATCCTCTGAGGGGTTGGCATCATCTCTTCTCAGGTGTTCGGTCATCTCAGATCATTTAAGGGTTGGATCTAGACTGAAGCTTGTGTAATTCCTAGTTACATCCCGTGGCAGAAACAGAGAAAGAAATAGAGACATAATTAGCGTAGCTGTTGTTTCATCCAAGCAAAAATTATTTGTTCAACCCAAGCTAAAGAATAATAATGTGCGTTTGATCAGATATAACTGCAGTACAAGATTATGAGATGCATTATATGAATGCATTATGTGAATGCTTGGCTAAAGAGATGTGTCTTTAATCTAGATTTAAACAGAGAGAGTGTGCCTGAACCCCGAACGTTATCAGGAAGGCTATTCCAGAGTTTGGGAGCCAAATATGAAAAAGCTCTACCTCCTTTAGTGGACTTTGCTATTCTAGGTACTACCAAGAGTCCAGAGTTTTGCGACCTTAGGGAGCGTGTTGGATTGTAGCGAGATAGAAGACTAATTAGGTACGCAGGAGCTAAACCATTTAGGGCCTTATAGGCAAGTAATAATATTTTGTAACTGATACGGAACTTAATAGGTAGCCAGTGCAGAGATTGTAAAATTGGGGTAATATGATCATATTTTCTTGACCTGGTAAGGACTCTAGCCGCTGCATTTTGGACTACCTGTAGCTTGTTTATTGAAGATGCTGGACAACCACCTAGCAGTGCATTACAATAGTCCAGTCTAGAGGTCATGAATGCATGAACTAGCTTTTCTGCATCAGAAACAGGTAACATGTTCCGTAGCTTGGCAATGTTTCTAAGATGGAAGAATGCTATTTTTGTAACATTGGAAATATGATTTTCAAAAGACAAGTTTCTGTCTAATATAACACCCAGATTTTTTTATGTAGAGGAAGTAACAGGACATCCGTCTAGTTGCAAATTGTAATCCAAGAGATTCTGTGTACTGTTTTTTTTTTGTCCAATTAGTAATATCTCTGTATTATCTGAATTTAATAGGAGAAAATGAATGGTCATCCAATCTTTTACATTTTTAACACACTCTGTTAGCTTAGATAATTTAGAAGTTTCATCTGGTCTTGTTGAGATATATAGTTGAGTATCATCAGCATAGCAATGGAAACTAATCCCGTATTTTCTAATAATATTACCAAGGGCCAACATGTATATTGAAAATAGCAGAGGACCTAGGACAGATCCTTGTGGTACTCCATACTTTACTGGTGATAATTGAGATGATTCCCCGTTTAAATAAACAAAGTGGTAGCGATCGGACAGGTAGGATCTAAACCAGGGCTATTCAATTGGCGGCCCGCGGGCCCAATCCGGCCTGCCAATCATCTTCATCCGCTGAGGAAGAGTACGCAGGTTGCACATTCGCCTTGAATTGTTCTTGCACTAATTAGTTTGTCCACTAGGTGGCAACAATGACCCGGGCCAGCCAAAAAGAAAAGCGAGAGACGCAATAAGTTATAACAACAATCTACTGGAGACCGCAACATCAATAGATGGCAGCGTTGACAAGCGTTTATGTGCGGGAGTTATATGAGATATACACAATTCTAACGTTAGTTTAAACAAGTTTAAAGACAGTGTTATCGGTCATAACTTCTGGCAAGAAATAGCACTGACACTGGACGAAGTTTTTTATCAAAGCAGGAAGTATAGTTTGAAAATCTGCACGTTTGGCTGTACTCATAAGCTGAGCCGCTTCAGACAAGCGCGCCAGCGCTTCAATGGAAAAAAAACACACATAATTATGTAAAAATACGTGGTTTTGGCGAGTTACCTCATAAACACAGTCTTAAATCAGTTATAAAATCCTAAATGACCGTAAAGAGTTGGGAGAAAATTGGATGTGTGTCACATCCGCGTCATGTGCATCAGGTTTTATTAAAGAAACAGCGCTGCTTTTAAAGTGAAACCTGCTGCAGTCTGTGATTGATGTAAATCAAAGAACTAAAGAAAAAGAGAAATCACTTGACTGCTCTGCTTGCTGATTAACTTTTGTAGCTTGAATAAAGAATAATCAATATAGCTTTATATGCATACAATTTATAGTTTAAGATTGTTTTAAGTTCACTTATAAAAAGTTATATTTTTCAAAGCCTATTAAATGTTAAAAATAATATCATAACATTTCAATTATACTGTAATTTTAGCCATTAATTATAGCCATTTAATATTAAAGGAAAAAATGGATTTAATAGAGACAACAGTAACATTATTTGTATCAATGATACTTCATTACTAATAGGCTAAAAAAAGATGCCATTAAACACATATTTAAAATATACCATCTTTATGTTGTTTCTATATTAATTTGGAAGTTCAGTGTGAAAATATGACAACACAAATATATTTATATGCGTTTAGTCATTTTTTTTTATTAATTACTGAAAAAAATGTGCGATTATTTATTTAATTGAATGGCAGACAGCACTAATGTTAACCTTTTGTAGATGTTACTGTTGGTAATATTAGTTAATTGTAAAGCCTGCCCTTGAATACCCATATTTAGCCATTTGTTAGCAACTTAAAGTAAAACAAAAAAACACAAGGGGGTATTAATGAAGTATTATATGTCCTAGAATATATTGAGCTTATGTTAACCACAAACCTTATTTCAGGCATTTAACCGAAAACCCATTGACTTCAGGATGTTGGAACCGGAAGTGCTAAAATGCTAATTGTTTTTCAGGATTTAGCCTGCAGCATAATATTGAAAATGTACGCACTGCACCTTTAAGAATTATTTTATGCCCAAACAAACTGCATTGATATGAAGAACTCCAGACAAAACAACCATGACAACCATTACACATTTACTACTCAACAAATATTACATGAGGTAATTAATATTCATGAGCCAGACAGATAAGGATCAGACTGTTCTTTGGCCCCTGGCTACAACTGTTTGAGACATTTTGTTAATTATTTTATAATTATTATGCATTTTTTTTTTTTTTTTTCAGTGCTGTGGAACTGTGTTATTTGCATTCAGCCATTATTTATGCTATGAGGGAACTTGACCAATCATTGCAGGTTAACAAGATAAAGTAAACAGCATTCAGTGCAAATGCACTGCACCTTTAAGAAAGTTAAATGGCCATTGACATGACAAACGTGAAAAAATGGATGCATTTGGACAAAGCAACCTCTCTTTGGCTTCTTTTACGTATTGGGACACTGGTCCCATCGGTGTCAGCGCTATTTGTGTGATGTCATAATCAGCATCTGTTGGCATGGCGATGGTGGCACTGCGGTTAGTCTCATGACAGGGGTAGCAAATTGATGGTCCCCTCTCATTTAGTGCAGAAGAATAAGGAAGGACCAAGGTCTCATGGTTCTTTCAGTTTAAATGCATGGTGACATTATATGAAAGCACCGGGGGGGTCAGAGACACAGACCTCCACCCAGGCTGGCCCATAATAACCGGGGTCTTAAATCAACACCAGGCTTGTAATAACATTTCAGTCTGTGTTATTCCTCTGGCAATTAAGGCCTTCACAAGGCTCCGGTTTTGTGTCTGATGCCTCCTTTGATATTTCAGTCCAGCCTGGTGGAGGGCTTTTTCCCTTGTTTCTTTTTTTTCCTGCTGAATGTTTGCTTCTCTCCTTACACTGCGCAGTAGATGTGGCAAAGAGTACAGAATTTCACTCATGCCCAAAGCGTCTACATTTCACCTCTGATCCCCCCAGGGTTTTGTAACTAAACACACACACATACATGCATTTTCAGTGAGAGGTGTTAAGTAAGTGTCAGAAAATAGGTGCTTTTGTTTACGGGTCTGTGCATGAGCTGTATGCAAGAATATCCCAACAAAACAATTTTTGTTGGTGTGATATTTTTTTTTTGAAGCATGTCAGCTAATTTAATATTAGAAGAAACCAGGTGCATGTTTACCAGAACTGAGAATTCTCTGATGCACTGAGATTCTAAATAATTATAATTAATTAAATTATGTACTAATTAAAAAATTATGAATCAATCAACAGACATTCATAAAATACAATTTAGAGATCTGAAATACAGATCTCATTGAAAAGTCAAGAGTCAAGATTTAGGATTTTTAATGTTTTTGAAAGAATTCTCTTTAATGCTCAGCAAGGCTGCATTTATTTGATAAAACACAGTAAAACAATAAATAAATAAGAAAGATTCCTGAAATGAAAGCTGATTTTTCAGCAGTCATTACTCCAGTCTTCAGTGTCACATGATCCTTCAGAAATCATTCTGATTTGGTGCTCAAGAAAGATTTTTTTACATCTATTTTTTGAGGATTTAATTGCTGAATAAAAGTATTAATTTCTTTCACAAAAAAAAATACTGACTTTTAAACAGCAGTGCATTCGCAAAGGCAGGTTGCTTGCATGCAGCTTTTCATTTAGACAGAACAAAAGCTGTAGTCGTTATATTATTAGACCTGCTAATTATATTTAATTTGCTGGGTCACCGAAGTCATTTTATTTCCTGCTTTTATGCACAATCTTTACAGAATTTCGATACAAGCAACCTTAACTCTCCAGAGATTTGTGCTGAGAAACTGAGATGCATCGGGAATCATTTTCGAATCGAATCTCAACTTGAATCGAAATCAGATTGAATCGTGAGGTACCTAAAGCCTTATGTTAATGTATGCTTGTAATAGATTGAGCAATGTAAAAACATACTAAAAAGGGTGAAAGTGCGAGGAAAGTATTTGCATTTAAAGTCGGCGCTGTCAGAGGTCTTTTCTCTCTAGAAACTCAGCTGTAGGAAAAGCAGAGACGGTGTTAACAACAGCAATTACCTGCTTCTTAGGAGGAAGAAAAGGGGAGGGGCTCGTTCCTTCATGAGCTTGTGTGTCTGGATAATCTGAGTGCCGTGTCAACCCCATGTATGTGTATGGGCGGCACCTTCATTTGTCTAATATATCTGTTTTTTTAAGGTCCTAGACACCAGGGGGCTTCAGGGGGCCAAGACACCCCTAGCCCTACTCGCAGTAGCTGATACAATCCACCCCTAAGTGTCTCCGTCTCCGTCTCTTTCTCTCTCTCTCTCTTTCTGTAGCAGGCCTTTGAAGTGGGGTGATGAGGGTAAGTTAATTATCCCCATTACACAGGCCTGGCTACATCCAGCCCTGCCTCAGCCCCAGCCTTCCTCTGCCTATAATTACACTGAGAGGGAGGCAGAAGCTGTCAGCAACATTTAAAACAGACCCTCTGATAAAAACACTCCAGCAGAGAGAGAGAGAGAGAGAGAGAAAGACACTGGCCACAGATGTTGATGTAGACGTTTTAAGTGATTGAACAGAGCAGTGAAGAGTGCAAAGCAGGTATCTCTCTGACTTTTGAAGTCTAAATTTAAGGGATTGCTCTTGTAAATCTTTAGAAATTGGGTTAGTATGGAAATACTTTTGGGATGTTTACATGTCGATGTGACATGCTACACTTTCACTTTTATAGATTATTGCATTTTTCAAGCAATATTAATTATATTTTAGGATTTGTTGGTAATACTTTATTATAGGTTTAATTTGTTCAGATTAAATAATGCAATAGCTAATATGAAATAACAATGATCAATACTTTTACAGCATTTATTAGTCTTTAATTAATTTTCATTTCTACAAACACTACCATTCAATAGTTTGGGGTTGGTAAGGTTTTTTATGTTTTTGGATTTATTCAATAAAAAATACAGTGAAATCAGTAATATTGTGAAATATTTTTTTTCTATATGTTTTACTTTAAAATATAATTTAGTCCCGTGATTGCAAAGCTGAATTTTTACTCGCATAATCCTTCAGAAATTATTTAAATATGATGATTTGGTGCTCAAAAGCATTTCGTATTATTATCAGTATTAATTGTGCTGTTGTGCTGTTTAATATTTTTGTGGAAACATGATACATTTTTTCAGGATTCTTTGATGATTAGAAAGTTCAAATGAACAGCATTTATTTGAAATAGACAGTGTAAATGTCTTTACTTCTGATTGTTTAAATGTGTTCTTCCTAAATACAAGTAAGGAAAAGTAAATATACTTTTAAATGGTAGTGTATAATAATATTTTACATTTTTCAACTTAAAATTAATTACCAATAATTGTATTATGAACTAACATAAATTAATAATAAACTATAGTATATATAAATTAACATTAACCTAAATGAATAAGTGCTGTTAAAATTGTTTTATAATCCTAATATGGCTGAATCAATCAAACTGAATGAGCAAATGTTACATGAAATATTCATGAGCCAAGCTGTATACTTTTCTGATTTTTCCTTTGCATTGACAGCATTTTGCTAATTCTTTTTAAACTGTAATGTATGTAGTTTTCAGTAACCAAAGCCTTTATAGAAATTTTTCACTTTTCACAGAGACTTTTTGCTCTTTTTATCACTCCGCTTGATTTAATTCATCATGATGTTGATAAAGAAGTCAATGGACATTTAGTGCGTCAGCTATGGATAAGGAATTTTAATACAAAAAACATGGTGTAATGTTGAAAGACTGGGCATGAAGAAGCAAGCGGCTGAAATGTTGTTTTTCTTATCATAGTTTGAAGCTCTGCTCTCTCCATCTTTTTTTAACGGCTCATCTCCTCCAAACACAACAGCGCGGAAACCTCTAAAACTCACCAATACTTCTCAATAACATTACTGTCCCTTAAATTCAGCCCACAAACTCGCACTTAAGACACTGCAAAACTTAAGTTCATTTCTGAAACCTCATGATAAATGCTTTGCTCTAAGAAATCTATCATGGGCAGGAACAAGATTATAGAAATAACAAGATACCGTGTGTGAAATATGAGCTGGGTTTGGACGAAGAGGAAAGAGATAACAGCATGAGATTAGGAAGAAATCTAAAGAAGTCTTGCTGGCTTCTTTTTGATGTCTTATATAATATACGACATGGCGACTATGAGAAGGGCTGCTCACGATGTTAGCTTAGCCTCGTGACTTGATTTTTATCCTGTTATGCTTTTACATTTCGCTATGCTCTTCTTCCTCCCTCTCATTTTTCTCTATAATTAGGAGTCCATGTTCTATGGCAGGAAAGCTATGAGTTTAGAAAAGCGGTCCAGGATGCAAGCTTATGCGTCGTACGTTGCCGCTCGCCTGTTGGGCAAACTTTATAGCTCGTGTTCAGAATATTTGTCATTAGCGTAATTCAGGCGTTCGTTTTTATGTGCGTCGATGAAGACCTCACCTGTTCCGCTCGCTCTCAGTACAGTCTAATTGCAAAAAATTAACCTGTCAGATGCTCACATGGCAGTAACCTAAACTGGAGCAGTCAGATTGCAGGGCCCTGTATGTTTTCTTTCTTTTTCTCTCTCGTTTTCTCTTGCTCCGTACTGCACTCTGTGGGGTTCCAATGGCTTCCCTGAGTCAAAGCACCGAGGCGAGCAATTAAAATGGAAAATGACAGCGTGAGGGATGATGATTACCGTTATACAAAAAGCCACATTTATGAATTTAGCAGATAACTGTCACTTCTCCCTTGGCTCTTATTTGCCCCGTGCTTTTGTTAACTTAATGTCTTCAGCGATTCTCACCCGAGGAGAGGGCCAGAGTTCTCTTTTTAATTACTCTGACACTTGACACTTCTGAACTATTTTTCTGTTTAAACAGAAGAATCAAGTATTCTTTCTATTCTTTTTTCAAGTCGATGAGGAAACGCACGTTCATTTATACAGCACCTGGAAATTGATTTTAATGTGAGCTTTTTGGGGCTCTTTTATTTATTTGCTTTAAAAAAATCCATTTAGCTACTCTTAGAAATGAATGGACAACGGTCTATTATCCCTTAGGATCCCTTACATCACTGTAAGAGGAGTAATCTCTCACTTTTAGGAGAGAAATGGCAGTGTTTCCTGTGCAGAACTGTCATTTGTTTCTTTGTTTGTTTGCTGTGGCGACCGCACACATATGCTCATGAGACGAAGTCTGAATGGATGCGCTCATGTCCACCTCTGATCAGCTATAGCTCTTTGTTCTCAAGGTCAAGCAGAAAAATATGTGAAAATCGCAGTTCAGTTTGTCTAAATAAGAACATGGCTGGGCATGTTGAGATGTCATTTCACAGAAGGATGAAAATGAGACATGATAAAATTAGAAAACCCTTGAGTCATCTCCAGTGTTGAGAAAACTACTTCGTGAATTTAGCTTGCCAAGTTAAGCTACACATCATGTGAAGTAGTTTGTAAAGAAACACTAGATAACAAATTATGTATGGACATGTAGGTGTGTGTATAATATATACTATCTAAATCTATCTATCTATCTATCTACAAAATAAAATTAATGTAAATATATAACGTATATGTAACAATATTTAATATATTTCCATTTTCTATCTATCTATCTACAAAAACCTACATTGAAAATGAAATTATATATACATGTGTGTGTATTATTAGCAAAATGAAATGAAGAAAAAAATCACAGATTTAAATTATTTAATCATTTTAATAAATACAATTTAAAATTAAATTTACATCTGTGATTTATTTTCTTCATTTAATGTAAATATTTACATTAAGAGAAGAAAACATCACTTTGTTGCACAACTGAGTAATGATGAATGATTATGTAAATGAATCAGTTTTCTTTTCAGTTCACTGAAATTATTAATCTGAACAAAATGCCTTGCTATAATAAATGATAATTCTTACATCTATTCCAGAGAGAGAGAGAGCGCTACATCTGAGCTATTCTAAAATGTAGTTTAGTAGTTTTGTATTTTTGTTGCTTCCCAACACTCATCATCTTATTATTATGGCACTCCTAAATTTAAAAACTGCAAACCCTCTTGCAGTCATTAGCTGTCTCATCTGTTCAGTCAGATTTATTTGAGCCCTCTGGAATGAATTACATGATCGGTTATAGCAACCTCTGACTGATCTCAGGCCTTCTTACGTGGTTTCATTTATAAATTGAAGCATCAAAAAAGCAATTTTGCAACTGACATTCACAAACAGGCTTTTTGTATTCCAGCCACATGACATAAATACCATCACAGTCTCCTCATGTGCGGGCATGATGTCCTCACATATTTCAGCGTGTGCAGCACATGTATCGACAGCTGAGAGGGTGATGGAGGGCGCGAGCGGGGTTTTATTATTTCAGGTCCATGTGGAGAGGATCCTCAGGGTGTCGTCATCAGTCCTAGTGAGAGCAGACGTCCAGAGCACTGGCTCCAACAGTCTGGCACCACACTGTAAAGAGATCCAGCTTCCACACACCAGCCAGATCAATAGAGAGAGGGAAGAGAGAGACTTCTGGAAGATTCTCTGTTGCATATGCGCGAGGTGGATTAGGCCACAAAGGATGGCCCGGACGGGCTGCGGTGCATTAGCAGTATAGGGAAGTATGGCATCTCGTCAGGACACATTAGGATTGCATGTTCATCGACTCTAATGTTGCGTTTCACAGTTGTTAACATCTAAATCTAGCACAGTTTTGTATATTTTCATTTTTTTTAAACGTAATGTACACAAAAAAAAACGTAGAAGTGATTTTCACTCAGAAATTGCTAGCAAATTTCACAAATAATTGAGAAGTAATGGCAAAAATATGTTGCATTAAACTAAATTTTGAAGTAGAAAGACTGAAATAGTAGGTTTTTGTTTAATCTTCATTTTATTAGCAACTTTAAAACTTTTTTTTTGTTCAGTGTATGTTTACATTGAAAAAAGTTAGCTTTGAATCAGTTTTCACTAGGACATTTTTAGTAAATATTACAAAGAATATCACAAAAAATTTAAGAAACTGCAAGTAACATGTTGAATTTCATGTGAAATTTTAAAGTAAATGTACTCTAGTAACAACATGATTTTTTTACATGTACAGTTGAAAGTTTTCACTAAGAGTAAAGAAACTGCAAGTAACATGTTGAAGTAAAGTAAAAGTAGAAGTAGAAAGGCTGAAATAGTAATTTCTTGCAAAATGTACTCTAATAATCTTTGTTTTATTTACAACTTTGAAAAATAATTTTTTAAATGTACATTTATACTAAAAATAGCTTTGAAACTGTTTTCACTAAGAAATTGCTAGTAAATTTCTCAAATAATTACATAGAAATGGCAAATTAAATGAATATAAATTAATAAAATTGACTTAAACATGAAATTTTGAAACAGAAAATAGTCATTTCTTTTAAAACGAACTCCAGTGCTTAAATGTTTCTAATAAAATGGCTAAGAAGCAAATGTACAAACTTTTATTTGCAAATTTTTCTCAATCAATCAATCTCTCAATATTTTTTTTTCTCATTTGTAAAGTCATAGAAACACTTTTGTGGATTTTTTCTTTTATTATTGGAGCAAATACAAACACAAGTTACATTTGTTGTAGGTCCCATTCACCACTATAGAAGTTTACCCAACCCAAGTTTACATTTAGTAAATGTGAAAATGGTCCATTTAGACTAGAAAATGAAGGAACGTGAGGAAAACAAGTCAGGAGAAAGCAAGGTATAGAAGGATGAGTGAAGGTCAAAAGGTCAGAAAGTGAAGGCCTAACACTTTCTTTTCCCCAGGAGGTCTGAATGGGATTGGACTGTGATTATGGGATGGAGGGGAGGAGCGAGTATCTTCTTATTGGAGAGCTGTCAGCTCTGATGCAACTCTACCAGACCATTTATTTTCCCTGTAACCCTGTACTTCCCTCCCGCATTGATTACCTATGACACACGCTAGCACGGGCTAACCATTACTTTGGTTTTCACGCATCGCTATCCTCCTGTGGCCACTGTCCACTAGCAGTGCAGTCGCCATCCCGACATCTGCCTCTCCGCAGGAGTTATGGCCAAACTGTTGGGCCATAATAAATTCACCTCTTCCATCCTTCTTTCTCTCTCTCTCTCTGCTGCTGTCTTCACCTCTCTTACCTCCATAACCTGTTTTTCCACATAAGCTGCAAATTGTCCTTATGGAATTTGCGCTGGTGATGTATGGTGCCAGGAATATTTTTACAGCCAGTTCTCTCACAATGTCGCCCTGTATGTGTGGTACAGTTCAACAGCATTGTTTCACGAGCCCAGGGAGAGGATTCGGAGAAAGCAGCCAGACGAAATGTCTTGTTCGTCCAGACGCTAATCGCTGTCAGAGCTCTGACCTGAGAGGCCCTGCCAAATATTCCTACTGAATTTCATGAAACTAATAAACCCACTGTACAGTAAGTGTACAAAACGAAGTTCTAAAGAAAAAAAGTTGCGGGTGGTTGCCAGTGTGTTTCCATGCAGTTGCTAAGGGGTTGGGACTGGTTGCCAGGGAATTGCTAGGTGGTTGTGTATCGTTTGCTTACTTTAAATTTGCTTAAGTTGTATATTGTTTGTTTAAGATATTTGCTTGCTATAGTGCAACAGGGTTAAAGTGAAGATTTACAGAATATATATATATATATATATATATAGTAGTGCTGTCAAACGATTAATTGCGATTAATCTCATCCAAAATAAAAGTTTTTGTTTACATAATATATGCATTTATGCTGTGTATATTAATTGTATATAGAAATACACACACTTGCATGTATATATTTCAGAAAAAAATTGTTTATATATTAAATATATTTATTTATAATATAAATTATATGAATATAAACATGTAAATACATGTAAATATTTTCAAAATATATTCTGTATGTGTGTATTTATGTATACATAACACAAACAAAAACTTTAATTTTGGATGCGATTAATCGTTTGAAAGCACTAATGTGTGTGTATATATATATAAAAACACACATAGGGAAGTCGTGGCCTAATGGTTAGAGAGTTGGGCTTGTAACCCAAAGGTCACGGGTTCGAGTCTCGGGCCGGCAGGAATTGCAGGTGGGGGGAGTGAATGTACAGCACTCTTTCCACCTTCAATACCACGACTGAGGTGAGACCTTTGAGCAAGGCACCGAACCCCCAACTGCTCCCCGGGCGCCGCAGCATAAATGGCTGCCCACTGCTCCGGGTGTGTGTTCACAGTGTGTGTGCACTTTGGATGGGTTAAATGCAGAGCACAAATTCCGAGTATGGGTCACCATACTTGGCCGTATGTCCTTTCACTTTCACTTTCACTTTCACTATATACATATATATATATATATATATATATATACAGTGGGTACGGAAAGTATTCAGACCCCCTTAAATTTTTCACTCTTTGTTATATTGCAGCCATTTGCTAAAATCATTTAAGTTCATTTTTTTTCCTCATTAATGTACACACAGCACCCCATATTGACAGAAAAACACAGAATTGTTGACATTTTTGCAGATTTATTAAAAAAGAAAAACTGAAATATCACATGGTCCTAAGTATTCAGACCCTTTGCTCAGTATTTAGTAGAAGCACCCTTTTGATTTAATACAGCCATGAGTCTTTTTGGGAAAGATGCAACAAGTTTTTCACACCTGGATTTGGGGATCCTCTGCCATTCCTCCTTGCAGATCCTCTCCAGTTCTGTCAGGTTGGATGGTAAAAGTTGGTGGACAGCCATTTTTAGGTCTCTCCAGAGATGCTCAATTGGGTTTAAGTCAGGGCTCTGGCTGGGCCATTCAAGAACAGTCACGGAGTTGTTGTGAAGCCACTCCTTCGTTATTTTAGCTGTGTGCTTAGGGTCATTGTCTTGTTGGAAGGTAAACCTTCGGCCCAGTCTGAGGTCCGGAGCACTCTGGAGAAGGTTTTTGTCCAGGATATCCCTGTACTTGGCCGCATTCATCTTTCCCTCGATTGCAACCAGTCGTCCTGTCCCTGCAGCTGAAAAACACCCCCACAGCATGATGCTGCCACCACCATGCTTCACTGTTGGGACTGTATTGGACAGGTGATGAGCAGTGCCTGGTTTTCTCCACACATACTGCTTAGAATTAAGGCCAAAAAGTTCTATCTTGGTCTCATCAGACCAGAGAATCCTTCAGGTGTTTTTTTAGCAAACTCCATGCGGGCTTTCATGTGTCTTGCACTGAGGAGAGGCTTCCGTCGGGCCACTCTGCCATAAAGCCCCGACTGGTGGAGGGCTGCAGTGATGGTTGACTTTCTACAACTTTCTCCCATCTCCCGAATGCATCTCTGGAGCTCAGCCACAGTGATCTTTGGGTTCTTCTTTACCTCTCTCACCAAGGCTCTTCTCCCCCGATAGCTCAGTTTGGCCGGACGGCCAGCTCTAGGAAGGGTTCTGGTCGTCCCAAACGTCTTCCATTTAAGGATTATGGAGGCCACTGTGCTCTTAGGAACCTTAAGTGCAGCAGAATTTTTTTTGTAACCTTGGCCAGATCTGTGCCTTGCCACAATTCTGTCTCTGAGCTCTTCAGGCAGTTCCTTTGACCTCATGATTCTCATTTGCTCTGACATGCACTGTGAGCTGGAAGGTCTTATATAGACAGGTGTGTGGCTTTCCTAATCAAGTCCAATCAGTATAATCAAACACAGCTGGACTCAAATGAAGGTGTAGAACCATCTCAAGGATGATCAGAAGAAATGGACAGCACCTGAGTTAAATATATGAGTGTCACAGCAAAGGGTCTGAATACTTAGGACCATGTGATATTTCAGTTTTTCTTTTTTAATAAATCTGCAAAAATGTCAACAATTCTGTGTTTTTCTGTCAATATGGGGTGCTGTGTGTACATTAATGAGGAAAAAAATGAACTTAAATGATTTTAGCAAATGGCTGCAATATAACAAAGAGTGAAAAATTTAAGGGGGTCTGAATACTTTCCGTACCCACTGTGTATGTGTATATATATATATATATATATATATATATATATATGTATATATATATATATATATATATATTAGTAAATTGATCAAAAGTGACAGTAAAAACTTTTACAGTTATTTTTACACTTCACACTTAAAAAAAGTCAAATGTACATGGTATCCACAGAAATATTAATAAGTACAACTTTTTTCAACATTGATAATAACAAAAAAAAATGTTTCTTTACCATCAAATCATTTAGAATAATTTCTGAAGGATCATGTAAAAATTCAGCGTTGACACAACAGGAATAAATTACATGGTAAAATTTACTAAAATAGAAGATGGTACTTAAAATTGTAATATTTCACAATATTACAGTATTTTTGATCAAGTAAATGCAGCTTTGGTGAAAATAAGAGACTTCCTGCCAAAACATAAAAAAATCTTACCTACCGAATACTGTAATTTTTTTTTACTACTGTATCAAAATATTACCATTTTATTCTTATACTAATTTTGAATTTATTGTCAAAACACTAACTTTATTTGCATATATTTTTTTATTTATTCTCAAAATATTACTATATTAATCTCATTATTTTGATTTTATTTTTAAAATATTACTTCATTAATCTCATAATACTTTAATTATTCTTACAATTTTTACTTTAATCTTATAATGCTTTATTCTTGAAACTTATTCTTAGAAAATGCTTATTAAACAGTGATATAGGTCAATACGTCATGACTTTATTCTCCCTTTAAAAAAAACACTAATCACCATCGAGTCTTTGAAGCTTCACATTATTACCCATAGTTCTTTCACTCATGTGAATGCAGTGTGTGCCTCTGGCTTCTGTACGTAATTCTGAAGATGAGTGGAAAAGGTTCAGTCTTGGCCAGTTAAATGGCACTCAGTTCATGGGTCTCACCTTCCTTTTTCTTCCCAGGCAGTTTCAACTTCAACCTCACCACCGTGGGCTACCTGTCAATACGATTCATCTCTCTCGTTCTTGTATCCTCGCCTCTCGCCCTCCCTCCCTTTTTTCCCTGGGTGCCAGGGGAGTATCAGTGCGCTGTTTTTGCGGAGAGTGATGGGTTGGTGTCAAGTGTGTGTGTTGGGTTTTTGATACGAGGATGTGTGCTGTCGTAGGGTATCATGTCGGACCGAGGCGAGAGGCCTATCTGAGCTGAGCTGCTTTGCCTCTCTCCCGGTCACCTTTCACTGGCAATTAGTGTCCTACCAGCAAACCGCTCACAAGTTGTCAGGAGTGCTTATCATGAAGATCAGCGCCTATCAGTCTCTCCATCTCTTCCTCTCACGTTCTCTCGCTTCAGTTTGCTTTCTACCGCTCCGTGCTGACCATCTCACTTTCCATATGCATGTGTGTGTGTGTGTGTGTGTGTGTGTGTGTGTGTGTGACGAGTCCCAAATGTCCCTTTACTTGTAAAAGTTTTATGTAGTGAGATCATTTGCAGGGTATCATTGATGTCTTCAATCAACAGCACTTGTCCTCTCATGTCCTTCTGTATGCCAGCCGCTGTCCTTGTAAGCCCTCAATGGCTGGAAAGTGTTCTTGCCACTTCCTGTTTCCTTGTCTTGAGTATTATTAGAGACCAAATCAAAACTGGGCTTGAAGGCCTTCAGTATGCTAGTGTGCTCCTGAAAGTTGACAAAAATCACGTTTAGCAGATGAATACATTTAGAATGTACAGTCTTTCAAATATTAAAGGGGTGGTTGACTGTTTTTTTTCTAGGCTTGATTGTGTTTATGGGGTGCAGTCTAGCATGAGTTCGTGCTTGTTTTTTTTAAAAACGCATTATTTTTCACATAATTTACCTTTATTCCACACCTCTCTGTCCCTTCTCTGACAAACGCCTCGATTTATTTCCTGGTTTTATGAAGCTCCTCCTTCAGAAATACGCGATGGGCTGAGATTGGTTAGCTGGCTCAGTGTGTTGTGATTTGCTAAACCGCCTCTACTGCACGTCTGAACGCCCCTCACCTCAGTGGCATGTGCTCCGGTTGAATTGTAAACAGTGGCGTTGTCTATAATGCTTATCAATTTGAGCCCGATTGAGACCCAGAGGATATTAGTGAAGAGGATCGTGCAGAACCTGTGCAAGCACGGCTCTTAATGGTATGTTTGGTTGTTGTTGTCTCATACTTTTAAATACGCTGCTATTTGTAAGTGCTACTGCTTCTGTTAGCTTTTAATATACGGTTTTATCCTGATTAAAGCTTTAATACAGCACAGCAACCGCACGCGTGTCCATTTATAATGCTGCTTCTCATTGCTGTGTGAAAATAAGTGTATAATTGGAACAGTTTGTTGGAGCTTATCTGAGATCTGAATGAGAGAGAGAGAGAGAGAGAGAGATGCAGAGCAGGGCGACAGAGTAACAGTATTAAGAACCGCTGCTTTAATGATTTTGAAACTTGAGAATCCATTAGAATCGTTAGAAGACAGAATCGCGATTCATATGAATAGATTTTTACATACATCCCTAGTTTTCTCTTCCTCTTCTCTAAGGGTGTTTTCACACCTGTAGATCGATTGCTTTGTTCCGAAACAGGGATTAAAATTATTACAATGTTGCTTTTTATTCTTGGTGCGGTTGGCTTTCACACGGCAAAGTTTCTAAACGGACCAAAATTATTAATACAAGTCACGTGCGCGTAAACTGTCCTCTTATTGGTCAAAGTTCCACGGAGCTGGAATGACAATAAACATGATTCATTTGGAAAGAGGGCAAACAAACTCTCTCTCTCTCTCACACACACACACACACACACACACACACACACGTCAGGATGGACCGACAACAGCTTTGAGGGCTTATTGTTTTGTTTTTTTTGTAGCTGTCGATATATTTATTAATTTATCACTTTGAGCAGGAATCCAGGATTCGTCGGGAAAACATTGTTAAAATGCACCTACTACGAAGAGCAATAAGACGGCATTATAATATGAAAAGGCACACTTTGATTTTGAATGGCGAAGACGTGCACACCCACTGATTTTCATGGAACTTACGTAATTACCCATTATACAGTGTGATATAGCCTGGTTCGTTGGTCCGTTGGATCGGATTGCTTTCTCACTACAACCGAACCGCTCCAGAGTTCGTTTTCAATCGAGCCGAGACCACCTCGTTCAGGCGATCTCGGATCGAATGTTTTGGCGCGGATCCGAGCGCGATTGCCGTGTTCACATATGCCCAAACGAACCGAGCTAAGGGGGGAAACGTGCCAGGTTCCGAAACAACGGGCCAGGTGTGAAAGCACCCTAAAGCAGCGCAGCATGGCCTCGCCCCCTTTGCTGCGTGTTCCCGGGGGCGGGGTTTATCTGGGTCTGTGACGTATCAAACCCGGAAAGTAACTCGTTGTAGTCCCTTACCTGTCGTTTTTGTAGGCATTAAACTGCCAGAATTTTAAAAGATGATATCTCCGTTTGCATTGAACTTCCAGCGCCGCAAGTCTGCAGATATTGTTTATGCTCAAACAGCAACATTACACACTAACTAATGTTAAAAAAGTGAAATCGCAATCAACCACCCCTTTAAAAAAATGGTTCCAACTTCCTGTTTTAATAGGAAATATAATTACAGGAAAGAAAAACAGGATTTCAAATGGAAATGTATTGCTTCCTTTCTTCTTTCCTTCTGTGTCTCTTTTCTGTCTGTCTGTTCCTCCCTTTCCTGTCCTTCCTTTCTGATCTGTCTATCTTCCTTCCTGTCTGTATTTCTACCTTCCTTTTAGTCTATCTTCCTTCCTTTTTCCTTCCTTTATGTCTGACTCCCTTCCTTCTATGTTCTTTCATTCTTGTTTTTATGTCTGTTCCATCTTTATTTCTATATGATCCTTCCTTTCTTTCTGTCTGTCTGTGTTCCTTTCTGTCTGTCTGTTTTCCTTCATACTGTATCTGTGTTCCTACCTTTCTTTCTGGTTGCGTTCCTTTCTTGTACTTTCTTCTTTTTCTTTCTTCAAGTCTGTGTTCCTTTCCTTTCCTTTCCTTTTCTTTCTTTCTTTCTTTCTTTCTTTCTTTCTTTCTTTCTTTCTTTCTTTCTTTCTTTCTTTCTTTCTTCCTTTTTTTCTTTCAACTTGTCTGTCTGTGTTCTTACATTCCTTCTTAAATTTCCTTTCTTTCTTTCTTTCTTTCTTTCTTTCAACTTGTCTGTCTGTGTTCTTACATTCCTTCTTACATTTCCTTTCACTTATATTCCTTACTTTCCTGTCTGTCTGTTTTCCTTTCTTTCTTTCTTTCTTTCTTTCTTTCTTTCTTTCTTTCTTTCTTTCTTTCTTTCTTTCTTTCTTTCTTTCTTCCAACTTGTCTGTCTGTCTTCTTACATTTCCTTTCACTGATATTCCTTACTTTCCTGTCTGTCTGTCCTATTTCTTATCTGTCTTTCTTCCTTTTCTGTCTGTCTGTCTGTCTTTCTTTCTTCTTTCCTTCCTATCTGCTTGTGTTCATTCCTTTTTGTTTCTTGTATTTCTTCCTGTCTGTCTGTTCCTTCCTTTCCTGTCTTTCTTTTTTCCTTCCTTCCTTCCTTCCTTCCTATCTGATATTCCTCTACTGTTTGTGTTCCTTCCTTTCCTGTCTGTCTGTCTGTCTGTCTTTCTTCCTGTCTGTCTTTCTTCCATTCTCATATATGCGCTTTACTCTGCTCCCATGGCTGTAGATTGTGGGTCCAGGCTCAACTTCTGTGTTGTGGCTGGGTTTTAATGTGTTGCATGTGTAACCCACTGTATATGATTGCAGTATTTTAACATCTACAGAATACTGATGTAAAACATTAATATTATTTTAGAATTAAACCAAGCCTAAGCACTGTAATGCAGCATGAGAAGAGTGCATGCATGTTTAATGTGAGTATCAGGAGGTGTGAGAATAGAGTAGCATAAGAGGCCTGGCGTAGAGGACCAATGTGCAGACCTCGCAGTTTGTTCAGTACCATCCTAGACTTCCAGGTTGAATACTGAATACACAAGAGAAGAGTGTAGTAAAGCTTAGTAGTGGATATACTTGTGTACATATACAATATACAAGGAGGTGGATAGACAATATAGTTTCAAGATGTTTACAAGAAGTTAGCAAATAAAGAGTTCCAAGGCTGGCCATCAAGAAGATGCATCACCTTCCTTGGTGCAGGAAACTGGTTTCAGATGTTTTTATTTTTGTAATTCTTTAGGGGAAAAATTAAACAATGAGACTTGCAATAAATGCCCATATAAAATGGTTTTAGAATTTTTTTTGAGAAATTATAATATATTATATATACGGGTGATATTACCCTTTTTCTGATATATTCTCAATTATGAAAAAGCTGCTTGTTTTCAATCTTTTTAATCACCAAAAACTGAGAATATTGATAATAGTCTGGTGACTTAACGTTAGGTCTGTGCATGTTTCTCAATACCAAGTACGCAAATTTCGTACTTGCATCCTCGGTAGTTCGGACTTCACGAGTTAGACTCGGGAGTGTGAACTCCTGCGGACGGAACGACACAAGTCCGGTAATTCTGCAAAGAGCAGCGTACTTGATAACGTCAGTCAGCTCGCCTCGCTACTGCAATCTTCCTCACTGTATTTACAGACGAAATATATCAAACACCACTGCCTCTTTTCGTTTTCATTTAAACATATTAATAGCCGCAGAAATGTAGTTCAGGGAACGTACATGCATTACAATGAAATGAAATATTATATCAAACATTGCCTGTTTTCATTTTCATTTTAACATATTAATAGAACAATAGAATAAAGACCAAAGATTACCTGTTAGATTTACACAAAACGAATTTTATCTTATGTTTAACCACTACAGAGACATCAGAGCCAGCGGCAAATGTCAGAAGGACTAGCCGAGGTTATGCTCCTCTCAGTGGGATACATGAGCACTGAGCGCCCGGTGATCGCGTGGAGCTCACGTCTCCGAAATCAGTGAAGCACATTTTCAAATAGGCGCTGTTTTTATAAATAAACCGCAGATTTGAGTTTTAAACAACTACATTCTCGCCTGAAATACACTCGTCCAGTGTAGGCAGGCTTTAGCTGTTGCGGCGCAGCGCTTCCGGTGCAGACACGGTGTTACTCACCTATCGGGAAGAAACAAAGCAACCTCGGTGTCCGATCGCAGGCCTTCCACTCTTCGAGTTCTCTCCAGCACTGGAAAGCTGATCCCATATTTACACGGGTCCTACTTCTTGCTTAATCGTTCCGCAAACGTTTTCCTCTTTTGTTTTTTATCCGTCATCTCTATCTTTCTGTCGTTCGGCTCGGCTGTTCACTGAACGCTCTCTCCTCCATATCATGAGTAGACACGTCACTTACTGCTGATTGGCTACAAGTTTGTTTTGGTACTCGGCCACGACTCAGTTTTCTAAAACGTTTTTGAAAAATCGCATACCCTGCCTTTAAAGAGATCTTATACGTACTCTTTCTTTTCTGTGTCTATGCAATTATTCAAAAGCCAAACGCATTGTCTCCTCTGCATTGCCATTTAATTGTATTTACAACTAGTTTTTCATGCTAACGTGAGTTCTGTTTCTCAGGATCACATCATGGGGCAAAAACCTCCAAAGCGTTCGACCAGCGCAAGCGTGTTAAAGCTTGTAGAGGTGGAGCGGTCCACCTCATCTGCTCTCTGCCAGAGCCAGTGTGTGTGATAAATGGTGGGTGTGTGTGACGCCCCCCTCCACCCTCCCAGCATGTATAAGTTTTGCCTTTAATTACCATGGCTGATAATGTTTCCTATCCATAACTGTCTGTGCAGAGAGGAGGCCCGGTCTGCTTACTGATGCACAAGAGATAACGAACCAGCCCCCCCCTCCTTACCACCCCTCCATCCACCTCCTCTTCCTCCATCTTTCAGCTTCATCTATGTAAACTGGGCATCTTTCATTTCAATATTTATGCCTAATCTTTACATGTGGAAAAGTTCAAAGTCATTGTATGGGTATGTAACTTTCGCTGTCAATTACACTTTACTGGAAGTTGGGTCTGGGTGTTTATTTATTTATTTGTTTGATGGCCTTTCCGGCTTGCGCGAGAAGAAGGCCGAAGAAAGACAGCGCTGTCATATCTGACTCGTCGACATACTTTCTGCCAGTTCCCGAAATCCCGACGAATTGAAATCGCTCGGTCCGGTCCTAACAGACAGGTCTGCCTCTTTCACAGCTGTAGCTCGCTCTGTTTGTACTCTCATTGATTGCTGTAATTAGTCACTATGGTGTTTCGGCTGAAGAGGGGGGAGAGTATTTGTTATGCCTCGATATAATTCTGGGTGTGCGCGCTTCTGCGTCTGCTTGCTTGCCTAGCGTATGTACACATTTCTCCATTGAATGTGAACTTGAATAAAAAAAGCCCAGGAAAAGGTCACACTCATTTGCATGATGGCCTTCATTAGAATATGCTAAGGACGGACGCGGGTACTTTCTTTCTCCACCGTGATGAATAGCTGCAGCATTACCTACTCGCCTCAAAGTAGTCCTCAGTCACCCTCATTTACATTTCCCTCCCTTTTATATTTATTTCGTACATTTGTGAAATACTCACAGATATTGCTTTTGAAGAGACCTGGCAACCTGTTTTGCAATTTAAATTGGCGGTGCTTTATGGTGTAATAGTCAGCTTGTCATTTAGAAGCGCCGGTGCTCTCACGGCCTCTTACGACTCTCAAAGAGTTCGATTTAAATCAAACGACGCTTTGGGGCCTCGGTGGTAAATTAGGCTGAGCTTAAACACCTTTGATTGGCTTCGGGGCCATTTTAAACTATAACTTTGGTTTGTGTTGAAGTATCGAACTGATCGCTATTGTTTTTAAATGCATTGTGGGATAGAGTGGATCAAAACTGATTGTTTATGATACAAATCTGTGGATTAGAGAGGAATTGTTTGGTGTATACATGTGTGTTAGGTCAAGTTTTATATTTTAAGATCTGATATTTAGTGAGGCTAAGATACAAAAAAATGCAGTGATTTTAGAAGAAAAGTAAAAAAAAGAACAACAAAAATCTATGAACAGCCGTAAACCGAATACAAACAAAAAACAAACAAACATTTGTGTGTGTGTCTATAGTATGTTTTTATTTATTTATATTTTTATTTGTATCTATTTATTTATTTTTACAGAAATTGACTTTCATTCAGCAAGGACACATTAAATTGATGTACTGTAAATACACTTAAGATTTCTATTTCAAATGCTGTTTTTTTTATTTAAATCAACCTGAAAGAAACTATGTATCACGGTTTACACAGAAATATTAAGTAGCACAACTGTTTTCAACTGTTATAATAATAGTAATAATGTTTTTGAGCACCAAATCAGCATATTAAAATGATTTCCAATCTGATATAGTAAATATTCACAACAATAACTACGTTTTAAAAAGTAGACCATACTTAAGTATATCTACATGTGATAATTTCAGGAGTACAGTTTAATATATAGTAGACAGTTTTGTGTTTGTGTCTTTTATGTTTTTAATTATGTTAATACATCTTTGATAGTTTGGTTAAATATTGGCCTGACACCTTTTTACTAATTTGCACAGTAGCATGAAATTATGCCACTTAAAGCAAAGTAAAATGGACTAAAATGATGATAATGACATGATAAAATATTGGCAAAATTTTGAATATATTTTCTATGGCTAAGAGTAAAAATTAATACTGCATTTACATAGCATAACTGAAGATTGACTAATTATCATAAATCATATAACAGACCCTACAACATCAAAATGCTTAGTGGTCTTGTAGTATCTTCAATCTGTAATACAGTACAGCACTGACAGGCTCAAATATTCAAAATGCTGGGAGAGGAGAGGAAAATCATATATGTCATCGATAAAGGTGATGAAAATCAAAGAGACTCATACTGTTCATCATTTTGGAAGCTGAATACCCTAGAGTTCGCCTGCTCTTTTATACTTAGGGGAAAATTGTAAAAAAAAATGATTTCCTCTCTAAGGCCCGGTAGAAACGGTAAACAGTAAACACTCTAAATAAATGATGTTTTTCTCCTCTCTCTCTTTTGAATGGACAGACAGCCCCTGCTGGGGCCTTGGTCTCCGTGGCCCACCGCAGCCCTGTATGCGGAAAGCGAACCTGAGCGGCGGACCTCAGCGGTTGTTTAATCGAATCAGCCCGGGTCTGAGTGGATCTGACTTCTCTCCTGTCCCGAGTGAGGGCTTCCAGTCACTGCCTGCCATGGTTACTCTTCAGCCCATATAAACAAACCACAGTAAACCCCATCCGAGAATGCCCGCAGTTAGAGCCTCTGAGCCTCTGCGGAGACATGAAAGTTCCGACTCTCGGTTCAGGCTTTCATCTGTGCTCATTTGGTGTGAGCTGATACCAGCGTTATTATGCTCAAACTGGAAAGCATGAATAAAAGGACACCTAATAGGAGTTGTTGGGAATTTACGAAACTTAAAAACTTGTGCAGGCAGTTGATTTGGAATGTTTGAGAGAGGGTTTGTGGTATCGGCACCATGTCTGCCATCATATTGATGCTTTGTTATGAACGCACACTTGTAGTTTACAGTGGTTCAAAACATAAATGTAAGTAGGAGTGTGTTGTTGTTTTTTTTTTAAATGTAATACATTTTACTTTTCTGTATATAGACTACAAATCAAAAGTTTGGGGTTGGTAAGAGTTTTTAAATGTTTTTGAAAGAATTCTCAACAAGGCTGCATTTATTAGATCAAAAACAGTAGAAACAGTAATATTGTGAAATATTATTATAATTCAATGTAACGCATTTCTATTTTAGTATATTTTAAAATATAATTTATTCCTGTGAAGGCAAAGCTGAATTTTCAGCAACCATTACTGTGGAAGTCACTTGTGATAATTTTAATGTGTCTTTTGAATGGTTGAATATTTATATTACATAATATATTTTTTTCCTTCAAGTTATTTTAATGTTTTAATCCTGTATATATATATACACTGTATGATTCGCCAAAAATAACAATTCTAAACTGAACTTTTCAATTTGTACACGATTTCAGGAAAAGTTTAATTGAGATGCCAATAAACTGCAGAAAAAGGAGGAGCATTGGGGGAAAAGAAGATTCTGTCCCTTTGTTTCCTCTTATGGAAGCAGAGGGGGACATTTTGCTGTAAGTTATACAGTCAGGTCCATAAATATTGGGACATCGACACAATTCTAACATTTTTGGCTCTATACACCACCACAATGGATTTCAAATGAAACGAACAAGATGTGCTTTAACTGCAGACTGTCAGGTGTAATTTGAGGGTATTTACATCCAAATCAGGTGAACGGTGTAGGAATTACAACAGTTTGCATATGTGCCTCCCACTTGTTAAGGGACCAAAAGTAATGGGACAGAATAATAATCATAAATCAAACTTTCACTTTTTAATACTTGGTTGCAAATCCTTTGCAGTCAATTACAGCCTGAAGTCTGGAACGCATAGACATCACCAGACGCTGGGTTTCATCCCTGGTGATGCTCTGCCAGGCCTCTACTGCAACCGTCTTCAGTTCCTGCTTGTTCTTGGGGCATTTTCCCTTCAGTTTTGTCTTCAGCAAGTGAAATGCATGTTCAATCGGATTCAGGTCAGGTGATTGACTTGGCCATTGCATAACAGTCCACTTCTTTCCCTTCAAAAACTCTTTGGTTGCTTTTGCAGTATGCTTTGGGTCATTGTCCATCTGCACTGTGAAGCGCCGTCCAATGAGTTCTGAAGCATTTGGCTGAATATGAGCAGATAATATTGCCCGAAACACTTCAGAATTCATCCTGCTGCTTTTGTCAGTAGTCACATCATCAATAAATACAAGAGAACCAGTTCCACTGGCAGCCATACATGCCCACGCTACCACCACCATGCTTCACTGATGAGGTGGTATGCTTAGGATCATGAGCAGTTCCTTGCCTTCACAGTTCTGGAACAACATCCTATGGACAGATGAGACCAAGATCAACTTGTACCAGAGTGATGGAAGAGAAGAGTATGGAGAAGGAAAGGAACTGCTCATGATCCTAAGCATACCACCTCATCAGTGAAGCATGGTGGTGGTAGCGTGGGCATGTATGGCTGCCAGTGGAACTGGTTCTCTTGTATTTATTGATGATGTGACTACTGACAAAAGCAGCAGGATGAATTCTGAAGTGTTTCGGGCAATATTATCTGCTCATATTCAGCCAAATGCTTCAGAACTCATTGGACGGCGCTTCACAGTGCAGATGGACAATGACCCAAAGCATACTGCAAAAGCAACCAAAGAGTTTTTGAAGGGAAAGAAGTGGACTGTTATGCAATGGCCAAGTCAATCACCTGACCTGAATCCGATTGAGCATGCATTTAACTTGCTGAAGACAAAACTGAAGGGAAAATGCCCCAAGAACAAGCAGGAACTGAAGACGGTTGCAGTAGAGGCCTGGCAGAGCATCACCAGGGATGAAACCCAGCGTCTGGTGATGTCTATGCGTTCCAGACTTCAGGCTGTAATTGACTGCAAAGGATTTGCAACCAAATATTAAAAAGTGAAAGTTTGATTTAGGATTATTATTCTGTCCCATTACTTTTGGTCCCTTAACAAGTGGGAGGCACATATGCAAACTGTTGTAATTCCTACACCGTTCACCTGATTTGGATGTAAATACCCTCAAATTAAACCTGACAGTCTGCAGCTAAAGCACATCTTGTTCGTTTCATTTGAAATCCATTGTGGTGGTGTATAGAGCCAAAAATGTTAGAATTGTGTCGATGTCCCAATATTTATGGACCTGACTGTATATACAGCACTTAATCCCAATGGAGTTTTTCTTCAATTAGATTTTCTTCGTCAAAGGTATATGAATAGGTCTTCGTTGTAGCCTCTTCTTAAGCAAAAGAAAAAAAATACAGTACTCTGATATCCTTTTCCGTTCTTTCTTTTTCCCATGGGATGGCTATGTATATTTCACTTTTCAGATAGTCTGTCCCAAAAGGACAGAGAGGACAGTTGCACCCCATAGAACATACAGTAAGTGGGTGCTCTATCAGACCTATTCAGAAGTTCAGTTTTGAGTATGTGATAGAAAGTTATGGAGACAAACATTAAAATCTCCTCTTAAGTGGCTTTGAAAGATCCAGAAAAGCCTATCAAAATAGTTTACTTCTTGTCTGGTTATCTTCTTGTCTTGTATTGTGTCCATACAATGTTCTTTTATAAATAAATGAAGAGGACAAGATCTGTTATTCTCTGCCTGCAGTTATCAAAATATTGTGTCTTCTGCCTTCACTCTCAAAGAAAGAACAAATAGGGAATATACAGGTGCTGGTCATATAATTAGAATACCATCAAAAAGTTGATTTATTTCACTAATTCCATTCAAAAAGTGAAACTTGTATAATGTATACATTCATTCCACACAGACTGATATATTTCAAGTGTTTATTTCTTTTAATTTTGATGATTATAACTGACAACTAATGAAAACCCCAAATTCAGTATCTCAGAAAATTAGAATATTACTTAAGACCAATACAAAGAAAGGATTTTTAGAAATCTTGGCCAACTGAAAAGTATGAACATGAAAAGTATGAGCATGTACAGCACTCAATACTTAGTTGGGGCTCCTTTTGCCTGAATTACTGCAGCAATGCGGCGTGGCATGGAGTCGATCAGTCTGTGGCACTGCTCAGATGTTATGAGAGCCCAGGTTGCTCTGATAGTGGCCTTCAGCTCTTCTGCATTGTTGGGTCTGGCATATCGCATCTTCCTCTTCACAATACCCCATAGATTTTCTATGGGGTTAAGGTCAGGCGAGTTTGCTGGCCAATTAAGAACAGGGATACCATGGTCCTTAAACCAGGTACTGGTAGCTTTGGCACTGTGTGCAGGTGCCAAGTCCTGTTGGAAAATGAAATCTGCATCTCCATAAAGTTGGTTACCTGCAGGAAGCATGAAGTGCTCTAAAACTTCCTGGTATACGGCTGTGTTGACCTTGGACCTCAGAAAACACAGTGGACCAACACCAGCAGATGACATGGCACCCCAAACCATCACTGACTGTGGAAACTTTACACTGGACCTCAAGCAACGTGGATTGGGACCCTGATTTCCGAAGGAAATGCAAAATTTACTTTCATCAGAGAACATAACTTTGAACCACTCAGCAGCAGTCCAGTCCTTTTTGTCTTTAGCCCAGGCGAGACGCTTCTGACGCTGTCTGTTGTTCAAGAGTGGCTTGACACAAGGAATGCGACAGCTGAAACCCATGTCTTGCATACGTCTGTGCATAGTGGTTCTTGAAGCACTGACTCCAGCTGCAGTCCACTCTTTGTGAATCTCCCCCACATTTTTGAATGGGTTTTGTTTCACAATCCTCTCCAGGGTGCGGTTATCCCTATTGCTTGTACACTTTTTTTCTACCACATCTTTTCCTTCACTTCACCTCTCTATTAATGTGCTTGGACACAGAGCTCTGTGAACAGCCAGCCTCTTTTGCAATGACCTTTTGTGTCTTGCCCTCCTTGTGCAAGGTGTCAATGGTCGTCTTTTGGACAACTGTCAAGTCAGCAGTCTTCCCCATGATTGTGTAGCCTACAGAACTAGACTGAGAGACCATTTAAAGGCCTTTGCAGGTGTTTTGAGTTAATTAGCTGATTAGAGTGTGGCACCAGGTGTCTTCAATATTGAACCTTTTCACAATATTCTAATTTTCTGAGATACTGAATTTGGGGTTTTCATTAGTTGTCACTTATAATCATCAAAATTAAAAGAAATAAACACTTGAAATATATCAGTCTGTGTGGAATGAATGTATACATTATACAAGTTTCACTTTTTGAATGGAATTAGTGAAATAAATCAACTTTTTGATGATATTCTAATTATATGACCAGCACCTGTATATTGTTATATATAACATTATATGCGTTTTGAGTAAAACTTTTCCAGAACAGGGAAGGCGAGGACAGTATGGGCTAAGGTGGGACAGAACTTCCATTTAAGCCTGCGGGCAACTACAGTTGCCAAAGGCTTTGCCGTTCTTTTTCCATTTGTAAACATTTTTGGCTGACTATAGATGTTTTAAAACCCTGAGGAAGGGCTTTTGACAACTTGCAGAATAATGTGTCATGCGGTGGTGTTTAATTCATGCTCCCATTTCTTCATGTTTACCTAGAAATGCACCTGGGAACTAGTAAGCGGTGGATAAACCCCTTATTATCTCAATCTTTGCATATTTTTCTATCGGAATTTCTATATATAGACACTGTATGTGCCACCAGTCATTGAAGCACTGCATTGTATGTTCATATGAAAGCTTGTGCACATAAGTAAGACATCTCTGTGGAAAAATATGGATGTTAAAATATTTGAAATCTATAGATAATAGACCATAGAGTGTTATTAACTAAAGAGAATAATTTCAGTGCTAATAATTGCTTATTTGCTGTAAGTAAAGCTTCTATTCTGCTTCAGCGGTTGATAAAGTGAAAATTGTCTGGCTGGGTGATGCATTGTAAAGCCTGATGTCTGCAAGAAAAAACGATTCCTATATCTATTTTTTTTCTTGCATTACGGTGTAATCAGTCTGTTTCTGAAGAGGCTTTTTTGTCTATGAATTGTAGAATAGGATGCATTTCCATAATAACATGCAGTTGAGAGAGTATTCCCCTCTCTACATGTATCTGTGCTGTGCCGAGGCTTACACCTGTAACAGAGCCAGTGTTTTTGATAGGTTTGTTCAGCTCACCTGTCTAGATGCTGCTGCCGCCATGCATAGAATACTACTGTGCATATGAAAGAGAAGGGCAGGGTGAGAGTTACAGGGACGTCTGACCATCCTAATTAAGGCTAATTAAAAAGTTTAGAAAATAATAACTGTTTTTAGTATCATGTGTCCGCTAAACTGTATAATGGACTATCTATCTATCTACAGGTGCATCTCAATAAATTAGAATGTCGTGAAAAAGTTCATTTTTTCTTGTAACTTATTTCAAAAAGTGAAACTTTCATATATTTTAGATTCATTACATGTAAAGTAAAACATTTCAAAAGTTTTTTGTTTTAATTTTGATGATTAGAGCTTACAGCTCATGAAAGTCAAAAATCAGTATCTCAAAATATTAGAATATTTACATTTGAGTTTCAATAAATGACCATCCATACAGAATAAATTCTGGGTATCTCTTGTTCTTTGAAACCACAATAATGGGGAAGACTGCTGACTTGGCAATGATCAAGAAGACTAACATTGACGCCCTCCACAAAGAGGGTAAGTCACAGAAGGTCATTACTGAAAGGTGTGGCTGTTTACAGAGTGCTGTATCAAAGCATATTAAATGCAAAGTTGACTGGAAGGAAGAATTTGGGTAGGAAAAGGTGCACAAGCAACAGGGATGACCGCAAGCTTGAGAATACAGTCAAGCAAAGCTGATTCAAACACTTGGGAGAGCTTCACAAGGAGTGGACTGAAGCTGGAGTCAGTGCATCAATAGTCACCACGCTCAGACGTCTTCAGGAAAAGGGCTACCAAGCCACTTCTGAACCAGAGACAACGTCAGAAGCATCTTACCTGGGCTGTGGAGAAAAAGAACTGGACTGTTGCTCAGTGGTCCAAAGTCCTCTTTTCAGATGAAAGTAAATTTTGCATTTCATCTGGAAATCAAGGTCTGGAGTCTGGAGGAAGAGTGGAGAGGCACAGAATCCATGTTGCTTGAAGTCCAGTGTGAAGTTTCCACAGTCAGTGATGATTTGGGCTGCCATGTCATCTGCTGGTGTTGGTCCACTGTGTTTTCTGAAGTCCACAGTCAACGCAGCCATCTACCAGGAAATTTTAGAGCACTTCATGCTTCCTTCTGCTGACAAGCTTTATGGAGATGCTGATTTCATTTTCCAGCAGGTCTTGGCACCTGCCCACACTGCCAAAGGTACCAAAAGCTGGTTCAATGACCATGGTGTTACTGTGCTTGATTGGCCAGCAAACTCGCCTGACCTGAACCCCATAGAGAATCTATGGGGTATTGTCAATAGGAAGATGAGAGACACCAGACCCAACAATGCAGATGACCTGAAGGCCACTGTCAAAGAAACCTGGGCTTCCATACCACCTCAGCAGTGCCTCAAACTGATCACCTCCATGCCACGCCGAATTGAGGCAGTAATTAAAGCAAAAGGAGCCCCTACCAAGTATTGAGTGCATATACAGTAAATGAACATACTTTCCAGAAGGCCAACAATTCACTAAAAATGTTTTTTTTTATTGGTCTTATGAAGTATTCTAATTTGTTGAGATAGTGAATTGGTGGGTTTTTGTTAAATGTGAGCCTAAATCATCATAATTAAAAGAACCAAAGACTTAAACTACTTCAGTCTGTGTGCTTTGAATTTATTTAATACACGAGTTTCACAATTTGAGTTGAATTACTGAAATAAATGAACTTTTCCACGACATTCTAATTTATTGAGATGCACCTGTATCTATCTATCTATCGATCTATCGATCTATCTATCTATGTATATTAACTATAGCAAACAAAGTTTTAGTATAGTTTTACTTTTTTATTGAATGTACTGTATCTAGTCTGTGTGCTATAATCTGATTGGGTGATTATAGCATGTGTTAGTTTGCTTATGGGCGAAAGTTGACAACTACTGAGATGTTGGCAGAATGACAAAGGCAAAACTCCTTGCATAGAGTCTGTTTACTCTCATATCACTCCATTGTCTCTTTAGACTCGCTTAATAAAATGATTTAAACCTAAAACTTTATGTAATCAGATGTTGAGGAAGTTACTTTGAAAAGTAATGCATTACAATATTGCGTTACTCCATAAAAAAAATTGATGGAAAGTAATGCATTACGGTACTTTTGCTTTATTTTTTGCATTTTGTGTCACCTGGACTGGGCTTGCTTATTTTTATTTTATTTTTTTTGAATAACAACAAAAAAAATGGTGTGCTCTTTCACACCAAAAGTGAAATGAATAAGCCTCAGGCTGAAGGAAGTGCCTCACTCTCAGCATCTCACTCACAAGTTCTCTCAACATTGGGACAGGAGAGTTGTCAGTGGATAATAGGGAAAACAAAGCAACTTTACATTAAAAATTTGTAACTCAGATAGTAACTCAGAAGTAACTCAGATATTTCATTGTAAATTTAAAAGTAATGCATTGCTTTACTAGTTACTTGAAAAAGTAATCTGATTACATTACTAGCGTTACTTGTAATGCTTTACCCCCAACACTTGTTACTTTATTGTATATTTACACATCACAAATCACTTTGTTTCATTTTAAAAGTCTTTACAATAGTTGCTATCTGTTCTTATAGTCGCTGAAATAATTTACACTGCGCAAGACCAACTAAATCAAATCGCGGCCTGAAAATTTCCTGTTGAAATTCCTCTTGAAAAGCCCCTGAAGGCCACTATAAAAAAAATCACACACTGGAGACTAGCACTGGTCACGTATGAAACATCCCTGAGAGTGTCTGAACTGCCACAAGCTGCTGTTGGTCCACAGATTCGGTATATTTCCGATATGTTTCCAGAGACGCGGGGTCTGCCGGTCTCACGTGAGATGAGAGAACATCAGCGCTTCAAGAGCTGCTCAACTTTCTCTGTGTGTGTGTGTGGGAAGGGATGGGAAAGGAAGGCAGCGCTCTCTCTCCAGCAGCAAGAGCTGTTTTTAGTTTTGACTGCGGGTTTCAGAGCGCTGTTTGTTGTGCTTGGCTGAACAGCGGCTGAAGTTGTCAGCGTAAATAAGACTTTGTATTCAATCATCTTGACACGTACAGAGGAGACAGTGAGTGACAGATTTAAGAGGGAGGTGTAGCAGCAGTAAACTCTCTCTCTCTCTCTGTCTGTCTGAATAAATTCACAAAGAGAAGTGAGAAGTGTTCTCCTATCACGCAACCTGCCACAGCCTTCTGCATAGATGAGAACTTAGACGCGTGTCTGGTCTAGTAAATGTGTTGACAGTGATAAACAAAGGATTGTTACTTTCTCTTTTTTTAATTGTCTTTTTTTGCGGCCTCGCAGATCAAGTACACACTTTTCCAAGGCTATCAAATCTGTCTTCTCCTTTTTCTGAGCGAGGCTCTGGAATCATGTGATATATCCCTGAGAGCTTCCCAAACAGACATTCCTAAAGTGATATTGACATGTTGTCAAGCTCGCCTCTTTCCCATAAGGCCTCCTGAGCTCTGACAGACTCCAGCGAAAGCAGGAAAGTTGCCGTCGCTCAGGACACGCAATAATTTCAGCCTGTCTCTGCTGCTGATGTGATTGGCCTATTTTTAGTTCCTCTTTTTTAATTTATAGTCATCAAAATCACCATTCTTCATAAACACCTGCTCAGGAAGTCCTCTGGGCTTCCTTCTCACAACCTAGATGATCTTGATGACTGACTCATGCTGGAAGAGGAAGCTGGATTTTGAGTCATCTTTGAGCAGTGATGTAGAAGAGACGTTTGGATTCGGATGATCCTGAATATGAAAGCGTGAAGCCTTCGTGGCGTCATCATTAAACCCTGTTTGCCCCGGTTATCCCCTTTACCACAACTAATGAATATATTAACGCTTCCTTCATCTCACTGGCCACATATACACAGAAACTAAATACGGTTGTCACTCTTCTGACTGTTTAATCCTATTCTGTACACACACACAAACTTCTTTTCCACCAAAATGGTGCTGGTGCCCATGCAACAGTTATATGCAACATTGTATGTAAATATGGCAAAATACAAAAAAGTTTGTATGTGTGTGTGCAGCATTCCAGAATTTCAATGTTAGACAAAGTGATAAACTGTTTTGGGGTCTCGGGGTAGTGAACAAAACAAAAGGTTGCGAACAGTTTAACCTATTTAAAGGTGGGGTAAGTGATTTCTGGTAGCCAATGTTGATATTTGAAATCACCAAAACAAACACGCCCCTACCCCAAAAGGGTCTCGCCCCTATTTTGACAGCTCCGCCCCACACATATGTACGTAACCCAGGCAACGATTAGTTCTGTGACACAAAGCAAAACCAATGTTACTCACCTATCGAGAATAAAAAAACAAAGCAACCTCGGCGTCCGATTGCAAGCCTTCCCGCTCCTTGAGTTCTCTCCACCGCTGGAAAGCTGATCCGATATTTACACGGATCCTATTTCTTGCCTTATCATAACACCGTGTCTACACCGGACACGAGCGGCGTGGCGTGGCGTGGCACGACAAAATACTATAGAACTCATTATAATCAGTGATGCTGTCTACACTGGATGGGACACGAAAAATCCCCAACAGTAAACTGCTGCCGCGTTCGATTTATGACATATTGACACATTTCAAATGATTTTCAACAGTCGCTTTGTCACGTCCAGTGTAGACAGAATTTAGCTGTTGCGGCGTGGCGTGGCGTCTGGTGTAGACAGAGTGTAAGAGCCTTCTTTTGTTCCGCAGACGTTTTCCTCTTTTGTTTTTTATCCGCCATCTCTATCTTTCTGTGCACTGAGCGCTCTCTCCTCCGGAGTCTGGATCATGAGTAGACACGCCCCTTACTGCTGATTGGCTACAAGTTTGTATTGCTACTGGGCCCGACTCAGTTTTCTTTTTTGTTATCAACAATTTTTTATTTTCATTTTTTTACAAACCACACAACATAATATCCAAAACAAAACAAAACAGCAGACACATACTCAACATCTAAAAGTTCAATCAAAAGGGAGGGAGAGAGGGAAGGACAACAAGAACACAAAAGTCACTCCTTCAAATAATCACGTACATTCAGTAAAAAACACTGCCAAGCCTCAATGGTTGAAGGCCTGGCCCCACCGACTCGCGCCGTTGTACACTCACATGAAACAATTTGCAGGAGGCTACGGATCCAATATGCCTCTCTACACATGTGTGGTGTAAACCAGTTCTGAATTATTGTCTTCTTCACAGCTGTAAAACCAGCAAACAACATTCTCTTTTGCATTGAACTAATACAGAGATCAGAATCATCATTAAGAAGACATAAACTTGGGTTAACAGACCAATCAATTCTCAGTAATGATGACAAAACCAGGTTTACATGTGTCCAGAGACTGATGACGACAGGACATTCCCAAAACATATGCAGAAAAGTGCCTGATGATGTAGTGTTACATATATGGCAGTTCAAATTTGACTGCAGTTTCGTTTTAAATCTTTTGTAAGGAGTTATGTATGCTCTATGAATGACTTTGAAGTGAATAAGACGATGAGCCATATTTTTAGATGTTAAACTGAGATTAGACCACACTCTCTCCCAGTCGACAGATAAATTAAGATCAGACAATTCCCTATTCCAAATAGTTTTAATAGAAAGAGGTTTTGTAATACAATCAATAATTGTATTATATATTAAGGAAACAGATGGCCGACCAGCAGGTGGTGCAATCCAGTCCCGCATAGGATGAGAGGAAATGGAAGAAGACCAAGGAACGCCATACGCTTTGAGAGCAGAACGTAATTGAAGAAAAACAAAATATGCAGATGCTGGTAGACAAAATTTGGCCCTCAATGCCTGAAATGAACAGAGGCCCTGGTTATCATACATATCACCGCACGTGTTCACACCTAAAGAGGACCAAGAGGGTTGGACAAATGGACGATTTCCACATACAAAGTTCAAATTGTGCCATAAAAGTGTACTGTTACAGAATTTGAAGGGTCCACCTATCCGACGTTCAACCGTTTTCCAGATTTTAATAGAGTTAGCCACAACCGGACCAAATTTATAGTTATCCCCTTTTTTTCCTGTGCCAGTAAATAAAATATCTTGAAGTCTATTTGGTTTAACCTTGTCAGCTTCAATCACCCTCCATGAAACTGTAGATTGAGGATCAACCCAATTATGAAGGGCCTTAAGCTGGAACGACCAATAATATAATTCAAAATTTGGTACAGCCAGTCCTCCTGCGCTATTAGGATGTTGTAATGTGGTAAGTTTAATTCTGGGACATTTATCATTCCAGATAAACTTAGAAATTATGGAGTTGATCTCCTTAAAGTAACCTGGAGGGGGAGAAAGTGGTAGCATAGAGAAAAAAAAATTAAATCGAGGTAACAAATTCATCTTAACAGTGGAGATTCTTCCTTGGAGAGAGACTTTAAGATTCTTCCATCTTTGAATGTCATTTTTGACCTTAACGAAAATGTTATTAAAATTGTCTCTGGCAATCTTATGAATGTTTTTATATATGGTAATGCCCAAATAGATGAAAGATTCCTTAATAGGGATAAATGAGGGAATAGAAAAATTAACCTTAACATTGTTAATTGGCATTAAAGCAGATTTGCTCCAATTTATTTTATATCCCGATAGGCTACTAAAATTATCAAATTCCTTAATTACACTAGAGACTGAAACGTCAAAGTGGTCTAAATATAGAATAATATCATCAGCGTATAATGAAATACAATGATTATGGTCATGAATCTTTATCGATACTTCAGATTTCCTAATGGCTTGTGCTAAGGGTTCGAGAGATAGACAAAACAATAAGGGGGAAAGTGGACACCCCTGTCTCGTTCCCCGCTGTAAAGGGAATGAGGGGGAAATAATATTACCAGTTATGACTGATGCTGCAGGTGAGTGGTATAATGTCTTAATCATAGAAACGAAGTGTTCACCGAAGCCGAAACATTGCAGAACTGCCCACATATAATTCCACTCTAGCCTGTCAAAGGCTTTTTCTGCATCAAGTGAAAAGACCGCACAAGGTGTTGGGTGGGAGTCCGCAAAGTCAAGAATATGAAGGAGTCGACGCATATTGTCAGATGCATTGCGCCCCTTGATGAAACCAGTTTGGTCCTCCTTGATCAGACTGTGAATTACCTTCTCCAAACGAGAAGCAAAAACTTTAGCATAGATTTTTAGATCACATGGGATAAGCGAAATCGGTCTGTAGCTGGAACAATCTAATGGATCTTTCCCTTTTTTAAGAAGTAATGAAATCAGTGATGTTTTTTGATCTCTATGAAATGCCCCATGTTCAATTGCAAAATTAAATGAGTTAAGCATAAGTATCCCTACCAAATCCCAAATTTCTAAATATAATTCAGGGGGGAGACCATCTAGACCCGGCGATTTGCCCTTTTGAAGGCTTTTTAGAGAGACGTGAAGTTCCTCCAAACTTAATGGGGCCTCCAAAGATTCTTTATCCATCTGTGAGATCCGAGGCAGTTCCAATTTATCTAAATACTGCTTACAAATTGGTTCATCAAAATCTGTTTCAGCTTTATACAGATTTGTGTAAAAACCTTTAAATATGTCATTAATTGCCACAGGGTTCGTAGTGACCTGATCATCCGATGATTTTATTGCGCTAATATATGCCTTAGACTCGCATTCTTTCAACCTAAGGGCTAATAAATGACTAGGTCTCTCTGATTCAAAATAATATTTTTGTCTAGTCCTATGTAAAATAAATTCTGCCTTTGAGTGTGAAAGTAAATCATATTCTTCTTTTAAAGAGGACAGCTGTGTAGCCTGTTGCTCAGTAAAATGTTGTTTTTGTAGGTTTTGTAATGATTGGATTTTATTTTCTAATTGTGTAAACTGGTGAGTTCTCGCTTTGGCAAGAGTAGAAGAGAAAGATATACAGAAACCTCGTATAGCACACTTAGTTGTTTCCCACAGTATTTGAGGATCCACATCAGAGGGCATATTAATTTCAAGAAAGTACTTAATATATTCTTTTAGAGAGGTAATAAAAGTCTGATTACTTAATAATGATATGTTAAAGCGCCATCTAGGGGACTTGGCTTTGACATCGGAAAGAGGAACACTGCACAACATAGCAGAATGATCAGATAATAAAATTGGTAATATAGATATAGAGGAATTAGATGAAATTAAAGATGGGCTGAGAAATATGTAGTCTATCCTAGAGAAAGTCTTGTGTCTATTAGAAAAAAAAATGAAGTCCTTAGCTTTAGTGTTCTGAATTCTCCATAAATCGATTAAGTTGAGCTCAGTGATCAATTTATTCAATAATTTAGAGGATGGATTGGCTGTTGTATCAGATTGAGACTTATCTAAAGCAGGATTTATGACAGCATTAAAATCACCACCCACCACTAGAGGGCAATCAATCTCCTCAAGTAAAGTTTGGGAAATCTGCGTAAGGAATGCACTGTCTGTCTCATTCGGACCATAAATAGAGACCAATGCTAACCTATTATTATATATTTTGCATCGGATAAAAACAAATCTACCCTTTTCATCACTACCAAGGTGTTCAATTGTTAAATTTAACTTCCTGTTAACAAGGATAAGCACCCCCTTAGTTTTATTTTGAGCGCAGGAAACCGACTCAGTTTTCTAAAGCGTTTTTGAAAAAAATACATACCTCACCTTTAATGTCCGGTAGTTTTGTAATCTTAGCGATGTTACAGAATATAAAATAATATTTTGAAATATTTTGTATCCAATAATATTTTATTGGTTTATTTTAAAACCCTTTATAAAGTCATGTATTTGAGCTCATTTAGCGTTTATGATGAGGCAGTTTGCTTAATTTGAGCTTGTTTTGACAGACCTGTTTGTTGATTTTTCTAGCAAGATTTGGCAACATAAACCGCAGGGATGGTGAGAGCCAAGATGCAATACATTCAGTGATATTTGCTCACAACAAAGAAAGGATACACATGTTTAATGTGCTTTAAAATACATGATATTGCATTCACACAGTTCAATAAACAATAAGTTACTTCTGAGTAACTTACATTTTAGACATAATATGAACAGTTACTTGGTTTGTTTTCACTCTGTTAGTGAAACCAGTTTCAAACAAAGTCAGTGAAACTGTTACATGTATTTGAGCAATACAGACTGTAGTGGTGTTTTGTGACTGACTGAATTTTTTTAACAAATCAAATGAGTGAATGATTTAATGAATGTTGGACGAATTGGATAAGTGAATAATTCAATGACTCATTCATAAAGACAGTTACCTGTTTCATTCCTGAATGAATCAGTGTGTATAAATTAATCAGTTTGAATGACATGATTCATAAAGACAGTCGTCTGTCACCACCTGATGATGTAACCTGCAGAAAGAGTTGTATTATTAATGCACAAAATTAGTCAGTTTACGTGCCTGTGTCAGTCATCGCAAGTTCGATAGTAACACATGTATTCTTTTCACACACACATCTATAATTTAGAGGATTCACTTCTGCAATTACAGTAAATACGGGTGTAATTGCCAAAACTTTGCTATATGAGGCTCTCATAAGAGTTTATTCCATCATCCGAAACTCTGCATACACATTAAAATGGCATCCCTCTTTCTTCTGACTTATACTTCTCTCTCTCTCTGCTGTTCCTCAGACAGACATGCTGGGTTATTCCACCAGCCTCTTCCATCCAACCGGGAGATGTATTGCTGTCATTCTGTCTGCTCTTTCATCTCTGAAGCCTTAGTGGTCTAGCTCTAGCCCTAAACTGTCTGAACCCTTGTGGTTTTTGATGAGTTCTTTATGGGTGCTGACCATAAAAAGTTAATCAAAGCAATGAGGTGGGAAAAGCGAGTAAGGAGTGTAGAGAGGACAAGAGAGGTGTGGAAGAATGATGGAGAGAGAAGAACATGCAGACAAAGGAACTAAAGCGAGAGAGACAGGTTGTGAGAAAGACAGAGAGACTGATAGACCGATAAAATACATAGATACAGATTGATAGAGAGAAAGAGCGAGGCAGAGAGAGCTGAGGGGTAGTATTTAGCCCCCATGGAGGCAGTAAAACAGCAGGTGAGTGCCATCATTAGGCCAGGCAGATGAGGCGAGGCTCTCAGTATGACCATCTCTCTCTCTGCCGCCCAGTCTAGCATACAAAATGGCTGCCGAGGGGCTGCTTAGGGGGAAGGGCAGAGCAGCCAGCCCTTACCAGCCCCATCGAAATCCCTGCCCTCCTCTGGGGCAAAATGTCCCAACGGTGTGCCCATCTATTAGTGTAAACGCTCCTCATGTCGTGGCGAGGGTAATCTGTGTTTACGCTTGGGTGGAGTGTAATTAAGGTAGTTTGAGTGTCAGCTTGTTCTGAGTTTTACGTGCCTAGTTCGTTCAGGGTTTCAGGCGGATACAGCTTTGGAGAGACCCGAGCTGGATTTTAATGACGTATTCTCTCTTTTAACCCTTAAAAGTGTTTTAGGAAGTCACTGACTGTAGAAATCTTTGTTTTGGGGTGAAACTTTTCTTGGTTTTAGACATTTTTGAGCAAGGCAGGAAGCTTAAATTTGGATATGTTCATGTCAGAGCAGATATCACTCTCTAAAGTATCATGAATGCAGGAATGTTCCTGCATCTCACTGACCCACCAGTAAAGTTCCTGAAAATGTATATTTAGTGGTCTGTATTACAGTAAAAGCCTTCCTAGTAAGAAAGCCAAAGCTAGAGCTTAAACAACTGGTATTTCTGCTCATATATTGTGTTTTTGATGCTCTTTTTAGCAGGGACTTCAGCCCTCACTTCAACGTATATAAATATTAGTGCTGTCAAAATTAGTGCATTGATGCAGGCAATTAATTTTTTTCAGTTTAACTTGTTAAAAATATTGAACGCAGTTAACGCATGCATTTATTTACATTTTAGATGCATAACGTCTTTACGACCACGTCAAACGGGAGACTTTTTTAAAATAAATTTATAAATATATTTATTTATATTAAATATTCTACTGTTCAAAAGTTTGAGGTCAGTAAGTTTTTTTTTTTCTTTTTTTGAAAGAAATTAATAATTTCATTCAGCAAGGATGCATTACATTGATCAAAAATGACAGTAAAGGCATTTGAATTGTTACAGAAGATTTCAATTTTAAATAAATGCTGTTTTTTAACATTATCATAGAATCCTGATAAAATGCTTTTCAACATCGATAATAAATAATAAATGTTTCTTGAGTAGCAAATCAGCATACTAGAATGATTTCTGAATGTTCATGTGACACTGAAGCCTGGAGGAATGGCTGCTGAGAATTCAGCTTTGCCATTAATAATTAATAAACCACATTTTAGAATATATCAAAATATAAATGTTATTTTAAAATGTAATAATATTCAAAATGTTACTGCTTTTACTCTATTCTTAGATCAAATTAATGCATGTATATACAACTCCTTTTTAAGGTTCAGATTTTATGTTTGAAATGTGATGTGTGTTTCTTTGGTAGATCCGAGTTGTGATTTAACCTTGAAGTGAAAACATACTGACCTGGATTGGAAAAGTCACACGGCTTGTGACATTTGAGCGCTGCTGAGCTAGCACTTTAAGCTCCTAGCCTGCACGCACAGATGCTAATGCTAATTAGTAATTACCGTACATGCATGTACATGATGCTGAATTATAGCACATTTAGTCTATACTAAAAATTGTGAGGCAGGAAAGCAAACAAACAAATTCCTGTGATGCCACATGATGTGGTTTTCCCTGTAATTCAAAGCGTGCACAGTTAGCACCTCGGTGCTAACACAGTGTAGCATGTCGTTAGTTAAACGTGCTAATGCGCAGCACCCACCACTTTTTTAATCTCCGCACCCAAAACCCCTCCACCGCCCCCGGGCTGCGAGAGGACACATTAGCGAGATTTATATTTTCCTAAAAAATAGAGTGAGTGGCATTCCGTAATATCCTTTTATGACAATAATCAAGACACAATCATCAAAACCATAGCGAAACGATGTTGTTCCAGTCCCTGCAGGCAGGGGCTCGAATCAGAATCTCGGCAATGGCTGTGACGGCGATGGCGGACGTGGAAAGCTGAAGTCTGTCCACTCGCTCCCCTCGTTCTTGCCATCTCCCAACGGGCAATGCCATCCATGCCATCTCACGTCGCAGTTAATCCATGCCTTACGATGAGAATCTTACAGCACGCCAGTTTGATTTGCAAGCTGCCCTATCAAAGAATGCTAATTAAATCGTATTTTTGCATATGCCATGTCTCTTTCATGTACATATGCAAATGGAGCCCCGTTGCCTTTCAGCGCCTGGTAATTAAGTTTATGAAGGACAGCTGTAATACATAATTAACAGAAATGTTTGCAAGCCTGCTCTTTCGGCGCCGAGACGGGAGAGAGCGACGGAAGCGGCTGTGAATGTGTTTGTGCATTTTGTGTGTGCGTGAGGGGTGCGTGTTGTGTGCCTCAGGTTCCCCTGAAGCCCTGGGATAGCTGACGGTTTGAGTGTGTCAGTCTTCATCACCAGAATGGAAGTCTCTCTCTCTCTCTCTCTCTCTCTCTCTCTCTCTCTCTCTGGTTTCTCTAGGCTACATGCTCGTCATCCTGGCAAGGGATAGGCTGAAGACACACTGAATATTTATAACCTTGTCCTGTTTTGTTAGTGTTGGAAAGTGACTGATGGAGAAGTGAGTGTGTGTGTGAGTCACAAAACAGGGTTTGGAACAGGCTCCCGGGTTATAGTTGATTTAGCGACTCTGATCCATTATGGGCTAACAAGACGCTGACCTCTGGTGAACTGAGACCTGTGCGTGTTGACGTTTTTTATCAAGTTGCCGTTATGAAGGACGATCAGTTTGGTCATTTTTCTGTACATTTTTGCTGTTCTGTGAATGAAACGAGTGCTTGATCCTATCAAAGTAGCTGACAATGTCCTTCAATGAGCCAAGCCAGCCCTTATGATCGCCAGAACAGAGAAATATGAGGCAGATATCAGATTCATGAAGAAACCGGGGCCAAAACTGAAGCTCTTGCTGAATGTTCGGATCATAAGTGCTTTGCTGGCTGTAATTTCTATTAAAGTGCCAATACTATAGTCAGCATAAAGCCATAATCACATAATCATATATGATCATGGAGCTCAAGTAGAGTGACCATCAGGTTCTTGGTCACCAGTCTAACCAAGGCTCTTCTCCATCAATTGCTCAGTTTGGCCAAGAGGCCAGCTCTAGGAAGAGTCCTGGTTGTTTCAAACTTCTTCCATTAAGGGTAACGGAGACTACATGCTTCTGTGACCCTTCAATGAAGCAGAATTTTTTTCTGAACTCTTCCCCAGATGTGTCGCTTGACTCAAACCTGTTTCCGAGCTCTACAGGCAGTTCTTTTGACCTCAGGGCTTGTTTTTTTCTCTGATATGCATTATCAGCTGTTAGACCTTTTATTAAGACGTGTGTGCCTTTCCAAATCATACCCATTCAATTGAATTTGCCACAGGTTAACTTCACTCAAAGTGTAGTAACATCTACAAGCAATATGAATGCGCCTGAGCTAAAATTCAATTGTCCCACAAAAGGGTATGAATACTTATGCAATGGAATCATTGAAGTTTTTTATTTTTAATTTGCAAAGATGTTAAAAACCTGTTTTTTTGCTTTACCATTATGGTGTATGGAGTGTAGATTGATGTGGGGAAAAAAAGTAATTTAAAGCAGTTTAACATAAGGCAGCTACATAACAAAACGTGGAAAAATGGAAGGGGTATGAATACTTTTGCAAGGCACTATATATATATGTATATATGTGTGTGTGTGTGTGTATATGTATTCAAGTCAAGTCACTATTATTTATATAGGGCTTTTTACAATGTAGATTTTCAAAGCAGCTTTACAGTTATTCCTAACTATCTGTTTGTCTGTCTGTTTGTCTGTCTGTCTGTCTGTCTGTCTGTTTGTATCTACAGACGTGGTAAGAATTGTTGGCACCCTTGGTAAATATGATCAAAGAAGGCTCTGAAAATAAACCTGCATTATTAATCCTTTTGATCTTTTATTTAAAAAAATCTAACCTTTCATTGAACTAAAACAATTGAAAATGGGGGACAATCTCATTATGAAATAAATGTTTTTCTCAAATACACGTTGGACACAATTATTGGTACCCCTAGAAATTCTTATGAGTAAAATATCTCTGTATATTCCCATTCATATTTACAATTTTGAGCACTCCAGGGTGATTATGAACATGAAATTATCCAGCCATGGCTTCCTGTTTCACAGAAATATAAATAGGAGGAAAAACAAAGTCCAAATTCCCTTAATCATCCATCACAATGAGAAAAACCAAAGAATATATTTCTGATGTGCAGCAAAAGATAATTGAGCTTCACAAATTGGTGAAGTGGCTTTAAGAAAAGAGCTAGAGCAGTGAAAATTCCCATTTCCACCATCAGGGCAATAATTAAGAATTCCCAATCAACAGAAAATGTTACGAAACTGCCTGGAAGAGGACGTGTGTCTATATCGTCCTAATGCACGGAGAGGAGTAGAGTCTAAGTGGCTAAAGACTCTCCAAGGACCACAGCTGGAGAATTGCAGAAAATAGTTGAGTCTCGGGGTCAGAAAACCTTTTAAAAAAAAATGTCAAACAGCACCTACATCACCACATGTTGTTTGGGAGGGTTTCCAAGAAAAATTCTCCTTGCTCATCCAAAAATCTCCAGCATATTCAGTTATCAGACACGACTGGAACTTCAAATGGGACTGGCTTCTATGGTCAGATGAAACTAAAAAATTAGCTTTTTAGCAGCAAACACTCAAGATGGGTTTGGTGAACACAGGGATAAAAAGTACCCCATGTGTACAATGAAATATACTGCTGTATTTTTGATGTTGTGGGCCTATATTTCTGCTGGAGGTCCTGGACATCTTGTTTAGACACATGGCATCATGGATTCTATCAAATACCAACAGATATTTGATATTTGGTATCCGGTTCTGTGCTCTTCTATAACTGTATGGTTTGGGTCAGCCAGCAAATCAGAAATAAGAAGACTGCAGCGGACTGTTAGGACAGCAGAAAGGATCATTGGTGTGCACCTGCCCAGCCTTCAGGACTTGTACTACTCCAGAGTGAAGAAACGGGCAGGTAACATCATCACAGACCCCTCTCACCCTGGACACGACCTGTTTGCGCTTCTCCCTTCAGGCAGACGCTACAGATCTCTGCACTAGAACATCTAGGCATAAAAACAGTTTTTCCCCCATGCCATCTCCAGCCTAAACAACTAACACAGGAATTATTACCTGTGTTCTGTAATTCATGCCTGTAATTCATCCCCCATCTCTAATAATTTACACTCTCTCTAGTACTATGTAAATATGTATGCATAATTTTCTATACAGCTGTATATATAGAGTAAATAAGGCACAAATCTGTACATAAATCTTCTGTTCCAGATTCATACACATTATTATTATTGTTAAGTCTTTTTTAAATGTTCTGTTCTCATGTCAGATATGTATGTATATATGTATGTATGCATGTATGTACCAAGAGCTTCTTAAAAACCACAACAAATTCCTTGTGTGTTTGCGCATACTTGGCGAATAAAGCTGATTCTGATAAAAAAAAAATCAATAAGTGATTGACTGTTAGAAATCTTATAATGGGCCATGTTTGGATCTTCCAACCGTACAATAATCCAAACAAAAACCTCAAAAACAACACAAAAATGGGTCACTGAGCACAAAACCAAGCTTCTGCTATGGTTCTGCTATCATTCCAGTCCTCTGACCTGAACCCTGTAGAAAATGAGTGAGGTGAACTGAAGAGAAGAAGCACCGTCATGGAGCTGTGAATCTGAAGGATCTGGAGAGATTCTGGATGAAGGAATGGTCTCTGATCTCTTGTCAGGTGTTCTCTAGCCTCATCAGGCATTATAGGAGAACATTTAGAGCTGTTAAACCGGCAAATGGAGGTTTAAAAAAGTATTGAATAAAAGGGTGCCGTTAATTGTGGCCAATGTGTATTAGAGAAAAATATTTATTTCATAATGATATTTCAAATATCAAGATATTTTAAATTCTTATTCTCCAATGAAAGGTTAGATTTTTGTAATTTTTTTAAATAAAAGGTCTAAAGGATTAACAATGCAGATTAATTTTCATTAATTTTCACTTTGATCATATTTACCAAGGGTGCTAATAATTCTGACCACGACTGTATCTATCTATCTATCTATCTATCTATCTATCTATCTATCTATCTATCTATCTATCTATCTATCTATCTATCTGTCTATCTGTCTGTCTGTCTGTCTGTCTGTCTGTCTGTCTGTCTTATATGGCATGATATATCAAGACATTAAAAAAAAATAATAACTTTATTTTGCTTTTCAGTTTAATATTAATTCATTTCAATCTATGATTTTAGATACATTTTTGTTTATGTTTGTACTGTGTTGGGTCACCACATTAATGTCTTACAGAATAAAATGAGTGAAAGGTAACAAACGTGGCTTTCATCCAAAAACTGCATCTCCTCTATTCCACACTATTTCATTGGCTACAGCAAATACACATGTGCCATCTCTTTATGAGTTCTTTATGAAAACCAAAACTCTTAAATGCTTTATCAAGGCATGGCTGTCCAAATCAGTTATAAGTTAAACAAATAAACAGTGACAATTAGATTAATAATGCATATTGTTTGTGACTGTTTCGGCTTTGAGTGATGTTTGGGAGGATGGTAATTTATTGAAAGTAAATTCATGTAATTGTGCTGGAAAGCTTGATGAGGCAAAAGAAGGTGTCAGCATGGTTTCCATCACCATGAGAAGAAAAAAAATCATTAAAGAGAGAAACGAATGCACTTCAAAGCATTGTGGAGAACAAACATTTATGAATGTGTATAATTTAGAGAGAGAGAGTTAGGATTCACAGGACTTACATGAATGGAACATCACAAATCAACTTTGTTGTGTTTTATTTTTGATATTTGTGTCTAACGGGACGTAAACAACTATTCTGTTTATCAAAACAGTCAATGCGAATTTAATTCTCAAAACTAGAAAAAGAATAGCTAAATTTATTTGTCAGCATTTGGACATATTGACTGAATTGGAGGCTGCATGGATATCCAAAATGCTAGACATTTGTATTTATTTTTCAGCCTTCTAATGAAGTTGTAACATCATTTAAATATTTTGAACATGGTCTAGATACTGACACTGATACTGTTTAAATACTGTATGTGATATATTGTTATTTGATATATATATACTGAAAAATGAAGTGGAGTTTATCCGTTTTGTACTATGAGAGGATTTTATATATTCAAAGAATAGTTATGCATGTGTCTTGGTTGTAACTGTTTGTTGCACCTATTTAAAAGATTATTCTCTTCAAAATTAAAAATTCGGTCATAATTTACACACCTCTATGATTTAATAAATCGAAAAAATTACGATCTGTTCCTTAGACAGTTATATGGCTTTAGAAGACTTTGAATACAATGCATTAACCATTTCTAATACACTGTAAAATATTGTAAATAAAAGATTATTGGAAAATACTAATTCAAAATACTATTTCAATCTTTGTACTTGCCGTTCCTTCCCAGTTGTTTGTGATAGCATTACTAGCAATTTTTGAGTAAATACTTGATTAAATACTACAGCAATTTTTTTTTCCAACGTATGATATTTTTCTTGTGGTCATTTTGAATATTATAAATATTCTACATAACATCTCTTTTGTTCTTCAGTAATTATTAGTTTAGTTTAGTTTAGTTTATTTATTTAACAGGGACAATGCACAATAGAGTTGTGCCAGAGTTAGCTATAAAGCTAATCTGCATCTGCAGTCCCCGGGAAGGATGTTGTTACAAAAGTACAATATTCAGTCACAAACAATACAATACATACAACATTTTTTATGCATTTAGCAGACGCTTTTATCCAAAGCGACTTGCAGTGAATTCAGGCTATAATTTTTTTTTTATCAGTATGTGTGTTCCCTGGGAATTGAACCCACAACCTTTTGCGCTGTTAACGCAATGCTCTACCACTGAGCCACAGAAACACATCATACTCCATAAAATAAAAAAATCAGGTCAATGATCACATATTTGGTTTTCCTTAAGCCATACTTTAAGCTTAGTTTTAAAAATACTAAATGTTGTACACTCTCTAATATAAACAGGTATTAAAATCTTTATGCTGCTCTAACTGAAAAAAGCTGATTGTCCAAAGACAGTTTTCTTAAATTTAGTCAAACAGTCACCTCTAACTGAGGACCTAGTCTGCCTAATATTGTCCTACAGAAAGTCACACATTGTTTAGTGGTGCAAGATCATGAAGTAGTTTATACATCAAACACACATCAGCAAAAAAAAAAAAAAATTGTCAAACTTCAATAATTTATAATTTTTAATAATATTGCAGTGATGATAACTCCTTGGCTTTTTAGCTAAAGTTGTCACAGCTTGTTTGTAAATAGTATATAATGGTTTTAACATAGTTATACTTGTATGGGACCAACTTGTAGCACAGTAAGATAAGTGAGGGAGAATCATTGTATGCATAAAGAGTTTATCAGCAGCCACAGGTAATTGGTGCCTAATATTCCTGAAGATCATCAAGCTTGCTCTAACACTTTTTAAGATGTTTTTTAAAATTTAAGTTAGAATCCATAATCATTACCAGATATTTAAAATGCTTGACAATATTTATTACCTCTCCTTTGACTAAAATATATGGACAACGCTCATCAACTCTGTTGATCGAAAAATACATTCCCATAGTTTTACTCACATTAAGAGTAAGGCAAGAATGACATAGCCAATCTGAGACTTTGTTCAGTGCAGCAATAATTTCGATAGCAGCTTGTTCTTTTTGTCTTAATTTTGTTTATACTTCTTAGCATAAGTATAAACAACTGTATCATCTGCATACATCTGGACCTGGACAAACTGTAAGCAGATCATTAATATATAAGCTAAACAAAATTGGTCCAAGAATTGACCCCTGTGGGACTCCAGTATTAGAGTCAAGAAATGGTGAGCATACATCATTCATTCTTGTACACGGTTTTCTTAATTTTTTATTTTTTCACTTAGTTTTATTTTGTTTTATTATATTATCCATGAATAAATATTCAGCTTTATGTGCTTTACATGTCTCTTACAAGTCTGGCTCTGCGAGACTATATGAGAGATAGGCCGGCCTCCCCCTCCCTGCCTCCTGCTCCTCACCGCAGACCTCAATCGATGCGTCCAGTGGCAGGGACGGCTCCTCACCTCTTTACGGCCTGCTCCCAGGGCACTTTTTAAGCCACCACCACAGGCAGCAGCTTTCAGCGGTTCCACACAAAAACCACTATTTACTGTAATGAAATCAGAGCGGGACTCTATGGATTGTCTGGACCTTCCTGCCTCGTCTGATTCAGCAGTCTCCTGTTCTCCTTTCTTTATCTTCTATCTCTCAGGCCACATTTGCAACCAATAGCATCCCATCAAAGTAAATTCGCTTTGATCCGTGATTAAACGGGCACGTGAAGCGAGCTGCCGGGCCTCCGCCGGCTCCATTCATGAAACGCAGTGTGTCGCTTTGACTGACAGCTCTCCTGCCAGGAGCTTCTGATCGGCGTCTGATGAGACAGGACGTTGATTGACAGGTTGCGAGGTTGCTCCTTGTGTGACTGCCTATAACGTTTCACTTCCTTGTTCCCCTTCTCTCTCTCTCTCTGCCTTTCTTTCTCACTTCCTGTCTCTCTGCTGTCAGAAACGTCATTCGTCTGTCAGCTTGGCTTTTCCTGGCAGTAAATGGAGTTGTGAACGTCTTTTTTTTTAGGGTGGCTCAGTGAAAGCAACATTAAATACGGACAAATCTGCAAACAAACTGCTGCAAGCAATCGGCTATTTTCCTTCCCTCTCTCTCCTTTCTTCCTGAGCCTTTCAAAATTAATGTTTTTAAGAAAAGTGTCATGCTGAATGTGACAATTGACTCGGAGTAATAATAAAAGGCACCATATGGTCTATGTTTGATAAACATGCATTATTAAGTTGATTGCCTGTGTCAGACATTAATTTACATTTGTTGTATTAAAAAAGGAATTACCCTCGGTTAGATCAAAGCTGCGAGATTAACTGAGGTGCTCCATAATTGTGCTCTGATTTCGCTTGGTTAAGGAGATCGGAGCTGTAATCCAGGTGTAAGAGTGACTCATAAAAGCCTGTTTACACCAAATCTGACTTTTTAGCATTAAAACATGTACTACAAGTTTTTCGATTGAAGCAGTGCCTCTTAATAAACTCATAATTATTGTAAAACAGTTTTTCTAAAATATTTTTAGAAGAGTGCTATGACGTTTTTTGTTTTTCAGATAAAGAAAAACTTATTCAGAAATTGCAACTTTATTCAGGCATGTAATTTTTATACTTTTTCATCATCTAGTTGAATTGAGCTTAATAGGTGTGAAAAATTATTTTTAGTCTTTATAGTCCTGCTGTATCTCTCAAATGTCATTCATGCTTACAAACATGGTGTGTGAAGATGTTGCACCTGCATGGTTTGCTTTACAGCTATCATATGGTTCTAGAAGACTTGTAATATATTGCACAAGTCATGTATTAATTTGATTCATAATTATTATAGTAATACTTATTTGATTTTCTGTTCTTTTTGGGTATCCAAAGTCAGTATATATATATATATATTTTTTGTTGCATATAAAAGTATGAATATCCTTCAGAAACATCTAATTTTGTTTATGCAGTTAAGAAAGTACTGCAGATTTGGAATGGTATTAAATAAAGTGATAAATGATAGATATTTAATTTTAGGACTAGTTATTTCTTTATCAGAAGATTAACAATTAATTCAGTAATTCTAATGTTTTCAGATTCAAGTTCATTAACTTTTGGTTGAGTCAGTGCCCAAATTGTGTATATCGTTCAAAAGTATGCGGGCAGTAAGATTTTTTAAATGTTTTTGAAAGAACTCTCTATATGTTTACCAAAGCTGCATGTAATTGATCAGAAAATACAGTAAATATTGTAATTTTGTGAAATATTACAATTTAAAATAAATGTTTTCTATTTCAACAAATTTTAAAATGTAATTTATTCCTATGATGGCAAAGCTGAATTTTCAGCATCATTACCCCAGTCTTCAGTGTCACATGATCCTACAGAAATCATTCTAATATACTGATGTCTAATGTTATAATGTGATAGATTTTTCAGGATTTATTTATGAATAGAGAGTTCAAAACAACAGCTTATTATAAGTAGAAACATTTTGTAACATCATAAATTACTTTTTTGTTACTAATTTTATGTAGGCCTATCTTTGCAGAATAATAATAATAAAAAAATTACTGACACCAACCATTTAGTTTTCATTAATACAGAGCATGGCCTCAGACGTTAGAAGATGTGTATTTGTAACATACTGTACATATTGTAAAACAACATACTGTATGATATTACAAGCAAAACAAATGATTGCTGGGAATATCATATGAAAAGATGAATGGTTTTGCAAGTGCGGTGATATGCGTATGTGTGCGTGTGTCAGTCTTTTCGGAAACCAGACACTGGGCACCACATGGCTTCCCCGACAGTCATCAGAGTTAGATGAGGCCAATTCATCATCAGTCTCCGTGAGTGAGTGTGTGTGTGTGTGTTTGGGTATGTGGTACATCATTACGAAAGTGATGGAATAAGCCTCTAGCACACAACAACCATCCTAGCACCCAATCCACTCTGAACCCTTTCCTCTGGACCAGTCTGGAGCAAACTTGCTGTATTTCAGTCAAATAATGCCATTATGTAGGAAAATGTCATATATTTTCTCTCGTTTCCCTCAAATGCAGGAAAATGTTCTGGAAAATTAATTTTCCCAAGAGCTGTAACCGTCAGCTAATGATGCTGTCGTTGAAAGCCTCTCTCTGTCTCTCTTACTCATCTGCTCGTGAACACGCTCCTACACACAAATATGGCACGGAGCCATACTGTCTGTGTTAGGATGTGTTAACATGATTTGGTGAAAACAAGTACACAAGCAGCAAGCAATGGAGCAGACATTGATTGACATTGAACTGCTCTCTTATTTACTGCTGGGGTTTCTCATCCTCGGCTGACAGATTAGAAAGTGCTGTCTGTAAGCTGGATCCAGGCCTTTTTTTTCCCCCCGTCTAATTCTATTTCAACTGTAAAACATGGTGTCATCATTTTCTGACAGTCCTCGAGACAGAATTTATCTCATCATTAATTAAAGCTCGTATTTCTTACACGCCGGCTCTTAATTAGTGAGAGGTCATTGGGGAGGGCTTATTAAGTGGAACAAATTCAACCAACGTTAAGAGAAGAGTTTTCTCTCTGTCTCTTTTCACTCTTTCGCACATACACGCACATGAAAGATAAAAAAATAGGGGGATTTAGTAAGAGTGAATTGCGCCCGATGACGGCATGCACAGTCTGTGCATTAGTGGTGGGGATTTTTTGGGACTCTTTCTACAGGTTACATTACTATGCCAGTAGGTGGCGATAAGGGATTGTCTTAATGAATGAGTCATTGATATGCTAATTTAACTATTTCCTTAAAAAACAATCATTTATTCAGGAATGGAACATGTGACTTTTTGAGTGAGTGAGTCAGTCATTCACTCAGTCAATTCATTCAAAACACAAAATCGTTCAGGAATGAAACTAGTCAGTGCATTTAAGAGCAAGTAATTGAATAATTAATTCAACCGACTCCCTATGAGACATTTAATTTGCTCAACCGATTCACTTGAAACACTTCATTCAGGAACAAGACAAGTGACCGTCTGTATGAGTGAGTCATTGCATCACTCACTGTCCAATTCTTTCTGAAACAATGATTCTTTCAGGAACTAGACGAATGACTACCTTTGAGTCATTTAATTCACTCAACAGATTCAGTCAAAATACTGATTAATTCAAGAATGAAACCAGAGTTCAAAGCACTCCATTCATGAACAAAACAAGTGCCGGTGGCTGCATCGAAAATCGCATACTTTCCTACTACACAAGATTTAGGCCGAAAAATATGTCCGAATTCACAGTACTCATCAAAGAGGCATGAGTTCTGGCATGATTCTGAAGTGTGCATACAGTGCAAACTTTACTATCCCATGAGGCCATGGGAGATACTTTATGAATGGCAGTGATGCAATGCAACCAGAGGTGGGTAGCCTAGTAACTGATTACATGTAATCTGGATTATGTAATCAGATTCCAAAAAATAAGTACTTGTAATTAGATTACATTTTAAAATACTTGTAATCAGACTACAGTTACTTTTTATGGATTACATGATTACATATTATTTACACAACAGCAATAAATTGTTCATAATTTATTGATTCTCCCCAATTCCTCTTTTTCATCTTTTATATGTTCCCTTCTAAAATAGCCTACTGCTTCTATACATTCAGAAAGTCTAACAGTTTTGTGGACATTCACACAAAGACATGTCATTAGTCAGGTGGCTACACAGCATTTGACCATTGGATTTACAAACATAATTTCAGGTTTAAGTGTTTCAACATTGCGTCAACTACTGATGAACACATACTTTTTAATCAATATTATCACTCTGTAGGTTATTTAACCATGTTTTTCTGTCTTTCAAACACATTAAAATGCACAAACTCATGAATTCACAAATTCACAAACTTTTTTCTCATCTGATCCTCTTTCACCTAATATATTTACTTAAAGTACCCTACCATTGAGCCGTCTAATTCACTCAACAGATTTGGTCAAATCATCGATTTTTTTCAGGAACAAAACAAGTGACTCTTTCGTGAACGAGTCATGGAATCATGGAAACTGATTCTTGCAGAAACACTGATTCATTCGGAACCAAACGCCATGACTGAGTGTTGCTCGTAGGAAATAAATTGTTTATCTCTTTGGTCTTTTCTGAAACTATTTTGGTTGGCGGAGCATCAGTAGACAACAACGTTGACTGGAAATGTTTCGTCTAAAATGTAAGTTACTCATGGCTGTTTATTTGTTAATTGAGGTGTTTACATTCGCAATCCTACTGCTGCCTCCTGCAAACGGCTGCGTTCTTGCTAATGTGATACTGCTTATTTATATCGCTTTTCTCTGTCATTTTATCGCCTTTTGATGAATAACCAAGGTTTTGATCAATCGAAAACAAATTTAATAGTGTTTGCATGACAATAACTTACAAGCTAGCGCTATGTCAGTGCATTAGCATCTATTTAAACCAGATATGTTTTGGTCAATGATTCGCACAAAAGTGTCGCAACTGGTGATTTTGACTTACATTCGCTTGGTCGCGATGATTGATAACTAGAGCAGCATGAAGTGTATACTGGGAGGGCTTGAGCAGAGACTGGGGACGTGGGGCGGCGATCGGAAACATATGCTGTTAGGAGAGGAGACAGATTACAGAAGAGGCCATGTCACAGATGCTGGTTTATCATGCCATCCTTTCTCTTTTTTTCTCTCGATTCTCGTTCCCCCCTCACCTGGTATTTTTAGTCGAACCACTGACGTTTTTGTCAGAAAGACGCTGGAAAGAAATGATTACATAGATAGGAGGAGAGAGAGAGATAGAGACTCGTCCCTGGTGATTCGGGTGACACTGTTTTGCATTATCATAATTCAAAAAGACAGAATGGGTTTGGCTTGTCGTGAAGACAACAGCTGTTTTGCTCCGCTGTGACATTTGTTGCCAAATTTCATCGCACGGCTTTGGAGGGGCGCTGCGCGTGTTCACCGCTGACCTGCCGCTGGGTTTGGCACACTCCGGCCCGCACCGGGGAGGAAACGTTGTGAAAGCCAGCAGGTGACAGCTTGTCAGTGAGAGAGAGAAAGAGTGGGAAAGAGAGAGATGGAAACACCAGTCTTCTCCATTGTGACACATCTGGTACACAGGATCATGTTCGCCCTCTCTTCCCCTCAAAGAAAAAAGAGCGCGAGTGAGAAAGTGCAGTGTCTCTAACTGTGTAATGATGGGGGAAAGTTTGCGCTTGATTGACAGCGTCGGCCTTGTCTTAATTGGACATAATTTGGTGCAATTTTGAGAGGTCCCTTCGACTGACCAAATAATAACAGAGGAATGGACTCGGCTCTGTTTTCATAAGTAATAGTCAAAAGACCCCCACACATCATTAGTTCCATTTTCACATTAGAAAAATAAGCCTTTTGAACTAATACACCCTTCAAAACACCCAGAATGAATGCGGTGGGTACAAACTACATGGCACCTCAAAGATACAAAATGTCACTGTGCTCATGATCAAAAAGACGAGAAGGGAATTAACTATTTTTTTAATATAGGGTGTCCATCATTTTTTATTTAAATGTTAAAATGTGTAAATAAACATATAACAACAGTGTCACAATCTTAATTTACAAACACACTATCTTATTTTATGATTTTGAAAGATGACTCTTATGCTAACCTAGGTTGCATTTTTAACCAAATTATCAAAACTACAGTAAATACAGTACTATTGGTTTAAATATTTATTTTAATAATTTTCTTTTTTAATATATTTATGTAATGGCCAAGCTGAATCTTCAGCTCAGTATTTTTATGCAAACCATGACACATTTTTTTCAGGATTCTTTGATGAATAGAAAGTTCAAAAGAACAGCATTTATTTGAAATTAAGCTCTCAGTGAATAAAGCTGTTAGAAAAGCTGCATGAATAATAATTAAATCACATTTTAATTTAATAAACAAAATGCTGGTTAAAATCATTTCAGCATCAACTTTCCAAAGAAAAAAAAAAGTAGAATTAACATAAACTTCCCTTGTATGTGTTATATTTAATGATGTGATTTTTTTTGTTGTTATACTTTGACTTGATCATTGTTTATTTTTGCACAGATGAATGATATCACTTGTGTTTGTTTGTACAGCAAATGTGAGGACAGATGAGCAGCAGCGAGAAGCTCTAGGGGGTGACGGTGACATCCGCAGCGTTCAGGTCAGCGTCCTCTCTGGACACACACACCTGTCAAGCAAGATGGCACAAATCACATGTGACATAAGAGAAAACAGGGCAGAATGTCCAAGGCCAAGAGTGTGACACACTGCAGCCCGTGGAGCGCCAGACATGTAATTTGTACCATACACATCTTTAATTATGAGGTAACACTGTAATGATTATGACATCAGCATCCGATTTGCTTTTGCTCAGAATAAAACAACTTTTTGCTTAGGTAGTAAACTTTTACACGTGCACACAAGACGATCGACTTTCCGTTTTATGTTTTTGCTGTCGCCGCGTGCATTAAATGGCACGATATAGTGGTTTATTTGAAAAACGTTGACTTGAAAAGACGAAGAAAAAACAGGGCAGCGTAAACATGGTATGGAGAAACGCACTGCTGGCCCGGAGCTCCTAAAGGAGTTGATTTCAGCTTCACTTCTAAAAGTCTCTTTTAAAGCTTAATGGCCTTGATTACAAGAGTCTAAGTACTGAAAGAAAGAGAGGCGATCACTCGCTCTCATCAGCTCGTGCTCAAACGACTGCAAACTCTGCGAATATAATTAACTAAATTAAAGCGCTGAGCCCACAAGTTCTTCCCCTGCAAGCCCGGCTCATTTACATGCCGGATGTTTGTAATTTAAAAGAAGAGGCCTTTGGTTTCTCTGTGTGTTTGGGAAAAATATGAAGGCTGGGACTGGGGGGATGAAGAAAGAGAGAAGGAGCGAAGAAAATGAGTCAAGTTGCAGAATTTAGGAGCAATAATATGCAAAAAGCTGAGGAGCATGTTTTCATAACAGCCCTGTGGTTATGAGTGAATCGTTAATTATTAATGGGCTCTTTCACCCTCTTTGTTTCATCCTATCACGTATTCCAAAAGAAGAACAATCTGAGATACTTCGAAAGAGCAGCGTCTGTATATTTTACAAATAACACAATGAATTCATGCCCCCGATACATATCAAATGCGCGTCGCTGAAATGTCATGCGCTGGTTTGCAGACAGGTGGAAATACTTAAATGAGTAAATGTGCTGTAACTTAAATGTTTACCACAGTAAACCGAGTTAAGTTGTAGTGTTTTTCCGAGTACAAAGCGGGAAACGCCATGTGTGTGTGTGTGTGTGTGTGTGTATAAACTCTTTGCGGCAGTGTGACATCATTAATAATTCTGCTTTTCTTAAAAATTCAACGTGATCTTTATCAACTCCTTTGTTCTGACATCCACATATGTCTTTTTTCTTTCTCTCTTCACCTTCATTTTTTTTTTCCAGTGTCTGTGTTTTTCTCGTCTTCACATGCTCGGGAGTATTATAATCATCTGTGTTTATTTTCCTAAATATTTCACAGATAAAGCATTCCGAGTGAAGGATTGCCTTAATATCGTTGCCGAAATTAAATGATAATTAAAAATTGTTAGTTTAAAGCAATTGCCCTCCATAAAACTTAGATTACTTGAACATTAACCACATTTCATTTTTATAGCTTTACCCAAATGATTACTCAATAATTTTATGTACTTTCCAAAGCGTATGTCATCGAGAGAGAACGATAACCAAGTTCATCGTCTGTAGTGTAAACACACGGAGTCAAATTAAGTATGTCTGTTTCAAACTTTTTTGACAACAGCGACGTTAAGGTAACAATTTGAATGTGGCAGCGTGAGGCAGTCTGTCAAAAATTTCCCTGTGTTGCTCTGCCAACATCTGAGTTTATTTGTGATATTGTTTTTCTTCTCTGGGTTCTTCAAAGACAGAGAAAGAGGGATGTGTGGCGGAGAAGCTCGGGGGCAAGCTGCGACTCTCCTGCGTTGCCTGTACGACTAGTTTCCTACATTACTTAGGGGAAAATTCCTTTTCCCAATTCAGCCTGTCAGGGCCAATTTGGGCGAACAGTAAGCATGCGCCTCCCGCCCCTCCCAATCGGCCGAGCCGCTCATCGCCATGGTGACAGCTTGATTAGATCATCAATCCTGGCCGTGAACAGCGTTCTTCCTGAACACCTGTGCGGCCAGGTCACCCAAGCCTCTTAGCTACCGTTGTTTGCGTGACCCCCACATGCAGCTCCGGCCTGCAGTTACATCTACCTGGAGTGTAAAAAATGACCTGCGTGTGCGAGTGAGACAGATAGAATGAAGAGACGGACTCTTTCAGAGCTGCTAATGCAGGAGAAATGTAAACAGTATGTGACTCTTGCAACTTCCTCTTTCTCTCAGTATGCATGCAGTGATAGAAAGTGTTGTGTAGGGTGTGCGTTGTAGCTACTTAAAAATCTTAAAAGTGTTCTGAATATTATATATAAAGTATTATATCAATATAAAATTATATAAATAGCTAAAATGTATTTTATACATATAGAAATATATAATTTAATTATAAATGAAATATATATAAAATCTGCTTTAATATGTGTTTTTTAATACTTTTTTAAATGTCCCTGAATATATTTGGGTGTTTCTTGTACATTTTGTCTTTAGGTTGGAATATTAATATTTTAATTATTGTTTTATTTTGGTTTCAGAAAAGTTTTACCATGCCTTTGTCATTCATATTTGTTACTGTTTATAGTTAGTTAGGTTTATTTTTTATTTAATTGTTTTACCAAAACATAAAGTGAAACAAACATAGCATATTTCCATATTTATATTCTGAAAATTATATTGTTATTGTAATATTATATAATGTTTTTTAACAGAAATTCTCTCAAGAACCAACAAGTTTCAGGGTTTAACATGCTTGAAATATGAGCTGTGATTTATGAAAAAAAAGAGAAATCAAGGTAAATATTACTTATAATTAAATGTTGCAAATTAATATATTTAAGCATCAAAGTTTTTATTTTGTCAAATTATGCTGTGATTAATGAAAAAAGAGAATTCAAGGTAAATATTACTTGTAATTAAATGTTGCAAATTAATATATTTAAGCATCAAAGTTTTTATTTTGTCAAATTATGCTAAAATTGTCAAAGTGTGAAAATATTTAAATGTGTGTATTTAGTCCATAAAACACATAAAATGCTAGATATTAAATTATCTTTAGGAAGAATCATTTGAAACACAACACTATTAAATACAATACAGTACAATACATAATCTGAGTTATGCTGGAAATTATATGTTCTTGGTTCAGAAAAAATGACAAAAATGTCAGAATTGTCCATGTGATGAATTATATTCACTGTTAGACGATAGTGTGCATGTTTTATTAAATAGCAAAAGTGCCCATAGTTAAAGAAATACCCTTATATTTTCCCCCAAATCTTTGAAATTCTTTGAAAGTCATTTGCATAAGCTATCAGACTTTGCGAATATGTTCTAATGTACTAATGAAAATGTAATTAAATGTCCTATTGAGACCCAAACACACTAGCGAAACACTATCTAAGAGGGAGATTCTAAGAGAGAACGTCGTCGGTGGATTGAGCGCCATTAAATGAGCCCGCTCTCGATAAACACCACGAACAAAGCACTGCCCATTTATGCAGCGAGTCATATATCACAGAGGCTGAGATTAATTCTCCCCGGGCGTTAACTGGGTCTCCTGCCTCCAGCGTGTCTTTAGGGTAGTTAAGAGTTTGGATCGTACAGGAAGCGCTCTGCTACGTTGTCCTAGCATGAGGCTAAATGCGCACAGAACGAGTGGATATTCGACAGCAATTCTCCCGAGTCAGCAAAGTTAAACAGCATCATATTGTGTTGATAATCAGATTTTTTTTTTTGCTTTTGAAGACTTTAAAAGACTTGAGAATGTTTTGTTAGAATCAGAGGTTTCTGTTTAACTATGCGTTTGCGTTTAGATAAACTAGCTCAAGTACACATTACTAACTATTAGTAAACCGTGTTTTTGCAGTTCTGTTTATTCACTAAAGAGAAGTTTATAAAAGGAGAGGCAAAAATGAGTTTGTTCCACTTACGCGTGGTCTCATTCATTATTTTGAAACACCTTGCAACACCGGAGGAAAAAACATCAGGTTTTATGAATTAGCAGTTATGTGTGAGCATGTTTTTATTTTTTCCCTCTGATGTCCTAGTTTTGGGAGGCTTGTCCTGCTGAGGGTGAGTGGAACAAGAGCTCATTGGAGATTCTGTGCTGACACCGAGACCTTCCCTTGGTACATTCTTGTCTGTCTGTTACATGCTAAGAGGATTCAGTGACATCACAACTTTTTTCTGCATACAGTCGGATAAATCAGACACATATTCGATTGGTTGTGAAATTCATGTATAATGGGATTATATGAGTGACCACACTTTCGCAGATTCAGTATCTAAGACTGGTAAAGGATAATTAGCGTCATTTATAAACAATATAGGATAATTTATGTAATGCACATTTTCTAACAAGTATATACATTTATTATATATTATATAGAATATAGTTTATATATCTAATCTTCATGTATATATGTATACACATCCACACAAACATGAATATACATTCATATTTATATATAATAAATTATACCTCACAAACGCACATGCATATAATTCTATTTATTATATTTAAATATGTTTATTTATATATAATTTTTCAACAGTTCTAATATTCAGTATTTATGTATAATTAATAAATATAATAAATTATACAACACAAACACACACACACACACACACACACATTCTATATAATATATTTAAATTAATTATATATTTAAATATCTATATTTCAATATAATTTTACAACAGTGTTAATATTCAGTGTTTATAAGTAATTAATACATATAATAAATTATTCAACGCACACACACACACACACACACATAATTATGTTTAATATATTTAAATAAAATATATATTTAAGTATGTATATTTATATGTAATTTTACAACATTTTTAATTTTCAGTCATGCTGGTAAAACGAACCAAATATCCATGTGATTGATGACAGTTTTATTAAGTGATTTTGTTTTCGATGCCAAGTTAACATTGTTTTATATATTGTATGTCAAGGCTTGTGGGTGTAAAACAGCATCTGAAATGCAGTAAAGTTGTCTTCTCAAATGAAAGGCACATTTGGCCACTAAAAATGAGTTAGTACTTGCAATTTTTCTTTTAGTTTATTTTCATGCTGATGACAGATTATGTTTTAATGGCTTCGTGCCAATTATAAGACTGTTCGATATCATTAATTTTAGGCCACGTCTACATTCAGCATCTGTATTATAGTAAACAGTGGAAAACAACGGTTAATTCACATGATGATGCTCATTTGTTTGTTGGTTATTAATTGCAGCCGGGCAGTTTTTCCTCAACACCAATAAACCAACAATAGTTTTCAAATCACCTGAAAAATGAGTCCAAGGACGAGGCGAGAAAGGTGTGGTGCCCAGCCTGAAAAACGATCAGCCGCATTGACCAAGATGAATGGAGCTCAGATGGGTTTTAATTAGTGCAGCTGGGCTCATTAATTATAAACCCCCAATACAAATATTGTTATATTTGAGGAAATTTGTGATTTATTTTATTTGGTTGGCTGTTAGATGGAGATGAATGGTAGTTCGTCGTAAATGTTGCAGGGACACAAAAGCAGATGAAAGGAGAGAAAAGGGAAGATCAGCCACAGGGCACATCGGTTATTATTCCGCACACAATCAAGTGAAACAAAAGAAACGTAACCGCAAATAACCGACGAAAAGCTGCGGAACAATCTCACGACTGCCTTTAATCTTAAAGGTGAAGTTTGTGTGTGATCCAAAACACCCCTGCAGCTGAAATCTGTTGTGAGTTATAAAGCAATCTAAACTAATAAGACTTTTTAACGGCATATTTGTACAACTGGTGTCTCCCAGAATAACATAAAAATAAGTAAATGAGAGTCAGATTTTTTTTGTTGTTAAAGAATTGAACAACATGTACTGTGGCCCCAAAATGTACACAAGTTAGACGTAAAGAAATATTACATAACATTTGATTTCTTGAAAATGAATGAATGGCACATGATCATAGATATGTATTAGTGGATTTTAAAGATTTGTTATATAATATACAGTATATGTATATGTGTGTGTGTGTGTATATATATATATACATATATATAATGTATGTGGCATTTCTTTTTTGAAAATTACTGGACCGTAAAGGCAGTTTTTAAGCAAAATGTTTTCACAAAACTTTTTTTTTTTTTTTCACCCTTGGGTTTTATATTTTATGGCTACTGCAGCGATATTATATGACATCTTTAAAATAAATGGCACTTGCTCATAGATATGTATGAATAAGTGGATTTTAAAGAAATTATCAAAAAAATAATTGTTTATATGTATGTACATATATATATATATATATATATATATACATACATGTGTATATATATATAAACAAAAAATGTATGCAAATGCAGTTCTATTTATATACAAGCAAAAATATATGCAAATGCAGTTTGCATATAGTAAGAAAATATTTTCACAAAACATTATACTTTTTTAGCTATTTTATGCCTAATGTAGTGATATTCAGACCACAGACATTCGTAAAATATTTAAGTATGACTTAAGAGCCCAAAAGTGTGTTTTTGGACACTGTTTAATCTTATTTACTAAAGATGCGTGGCCACGGTGCCAACATTTAACAGTATCTCTATTTGGAATCTTCCTAATAGCAACATTTCTTTCTATTTCCCTTCTCTTTCCTCCACTACTTTTTCCTGCTTTGTCTACTTTGTTCAGCAAACTTCAGTCTTGTTCGCGGCAGCTGCATCAGTTGTGTGTGAGAAATGGAGCTGCGGTGAATCACGGCGCTCTGATTCGCCCCAGCCCAGCGTGACTGTTGGAGCGCCTGCCGGAATCCAGCGGAATGTGCCAGAACTGACGCCTGCTCGGCCCAGTCATCCTTAGCAGGGAGACATTAGTTACGATACATTATCTGAATGGCCTGCCATCTTTTCAAAGTAAACCTCGTGGATTTTAGCCTGTCTCTTTTTATATTTTTTTCTCAAGTGCACTAGTGCACACACACGCATAAACACTCAGAGGCGCACACATTCAAGTGGACACACGGGAACACCTATAATAGGCTTACACGACCACGGTTAACTCGCACACCCTGCAATTACAAACATACAAACACACACACACACACACACACGCGCTCACTCTTTATGTGGAGCTGCCCCCCTCTCTCTGCTCGCACTCCTTGGGCTATAATAAATTTCTTTGAAACATGACTCTACACATGAGGGGATGGCAATCTAGAGAGCAGAAATTAAAATTTCATTATTTACTGCACTTGTGTTGCAGGGTGCAATTAGTATCTACAGAGCATGGAGCGGGAATATTTAATCCTTTCTTTCTTTCTTTCTTTCTTTCTTTCTTTCTTTCTTTCTTTCTTTCTTTCTTTCTTTCTTTCTTTCTCTATCTCTCTCTCCTTTCCACCTAGAAAAAAGTGTGACCATGGTAACTGCTGCTATGACTACTGCATTGACCTTAGGACATAGTGGTAAATTGTGTTTTTTTATTTTTACATTCCGAGTTCTTTTCTGTACACTTAAGCAGTGAACTAAAAAGAAAAAGAGAAAGAAAGAAAAATAACATCCGGGCATTGGATTAAATGCAATCATTGTCAGCCCACAACCATGCCATTTATCAGTGTACTGTTTTGGACTGTATAATAAGTTTCGTATATTAATACAATTTTTCATGTTACACCACTGGCTGAGATTCATGACCAGCAGGTGATCTCAGGTGATTATTGAATTACGTGACCTGTAATGGTGGAGAAAGAGAGAGAGAGATGGATATGGATATGGATATGGGAAATGGAGGGTGGAGCTGATGTTCTTTGGTTCACGTGAGCAACAGTTTTTGTTCACGGCATATATTTAAGAAAATGTTTTAGATGTTATTCGACTCTTTCTTCAGAAATCTTTTCATTTTTGCACTTTTCTTTTTGGAAATTTTAAACTTGTTCTTAACATGCTAAATTACACAGTGTTTGTTGCATGAACTATCTTTGTCATTTTTTAATAGGACATTTTTCACAAATATATAAATCTAATGTATTTTCTTTAAATTGAGCAAATTAGCCAGTTTAGTTTCTTTTAAATGAGAAATTTAATACCAAATAAAATTAGCTGGTATTTTTATATCACAAGTTAGACATGAACTATATTTCTATGAACTGTATTTTTTGTCTTTTTTATAATAGGAAATTTATCACAAATAGTTCAATCCTATTTATTTATTTTTTAAATTGAACAATTTTTTTTATTTTGTTTTAAATTAGAAATTTCATACCAAATGAAATTGAACCAAATTAACTGTATTTTTTTGTCATTTTTATAATAGGAAATTGCTCACAAATAGTTAAGTCCAGTTTTTTTTTTTTTTTATTATTATTGAGCAAATTAGCCAGTTTATTTTTTTGTTAAATTAAATATTTAATACCAAATAATTTTTATCATCACAAAATGATATGAACTTTTTATGAGCTGTTTTTTTTTTTGGTCATTTTATTAGTAGGAAATTGTTCACAAATAGTTATTTTCATTTTTTTTAATTGTGCAAATAAGCCAGTTTATTTTATATTAAATTAAGGACAAGCCTCAAAGTTGAATACGAAATGTGCTAGTTTTAATAACAAATTAGCATTAATTTATTTAACAAATTAGCATTTCAACACAACAGTTTGTGGGAAACTCTGAATATTATCCAAATTTTCTTAATTAGTGCTTATTTAATTTGAAATTTACTACCATTTTGTTAAATGTGTTATCATAAATGTAACATTTTTAGTAGGTTTAAAACAAAATATATAAACAAAAGTTGTTCAATACACTATATTTGTAAATAAATGAAAAAAAAAAAACTTTGTTACTTTGCAATAAAATAATGTATTTCTGTAAATGTTGCCTCACAAACTCACGTGGACTCTTAAGGAGCATGTCCTTTTCTACCTTCCTTTTCCCCCCAATTTTTGCTCTGATTTAGCAATTATTTTGTGGCCATAAATTACGTGGCATGTGTTCAAATCCACTTAGAGGGGGAATAACAGCCATGGCCTTATTCTCTGGAAGCCGTTATCCAAATGTTAACTCCTTGAAAATATTTTACTAAACAGTCCCTAATTCGTTTACGATCGACGTGACTCCTAGCTCAACCCTTACCCCTGTCTGATCCCTGTGCTGTCGGCTGCTCTGACAGCAACAGTCTCTGTCTGATCTCAACTGCTGCCGTCTGATTCTCCTCATTCATATCAATCATACTGACTGTTCTGATCGGCAGAGTCATCGTCAAAAGGTGTTGTCTGTGGTTTTGAAGCTTTCTTTAAGTGTCAGTCGGCCCTTTAAGACAGGATATGCTGTGTTGAGTGAAACATCAAGAAATCTTTAACTGATTCAGGTACAGCTACGCAGAAAATCTTTTAAGTGTGAATCTAACGTTTCTGTTGTCAGAAGCATCTCTTAGCATCCTTTCTGTAAGAAAATGCTAAAAGGAAACAAAGCAACTAATCTGAAAACAAATGAAACAAAATGAGTTTCCTCTGTTCTCTAAATCACTTGTTTCCCTCTGGCATAATTAAAATCCAGGCCACAACTGTTAATTTCCTTGATGTGCAGGTCTTATTAGCTTCTTTACTGCAAAAACAGCAATAAAAACAACAATAAACTGTGTTTTTAGATGATAAACGAGAGGTTTGTACGGCAACAATGTTTCCTCCGTCTCATTTTTCGCCCCCGAGACAAGGCAGGCACTTTGCATAAGTATTAATAAGATGACTGATACCAGACATACAGGATTAAATGATGATATCTGATCTTATAAGAATCTATTACAACTCATCTTGCATGATGTTTGTGAATAAAAAGAGCGATCTCTAATAATTTAGGGAATTATGGGAAAACATTGCCATGCAGGACAAACAATTGCTTATTTAACTCATAAAACAAGACTGTTAAGCTTAATATTTGCCCTAAAAAATAGCATTTCCACACTAATTCTTATTTATTCCCTTAGTAGTTTGAGTTAAATGTTTGATTAAAAAAGTTTGAGTCACAGATAAATTGCAAATTTGACAAATATGAATAAATGATGTAAATGCATACCTCAATTTTGCGGCTTATAAAAAGCTATATTATTCTACATAAAGATGGTCCACCCTCATGTTGGTCACCATCTTGAGATCACATGACCAGCTGAATATTTCTCACTCAATAACCCTTTTTTTTAACACTTTTGATTGTGAAATAAATGACCGTAATGCACTTTGAAAAAGTGTTTTATCTGCTGTACAGTAGGCATTAATATAAAGTCCAAGATTGTCACTGTCACTTTAAGATGCTCAGTAAATACTTTAGCAAGCTACTCATTAATTGAGTACCGTGGGCTGTCACGTCACCCAGAGCTGGTCTGAGTGAAGAGATGTCGGCAGGCAAGCGAGATGTGATTATATCTCTCACTGCTTTTGTTACCCAGTTTAGCTAATAAGTACTTTTCAAACCGCGCTATCATTTTGCGCTCGGTCGGGGAGCGCGCGCCGGCGATGTTAACTCGAGTTCCCACCTCAACACTGTTATTAAAGATCTCACTCAGCTCTTCAGGGAAACTCACCTCAGTCGCTCACATCCCAACTCAACCGCCGTATCCAACGGAGGTTTGCTTTGTGTTCTCGAGACTTGCTCATCCTCTACCTGTCCAATCTCAGCCCGCTGTGATGTGACAACAGGTCTGAAGGAAGAGTTTTAAGATTTGGGGCGTTTCAGGAAACTTTTTCAAGTGTGAATGTAATCTACAGTGAATGAAATTTAAATGGTTATCTACAAGTGACACAGTTGCGTCCTTTATGGGTTTAATTGTAAAGTTTATTTTTAAACTTGTGGTTGGAAATGTGGACTTGTAATTGATTTAAAGTCTAGGTTTATAGCATCAGTCTTTGAAAGGCATGCAGAGTCTGTTTAGAACAAATAAACTACCTATGTTTTCTACAAATAATAATCAGTGCTTATTCATTTGGCTGGACAGTAATTTAAAATTTGGGACATTTCTGGAAACTTTCAAGTGTGGCTTGGATACACAATGTTAGCTTGAAGTAAAAAGGGTTTGCGTGCTACATACAGTTGTGTTTTTATTTATTTATTTATTTAATCTTTTTTTGGGGGAGGGTAATTCTGACCGGTTTGATTTTTAATATCTTGTCTTTAATTGGTAGGAGATTTAGTGTGGTGTTTGTGGCATCAATATTTGAAAGATATTCTTTTAATTTATGCCACTTTGTAGTAATTATGGTTAAAAGAAAAAGTTATTGCTACTTATCTCGCAGTGTGACTTTATACATCACAATTGGAATGTAACACTCATAATTGCAATGTTTATTTAATGTGATTTTTTCTTTTTCACAAATGTGACTTTATATCTCACAATGTGACTTTTTTCTTAACTTGAGCTAGAAAACAGCCTTCCTCTTCTTTATTTTGCACATTATATCTGTGAAATATTCTGTTTCCTCATAGTCGCTTCGATGATTTTTCTCTGTTCTTTCTGTTATTTTAGTATAATTTATATAATATAGTATTTATTAATATTTTGATTAATTATCTTTTAATTATCTTTATTTTTTATATTTTCAGTTTTTATTTAAATTTTCAGTTTTTAGTCATTTTAGTATTTAGTTTTTAATATTTACAATTTAGCTGTAATTTAGTTTTTATTTAGTTTTAGTAATTTTTCAATCAACTTATTTTATTTCAGCAACATTTCTCATTTCTAAAGTTTGTATTTAATAGTGTATTTATTTATTTATTGTGTGTAATATTTGTACTTCTATTTACATCAGCTTTATTTCAATTAAGAACAACAAAAGTACTTTTAATTAACAATAATATTGCTGTATGGTTGTTCCCAGACTCTGGTACTAATATGGCACTGCCGATTTTCTGTTTTCTGTTTCAGTGCTTTACATGTCAGTACGATGGACTGTTCCTGTCTAAGCGGCGGCCCTTTGACAGAACAAGCAAAGTCGACCACACGTAATGCAGGTTTGTAATATCTCCATGTATTTGAGGTTGTGAACTCCACTGACTCTCAGATCTTTGAGGCATAAGTTCTCGTTTTAGATTAGCTTGATTCAGATGTTCGTGAATGAGTTTGGGCTAATATACGTCCTTACATCTGCTGCAGTTAATTTGACTGTAACTTGCGAAGCCCTGGGGACTTTAAGGTTAGAGGAATTTTTTTAATTTCGATTAGCATGAGGGTTAAGGTGAGCAGCATCTGGGTTCCACAGCAGATCTCTGGGAGTCCTATCATGCTGTGATACCGCAGTGGAAAATAGCACGAGTCTGTGTCAGGCGCTTTCAGGTAGAGTGACAGCACTGTGCCATGGTGTGGTCTCTTTCTTCCTGCCTCTCTCTCTTCTGTGTGTGCATGCGTGTGTGTGAGAAGATGTTCTGGGCCTGCAGGGGGGCTGAACTGCCAGCTGCCTCGTCGTGCCTTTTAAATCACACTCTTCACACACTTCACTCTTCTGACAGATACTGACACACTGCGTATGTCCTCTGTCCTCCCTCGTTCACTCCCTCTCTCCTTCACTTTCTCTCTGTCCCTGTATCATCCTTCCGACGAAGGGATTCAGGCTCCTGGCTAATCTCAGCTGTGTTTAGAATTCACTTACCACCCTTCACTACAGATTTAAAGGGACAGTTCACCAAAAAAAGTTGATAAAAAAAAAATCACCCTTGTGTCTTTCCAAACTCGCATGATTTTCTTTATTCTTCAGAACACAATGAAAAGACATGATAAGCTCCAAAAAGGACACACAAGGACTATAAAAGTGGTTCATGCCAGAGATGGGTGCTCGAGTTAGTGACTCAGACTCGAGTCGCATTTTTATAGACTTCAGACTTGACTCAGACTCGACCTGAAATGACTCCAGACTTGACTCGACTCGAGGAAAAGGACTCATGAATATTTTAAAAGCAACTCGAGTCTTTTATCCTTAAATACTTATTTAACTGATATTCAAAAGGCGGATCGCATCCGCACCCCGGCATCCATCCGGACCGCGAGCCGTGCCAACAGCGGAGCGCAGGGCCGTAGCTAGAGGATTGGGGGCCCCCCTGAAAAAATATTGATGTGGGCCCCCCCCACACATACATATCATATACTGTACAATATACAAGCATGGAACCAAATTGCATGCTTTTTTGTGGTTTTCATAATATCTCAGTTATACAACTAATAAAATATTAGAATTATTCACAGAACATGGGCCTATATAGTATAATTCCTGGATTTTGTGGGGCCCCCTGGGTGGTGGGGGCCCCTAGAATTGTCACCACCTTTCACCCCACTAGCGACGGCCCTGGCGGAGCGGTTCACATAACAAGCGCTCAGGGTCGTTTATGGCAAATATCTTTCAGCGCTATATTCTCTAGTATTTTTATCTAAAGCCAAACGCGCTTTATTCAAGCCCTTTCAGCTCCGTGCGCTTTCTCTCTCTCTCCAGGCGCGCGCCGGCGCCAAGTTTAGAGCTGCGATGACGTGGTTATTTAAACAACAACAGAAACACGGTGAGCAGCAAAATTATAGATTACTTTCACCAAAACATAGCAGATAAAAAAAATAATAAAAATGTTGCAAATATAGTTATTTTTCTTACTATCTATTTATCTATCTATAACCTATGACTGACTGTTCAAACCAGATGTGTCAAGACGTTTCTGATCTACGTTTAGCATTATTAATCTGTAGGCTAAGAACATTTCAAAATAATCATGTAATTATAATTGGGAAAATTGTTGTTAGATGGCTAGGATAGAATGTAAACTGAAACTGCTAGATATTTTATTTTCTGCTCAAGATGAGAGCGTTTTGATTATTGTAGCTACATTGTTTTTTAGTAGATAATGCTTTTAAGTAAAATATTAAAATGGTATAGATTTCAGGAGGAAAACCCTGAACAGTATTTTTTCTGTCACATGGCCTCGCATGTATCTAAATGTATAAATACAATACATGTAAAAATTTACTTTTTTACATTTATTTTAATTTTTATTTTTGTCCGGACCTCTGCTTGGAAGAAAATATAGAGGCCGCGCACCTCTTGGAACTTTAATTGAATACCCCTGACTTATATCATGAAGAAAAACTTTATTTGTATGGTTTTGTAATATCTGTATCACAGGCTATTTCCTTATGTGTCATGGTAGATCATACTCTTTTTATAGAATTTTATTACAGAAAAACTGTTTTGAACATGTAATGGATTAAAACATAAGTAACAGGCTGGATGTATATTAACCTTACATCTTAACACCTCTTTTTTTTTTACAAAGCAGATCATAGATCATATAGTTTGTCTATAGCAAATAAAACAGCTTCATAAATAGGAAGATTTCAATACATTTAGCGAGCCATTAAATGACTTGAGACTCGACTCGGACTCGTGACCAAAGACTCGAGACTTGACTCGGATTCCAGGTCAAAGACTTTAGACTTGACTCAGTCTCCAGCGACAGAGACTTCAGACTTGACTCGGACTCCAAGTTAAAGACTTCAGACTTGACACGGATTCCAGGTCAAAGACTTCAGACTTGACTCAGACTCCAAGTTAAAGACTTGTGAACATCTCTGGTTCATGCATCTCGTGTAATATATTGAATACCTACAGATTCACTTAATAGGTTTAAGTGAGCAAAAGACTATAATTTAACTTGCTGTACACTGAATGTCTATCCTAGCTCTCGTTGTTGTGTTAAGAGAGATGCATGGTTTGTGAAAGAATCATTCTTGAGTGGATCTTTTTTTAATGAATTTGTGACTCAATGACTGGACAGTTACAATCAGTCTGATTTCTGAGCCATTTCATTTCAAACTTTTTGTTTACTTGACTCTTTCATTAAAAAGATTCAACTTTGATTCATTCACAAACAGGACATTGCTAATTCTGTAGCCCAAAAATACACCAGAAAAAGGTGTTTGTTTTTTGGAATGAAGTTGGGTGAGTAAATTACGACTTGATTTTTTTTTTTTTAATTAAAACTTTTATTCAGCAAGGGTGCATTAAATTGATCAAAAGTGACAAAGACATTTATAATGTTACAAAAGATTTATATTTCTAATAAATGCTGTGCCTTTGAAAGTTCTATTGATCAAATAATCCAGAGGTTTCCACAGAAATATTAAGCAGCTGAACAGTTTTAACACTGATAATAATAAGAAATGTTACTTAAGCACCAAATCAGTATATTAGAATGATTTCTGATGAATCATGTGACAATGCTGAAAATAGAGCTTTGCCATCAGAGTAATAGATTGCATTTTAAAAATATATTACAATAAAACATTTATTTTAAATTGTAATTTGTAATTGTTACATTTACTGTATTTTTGATCAAATAAATTAAGCTTTGTGAGCATAATAGATCACTTTCATAAACAAAATCTTACTGACTCTTACAGACTTTTGAAGGCTAGTGTAAATTAAAAGGGAGATCTGGAAAGCTCAGTTAAGGCCCATTCACACCAAGAACAATTTATATTAATAACTAAATTAACATCCATGCAAACAGAAAATAATATGTTTATTATGTTGTCTGCTGCTTTAAATGCTCGAGTTTGTTTGGCTGTCAGTGTTTTTATTGTTCATAAGCTGGAAAGAATTGTTCTGAACGTGATTCAAACAATATTGTTGGTGTGAATTTTCCTGTTCTTCAGACATGTTATTAAAACTTTATAGTTATAGTTACCATTATAGTGAACTGGAATTTATGGTCACCGAAAGGCTCCTGATTTGCAAACACTGGTATTTTTAACATCATGTAAATGATGGTTATATTGTATGAGATGCAGGTTTATGGATTTATTGGGACACCGGGGATGTTCTAATTTACCTTTGCTTTTCATTTAAGGTAGAATTGCCCAGAGGTTAAAATATTGATCAAGCCTTATTAATGTAGCGGAAAAGGTTTGAGGATGAATTTTGCAGAAACCCTGGACAGCGGTAAGCATGTAGAAATGGTGATCCCTGGATTTAGAGCTTTGTTTTTAGACTTTCAACATGTACGTCACATCTCATCCCTATCTCTTTCTCAGGATCTCTTCAGATGCCTTGAGTTAACCCAGAGGAAGTCTCTTTGTACGTGGATTTCAATTAATCTTCATGTGAGAAGTAGTAGAGGTAGTTTGTGGATCAAGAAATCACTTTGCTTTTTTAGATATTTGAGTCTTCTTATTGTGAGTAGTGAAACACATGCAAAGAAAGTGTAGCGTTAGAGGACATTTTTGTGTTCTTGGACTTTTTTTTTATCACCTGTCACCTTGCCATCTACAGGGGGGGTCATGTTGATGAGCTGTCTCAGCTGACGGTCCCGTGTCTGGGCCTTGAAGTCCAAACCACCAGGCGATGCGGTGGAAGGTTAGCACCTCCGCAGCGAGCTGTGTGTGAAGTTTTTCATTTAGCGTTGGGCTGTGACAAGACCCCTGGCCCAGATAAGCAGAGCTTTGCCTCTTTTACAGGTGAAATCTATTCTCACATTTGCCTCAGGGGCGCATAGACTGTAACAGAGTTTCTTGGCCCCTCTGGGTCCCACCACAAAGCCAGAGAATAAATGGTGAAGGTGGCTGCAGTGGACAGAAAAATCAATGCCTGTTTATACAGACATGACAGTCCTTGAGCCCCTGCAATCGGCCCGGCCGCCCGCCTGCTCTCCCATGCACTTTTCTATTCTCCTGTTTTATTTCTCTCTCTGTCACACCAAAACTGTCTCCTGTAACCTCTCGGAAAGGTGAGAATAGACCCTCAGGTGGTCCTGCATTTGCGTTCTCAGTTTCTGCTTCCTTGCTGCTGTAAATCCTAGTTCTGCTGTAATCCCATTTCTTTCGCTCAGTGCTGTCTAAATGTTAGTCTAGAAGTACTTAGACTTATTTTATTCTTTAATATTTAATTGTATATACTATTCACTACTATTATTTTTTTCCGAAATAAATTAATACTTTCATTCGTCAAGGACTTATTAGATTGAATAAAAGTCACAGTAAAGACATTTGTAATGCTATAGAAGATTTCTATTTGAAATAAATGGTGCTATTTTGAATTTTCTATTCATCAAAGAATCCTGAAAAATGCATCATGGTTTCCACAAAAATATTAAGCAGCACAATAGTTTTCAGCATTGATAAAAGTAGGATTTTTTTGAGCACCAGATCAGCATATTAGAGTGATTTCTGAATGATCATGTGACACTGAAGACTGGAGTAATGGCTGCTGAAAATTTAGCTTTGCCATCACAGGAATAAATTCCTGGTCCTAGACCTAGAAAGGGTCCTAGACCCTTTCCCAAAATCTCATCACAGGCCTTCTCTGATCATCCCAGAGAATCCAATCCAACCAATCCCAACCAAGCCTGTTAAACGCTGGAATTTTCGCAAAGCCAACTGGGTGCAGTTTACCAACATGGTTGATAAAGAAACATCAACTCTTCCCAAACCAGACCCTCAAAACCTTAACAGTGCCTACTCAGCCTTCTGCGACCTTCTCATCAGAGCAGCAAAGACCTCCATTCCTCGAGGCTTCCGTCGTCATTTTATTCCCTCCTGGGATGAAGAGTGTGACATGCTCTATGATGAATTCTTACGTGGGGAACATTGTGAATATGCATCCACAAAGGCATCACAACTCATAGATTGTCTCGACAGAAAACGTGGGGAGCGCTGGGAGGAAACTGTTGAAGGGATTGACTTCACCCACTCCAGCAGACTCGCTTGGAGGACACTCAATCGCCTCACTGGCAGTTACACCATACCGTCACCATGCCCAGTTTCAGCTAACTCAATTGCAGAACAACTTCTGTTAAATGGTCGCTTTAAAAATATAGACAAGAACACTTGCTGGGTGAAGCAAGAATGCACTAAACTGTGGCATTCATGTTGGATTCTTATCCATCCCCTTCACACAGGAGGAATCTTGGCCTTAAGTGAACTTAAGAGTGGTAAAGCAAACTCCCCCCATTTCTTGTTACAGTGCAAATGTCAAAATCTAACAGGCGGCATTATCAACCAAACTATACCAAAAATCTGGCGGGAAGCTACTATCATCTCCCTCCCAAAACCCAACAAGCCCAGAGATGACCCAAAGAGCTACAGACCAATTTCACTCCTGTGCGTCCCTTTCAAACTCCTGGAGCGAATGATTCTTGCCAGACTGGAACCCATAATTGACCCACAGCTACCCAATGAGCAAGCGGGCTTCCGCCGCGGTCGGAGCACAGTGCACCAAGTTGTTAAGCTAACAAACGACATCGAAAATTGCTTTGAAAAGGGTCACAAGGCGGAAATAATTTTAGTTGACCTCACTGCAGCCTATGATATGGTCTGGCACCAGGGTTTAACCCTGAAGCTACTACGAATGATTCCTTATCGACACATTGTGCGTTTTATTTGTAACATCTTGGCAAATCGTTCCTTTGTCCTTAAGACTAGCAGTGACCAGACTAGCAGACCTCGCCGACTTCGTAATACTTCCACCTTACGAACCAGCGCACTAGCACTGGTCTACAGCGCTGCGGAATATGCATCCCCTGCATGGTACAGGAGCTCCCATGTAAAGAAATTGGATGTAACACTGATCGACACCATGAGGCTCATTACTGGATGCCTTCGCCCAACACCAACCGAACTCCTCCCAGTGCTCTCAGGCATTGCCCCAGCACCTCTTCGCAGAGAACACCACACTCATACTCTTGTCACCAAGGCCTTAACATCTCCAAGCCATCTGCTCCATGATTTAGTGGAGCAGTCGAATCTTCTGGGTCAGCAACGCTTGAAGTCACGTCATCCCTTCTCCCGACATGCAGTTAGGCTTGTGAATTCACAGTTTGACATCTGTGAATCATGGATTACTGACTGGCAACAGGTGTCTCTACCGGCACATCTGAATATAGCCCCCAACACAGCCCTACTACCTGGTGCTGAGCTACCAAGGAAAGAATGGGTGTCCTTGAATCGTCTGCGAACTGGTGTTGGTCGCTTTGGTGTATTTATGTACCGCTGGGGACTGCGGCAGTCAGCTGCCTGCCAATGCGGTGCTCCTGAGCAGACCGCCCAACACCTGATGGATGAGTGCCCCAACTTCTGTCCACCTGTGGACTTGAACCTTTGTCATCCTGGGCCCTCCACAAGGGAGTGGTTACAGCTACTAGGGGATATTATATAATGCTGTCTCATACGAGAAGAAGGAATAAATTAGATTTTAAAATATATTCAAATAATAATAATAATAATAATAAGTTGTATTGATATTTCACAGTATTATTGTTTTTACTTTATTTTTGATCAAATAAATGCAGCCTAGGTGAGCATAAGATGAAAAAAAATCTTACTGACTAGGGCTGGACAATAATTCAATATCAATATGCATAAGAGATGTTCACAAGTCTTTAACTTGGAGTCCGAGTCGAGTCTGAGTCCAAGTCTGAAGTCTTTGGTCACGAGTCCGAGTCGAGTCTCAAGTCATTTAATGGCTCGCTAAAAAAATCCCATTCAGAATCCTCATGTATTGAAATCATCTTATTTACGAAGCTGTTTTATAGGCTATAGACAAAATATATGATCTATGATCTGTTTTATAAAAAAAAAAAGAAGTGTTAAGATGTAAGGTTAATATACATCCAGCCTGTTACTTATGTTTTAATCCATTAGCATGTTCAGAACAGTTTTTTTGTAATCAAATTCTATAATAAGAGTCTGATCTACCATGACACATAAGGAAATAGTTGACACAGATATTACAAAACCATACAAACAGTTTCAACTAACAGTTTCAATGTTTAAGTTCCATCCTAGCCATCTAACAACAATTTTCCCAATTATAATTACATGATTATTTTGAAATGTTCTTAGCCTACAGATTTATAATGCTAAATGTAGATCAGAAACATCTTGACACATCTGGTTTGAACAGTCAGTCATAGGTTATAGATAGATAAATAGATAGTAAGAAAAATAACTATATTTGCAGCATTGTTTTTTTCTGCTGTGTTTAGGTGAAAGTAATCTATAATTTTGCAGCTCACCGCGTTTCTGTTGTTAAAATAACCGCGTCTTCGTAGCTCTAAACTTGGCGCCGGCGCACGCCCGAAGATAGAGAGAGAAAGCGCACGGAGCTGAAAGGGCTTAAATAAAGCGTGTTTGGCTTTATATAAAAATACTAGAGGATATAGCGCTGAAAGAAATTTGCCATAAACGACCCTGAGCGCTTTTTATGTGATCCGCTCCGCTGTTTTGACGTGCTGCTCACTTAAAATAGTGCTGTTGTCACGGCTCGCGGTCTGGATGGATGCCGGGGTGCGGATGTGGTCTGCCTTTTGAAAATCAGTTATATAAATGTGTAAGGATAAAAGACTCTAGTTGCTTTTAAAATATTCACGAGTCCTTTTCCTTGAGTCGAGTCAAGTCTGGAGTCATTTCAGGTCGAGTCTGAAGTCAAGTCTGAAGTCTATAAAAATGCGACTCGAGTCCCATCTCTGATATGTATTGTAATATTTTTTTTTCATTAACGGTGATATGATTTTTAAACACATTTCCAACATTTCAATATACATTACCAGTGTTTCCCATACATTGATTTATTTGTTGACTTCATTCAATAAACATGATCACTGCACATTTCAAAATCAAAACGTGGCAAGGGTGTTTTATATGAATGTGTCTTTGAAGGGAACTGACTGTCTTCAAAAACAGTTTCGATGGCATTTTAATTTTATCTGATAAAGTATAGTGTTCATGTGTGCAGTGCTGCTTTGTGTACAGCCGTTACCGAGGCGGCCACTGTTTCTGCCGCTCCAAAAGTGCCTCCTGCTGGCAGAGAATTAATTTGCATTTTCAAAAAGACTTCAGCAACGTTTTTGTTGCTGCTCACTCTTTTTTTTCTGTTTTCTTCAGCAACTCTGAGCACTTTTCATATGCGTTATCCTGGCTGAAGCACTTTTGTTTCAATCTATAAGAATAATCAGCCTATGTTATAGTTTAAAGTTAAATATATTAATATTAATAAGGTGGGTCTGAGAGTCTTATGTTTATTTAATGGTGATTTCACATTTCTTGTTTGTATGATGGCTAAATACAAATAAGTGATGAACATTAATTTATTTGTACCATTTTTATTTCTAAAATATTATATAGTTTTATATGAGGAGGTTTAATAGACTTGGCAAAGGTGGTACAGACATCCATTGTGGGCGTTCTTGGCAGTTTTTCGGAGGCTTTTTTAATATTGTTCATATCGATTTCGGAATTATATAACCAAAATTAAGAAATATATTGTGATATCGTCCTGCTGTCAGGGTTCTGTTGTGTTTGTCAGTTGTTCCCGCCTCTTGTGTCCATATTTGGTTTGTTTCCTGTCCTCGTCAGATGTGATTATTGGTTAATTCTTGTCTAGCCGTGTTTGTCTAATTATCTATGATTTACCTGTGTATTTATAGTCCTGTCTGTTCAGTTTGATTTCGTCTGGTCTACTCGTTACTAGTACTCTACTCGTGTTTCCTGTCTGCCTTGCCTTGCCTTGCCTTGCCTTGCCTGCATTAAAGACTATTATTTGAGTTTACGTCCTCGTCTGCGTGTTCCTGTATCCTCCCTGCTGTGTGCACCGTGACACCTGCCCTATACTGACCTAAAACTTTTAAATGGAAAGGTGTAGTATTTATGTACTATATTTTTGTCATTATGCTGTAGAATATTATTTAAATACAGTAAAGTAATCACTTTTTTTTGTTGAAAGTTTTTTTTCTTCTAAGCACTGTTAGAGTGATATTAGATTTTGATGATAATATTGATGATAAACCTTTAAAATATTAAAATAAACATTTGAAAGCACATTAAAACATTAAAAAGCACATTTGGTAAAATCTTTTTTTTTTTCTCCTCAAATTTTCAGTGAACCTCCAGAAGACCGCAAGGGGATGAGTTTAAAACCCTCTCAGCTAGTGCCCAAAAAATGGAACAATAAACCATCCACGATAAACCCAGGAACATTTATTAATAACGTAAATGGAGTCAGTTTACATCTATCTGTAGGCCACAAACTGAAAACAATCAAACGAAATGAAAAGCAAAATTGGAATAAACATTTTCTTACTGTTAAAATGCATAAAATAAGTGATCAATATTCTCGAGCTGCTGTCCTTGATTAATGCAAATTTGAGCAGAGAGAAGATGACTTGTGTATGAAAGAGCTCTAATGCCTCCATGTAATAAATGCTTCCGTAAATCCGTCTGAGCAGTGATGCAATACCAGGCAGACGTGCCATAATTAGGCTTTTTACTTTCATTTGTTTTGTTTTCCATCATTCGCCATCGCTGGACGACCGTTCGGTGGGAAAGAGGGGGTGGAATCTCTTTACAGATCCAGTACAGTGCGCTTGTGTTGTATACGCTAATAAATACGAAGCGTGTATTTAATGTGTGTGATGTACAGGCATCTGCGTGTGTGTTTAGAGATGGAAGATTTCCTCAATCACAGCATGTGTAAAGTGTCAACAATTTGCCTGAGCATAAAAAGCAGTGCAGGGTAAAAGGAATCCGCTAGGATTCCTCTCTTCTCCTCTCGTGTGATTAGCTGCTATTATAGTTTCCAGTGGAGGGTGCAACAGCTGCAGTGACTGAGGCATTACTGTTGTAATAGGAGCATCTGCTTTAACACGACTGTTTTTTCTCTCTCCGCAATAGTTGCCATCACCGTGTATCTTCCTCCATTTCTTAGTTCCTGTGATTTTTTTTTTCTTCTTCTTTGTCAGTACACTATAGCATCCAGTATCTTCAATCTGTCATCGGTGACGTGCGAAGCTCCTTTTGTCAAAATATAGAACCAGATTATAAATGTTAATCAGGCACCCTTATAGATTTTCTACAAATGAAACATATTCACTGTAAATGTGTGCAGGGATTTATCTATTTAGCATACATTTATTTGATAACAAGAATTCAATAACATAAATAGTTTTTGTATATAGATAATGTAAGAAAACCTGAGGTGTCTGAGGATCTAAAAATATTTAGTGGCTGGTTGTGTGTAAATTCTATTCTTAATAAAAGTTATGTAGATTAATGAAATGAGAACTATGTTGGCTTAAATGGAAATACATGTATGTATGTATCACGCAACAGATTTGGCAGCTGGAAAAGCAGTGTGATGTTACATGTATGAGTTTTGGAGATGCTTTTTCCCAAAGCATGTTCCCTGGGATTTGAATTCATTACCATGATGTTGCTAGTTCTGTAAAAAAAATTCCACCTACTTTAACTTAAAACTTAAGATTAGTTGCTGCCTTAAAAGAGTTATTTACGAGTTATTAACTTAAAATATGTTAAACTGACTTATTAAAAAATAAAGTTGAAATTGGTTAAATTATTTTGATTTGATATGACCTCGTTTATTTTTTATTTATGTATATTTTTACAGTTGAGCTACCGTGAAAATGACTAGGGCTATCGATTGATTTTTTTAAAAAAAAAAAAATTCTTAAATGATATTCCAGTTAATTGCAATTAATTAACATCTATCAATATTTTTATCTGTATATATGTATCACAATTAGTTTTTTATCCACACAGCATGTAGCTGCTATGACGCCTCATGCTATGAGGTCTTTATTACATAATTTATTTTTTATTTCCTTTGTTATTATTATTATTTTTTTTAATAATCACACTGAATTACTGATAAATTGACATCCCTAAAAAGTACATAATGTCTGATATGGCATATTTGCTTTTTGCATATTATTTTGTGTAATGCACACACTTTTGTTTCTTATGACTCTGAACATAGTTTTTTTTTTTAACTACAGTGTATTAACACATAAATCAGAGCACAGTTAGATCAGGTTTGTTTATAATAACCCCAAGGAGGCTGTTTTTAGTCATTTGAGTGTATCTGCATGCGCGTTAGTGACAGAGATAAGTTGAGGGCTTGTTTATGTGCATTATGTGTGTGGTATATTTTTGTGCTCTAGAGAGGTTCAGTGTGTGTGTATGTATGACAGAAAGAGGTTGAGCGCTTGCGGTACGCGTGAGTGTATTTATACATGATGTGCGCGCGTGTGTGTACATGCTCGTGTTTGTGTGCGTATGGCGTGTGTGTGCACCTGCTGTGAACTGTGAGGGTCATTTGTAACTCATTCTGATTAATGGTAGTTTGAGCTGAATAAATGAATGAGATGCAGAGAACAGTCAGTCTCACGGCGAGCTCGCAGCTCCACTCAGCACCGTGGGATTGCTTCCTGTCCACAGCTCCACAATTGATTTCCTCATTGCTTCAATTTGTCGCTTAATCTACTGATATGTTGATAAATTTTTCACACTTTGTCAATTAATTTTCTTGAAAAATGAGGCCCAAAATGGCGAGCGCATCAATACAGCCGGGCAGTGATTCTGTGACAAAATTAAGTGATAAAATTAATTGTCCCCCATCTTTTTCCTGTGAAAACAGAACTAATGAGAGTAGCAATTAGAGTCACATGTGCTCTCCTCAGGGGGGTTGGGGGTAAAAGAAAAACAATTAAAAAAAAACAGGAGGCGAAAGAAAGAAAGAAAGGCTGTGTTGATTTACACAGTTGAAGTGAGTCAAAATTTAACCTTATTTATATTCATAAAACTCGTCCCTGGTCTTACTGCACCCTTTTTAAAGGGATGGTTCAGCCAAAAATGAAAATTCTGTCATCAATTACTCATCCTCATGTCGTTCCAAACCCGTAAGACCTTCGTTCATCTTCGGAACACAAATTAAGATATTTGGATGAAATCTGAGAGCTCTCTGATGCTGCATAGACAGCATCGCAACTGACACGTTCAGTAAGGAAATAATTAAAATAGTCCATGTGACATCAGTGGTTCAACCTTAATTTTATTATTTTAATAAAATAACCTTAATAACCTTAATTAAATTTATTTTGAAGCTACAAGAATACTTTTTTTACGCAAAGAAAACAAAAATAACGACTTTATTCAACAATTTCTTCTCTTCCAGTCAGTCTCAGCAGCTGTTCACAAGAATGCAGAATTTTAATGACAAAATTTTCATTTTTGGGTGAACTATCCCTTTAACAGCGCGTGTTATTTCAGTGATTAATAATATATATATTGTACACTATATTGTTCAAAGTCGATTTTCGATTTCGGTCAATACTGAATTTTTATGTTTTCAAAAGAATACACTTATGCTCACCAATGCTGCATATATTTCAAACACAGACTAAAAACAGCAATATTGTGAAATATTATTACAATTTAAAATAACTATTTTCTATTTTAATATATGTAAAATGTAATTTATTGCTGTGATTGAAAAGCTGAATTTTTAGCAGCCATTACTCCAGTCTTCAGTGCCACATGATCCCTCAGAAATCTTTCTAATATGCTGAATTGCTGCCCAAGAAGCATTTCTTCTGATTATCAATGTTGAAAACAGCTGTGCTGCTTAATATTTTTGTGGAAACCATGATATACATATATATGTGGAAACCATCTTGTGTAACATTATAAATGTATTTTCTGTCACTTTTGATAAATTAAATGTGTCATTGCTGAATAAAATTATTATTTTTTTTTTAAATGCTTTTTACACTTTTGAAAGGTAATGCATATTGTTAAATATCTCCTTTTGGTAGTTGTTGTAACTGCACCTGTTTTCAAAAACCATATTTCTCTATTGACGGCCATTTCAAAGTTGCTAATATTTTTTATTTTATTGCATTTTTTGGTAGTAAATATTTTATATTATGGTATGTATAGTACACCATTTTAGAGAGCTCTTAAAAGCTTTAAATAGACGGTAATTACCTGTCTACTACTTTTCACGTCAGGATATCTCTCAACATGTCAGGATAGTCATTAGTGAAGGACTGTGGGCTATAAGCAAGTGACAGGAATAATAACAAATAGCTTTTCCTCCAAGACCTCATTGGAGGCAAACTAAGAATGCAGAAAGACACAATTAACCAATAATATCATAAGCTACTTTAAAAAAAAAAAAAATCTCATTTAATATTGTTTTATTAAAAAATAAGGCACGTTACGGAACTAAAATGTGTTGTGAATGGCATCACGTGTTACAAAGTAAACATTGTGCATGCTTTTATTTTGAAAAGGGCATAAAATTGAAAGAGGTTCTGTTGTGTAAATATAGTCGTTGTAGAGTAGTTTCTGTAAGAAGGTCTGTAAGTGGCCGCTCTCTCTCAGCCCACCTGGACGACGAAGCAGACAGCGATGGCCGCGCTATCGAACCGCAGCTGAAAAGCCTGCACTCACGTAATTTATTGTCAGTGTTTCCTTCACAGGAATAATTGTGGCGACTGGCCGTAGATCAATAGCGTATAGATTTTCAGACACAGGGTCTTGTAGCGCCTCTGTGTAAATGGGGGGAGTGGAGACAATGTGACTGAACAGTAATGGACGAGTGAAGGAGAGTGGATTCGCGCACACGTGCTTATCTTCAAAAGAATGCGGTCAAAAGATTATATAGACAATTGTGCGTGTGATGGTGTGCCCTGAAACTTTGCACTAAAAATGGCCTCCCTCATCTGTGGCATCAGCGTAGCGCGCTAGTCCTGTGATTGCAGCAGAGGCAGACTAATCCACTAAGGAGTCTTTAACAGGAAATGGATAAGAGGTGTGCACACTGGATTTAAGGGTCCCCGGTGGACTCAAGCAGCCTGGAACAGCCACTTTCCTGAACAGAAACAGCTGCCGTGCGGACTGGCTGCAGGCCTCACAAATTGCAGCGAACGGCAGCACACAACAGCATATTGTTCTGGGACATGATCACATCAGCCATGACTCAAACAGTGCACAGTGCAGTTAAGATCTGGAAGCAGAACAGATTGCGTGCAGCTGAGGAAATCGCTTCAGACTATTTATCTGACTGTCTGTGTATGAGACTCGTGTATACCCTGATAAAAAGATCAGCATAGACGAGCATATATGGTCACTAGCATATGTTGTGTTTTGGATGCTAGTGTACAACTAGGCTTAAGAAGCAGCACGGTCTTGGTCAAACTTTACCAGATAAGATTTTACATAAGATGTAACCAAATAATCATCACTTTCTAAGAATGTGTTAGTTATCTTTGTGTAAAAAAAAAAAAAGTGTAAGATCGTATTATATTATTTTGTAAGTATCAAGATTCAATGATATTTTCTATATATATATATATATATATATATATACACACACACACACACACATTAAATTGATCAAAAGTAAGAGTAAAAACATTTGTAATGTTAAAAAAAAAAAATATTAAAAGAATAAATGTTGTTGTCAACTATTCAAAGATTCCTGAAAAAAAATGCATCATAATTTCCACAAAAATATTAAGCAGGACAACTTTTCTTGAACACTCGATCAGCATATTAAAATTATTTTTGAATGATCATGTGTCACTGAAGACGGGGGTAATGGCTGCTGAAAAAATGTGATTTGCCATTACAGGAATAAATTATATTTTAAAATAGTTGTTGCTGTTGTTTTCATTTGAAATAATATTTCAAAATATTACTATTTTTACTGATCAAATAAACGCAGCCTTGGTACACATAAGCTGTAAACCTTAAGTCTTATTGACCCTAAACCTTTTAAAGGTATGGTGCTTTTATGCCAGCATAAATCAGGTTGGACCATTCCAGATACATTTTTTAGCAGAGTATCTTGTGTTATCCTAAAATATTCGCTACTGAGCGAATGCCATTAAGCATAGGTGTCTGTTTTAAATATGAATCCCGCTCCTTCTGCTGAGACTTGTTACCTCAATAATTCAGAGCCTGAGAGAGGTGCATTATGGGCCTGATGTAGATGTGACATGAGTAGGCCCGAGACAGTGACGATAATTGATATGATAATGGGGCTTGAGGAACAGGAACAACAGCAACAAATAATAATTAAAGTATGAATAAATGATGGAGGTAAAACTGTTGGTGCAGAGGAGTAACAGCACACACAGATGGGACGGGATGTGCTGACGTCTCTCAGCACATGCGCTGGGACCCTGGTGTGTGTGTGTGTGAACGTGAGACTTTTGGTGGGATGACATACGTTGTGCTTCAACATGTGAGCGTTTATGATGTGTTTTTGTGTTTCACAGCCCTGAAACGTAAACCAGGCTGTGATTTGTACGGTATGTGTTATAGTAGCACTGTTTTTGCTGCTAATAATATATCAGACTTCTTTTCCTGTCACTGTTAGATGGAAAGTTGTCTGTTGTTGATTGCTGCACAACATAACAAGGTAACATTATTTAGAAATGAGCAGAGTTCGAGGAAACGTCGCCTGAAATTTGTTTTTATTAACTTGACCTAACTGTGAGACATGGCTGGTCATGTGATGTCAAAATGGCAGCCTCCACAAGATTGCAAAACCTTTAATATAGAATAAAACCACTTTAAGCCACTGTTATTTTTGGTTAAAGGACATTGTTTGAAATGCATCAAAAGGACAGTTTATTGCTTTATTCATTATTTATCTGGGAAAGTAACCTCAAGAAGACCGCTGTCATTACTATTTACTTTAATTTGACTTAATTTGACTCAGATATTTAATTTGAATATGTTGCTTGAATAAAATGTTTTTGGTTGATGTGAATGGCAAACATTAGAGAAACATGCTTTTTGCCTGCATAATGGTGTAGTTACGGTATCTACCAGCGGAGGCTAACTGTTAAATGGCTAGGAGAAAAAAACTTTTTTTAGGCTGCTGTTTTGGAGTTTTTATCTAAAGTTAAAGGACATAATTTTAGACGTGTCAAAAGGACAATTTATTATTTTTGTCTTTGCTTAATAGACCCTTCACAGGGAGTTTGATTGACAGGCAGTCTGACCAATAATAATGCAGAATCAGCCATTTCTGTCTGACAAACAAACCAGTCAGGAGAGTAGATTAATGTCAATCAACTTGAACTTGAAAAAAGGTGTGTAATGACATCTTTTCATGGCTGAAACAAGATACCTTCTGATGTTCATTCTTGTTTATTTTGTGCTATAACTATGTAAGTGGAAGAGACGATTGGTTCACATGCAGCTTGAACTGAGGTGCTACAGCGATCTGTCACGACACATTCAAGAGCCACAAAATAGTATTTATTGTTTGAATTTCAAAAAATGACAATTCGAAAGCTGAGATGTTGTTTCATACCAAAAGTAACCTGCTCTGTCTTGTCTGTTGGCGTATTGTCAGTTTTCTCTTTGCTATGCGATGTATGTGTGGCGTGAGAGCTTAGTGTATTTGACATGTCGCTTAAAAAATATTTAATTTGGCAGAATACACTGCCTACTTTTGAATGGTATTCAATAGAGAAACAAGCTTTTTCCTTCATAATGGTGTAGTTACAGTTATCTACCACCAGAGGCTAACTCTTAAAACTAACTATACAAACCTGGACTTAAAAAAATCTTTAAATTACCTAAAATAATTACACTTCTCTTTCTTTTGCAGTTTAAGATATTAAAGTTGCAAGAACTCTGAAGTGTGTCAGGTCAGTTATATGATAGAAGCAGAATAGCAAAAACATTTTTTTGCTGGTTTTTTTTGCTCCCAAACGATTTGCTCAAAGATAAATTTTTCCAACCCCCTCCTTTGTGTGACACTAATGTGCAGCGATTGGTCCGATTGGTCTCGTTTTAATTTCATCTTGCCTGTAATGCCTGATAAAGCAGCGTTTGTGAGTAGCCTGCTTTGTGTAGAGCGTTACCGGGGAAACCGCTATTTTACCGATCCAAAAGCGGCACCTAGTGGCAAAGAATGAATTTGCATTTTCATTCAGACCAACGCAAAAAGACCAACAAGTGGGCGGGGTTGACGTCATCATGAAACTTGGGATTCGTTTTAAAAAACTTGTTTCAATGATTGAGTTGACTCTTCCTTTTGAGAGGCAATACATTTTATACACGGTGCACTTTAAGATTTAAAACTTTGCAGGATGTTTTCATTCACTTTGAGCTGTGTTACACACTGCTTGGAAGGTAATTTTAAAAAATCCGTAATAGGGGCACTTTAAAGGCCCTACAGTGCAAGTGTTTTAGCATGTAAACCCCCTTTTGACTGAGCTAATGTAGCATTTAGCCTCAACCTCTCTCTCCCTCCCTCTCTTCATTGCATAGACAGATGCATGAGATAGTGAGAGAGAGGGAGTTAAAAAAAAAAGTTGAGATCTGCATAAAAACTGTTCAAGTGCGTAAAGCAGCCCCATCTGGAAGGCATCGAACAGGAATGAAGTTGTACAAAACCATTCCATTGATAATAAAGCTAATTTTTATGGCTCTGACAAGTATGTAATTATGTTCAGTGGTGCTTTTCAGATTTTATCACAGTCAATAAAGCGCTGTGGTAATTTCATTCCCATTTGACATATTTACATGGCAACATTTGACTGGGAGAATTAGTAACCACGAAAGGCTTGATAGATATGTTTTAATGATCTGTGACCTCTCATCTGTTTCCTGCCTGTCCCTGGGGAAAGCAACTTCCTGTTTGACCTCTGTCCACATGTCGTCCCCTGCAAACAGCAGCTGGGTGCAGGTAAATCACCCCCCCTCCTCCTCTTAGACGAGAATCATGTGTTTTGTGTGCTAAGTAGGATTTGGGCTAATACAATGATTTAGGACTGCCATATAAAGTTTAACTACTTCAGGAACATCTGAGATGAATTTCAGCATCAGCACAGATGTGTCCACAGAATACCCTTGGTGTAGTCTTGCAGAGTTAAAGGGGTGGTTGATTGCGATTTCAATTTTTTAACATTAGTTAGTGTGTAATGTTGCTGTTTGAGCATAAACAATATCTGCAGAGTTGCGGCGCTGAAAGTTCAATGCAAACGGAGATATCGTCTTTTAAAATTCTGGCAGTTTAATGCCTACAAAAACGACAGGTAAGGGACTACAATGAGTTACTTCCCGGGTCTGATACGTCACAGACCCAGATAAACCCCGCCCCCCTAAACCCCGCCCCCGGGAACACGCAGCAAAGGGGGGAGGCCATGCTGCGCTGCTTAAGAGAAGAGGAAGAGAAAACTAGGGATGTCCGTAAAAAGCTATTCATATGAATCGCGATTCTGTCTTCTAACGATTCTAATGGATTCTCAAGTTTCAAAATCGTTAAAGCAGCAGTTCTTAATAGGGGTCGACCGATATGCGTTTTTCAGGACCGATGCCGATACCGATTATTACAGTCCAACTAGACCGATAACCGATATTTTGAACCGATATATGTCTGGTGTAAAAATGACAATTAATGTCAAAATTTAGAATAACAAGGGCTCTGAGAAAAACTGCCTTCCCTGGTGTTGGTTGCACTTCTTACTCTTGTCTTCCTCCATGCATCCATCTACAATAAGGGTAATATAAGAGAGAGTTAAAAGTGGGGCCACTGTAGGGTCTGCATGATATATTGCATGCGATTGTCATGTGCATCTCTTCAGTAAAGCCGGTTCTGTGATTAGTATTAAATCTCCATCACATGCTTTCCAACCCAGTAGATGGAGCGGAAGTTAATACACAGAGCCGTAGTTCACTGACAAGCTACGCAATTCGTGCTCATAATCACAGATGAATCGCCTTCGATAATGAACGTGATGTTGCGTAGCTTGTCAGTGAACTACGGCTCCGTGTATTAAATGCCGCTCCATCTGAAAGCAGGTGATGGAGATTTACTGCTAATCACAGAACCGGCTTTACTGACGAGATGCACATGACTATCGCATGCAATATATTGTGCAGCCCTAGGCCACTGTATGCTTCATGATTAAGCCTATGAATACTGTACTACAGCTAAACAGCTTGGGGAAATGTAAGTATTTGGCTTCACTAATTTACATGTTGGAAATGTATGTGTAATAGCATAACCTCTCATAATTCTTCATTTAATTATTTTCTGATGATTAAATCATAACCTACAAGAGTTGACTATTCAATTCATCATCTTGCACATCAATTGATTAACTTAAAAAGCACAATGTATATAATAAGTGTAAATAATTTAATTGTCTTCATAGCTCCATTGTAGAAGTTAAGAAGACCGAAACTATTTTAATGAAACTATAACACTAATTGCCTGTTATAGGCACACTTGGTTCAATAGCCTATATCTTAATCTTGGCCTATGTGACAGTATCTTAATCTTGGCCTATGTGACAGTATCTTAGTCTTGGCCTATGTGACAGTAATTTCCATTAGTTTTAATTTACAGTGCAGTGCAAATGAAGGCATAAAACATGTCATTTCATTTATCTTTTAATCAAATGAGAGTTAAACTCTATTTTTGGCAAACAAATGGGTTTACTTTTAAAATTAAAACATGGAAGAAATAGCGTATTGTGTGATTATTCTTTTAAACAAAGTAGTAATAATTGTTGTAGTAGTATTAGTAGATAAACCAAACTTTTATTTTGACGGGTTGCCATGAGGACCTCTTAAGTTTCTGTAGCCTATGTATATGACGATCGTTTTACTCAAATGAAACGGTCAAATGCTCATGAAGTAACTCGCAGAGCAGTTCTGGGGATGTTGTTCAAGTATTTATGTCCTCATTTAGTGAGACGGCAGATGCTGAAAACACTGCGAGCGTCATGTGTGTGTGTGTGTAGTAAAAACCGCGCGTCTGTGCCATTCACATATACAGAGACACGCAGAACATGCAGGATTCATATTTAAATAGTCTTTTTGCGGCTTAATGTTTACAGATACTAGTCCATAGCGCGAGTCGATTAAAATATACTGACCTACTTTTGATTAATTCATCCAAACTTTGACAAATTCCGTGACTCCGCGTTATACAGTAAATTCCATTTATATGACTGGATTCTGCGATTCCGTCCGGGTTTTCCCCATTGCGGAAACCATAAATAGATAATATTGAGGTGTTTTGCAACTTCAATGTAGTGGATTGTGATTTATTGCAACTTGAGCAATGTCTGCTGCTGCCTTTGAGAGACAACTGATGCGTGATCACTGAAGCAAGCAGCTCCAGTTAGCAAGTGCTTTCGGTGTGAGAGTGCCTTTAGTCTTCCACGCTGATTGGTCGGACTTGTGACTTCCAACAAATCAGATGCGCGGTGGGCGGAGACTGCTCTAGCCCACAGAGTGGTGAGTTCCGACAGGCTGTATCAGAGCCAAATAGCGCGTTTCAAACTTAAATTATTTTATCGGCACATAGATTTTGAAAATGGCCGATACCGATTATCATAAAAATGCTTAATATCGGCGGCGATAATCGGCCAGGCCGATAATCGGTCGACCCCTAGTTCTTAATACTGTTACTCTGTCGCTCTGCATCTCTCTCTCTCTCTCTCTCTCTCTCTCATTCAGATCGTCAGATAAGCTCCAACAAACTGTTCCAATTATACACTTATTTTCACACAGCAATGAGAAGCATTATAAATGGACACGCGTGCGGTTGCTGTGCTGTATTAAAGCTTTAATCAGGATAAAACCGTATATTAAAAGCTAACAGAAGCAGTAGCACTTACAAATAGCAGCGTATTTAAAAGTATGAGACAACAACAACCAAACATACCAATAAGAGCCGTGCTTGCACAGGTTCTGCACGATCCTCTTCACTAATATCCTCTGGGTCTCAATCGGGCTCAAATTGATAAGCATTATAGACAACGCCACTGTTTACAATTCAACCGGAGCACATGCCACTGAGGTGAGGGGCGGGACGTTCAGACGTGCCGTAGAGGCGGTTTAGCAAATCACAACACACTGAGCCAGCTAACCAATCTCAGCCCATCGTGTATTTCTGAAGGAGGAGCTTCATAAAACCAGGAAATAAATCGAGGCGTTTGTCAGAGAAGGGACAGAGAGGTGTGGAATAAAGGTAAATTATGTGAAAAATAATGCGTTTTTAAAAAAACCAAGCATGAACACATGCTAGACTGCACCCCATAAACACAATCAAGCCTAGAAAAAAACCAGTCAACCACCCCTTTAAGGTTGGATCATTAGATTTTGTGTGTTTAGCGAAACAGTTGGATCCTAACAAGTTGCCCAGTACGTTTATGTTTCTCTTGATCTTTTCATGGGTTTGCGAACTGCTGTGCAGAAGGAATACGGAATGTATACGTCTGACATAATTTTTTTAGTAGGAATAAAAAAAGATATGGTGTACTGTAAATTAAAAAAAGTGGAATGTTTTTTCAGATAATATTTATTAATAATTGCTTTAGTATGACATTATAAATGACAATATAATAACAGTATAAAAGCAGAATTATCTTTATGATATAAAGCTTAATGTGTTCCCCCCCACACACTTTTTAAACGGGGCTTTATACATGAGGACACATTACCTTATTAAATATTATTATATTTTTACAGTGAGGGTCTCTCTATATTTTGGACTCCTGGGCATCAGTAGTAAAATATTTTAAAGGTCTGTCAATAGAAAACATAATCGGTTGTTATTAATCTCATGATTATTTGTAGTTATTGCTTTGTTTTTTTTTATGTTGAATTTTTAAAAAAAACAATGTTGTTGAAATTATCAGTTTGTGTGAATGACACAGATAGATGGATGGATGAATGGATGGATAGATAGATAGATAGATAGATAGATAGATAGATAGATAGATAGATAGATAGATAGATAGATAGATAGATAGATACACATATTGATGGATGGATGGATACAAATTGAAGGAAGGATGGATGGATAGATAGATGGATGGATGGATAGATAGATAGTAGGGATGGGTGCAGTGTTGCCAATTTAGCAATTTGTAGCTAGATTTAGCGACTTCCCCACCCCTTTTGAGACTTTTTTTCAGAAGTTTAGGGATGAATATAGCAACTTCTTGGACAAACCTTATTTAAGTTCTCATCTTGCCCTCTGATCTATATTCATCTTTAAATAGATCAGTGAATTTGCCATTATGATGTCATCTAGTGACATTTAGCTACCAGTTTTAGCTACTTTCAATTGAAAGCAGTTGGCAACACTGGCTGGGTATCGATTCAGATGTCCCGATTCGATTCGATTTCGATTCGCAAGGTTTCAATTCGATTCAATTCGAATCTTGATTCGATTCTCGTTTTTTTTATTACATTCAGTGAATATATTTTTAATACAAATGCTATTGATATTTCTAAAAAATTAACAGTAAACAGTTTACAAATGGTGAATTAATAAAAAGAAATTAAGAGCCACAGACCTTTTTTTAGGGTCCTTTTTAAAACAATAATATGGCCCTATAAAATGTTTTTTTCTTTTTTTTCTGGTAATCAGATGAAGGCATAAAACATTTAATTCATCCTAATCAAATGAAAATTAAACCCGTTTATTTTTTGGCAAACAAAGTGCTGCACAACAGATGTTTACTGTTAAAATTAAAAAGTAGTAGTAGTAGTAGTAGCATTGTTGTTACATTGAGTCTTAAGACTGCTAAATAGTAATATATATTTCTGACACAGTTTCTTCACGTTAAACCAAACTTTTATTTTGATGGCTTGCCGTGAAGAACTTGTAGCTGCTGTGTATGCGATATATCATATCATATCATATATCATATCATATCACTGATATGACGGTATGACGGAGTTTTCTCAAATTAAAAGGTAAAATGCTAATAAAGTGACTCTCAGAGCAACTGGAGATGATATTCGTGTGTTTTATCGTCATATAGTGAGACGGCATAGACTGAAAACACCGCGAGCGTCATCCATGCTTTAGTATGTGTGTAGTGAGCAAAACAGTGTGCCGCCATTCATTCATCGCGGAAATCATGGCGCCTTGTGTGTGATGTCAAATGCTTCCACAGATTTGTAGTATTACTATAGCATTTCGCCTGAGCATTGCATATCACGCATGCTTTGTTCTTGGTTCTTGTCAACAGTATCTCCGCCATGATAAGCACTGAATGAATGACAGGCTTTCCCTTGTAACATCGCACAAGGTAAATAAGGGTGACATCTAGTGGAGAAGACTAATGATAAGAATCACATTAATCAGATCTTGTTTTAAATGTTTGCGAAATTAAATACCGGAAAAGATCGATTAGCTGCTTTTGAGAATCGATATCGAATCAACGTCATTTAAAAAAACGATTAATTGAAAAATCAGACATATTGACAGATGGATGGATGGATGGATGTATAGATATATAGATACAAATTGAAGCATAGATGGATGGATGAACGGGACAGCCTTTGGAAAGAGGTTGGTTTATCTGGTCATCTTCTTCATAATCTGGTAATCTGATTTTCATTCCTAACTAAAGTAGTATCGGTGTAAGGGGTATTTGAGTCTTACTGATGGGCCCGTGGGGGTACATAAGCCAAAAAAGGTGTGGAAATGCAGTTTTAGAGCTTTTGAAGCACAGGACAATCAGTGTCGGCCCATCTCAGTTAGTGTATCCCATCGGCCATCTTGCCTGCTACCTCTCTGCAGCGCAACATTAGCACTAGCTCATTGACCCCCACCTGGGTGGGCCACGGCAGGAGTTGATGGCAATGTGTGTGTATGTGTGATCATCCCATAGCCCACCGCTGAGAGGCAGAATCAGGTCCACGCCGTTAAAAGACCATCAAAAGCAGCAGTAATTACGCAGGAAATTGGCAGTGAAATTGAAAAACTTTGACCGGTGTGGCACTTCCTCTTCCTGGGATCCCTCTAGTGTGACAATCGCATTTGAAAGTGCTGATAAAGAAACGGCTTGATGACAAAAATCAAGAGGAGATGTGGCAAGGTGCATTGTAGCCCACGCGGCCGCCGTCCTGCCCTCTGCTATCCATTATCACCACCTAGCACTTTATAGCGTCTCCATTCTTTGTTGATAGATCATTTCGGTATATTTAGCAAATTGCCACATTTACAACTTTCAAATTCAATTTCCGAATGGCTAGCTGGAAAATAGATTTAAATGGGCATCATCTAGCATGATATGGTGGTCTGGGATTCATCTGGCTGCACAATGGAACTCGTACACACACACACACACACACACACCCACGTGTACTCAGAATTAAAAAGCCAGCCGATGTCAGTGTACCTGTGGCTCAGTGGTAGAGCATTGCGTTAGCAGCACAAAAGGTTGTGGGTTCAATTCCCAGGGAACACACATACTGATTAAAAAAAATGTATAGCCTGAATGCACTGTAAGTCGCTTTGGATAAAAGTGTCTGCTAAATGCATAAATGTTTACACCCGCTAACATTTTTCTGATCTTAGGGTGGTCCACTCAGGCATAGTTTATGAGCATTACGCCTGTCAGAGGGACACTCGTAGTTGCTAAGTAATGCAGCATGTCAATAATACTGAAGCGATAACATCCTCAGGAATGACCACGGACAAACATGCACACAGCCTTTGTTCTAATGATCCAACGTCCATTTCCATAATCAGACTGAAGCCCCTCACTGTGTGCCCAGACGCATGCTGTGATGCTTTTGCAGCTGACTGATTGATTGAATATGAAGTAATGAGGTTTTCTCGGCTCTCTCCTGTTCATCTAAAATTCCACATTGGAAATCAAATGGAAATTTTATGCAATGAGATGGATTAATGGAATTCGCCATGCATTTTTAAGTCTTAATATACAGCAATAATCCCCATAGGTTGTCGTAGGGAGATGGAAAGTTGGAGCTGTTTATGGGCCATTTCGGTGCATTACTGTCAGCTTGATGGACGTCACACAATATTTTTGCTCCAGTACAATTGAGCTTAAGTTTAGAGCGAGGTCCGGCAGGTCCTGGAGCACAGACATATCAATCCCTCTCTGAAACGCTGGATTACTAATATCAGACGCATTTATCCATGCTGCGTCTTCAGAGCCTCCTGCCTCCAGCCTTAAAACCTGTTCGGCCCATTCAAATTCCGAACGTTAGTATTTTAGTTTTAAACGAATGGATCGGATCATTTTTACTGGGAAAGAAGCCACTGTGGCTGGATTTTTTTAACCCTCAGAGACTTAAGCATTGATATTCATGATGTATATGTTTTTTTAAACATGACTTTAGGAAGCCATTTACCGGTAGTTAAAGAAAAAAAAGTTTTCTTTAGGCAAAATTGGGTATAATTTGGAAAACCTTGCAAAATTGCATCACTATTTTTTGATACAGTAAGTTAAAGTTTTGAAATCTCAACACAATTCAGCACCCAAATGTATTTTAAAAAATAATTATGTATTTCAACCAGTAAGTATAGTTCTGAAAAGTTAAGAAATTCCACAATTTGATCTTTTAAATACAGTAATAAATATTATCAAAGCATATTTTCAATATAACGTAATATAGTAATTTAATAGTTTTAATGTAAAATTAGAATAAAGTATATATAAAAAAAATAAAATAAATATATATATATATATATATATATATATATATATATATATGAAATATCCAGAAAATAAAGAAAAAAGGTATAATTTTTTTTACCATTTGTTGAACAAGATCCATTGTGCAACAACAATAGAAAAAGTATTTTTTTTTGTTAAATTTATGTATTTTTTAAGCCTTTTCCCATTACTAGACACATAGAAATAAACAAAATATTAGATATCAAATACTAAGTAAGTTTTTCTCACCAAATATGTTTTAGAGTATCCATATTTATTTTATTTATTTTTAGCGAACATTGGATATTATTTAATTGCTTTATACAGTACAATACAGTTTCGTATATATTTTTTTAAACATGACTTTATGAAGCCATTTAGTAAAAAAAAAAAAATGTCTTTACGCAAAATTGGGTATAATTTGGAAAACCTTGCAAAATTGCATCACTATTTTTTGATACAGTAAGTAAAAGTTTTGAAGTCTCAACACAATTCAGCACCCAAATGTATTTAATTACTTTATACAGTACAAATGTTGCAATTCTGCTTCACTGAGTCTCTGAGCTCACATTTAGATGTAAATTTGTGTTTTTGAGCACACTTCAATGGCCACGCCACTCCCTGTGCCGTTTTTCGTACCAAGGCGGGCGGCATTTTAATTTTAAAACAATCATTAAGATTATTATGCGATTATTGTCTCTAATTGATGTGTCAAGTGGCTAGCGAATGAATGAATAAAAATGTTATCAAAGGAAACTGCGAAAACAGCAACAGTCTCGTCCAATCAGACTTCCTGAACGCCTGGGTCAAAGAGGCTTTTGTTTCTCCGCTGATGGTAAATGATATATACAGATCGTGGCAAATAAAATAGCATATTTGAAGCCCAATTAACATTTTGTTAGCCCAAGGCTGTGTGGGGCCCCAGCTGGTTGGGCTACGTCCATGTGGGGAAATTTTACATGGGCACCAGACAGCCAGATCATGTGACCAGCATTCTCATTAATCTGCTTGCATTCATTTTAATCTCATTTAAACCGACCAATCAGCAATTAAATTAGCTGAGCCAGAATAATATTGTTGTGATTGTACAAACAAGGGGTTTCCTGTGACCCGAAATGCTCTTGTCAGTCTAAAGGGATTGAGAACTAGTGTTAATGTATGTGATAATGACACTTGCGGTGAAGTTTTTTGCCTGCACTTTCTGCTGAAGTGACTTTTTTATTTATTTTAGTGTCTCCTCCTTTTTCTTTCTCTCTCTCCCGTCATATTCCTCCTCATTTTCTTTCATTCCTTTGATATTTTGTGCAGGCTTATGGCACTTTGTTTAAATATGCATGAATTTTGCATGGATAATTAACACGCTTTTCTTCATTGAATGTTTATGAACTGTGTACCCATACTGTGTAATTTCAAACTAGTTGCTAAAGTCGACTCATTTAGAACCATTTACTCAGGGGCGAATGGACATTTTAGTTAAGTTCTGGGAAAGGAATATTCAAGGAGTCATTTTATGCCTTTTTAGAAAAGTTTGGTCAAAAAAAAGAGAGAAAATGGTTTGTTTAGAATGTTTTAATCACCGGCTTAGTGACAGAGCCCACTGCTGACCTTGTTGTGACATGCTGGTGAGGCAGAGAGAAATGCAAATGGCCTCCTTGTGTCTTCCTCTCCTCACTTCACTGATTTTTCAAAACTCAGAAACACACTTTTTCAACTCTAATTAGTGGCTGCAATTCCATCCAAACAAAGAAAAGAGGAAAGCAAATTCAAAAGGGTTTCAAATGTAATTTTTGTTTCTTTTTCTGTCATCAGTTGAAAAGACAGTAGCTAATCTTCACTGCGTGCTTAAAGAGCAGTCACGGCTTGAGAACTTAGCTAAAGCAATTAATATTTTTAGTGCCTTCACCCTGATATGCAACTGACATGCAGCGACTTTTACATTCTCTGTTTATAAAAATGACAATTATGTTATTTACGGAGTGAAACACTTGCGTAAAACAGTGTCAATTCTCATCGCAATGACCGGAGACTCGTAATGTGTGTCCTTGTCCTCGCACACACTTTCACATAGCTATTTAAATGAGGTCATTCCATAGACAGCTCTTGTTTTTTTGTATGAAGTTAATTACAATCGCTATAAACTAAGTCTAAACTAAACCTCGCTACTGAAAGCAATCGTTTTTTCTTTTTTACTATATTAAATTATTAGATAAAATAAGTTTGCATATGTGTGTGTATATAAAACAACTTGTTTATTATTTATTTATGCAATTTTATTACATTATTTCAACCTGGTCTCATGGCATAAACGTACCTGGGTGCACTTTTTAGCGAGACCGTTTTTACGTACCTTACTGCACGTTTCGCCCGCAGTTTCAAAGAGAAATGTCCACTGAGTGGCGCTAAAACACAGGTTCAAGACATAAACCCTGGCACATTTTTATTACGTTGATATAGGTATGTATTGCTGTTTTTATTACGTTGCTTCAGGTACATATTACGGCGTTTCAGAATTCAAATATCAGGCGACCGTCGCTTAAAATTAATGCTCTATCGTGTTGGAAATATGCCCTACACCAAACCCAACCCTAAACCTACCCGATAGTGTTGACAAATGCAAAACTGATATAAAAACGTATTTGTTGATGCAACCGTGCTATTTGAACTTCCTTATATGCAGATTTGAACTGTTTTGTCGAACTGTAGTTACACGAGATTCGAACCGGAGCTCCTCAGCTCTCAAGTACGTCTCCGTACTCCGTGAGCTACCGAACAAACCTACCGTCTATGAAAACCCATTGATATGAAGCTGGATATGTGTGATGCTAACGTTCAAAATCATCAGTTTTCAAATTTCCCAGAATATTAATATTGTTTTGAAGTCATAACATGATATTCTTCAAGTAATTGTGCGAAAATTACTCTTTCTTAATCAAAACTCTGTAAATTTGTGTGAAAAGTAATAAAAGGCGTCAGAGTTTTACTGCCTCTAGTGTTCATTTCTTTTGGAAACTGCAGTGATATGTACTTATTGGTACGCGTCTCGCTAAAAAGTGCGCACAGGTACGTTTATGCCATGAGACCAGGTAGCATTATTTATATATTATATATAATATTGTATAAATACATGGAAGTAATATAAATGTATAATAAGTAATAAGTTTATATATTTTAAGATATAAAAATATATAATGTATGTGTCAGTCATGTGTCGTGTGTGTCATGCGTTTCCCTCTTGTGTCCTTATTTGGTTTGTTTCCTGTCCTTGTTAAGTGTGATTATTAGTTAATTATGTTCCAGCTGTGTGTAGTTGATTTACCTGTGTATTTAAGTCCTGTCTGTTGAGTTAGTGTTTGTCTGGTCTACTCGTTACTGTCCGGAGTTCCTGTGTGTCTGCCCTGCCTTGTTTTGCCTTGTTTGGATTTATTAAAGACTGTTATTTGAGTTTATCCACATCTGCATGTTCCTCGTTTCTCCCTGCTGTGTGCACCGTGACCGTATGTGTGTGTATTTATAAATACATAATAAATGTAAACAGTACACACGCATATATTATGTAAACAAAAACTTTTATTTTGGATGCACTTAATCGTTTGACAAAACAATTATTTGTGATTAAGCGATTAATACATAATATATGCATGTGTACTGTTTATAATTACTTCCCTGTATTTATACAATATTATATATAATATATAAATGAATAATTTAATAAAGTTGCATAAATAAATAATAAACAAGTTGTTTTATATACACACACATAACCGTTTGACAGCACGTTTGACAGAAAGTTTTTTTTTTAAATGCTACTTTTATCTGTGAATGAACGACGTCATTTTTGTGGCATTGATTTTATTAGACACTCAGCTGCTAGTAAAATTCAGGCAGAAGTTGTGCCGTTTTGCTTCGGTTAATCACGATAGTGTCGCACTGGATATTTTTCTTCTCCCCACTGTGTTTGCGTGTCCTTCAGGAACTGAGTTATTTTGGATATGGTTCCCTTAATTCTTATGGGATAAACTTGCTTCAATTATGTCTCCCAGCTCTCAAAGCCATTATCATTCTCGGATTTTAAGCAGGCCTGCGGGAGCACCTGTTTATAAGGCAGTCGCGTCATGGGAGCCTGTTAACTTTAACAATGAGCCTAGTAACTACTGAACCTTAATGAAGACACAAGTGTGCTCCCACAAACTGATAGTTAATGGAAACACGTGGATTCAAATTATAGTCTGTGGGCCGGAGGGCAGAAACACTGGTAAACTAGTTTAGATTGACGCTGGCGAAAAAAGTTACGACAAGGTTAAATGACAGACACTGAAAGAATGTTGGGGGAATTTTGTTAAATCAGCGTCTTAAAATGCAACACAATGACCTATAAATGTGTTGAATATTGGGCTGCCGGGACCGTAGCAGCTGCAGCATTTTCACATTTTTAAGCATTGCCAGACTGATCTTAAATTATTTCCAGAATTGTTTACGCGTTATTTAGGTCTCATCTCTTTTTAAGACTCTTGCGTAATCTATACAATGCTGCTTCACATTTCATTGTTAGAATGATTGTCTTTTAAAATGTTACTTTTGGTGAGAATGTGCTATAAATATTTTTCTACTTTTGGAGCTATGGAGTGCAAACTTTTTTCCCCTTGTGTTTTTTTATTTTTTTATTTATGTTTTAAAAAACTTTCTCTTATCCTAGCTTAATATTCACATACCATAACAACAACAGTAATACTTCATGATTATTATTAAAATAAAAATGTTGTTATTATTAATAATACCTTTAAATATTAATAATTAATGATGTAAATAAGTGATGTGTATTTTTTTTAAATGTTTAAAATTATCAATACTTTCTCTAATCCTCTTAATATTCATAATATATAATATGCAGTGGTCGAATTGTAAAAAAAATTCAGGGGGAATGGTTACAAAATTGGTCTCATTTTTTAAAAGGTTTCTATTTAATGAAAAATGATCCTTATTAAATGAACTATTATTTGTATGTTTTTTTTTCCCTTCTGGGGTCTGAAATAGAGGAACTTTGGTCAATATTGATAATTAAACAATATTTTGCTGAGTATGTTTTTGTGCTGGCACCTTGGCTGGGGTCTGTCATGGATAAATAAATATGACAATAAACCGCCAGTAGGTGGCAGCAAGTCCATGTTTTAATAAATGACTTACTGAATCATTCAAATCAAACAATTTTTTCAAAACGGCTGATTCAATAGAAACGAAACAAGTGAGACCATCTGAATGGACCGTTGAATCACTGGCTCACTCGATTCGTTCAAAAACTGATTCATTCACGGAATCAAACACTGTGTTGCTATGCACTGTTGTATAAAACTAATAGCACATTTGTGCTCGCGGCCTCGCGCACATGTGCTGATATACAGAAAAGTACATTGCTTTTGCAATGAATATAAAAACGTAAAAACTCATACATGGGTATTTTTTGTTGCTGGAATTATAAGGGCATTTTAACTATATTCTAATAGGCTTCATCGCGCAGTGAATGCTTTTGGACTCTCAAGACGTGTTTTTATTATTTTCTTTTTTTTTCTTTTTCTCAAAGTTGGATAATGTCAGCTCTCCTATCGTCTCTCAGTCCCTCACAGTCACACATACAGTCACATGTCAGCAGAATGTCTTTAAATTCTAATCAATGAAAAATCATATCTTCTGTTGTCTTCTTTTTAAAGAACTTCAAAATTTGCGCTTTAATCATTTTGCGTGAAAAATTACGAAATTGCTTCTGCTTGTGCACAGCTTGTTACAGTACCGAGTTCTGATTGGCCAATCTCCGTTATTTAGTTCGTATATGATCATAAGTAGAGAATTTTAACATTTCATGTGCATGATAAGTTTTACATAATACACAAAATTAATAATCCAAAGGGGATGGTAAGGGGGGATGGTGGTTTTACAGAGGGGATGATTTATGCCATCCCCCCGCAACCCCCTTCAATTCGAGCCCTGCCCTACAGCACTAATAATAAAATAATAAGAATAATAACGATAATAATAATAATAATAATTGTTATTATTACAATTATTTATAACTCATGGTGTCTCAGCTCTTTTTAAGACTCTTGCAGAATTTTTACGATGTTGCTTATTACACTTTAAAGTTGATGTGTATAATTTTTTACTATTTTTTTAATTATTAATACTTATACCTATCTTAATGCTTATAATGCTATCTTAATATTCACATACAGCACCAATAATAATAATAATATTAAGATTTTGTTTTTAAATTTAAATTTTTAAATATAAATAAAATATATAATATTAATATTATCTTGAAATATTAATATGTATTGATGTGTAAATAAATAAATAATGATGTGTATAATTTTCAATACTTTCTCTTATCCCAGCTCAATATTTACAGACAACAGTAATACTCCTACTATATGTATATAATTTTATTTTAATAATAATTTGTTATTATTATTATTATCATTGTTTATTAATTTTTAGTACTGAATATATATATATATATATATATATATATATTAGTGTTGTCACGGTACCGATATTTCTGTACTCGGTACCAATACAAGTGAAAATCCACGGTTCTCGGTACCAATTTCGGTACCAAATCAAAACACAAAAACATGCTAATTAAAAAACACATTATTTTTATTAATAAAGTTGAACATAAACTGTACAAAAAACAATGCCATTCTATATGCTTATTTAAAATTGTTTCACGTTTTTCCACAAGTAATAAAAGTATGAAAAAAAAGGAAACAAGTTTCACCGAAAAGTTTTTCTCATATTTCTGCTGCGTCTGAAAAACAACTGTAAACTGTTATCTGTTTTAGGGTTTGCTGGCGCAATGGGCTGAGTCTGACCAAATGCAACATTAGATCATTGACTCTATAAAATATAACATTTCAGTAAATAAAAAACCTCAGCTTTTATAATAAATTTAGATAAGATTACATATATTTTAAGACAAGTGTATATCAAATAGATGGAAACTGTAGTATTAAAAACACTTTACAAAAATATTCCATTTGTTAGATAACATGACCTATCAATAAACAATAGTTATATAGCAATTATTCCTCTTAGGGTTAATTTCAAAATGTACTAATACATAAAATCAAAAGTTCAATCTGTTAAAATTATTTAATGCACAATGAACAAACATGAATGATCAAGTGTTTGTATTAAATAACATTCACAAAATTAATTAATGTTGTAAAAATATATTGTTCACTCACAGTAAGTTGATGATAGATAATAACATGAAGTCATGTTAAAGAATGGTATTGTAAAGTCTATACAGGAGATACAATTTGACTGTACTTTCATTTAATCCAAACTGTGTACATATTTCATTTTAAAGGGCTTTTAAAACCTGCTAGTTATCCAGCCAAGAATGACAACTAACTAGCTTAAAAAAAAAAAAGCCCAGAACTGCTTTTCTGATGGACTGTTATGACATAAACACTGTTAACCATTTGTACATGATCTAAAACGTATATTTTAAATTCACAATTAATTGAAAAGCCTCTGGTGTGTAAAAATAGTAAATACCATCATGTCCTCCTGTTGTTTTTTTACCCTAATAAAAGTTATGAGCATTAAATAGTTAATAAAGAAACCTCATTCTAATGCTCATTATATTAGCGTTAGCCGCGCTTATGCTAACGATTAACTCCGCTAATAACTGCGATGTGTATTTCAATCCGACATTCAAATTAAAATATGGAATAATATTCATAACAGAAGATCTAAATATTAAATATTAAATTGAAACTTACCTGCTTGAACTCTTTCATTTTATCCAGGCGTCAGTCTTTAAAGTGTTTTGTTAGTTTGATGTGTTTCCTCCTTTTGATGTCGCCACGTCGCAGTGCTTTTATGAAGAGAGCGCATCTGCACAGCTCTCGGATCGTGCAGCAAGAACGTCTCGGTTACGTACGTAACCCTCGTTCCCTGATGGAGGGAACGGAGACGTTATGTCGTGACGACATAGGGGATTTACCTGGAAGCCCCAATCATCTCTGTAAAGAGAAAACGCCAATGAATATTGGCTAGTGGAATTTGCATACCTGAGCCACTCCCCGTGCATACGGGTATAAAAGGGCGACAGGTGCATCCACTCATCAGGTTTTCCGCAGAGGAGCCGAGAACGTGTCCCAGGCAACCAGCGGTGGTTCAAGATTGTGGCATGGGGACATAACATCTCCGTTCCCTCCATCAGGGAACGAGGGTTACGTACGTAACCGAGACATTCCCTATCTGTCGGTCACTACGAGTTATGTCGTGACGACATAGAGGTCCTATGGAAAGCGCCACAACCTGAACCCCGTCACGACCTTGTGGCATGCAGATGTTGACAAGCGAGCGCGTGACAAGCCATGCGAAAGGTCGCTGTTCGCTAACCTTGGTGCCCGCAGGGACCACTCTCTGCTGGAGATAGCCCCGCTGTTCCTCTCCCCAGAAGTCGGAAGGGATTTCGACCTTCAATGAAAGATGCTTCACGTCTTTCCTGTTTGTTGTTACAGCTTGGCAGTAACGACGGGGAAGCGAGCCTTCCGGAGAAGGGCGCTACGGAGGCCACATCCTGCCCGAAGGGAGGTACCATGTGGAGACACTGATATGGACTGAACCAGGCCTGGGGAAGTACTACATACGACTGGACCCTGGGGCAGATCCTACCTAGGAGTAGGAAGGAGGGCTGCCAGCAGGGCCTGACAGAGAGCTCTGTCAAAGGGAAGACACGGGTTTACCGTGAGGGAAACCTTACCGTGGACGAATACACGTGTGGGATTACCCGAAGGGAATCAAAGCCATAAGGACACCTAGCCGAGTACAGGGGCTGACCGGAGACCCGGGCGAGCTAGCACAAATACTGGGCCTGGCGTCAGACTGCTCCGCCCAGTCTGACTGCCGGGGGTGCTGGAGGAACTCCACCAGGGTTCGCCGTCCGGGGAACTGAACTGGAGAAGAAAACAGGCGCTCGTATCCCCGGGTGAGGGGGAATGGCGCAGCAAGCGTGACACCGGCCAGTTCTTCCCGCCACTTACCTGTTACCCAACACACGGGAAGAAACTGGCTCAACGCGGAGACTGTAGAATCTCGCGAAGGTGTTCGGTGTCGCCCAGCCCGCAGCTCTACAGATGTCTGCCAGAGAGGCGCCGTGCGCCAACGCATAGGAGGAGGCAACACTCCGTGTGGAGTGAGCCCTCACCCCCATGGGGCACGGCTCGCCTTGGGATTGGTACGCCAAGGCAATGGCATCCACTATCCAGTGGGCCAACCTCTGCTTGGAGACAGCCTTCCCTTTCTGCTGACCTCCGTAACAGACAAAGAGCTGCTCAGAGCTTCTGAAGCTCCGGGTGCGGTCCACGTATATGCGCAATGCTGTTACGGACACAGCAACTCCAAGGCTGGGTCTGCCTCCTCCGAAGGCAGTGCTTGCAGGTTCACCACCTGATCGCGGAAGGGCGTGGTGGGAACCTTGGGCACGTATCCAGGCCGGGGTCTCAGGACAACGTGAGAGTAGTCCGGCCCAAACACAAGGCAGTCTTCGCTCACCGAAAATGCTTGGAGGTCCCCGACCCTTTTGATGGAAGTGAGCGCGGTCAGGAGCGCTGTCTTAGCCGACAGGTATTTCAGCTCGACTGAGTCCAGCGGCTCAAAGGGACCCCTCTGAAGTCCAGCCAGGACAATAGAGAGGTCCCAGGAGGGCATCAGGGGTGGCCTAGAGGGGTTCAACCTCCTGGCACCCCTCAGGAACCTCACGATGAGATCATGCTTTCCCAGGGACCGGCCGTCCACTGCATCGTGATGGGCCGCGATAGCGGCCACATACACTTTCAAGGTGGAGGGTGACAGCCTACGCTCCAACCTTTCTTGCAGGAAAGAAAGCACTACAACAATCGTGCATCTTCGGGGGTCTTCTCGGCAAGAAGAACACCAGTTCGCGAACAGACTCCACTTCAGTGCATAGGCTTGCCTTGTAGAAGGAGCTCTAGCCTGAGTGATGGTCTCTACCACCGCCTGTGGGAGACCACTCAAGTCTGCCGCGTCCCGTCCAGGAGCCACACATGGAGGTTCCACAGGTCTGGACGCGGGTGCAAATGGTGCCGAGCCCCTGAGAAAGGAGGTCCTTCCTCAGAGGAATGCGCCAGGGAGGGGCTGTCGCGAGGAGAATGAGTTCGGGAAACCAGGTCCGGGTGGGCCAGAACGGCGTGACCAGCAGGACCTGCTCCTCGTCCTCCCTGACCTTGCACAGTGTCTGTGCGAGCAGGCTCACTGGGGGAAATGCATACTTGCATAGAGCCCGAGGCCAGCTGTGTGCCAGTGCGTCCGTGCCGAGGGTGCCCTCGGTCAGGGAGAAATACAGCTGGCAGTGGGAGGACTCGTGGGAAGCAAACAGGTCTACCTGAGCTTCCCCGAATCGACTCCAGATCAGCCGGATCGTCTAGGGATGGAGTCGCCATTCTCCGGGGAAAGTGAGCTGTCGTGAGAGCGCATAGGCCGCACGATTGAGCTCCCCCGGAATGTGGACAGCGCGCAGCGATTTGAGCCGCATGTGACTCCAGAGGAGGAGATGGCGGGCGAGCTGTGACGTGCGGCGTGATCGTATACCCCCCATCCGGTTGATATACGACACAGCCGCAGTGTTGTCTGTACGGACCAACACATGCTTGCCTAACAGCAGTGGCCGAAACTGCCGCAAGGCTAGATGCACTGCCAGCAGCTCTAGGCAGTTGATGTGCCAAAGCAGTCGAGGCCCCGTCCAGAGCCCCGAGGCTGCCTGCCCGTTGCATGTAGTGCCCCAGCCCGTGCTGGAGGCATCTGTTGTGACAACAACATGCCGAGACACTTGTTCTAAGGGCACCCCGGCCCGTAGAAAGGCAAGGTCCGTCCAGGGGCTGAAGGAGCGGCGACACTCCTGTGTGATGTTCACCCGAAGTGCACCGCGGCGCCATGCCCACCTCGGGACTCGGGAGTGCAACCAGTGCTGAAGTGGTCTCATATGAAGCAATCCGAGCAGCGTGACTGCAGCTGCGGATGCCATATGCCCCAGGAGCCTCTGAAACTGTTTCAGTGGAACCACAGTCCTGCCTCTGAATTAACTCAGGCAGTTCAGCACTGATTGGGCACGCTCTTCCGTGAGGCGCGCCGTCATACTCACCGAGTCTAACTCCACACCAAGAAAAGAGATTCTCTGCGCAGGGGAGAGCTTGCTCTTTTCCCAGTTGACCCGAAGCCCCAACTGGCTGAGGTGCCGAAGCACCAGATCCCTGTGATCGCACAACTGTTCTCGGAACTGGGCCAGAATGAGCCAGTCGTCGAGATAGTTGAGGATCCTGACGCCCACTTCCCGTAACGGGGCAAGGGCGCCCTCTACGACCTTCGTGAAGACACGGGGAGAGAGGGAGAGCCCGAAGGGGAGGACCCTGTACTGCCATGCCCGACCTTCGAACGCAAACCGTAGGAACGGTCTGTGTCGAGGAAGGATCGAAACATGAAAGTAAGCATCCTTCAGGTCGATCGCTGCAAACCAATCCCGGGGCTATATGCATTTGATCATACGCCTGTGCGTCAACATCTTGAACGGTAGCCTGTGCAGGGCCCGGTTCAGGAGTCGCAAATCCAGGATTGGTAGAAGACCACCGCCTTTCTTGGGTACGATGAAGTAAGGGCTGTAAAACCCCTGCCTCATCTCGGCTGGAGGGACCGGCTCGATTGCATCCTTTGCCAGGAGGACAGCAATCTCCTCGCGCAAGACAGGAGCGTTCCGAGCTGCCACCGAAGTCTCGAGAACGCCGCTGAACTTGGGAGGTCGCCTGGCGAACTGAATCGCGTAGCCGAGTCGAATTGTGCGCATGAGCCAACGAGATGGGCTGGGCAGCGCAAGCCACGCTTCCAGACGCCGTGCAAGTGGCTCCAACGGTACAATCGACGTACCTGCGGTGGTGCAGCGAAGGGGAGTAGAGCTGGATGGTACAGAAGGCAGCGCGTTCTGTAGCATCCATGCGGAACTCCCTGGGTCCCAAAGAGGACTGGCAAGAGGTGCGTGGGGAGGCACTGCATCCCCGAACCGCGCTCTCTTGGCCGCTGGCAAAATGGGTCGCGGGCGAGAGTGAGGAGGCAATGCGTCGCACACTGTCGACCCGTGGACCTGAAAACCCGGAGGAAAAGGAAATTGCTCTTTCCTTGAATATGTGGGTGCCGGCGGAACAGAAATAACCTGAAACATAAGATTCTCCACCCGGCCATCCACCGGGGGAAGGAGCGACGCTGTCCTCGTCGTCTCCTGAGAAAGAGCAAACTCCAACATCTCTGGGTTGCCCGCGTCAGGGCCGCTTCGTCGATTTCCTAGACGACTTGGGGCCCGGATGGCGGGGGACGTCGCACTCCTGCGAGAGGCTCGACGCGCCGGCCTAGCTGCCGCTTCAGCACGGGGCGGAGCAGCTCTGGAGGACGCAGGAGGGCGTCCACGGCGACGAGCAGACGGAGGCCTGGTCCTAGGGGCTGCCGGAGCATCCCACCGTGGCAGGATGTGCTGGATCGCCTCGGTCTGCTTCTGCACTGCCGAGAACTGCTGGGCAAAGCCCTCAACAGTGTCGCCGAACAGCCCAGCCTGGGAGATGGGGTCGTCGAGAAAGCGTGCTTTGTCGACGTCCTTCATCTCTGCCAGGTCGAGCCAGAGATGGCGCTCCTGGACCACCATAGTGGACATCGCCTTACCGAGGGACCGCGCCGTGACTTTCGTCGCTCGTAGAGCGAGGTCAGTCGCCGTGCGCAGCTCCTGCATCAACCACGGGTCGGAACTACCCTCGTGCATTTCTTTGAGTGCCTTGGCTTGGTGAACCTGCAGGATCGCCATGGCATGCAGGGCAGAGGCTGCCTGGCCCGCAGCACTATAAGCTTTGGCTGCGAGAGCAGCCGTCAGCTTACAGGCTTTGGACGGGAGACGCGGCCGATTCCTCCAAGTGGCGGCGTTTCGCGGGCACAAATGCACCGCGACCGCTCTCTCCACCTGGGGAATGCCCGCGTACCCCCTGGCAGCCCCGCCGTCGAGGGTAGTGAGGACGGAGGAGACAGACGAGCGGCTTCTGGCCGTGAAAGGGGCCATCCACGACTTCGTCAGCTCCTCATGCACCTCCGGGAAGAAAGGCACCGGAGTAGGGCGCGGTTGTGAGCCGCGTCCCGCTCCGAGAAACCAATCATCCAACCGCAAGGGCTCGGGACTGGGTGGTCTGTTGACCTCCAGCCCGATGCTCGCGGCTGCCCGGGCAAGCATGGCCGTCAGCTCTGGGTCCGGTGCGGCAGTGGCGACAACACCCGAGGGGGGCAGCCCCACCTCACCTTCATCCTCAGAGGACGTAAGCCCATCCCCCGATGCTGCGATCGACATACTGTCTTCGGGCGGCGCACCGAATGATATGCTGGCCATCCCGTGGGAAGAACCAGCAAAATCACCCGGGAGCTGGACGGGACGCTCGCTGCGTGAGGAGTAAGAGGTCCGTGGGGACGAGCCCGGCGGAGAAGCTCTTACTGTGACCCTCAGATCTCCCAGAGCGCCAGCCGGTGGTCCTCTGCTCGAGTCAGAGAGACCAGGACGGGTGGCGGCAGAGGGTGCCAATCCTTTCAGAAAGGAAAGGCGAGTTCGCAGCGATGTCATGTTCATACGCCCACAACAGGCGCATGAATCATCCACGAACGCAGCTTCAGTGTGCTGAATGCCCAGACACTGAAGACAACGATCGTGTCCGTCATCCGCAGACAGAAAACGACCACAACCAAGAGGACACGGACGAAACGGCATCTTGAAAAAGACGCGATCGTCCGTGATTTGCTCTTTTAGAATTTGCTCTTTTAGTTGAAGTGCCCAGGGGAATCTCTGATGAAAGGGACTCCGCTGACTGCACCGTGACGCCAACCAGGAACAAATCAAAGATGAAAGGCTTTGTGGAGATCAGCGCACTTCTCATCCACTCGGCTCCGAAGTAAAAATCTGATGAGTGGATGCACCTTTCGCCCTTTTATACCCGTATGCACGGGGATTGTCTCAGGTATGCAAATTCCACTAGCCAATATTCATTGGCGTTTTCTCTTTACAGAGATGATTGGGGCTTCCAGGTAAATCCCCTATGTCGTCACGACATAACTCGTAGTGACCGACAGATAGGGAACCGGGTGGACCGGGTACTCGGTACCACCGGTATTTAAAAAAAACTGGTACCGTGATGTTTTCATTGTTTTAGTACCGACTTGGTACCGAAGTACCGGGTCTTTTGACAACACTAATATATATATATATATATATATATATATATACAGTATCTCATAGAAGTGAGTACACCCCTCACATATTTGTAAGTATTTTATTATATCTTTTCATGTGACAACACTGAAGAAATTACACTTTGCTAAAATGTAAAGTAGTGAGTGTACAGCTTGTATAACAGTGTCAATTTGCTGTCCCCTCAAAATAACTCAAAACACAGCCATTAATGTCTAAACCGCTGGCCACCAAAGTGAGTACACCCCTAAGTGAAAATGTCCAAATTGGGCCCAAAGTGTCAATATTTTGTGTGGCCACCATTATTTTCCAGCACTGCCTTAACCCTCTTGGGCATGGAGTTCACCAGAGCTTCACAGGTTGCCACTGGAGTCACTGGAGGATGTTAGAGACCTTGCGCTCCTCCACCTTCCATTTGAGGATGCCCCACAGATGCTCAATAGGGTTTAGATCTGGAGACATGCTTGGCCAGTCCATCACCTTTACCCTCAGCTTCTTTAGCAAGGCAGTGGTCGTCTTGGAAGTGTGTTTGGGGTCGTTATCATGTTGGAATACTGCCCTGTGGCCCAGTCTCTGCTTCAGTATGTCACAGTACATGTTGCCATTCATGGTTCCCTCAATGAACTGTAGCTCCCCAGTGCCGGCAGCACTCATGCATCCCCAGACCATGACACTCCCACCACCATGCTTGACTGTAGGCAAGACACACTTGCCTTTGTACTCCTCACCTGGTTGCCGCCACACACGCTTGACACCATCTGAACCAAATAAGTTTATCTTGGTCTCATCAGACCACAGGACATGGTTCCAGTAATCAATGTCCTTACTCTGCTTGTCTGTTTGCGGGCTTTCTTGTGCATCATCTTTAGAAGAGGCTTCCTTCTGGGAAGGACAGCCATGCAGACCAGTTTGATGCAGTGTGTGGCGTATGGTCTGGGCACTGACAGGCTGACCCCCCACCCCTTCAACCTCTGCAGCAATGCTGGCAGCACTCATACATCTATTTCCCAAACACAAACTCTGGATATGACGCTGAGCACGTGCACTCAACTTCTTTGGTCGACCATGGCGAGGCCTGTTCTGAGTGGAACCTGTCCTGTTAAACCACTGTATGGTCTTGGCCACCGTGCTGCAGCTCAGTTTCAGGGTCTTGGCAATCTTGGCAATCTTCTTATAGTTTAGACATCTTACAGACATCTTACTTATTTTGAGGGGACAGCAAATTTACACTGTTATACAAGCTGTACACTCACTACTTTACATTGTAGCAAAGTGACATTTCTTCAGTGTTGTGAAATATAATAAAATATTTACAAAAATGTGAGGGGTGTACTCACTTCTGTGAGATACTGTGTGTGTATATATATATATATATATATATATATATATACTCCCTTCCAAAAGTATTGGAACAGTGAAGCCAATTCTTTTATTTTTGCTGTAGACTGAAAACATTTGGGTTTGACATCAAAAGATGAATATGAGACAAGAGATCAGCATTTCAGCTTTTATTTCCAGGTATTCATATCTGGATCTGATAAACATCTTAGATAGATAGCACCTTTTGTTTGAACCCACCCATTTTTCATGTGAGCAAAAGTATTGGAACAGATAGAATTAACATAGATTAAAGTGAAAAAGACTATTTAGTTGCAAATACTTTGCTTTCAATAACTGCATCAAGCCTGTGACCCATTGACATCACCAAACTTCTGCATTCTTCTTTTGTGATGCTTTTCCAGGCTTTCACCGCAGCCTCTTTCAGTTTTGGGGGGTTACTCCCTTCAGTCTCTTCTTTAGCAGGTAAAAGGCATGCTCTACAGGGTTTAAGTGTGGATATTGACTTGGCCAGTCTAAAATCTTCCACTTCTTGCCCTGATTAACTCCTTTGTTGTTTTGGCACTATGTTTTGGGTCATTATCTTGCTGCATAATGAAGGATCTCCCAATCAGTTTGGTTGCATTTTTCTGTAAATTGTCAGACAAAATATTTCTGTAGACTTCTGAGTTAATTTTGCTGCTGCAGTCATGTGTTACATCATTAATGAAGATCAATGAGCCTGTCCCAGAAGAAGCGATGAAAGCCCAAGCCATTACATTACCTCCACTGTGTTTCAGAAGAGCTTGTATGTTTGGGATCATGAGCAGATCCTTTTTTCTCCAAACTTTAGCCTTTCCATCACTTTGGTCCATAAAATCAGTCCATAAAACATTGTCCCAGAATTTTTGAGGCTCGACTATTATTCTTCTTGCTAATGAGTGGTTTGCATCTTCTGGTGTAGCCTCTGTACTTTTGTTCATGAAGTCTTCTGCGAACAGTAGATTGTTATACCTTCACTCCTGCCCTCTGGAGGTTGTTGCTGATGTCACTAACAGTTGTTTTAGGGTCTTTCTTTACAGCTGTCACAATGTTTCTGTCGTCAACTGCTGATGTTTTCCTTGATCTACCCGTTCGAGGTGTGTTACTTAGTACACCAGTGGTTTCTTTCTTCCTCAGGAGATTCCAAATGGCTGTACTTGCTATTGCCAGTGTTTGTGCAATGGTTTGATTGATTTTTCATCTTCTCTCAGCTTCACAATTGCTCGTTTTTCACCCATAGACACCTCTCTGGTTTTCATGATGGTTACACGTCTAACTAACTATAAATGCAGTCTTCACGGATCTGAAACTGAGCGCAGACATTCAGTGCTATTTATTGTTTGAATAATCAATTAATAGGACACACCAGGGCAACAAAACACACCTGTCAGTCACATGTTCAAATACTTTTGGTAACATGAGCAATGGGTGGGTTCAAACAAAAGGTGCTATCCTCTAAGTTGTGTATCAGATCCAGATGAAAATACCTGTAAATAAAAGCTGAAATGTTAATCTCTCATCTCATATTCATCTTTTGATGTCAAACACAAATATTTTCAGTCTACAGCAAAAATAAAGGAATTGGCTTTACTGTTCCAATACTTTTGGCGGGGAGTGTATATATATATACAATTTTATTTTAAAAACAATTCATTATTATTATTATTAATATTTTCATGTATTTATTTATTAATTTTTAGTACTGACAAAAAGTGTTACTTTTAATAAAATGTAATGATTTAAGTGATGTTATTTTGAAGTAGTCCAATGATGTAAATGGCACTTTTGAAGTAACATTCCTGTCAAGGAACGCGCTCCGTTGCACAACTTTCTGCCAGCTAGCAGACCTGAAACAACAACCCGTGATGAGCGTAGCAAAAACAAAACTAATTCTGCTTTCATCCGTTTGAACTATAGTTGGGCTGGGAAGCTTTATTGTGGCTGGCAAGGTGATAAGAGAGAGTGATCGTTTATTCTTTGCTTTCTTATGAATTGCCTCTGCTTCATTTATCATAGAGAAGGAGAATACAATACAATACATGCCTAGGGCCAACAGTAGTGTGTTTGTTTGTGTCCATGCGTGTGTCCTGAGGAGGGTTTGCATCGGTGTGTTTAGATTTGTATGTGTGTGTATGTATCCGTCAGTCCGCTGGGCCACTCTAATAGCAGCTATGCTCGAAGCCACCTCCATTTTTCTCTGTTCCTCTCTTCTTCTGCCATAATTGCAACCCAGAGCACGACTATGATTCAGGTCTGGAGTCTGTCTTTCAGCAGGCTAAACTACAACACCAGATCCCCCGAGACAATCCCTTCTCCTGCAGAGCACAGGTCATCCAGCATATAGCCTGGCAGAAGAACTCTTTCTCTCTGCTCTTATGTCTCTATAAAATGAGACATCTGTATATAGAGTTTCTGAAGATAATTAATACAGGCTTGCTTCCTGTAGAACGATGTGCGTGCGTGTATGTGTGTCACTGCATTTCTAATTCCTTTTACGAAGCCTCTTAGGCTTGCTAGATTTTCATGGCCAGCAATTAGCGACATCTAACACTCCAGCAATATGGCGGCTCTTAAGCGGAGTCAAAAAGCACACTCGAGGCGGGCAGCGTGTTGATTCTCTGTGAGGAAGGAGAAAACAGTACATTGAGCTAATTAAGCCCTCCTGAATGGAAACCAAGGTGATTTGGTGATCAGCCTTTAATTGCTGATGTTGGAGCCAAGCTCCTTCTTCCTCCCAGGCAGTCAAGTGGAAATGGAAGAAGGCTTGATAGAGATGTCACTGTTTGTAACGCAGTAATGAGACAAGGCAGCCCTTGCTAAGGTAACTATTATGATGTCTGTTTTGTTTCACGTTGGGTTGTGTATTGAGGAGGTTTCTTTTGTGTTAACTTAATCTCTGGTTTCTGCCAGGTGTGGTGGTGTTTTGGTGAGATTGTAATAAAGTTGCTTTGTCAGTTATGATCGTCGTACATTAATCGGGCCCGTTGATCATTTCAATGCTATGATATGTGATCTTTTCTGATCTGTTATCAGGGTATCAAAATTCAGATTGAAATCAGAGTTTGACTCCTTTGAGTTGGGATTTGAATTTTAAAATTCAGTTTATCACAGGTAAAATGTTATGGGAAATCAGGTGTTCTTTCATCCTAGTCCACAAAATTTAATTGATTAAATATTATGAAATATTTAACAAAATAACCAAATACACATTTCTGAATGGTAGTATTTCATCTATCAGTCCAATAACTTGTAGGCCAAAAAAATAAAAAATCTTGTTCATTTACATTTATTTTCATTTTACTTCCTTGTATTTAAATTTATTCTGTTCTTTACTGTTTGCTACCTCAATTTAAATTCAGTTCAAATTTAATTATTCATTAAATGAATTGGATTTTAAAAGTTAACATCAATTATTTTCTGCTTGTTGTCCGACTTTAAATGTGAAGTGTCTATTGTTTTAATTTTAAAATACTTTTTCCTATCCCAACTTAATATTCACAGACAGCAACAACAATCATAGTAATAATTTCTATTTTAATAATGAAAAAGAATACATATTTTATAACTGTTATAAACTGTTGTCGTTGTTGTTGTTATTAGTGTTATTTCAAAAAATATTCTTTTTTATTATTATTAATGTTTTTTAAATAATATAGTTATTTATTATTAAAATATTAAGAATAGTACATTATTATTATTATTATTATTATTATTATTATTTTGACTACTACTAGTACTACTAATAATAATTTCAATTCAGAGAGTATTGTTGATTCTATTGAAAATGGTGCAACACTCTGTCAGTTATATTCTAAGGGGTTTCCTGGTGCGTCCTTTTCTTTTGCAAAAAAACAAAAACTGTTCTAGCAACAAACAATTTGCAGGATTTAAAAAAAAAAAATGCTGATAAAACTTATCACATTGTGCCTGATTAGGAAATAATATAAAATCTATATGCTGTAACATGAGTATTTGAACTTGATTGTACCTTGGAAGCATGTTGTGGCAGTATAAACAGGTGTTCACACTGATGTAGATTTGCATCTGGCATCTGGTTAACCGCCTAAGCTGACCATCCAAACCTAGTGCTATTTTATTTTTTTTGCCTACTGATTTTTCAGTTTTCAGGGGAAAAAAGTTATAATTTCATCACTGTCAGCCATTATAACTGACAATGAGAGCCTGTGATTCTGACCTCTGCCCTTACAGTGCACTGCACCACACAGGATGGGCCAGCATATCAAAGCATAGATCAGCATCCGCCAGCTCTCTGACACAAACTTCTATTGCTGTTTTCAAAGTTTTTGCTCATGCCGACAAAAGCTCATCCAAGGAATCGGGAGCGATATTGTAAAGAAAAAGATTAACAGAGCAGATATTGAATTAAGTGGCCTATGATTGGTGGCTGTCACAGAATCCGTGAGTCTCCTGTGGAGAGATAAATGATTTGTGATGGCCACTCTTTGCTCTCTTCCTTTGAAAGCCGCAGATCAAATGGACTGCCTCCCGTCAGTGCCTCAGCATGGAGCTCTCGGGTGAGGCGAGGCAGAGGGCTGACTGACAGGAAGACGCCCGCTCTGTTTTAATATTTCTCATCTCTTCGTGAATTAAACCTCCACCTGGGATGAAAGACTCCACTCCCAGACACTGGCAAATGGACTCGGAACACCAAAATGATAGGTGGGGAAATTATGATTGGGGGTGAGAGGAATATCATATTAATTCAGGATCTTCAATATTGCTGATGGCTCAGTTTTTTCAAGATAAAATAGTGATGACAATTGTCTTTTTGTGAGTTCTTCCATCAAGCAAGACTGAGAGCAATTATGTCTTCTGTGTCATTCTGTGAAGCATCTGCTCTTTCTAGTTTGATAAGGTGATTTTTAAAAGTCAGTTTTGGTATGATTTCAAACAGTTTATTAGACAAATAATGTGTTAAAGTATTAACAAATTAAATAATTAAATATATATAGACATATAAAAATAATAAAGAATTAAATAAGAACATTTTGAGTTTAATTTCATATTTAATTAATCTCTCTCTCTCTCTCTCTCTCTCTCTCTCTCTCTCTCTCTCTATATATATATATATATATATATATATGTGCTTTAACTATTTATTTAGAAATATTTGAATTTAATTCATTAATTCATATTTAATTATATATACATATATATATATATATATATATATATATGCTTTAAGTACTATTTAAATACTTTAAATACTATTATTTATCATTTATATAGAAATAATATTATTAATATTCATTTTGATTTGAATTTAATTTATTAATTCATATTTAATTTTAAATAATATATATATAAAACACACACACACACACACACACATAAATGCTTTAAATACTATTTAAATATTTTATATAATATTAATTATATAGAAATAATAATATTGTTATCGATCTGTCTGTCTGTCTGTCTATCTATCATGTAATTATCAAAGCTATATGTAAACATACAGTAAAATTTGCCAATACAGAAGGGTGGAATTCTCAATAAAAAAAATAAAATAAAAAGATTATTTGTTTATTTTTATTTTACAGAAGTGGGCATCAGTTATTAATTTGTCAAGTAATTTACACATGTTTATGAAGGAAACAGTTGGTATCCGTTTTCTGGATGACAATCCAACAGGAAGACCAGTCAAAATCACGTTTGTCCTCTCACATGGTGGATTTTATGACCTCTCCAGCTCTAAGCTGAGAAATCTCATTGCGCCCTCGGCAAATGCTGTCACTGTGGCCTCTCAATATTCCTTTCATATTACCTTTGTTAGCAGTTGAACAAACTTTTATATGTTTACATAAAATAAGACATTGATCAAACTGTTTTTGCACCCGCCCCCGCGCACCAGTATTCATAACCAAGGGGGTAATTTTTAAATTCATTATACATTAATTATCAATGCGCAATAACGATGATGAGCCCTGGTAAATGCTTTCTTAAGCACGGCCATGTTCACCCATGCTCTAAACATTAGCAGGGCCCGTATAGCATGCTATACGCTAATTAAAAGCAGAAATGGGAGTTGTTTCAGCCGAAGCGAATGTGACATGGGCGACTGTTGTCATTGGGGACGTGTTAATAAACGAACCAGAGCTTCAGCCACTCGTGTTGTTTTACGAGACAGCGCACATAAAACGCAAGCACTGTAAACAGAGGCGCTAATCATCAAAAGAGCTTGTAAACACAAAAAGGTTGAGAGCGGTCTGGCGATGGACCACATGCAGGGCAATAATCTTGAATGCTGCCATCATACATAGAAGACATTGGCTATTTTTTATAGAGTAACACGTAAAATGAACTATTATTAGATGTTATTAAACTTTATCTTTGTTAGATACAAGATATCACTTGAAAATGAAAGTGCAGTCCATCAGTTTGCTCTTATGACTTACAGGAAGTACAGGCATTTTTGTTTATGTAGTGTTTTTAACCATCATGAGTAATATTTTTTATTTGTCAAGTAATGAGCCAAGTAACACACTGAATATATACACCACTGTTCAAATGTTTGTGGTTAGTATTTTTTTTTAAAGAAATTATTACTTTTCTTGAGCAAGGACACATTAAATTGATCAAATGTATTATTAAGTACACTTTAAAAAAATATTGAAATAGAAAACAGGTTTTAAAAATTTAATATTTCATATTTTCACTGTTTTTACTGTGTTTTTGATCAAATAAATGCAGCAGTTGTGAGCATAGGAAAAAAAACGTGTGATTTTTGTGTAATGTTTATATACATACATTTGTCTTAATCATATTTTTATTTGCCTTTAAATATTTAAGTATACAAAACCAAGAATATGTCTATCATACTTATTAGTGACATACAGTGTGTGACAGTTTTTTCATCCCATTTGAGATTTTTGGCACTAAGACAATTTTGTTGAAAATGTGACTTTTGAGTGAATGATAAATTGTTTTCCATGATTGTAATAACTTTTTAAATACATTTGTAAAGCGTTGCAATAAGTATGTTTAAATGCATGTTTCATTATATAGCCTTTGTTATTACATACTAGCTATGTTAGGGGTGTATTTCTGCTTGTTCACAGAAATAAATTTTAAACAAAAATTCCTACAAGCCATTCTTAGCACTTCCATCCTGGAGTCTCAGTCATTATGGTGAGAAAAGTATGTTTATGCGTAACACTCCATAAAATGTAATTGTAACGGATTTCTTTTAAAAGTATCATTCTCCAAAGCAGTTTTTAAGATCTGTGTGCTGTGATTGTGTTGGGCCCTGTAGGGGCAGATATAGCAGAGCTGCTGATTTGACACTGACAAACACACAACCCACAGGCCTGAAAATGACAGCCACTAAGAGCCTCTCCCTTCTCTTAACCAGCGCGATATTGATCTGATCCACAGGATTTCACTAACCGGCTCTGACACTCCAACCGAAGCCTCTCAGATCAGGAGACGAGAGACTAACCAGGGCCTACAGGTCTACTGTTTTTCAATATGATACAGTCCTCAAAGTAATTTTTACTTATACTTAATAAATTAAGGCAATCAATAATGATTTGTCGTGCATTATAGTGATTTACCACCGTTTAGGGGTCTTGTGAGTATCATATTTGATATGCAAATTTCTAAAGCCTCTAAATTATCACATGATCAAAACTTCTCTGAATAACCTGTTGTACACAATCTTCTACATGCCTTCTGTCATCTGATTTAAAGTTTATACTTTTTAACAAGTAAAAGTCCTTTTAGTATAATGTCCACTTTAAGGTCGTTGTTCACGTGACAAACTTGTATATTGTAAGTAATATTTTAAAATGGTCCCTTACCAAACTGAAGCAACTTAGGTTTACTTGATTATCTATCCATGATTAATTTTTAGGAAAATCATCTTTAATGTTTGTATCAAATAAGATACCTCAGGCTTTTGAGTATAAGCTCCATATTCCCCTATATCATACTAGATGAGCCATAAAAGCCTGATATTTCAAATGTAACTGTTTTTATCCATACAAAGAAAGTCAATGGGGTCCAAATCAATACTAAACACCATTGACTTTCATTTAATTTTTTTGGAGAGCTATTCCTTTAAATAGTGCATTTCAGCATTAGTTATATGATCAATGACAAAAATGTAAAAAAAAAATATTAGTAATATAACATTTATTAGTAATAATAATCAGAACCTCACAGTAAAAATGCTTTTTTCAAAAATGATTGGAGTACGTTTTATAAGAAAATACTATTGAAGTCTTTCTACTTCAAAATTTCACCTTATATTCAGTGTCACCTGCTGTTTCTTTGTAATTATTTGTAAGATTTACTAGCAATTTCTGAGTGAAAATTGTTTTAAAGTAAATCCTACACCAACATTTTTTTTCAGTCCTTTCTGAAGAAAATATAATTGATGCATGCTGGTGTAAAACTGGGCGCCAGGATGTAGCACCACTAACAAACAATTCTTCCACTGAATACTGTAATTCATTAGCTTAACTGTAGGCCGCTTGTGCTTGCCAAGCAACTACATAATGTAGCACGCTGTTAATGTGCAGTCACAGGTGTACATTCACAACAACTCATCCAATCAGACTGTAGAGCTTCTATCTGTTAACGTGTGATGTAATACCCATCGGATCTGTCAAGATTGATGCTATAGTTTCACAGCATTGCAACAGCAGCTGAGTCCAGGCCTCTGTGTTGTAAAGACTGTGCTGTAGCGCTGCAGTCACTTACGCTGTGTTTGTGTGCCATGCATCGCTGCCGAGTCTCTATGAAGGCCATCGCTGTTTTGACGGTTGTGTGCGGGAACCCTCAGCCTGCTCATTAATCTATATCACCCTCCATCACGGCAGCAGACGCGGAGAACAGCTCTGTCTCACTCACAAACTCAGTCATACTGACGACAACTCGCCTCCTCAATTCTCTGAACTCTGGCCCATCTCTCTCTTATTCTGTATCTACTCCACTCCTCGTTGTTTCCTTCTACTTTCCATCCTTGTCATTATCTCTTTTCCTGTTCACGTTTTTGCTCCTTCTTACTGTGTGTGCATGTATGTATTTATTTATTTGTGTGTATATGTGTGTGTCAGAAGACCTGATTCTGAATATGCAACTGTGTGTTTGGGGATTCTGACACTTCCGCTCTCTTTATCCACACAGACAGTTTTTCTCTGAAAAACAGCTTTTCTGCAACTCTTTTTCTTTTATTCATTAACCAGATCCTTAGAGCTCCCACAGCCAAGCCATTGTGATTTCCAGGACTGTAAAAGTCTTAGAAATTAATAGAGATTTTTATTTTTTTTGTATTTGACTCGTTTTCCAGTAAAAATATTTTTAAAACAAGTGGAAAAAAAAATTGTGCAATAAGACAGAATATACTTGTATTAAAGAAACACTATCATTCAAAAGTCTTATATGTTTGCCAATGCTGAATTTATTTGAGAATTAATAGATTAAAAACAGAAATATTAAAATAATATTACAATTTAAAATAATGATTTATTAATATAAAATATCAATATTAAAAAATATTTGTGAATTATTTTGAAATTATTATAAAATATTGTGAATGTTTTTGATGATTCTTTGATGTTCATGAGAACAGTGTTCATTTGAAATTTAAATATTTTGCAACATTATAAATATCTTTATTGTCACTTTTGATCAATTTAACGTCCTTGCTAAAGTTTTAATTTCTTTTAATCTGACCCCAGAGTCTTAATATCTTAAGCAGTGTTGTGTCTGAAAATAATTATAGTTTATTTTATAAACTATATACTATAGTTTATAGTTTTTTTAAAAGCTGGAATATTACAGAAAAAAAATATTTTTGCTGCATAAAACATATAATCAAAACGTTATGTCTAGTTTTAAGTGACATCTCTATGAAATTAGATTTTTAATTCTAAATCTGTTAATCACTGTTGACCCTCCAGTTTTGGAAAACAATTATTAAGTTTAAAAATTTTGCCCACTAATTAAATTGATTTGCTGCAGTGGCCGAACATTGTCAACTAATTAATATTAATGAGCCAAGCTGATAAAGTTTATAATTTATTCCAATATTCCATTCAGATGTTGCAAGATAGGTTCAGATTTCTCCCACATGAGTATCACAGTGTGTTTAAACATGCACGTAACCACTAAGCCTCGACTCCAACCAGAATCCTTGGGGTTCTAAAGCACAGCAGTCCAGAACTTGCCGCTGCATTGTCATTATGAGCTAGCATTTATTAGGAAGGTTCGGCTGCTTAAATGCTTGTCTTAATTGCACAGCTTTGGGGCACAATAGACACATTCTTAATTACGGAGGAGGCTGGTAACCATGGCACGAAGAAAGTCACCACACGGCCCAGTTCAAGAATCACCTTCTTATGTCATTTAACCTAATCACGTTTGATTGATTACTGCGGTCTCCAAACACAGCGCCCAAATGAGGGTCATTTTACACAGGAGGACCGCAGGGCACCGGGGCTTGTGTACACATACAGTATTTAATTGAGAGGTTGAATAATTCCAGCATTTTGTTCACATTACTATTTAGATATAGTACATTATGCATCATCATAATTGCACAGAAATGGAAAAGAACATACAGTAAAAATGTATTGGGAGATTTTTGCTTGTAGCTCTAACTTTCAAATAAGCCACAGTAAATTGGCAGTATATTAAAACCACTAGGTACTGACACTCTTTCATTTTTCATGTTGCCTAATGATTTTCTTGGATATTTAGCCCATATCTTGTTGGATAAGACACACCACCCCCTTGTTCCCACCCTTGTCTGAGATCTGTTCAGTATTTCAGCAGGAAAACATTTTGGTAAGTCCCAGCTTAATTGAACTTTCAGAGGTAGGAGTTGAATAAACAAGCTAGCAATGATTGCACTCCATAAATGGCATTTCACAAGAAGTGCGGATCCTCTGTTTGATAAAAAAGCTTGATCCGTTCCTTGTTAAAGCGAGAACGCTTACTCAACTTTTGAGTAACTTGGATGCATCAGTTGGCAGTTACCGCCACTTTGAAAAGACTGGCTTATGTAGAGAGGTGATCTTTTGTGTAGCTGCATGATGTTTAGAAACATTTTAAGCACTAAATGGATGCTTTTTACAAAATGTCAAAGTGCAGGAGGCCACCATTAACCTTTCGCAGGTAATACTTCTATATATCGCTTCCTTATTCAGCTATGCTTCTCATTCTCAGTTTCTTTCGTTCCGTCTCGAGCGCACTCTCGGAAAAACAGCCTCTCTCCCTTGTGTCTGTGAGCTGTGGATGTAGGGAAGGCATAATGAGGGAACTCAAAGCAGGTTATGATTGATGCTGTCCAGACCCGTGCAGGCCTGGTCTGCCCGTGCCAAGACTAGAACATTTAAAGAGGGCTGTTTTCAAAACTTTTTCCTCACCACCTTTATATGCGGCGTGAAGTCTTTCAGATGTTTTTCTTCACTGGCATGCTTATACATAACCCAGTTGTCCGAAAGTATTGAAAAAATGCTTAATTATTTTTTTGTTGATGAATTTGGGAGGAAACAGAGGAAGAGTGAAACACATAAGAGTCGTATTTAAAGGAATATGAATCATTACTCACACTTGTGTCATGCCAAACCGGTAGGATGCAAAAAGAGACGTTTAGCTTAATGTTCATGCTGCTGTTTGAAAGTGAATACAAACTTAAAGTTCTCAAGCTGCAAACATGACAAGTACTTCATTCGGATTGTGCGCTTTAAATTAATTTTATTTTATTGAAAGAAGCAGTGCCTAATGTTGTGTTCTGTGGTCTGTGGAAGAAAGTAAGTCATATGAATTTTCAACGACATTAGAGTGAGTAAATGATGACAGAATGTTCATTTTTGGGTGAACTATCCCTTTAAGATCTTTTCCACACATTTGGCAACATTTATGTAATTTATGTGAGTAATATCATAAGTGTTTAGTGAAACCAGGGGAGACGGCTGAGCACATCTACAGAGAGGCTTCACCATTAATTTGATGCTGTTTGGTGTCAAAGTTCTCGGCACAGAACTAGGCAGGAGAGACTGGCATATCGTCCAGGCTGTCTTTACTCTCTCTCTGCTGTGTAATAATGGAAAGACTGAGGTACTTCCTGAGATGGTGTGCTCTGTCCTTTCTCTCAGTCCTTGCTTCAATTTAGACATATTTGCATGTGAAAGTAACTTAACTGAATGCATCATATATGCACTGAGTGTGTTTTTGGCCTGTTACTTTGTGTAACAGTGTGGCCATCCCATTCCATCAATGTATCCATTGCACTCACATCCTGTAATTTATTAGTCACAGTATCAATTAGTGGTGCAACGGATAACAAAAATCACGGTTCGGATCATATTAAGGATTTTGAAGTTTGTTTTTTATTAATTACTGAAAGCATATTTTAAGTGCTTCTATACCACAGCAAAAACTACTAGCTGAACTAATAAAGTCAGTCATAAAACAAGAACAATTACACAAATTACAAGTGTAGATGAATACAACAAAGTTACTAATAAAGTCAGTAACACTAGTATTCAGGTGCAGAAATGTAATAATTAATTGTAAAATAACACAATAGTGTTCTTCACTGCAGGTATTTATAGGCTGCTGTCTCTTTAAGACCAAATGCACGTACCTAATACTGACACACATCCGGTTTCTTTCTCAGCTGTTTCGGTTCACTTAAGACATAACCGACTGTGTTTACAGGAATACTTGCCAAATGGGTATTTAAACATAAGTTTGTGTGTATGTTTCCATTCAAAGAGAAGTGAAAGAGGAATCAATCTGTGTGAATTGCGCAGTCTGAATCATGCCTCTCTCTCTCTCTCTCTCTCTCTCTCTCTCAGCGTGCGTGTTCTCTTTTGCTTGAATGGTTTAAAATTGTTTGAATGGGTAAATTGGCAAGACAAAACGTGCAAATTATAAACTTTCACTCTATGATGGTTAAACTTAACAGTTAACCCACGAATCACATGCGTGCCGAACCGTGGGGTTTGGTCCGTATGGATCACGGATCATCTACAATCCGTTGCACCCCTAGTATCAATGGCAATAGCTGTAATGTTGTAATAAATATATGTAGACTGGTTATGTAACAAAAATATGTAAATTGTTATACATTTTATATATTTTACATTACCAGTTAAATTGAATATAATTGACTACATTTGTTTCTCTTATCTTAATAATAAATATACACAGTACACATACATATATTATGTAAACAAAAACTGTTATTTTTGGATGCGATTAATCGTGATTAATCGTTTGACAGCACTACAAAAAACTGTAACAAAACAAAATTTACAGTGTCAGATAGAGCCCGATAGGAAATATTGAATTTGAACCATCATGTCAAAGCTTTGTATGACCAAAATCACAGTCATGGTGGTCTAACTCTCTCTCTCTCTCTCTCTCTCTCTCTCTCTTTTTAATGACACTTTTACTATCATTCACAGAGATCCAGGCAATGCTCTAGCACAGTGGTTCTCAACCTTTTTTGGGCCAGCGCCCCCCTACCCATTCTCCAGGTCCCTCACCGCCCCCCCATCAAATAAAACAGTCTAATTGTCTTCACTGAACATTACAGTTGATTATTATTTTGCATTTATAATGAGTATTTTTATTTTTATAAATAGTTATTTTCACAGTAACATTCAAATGTATGGGGTCATTATGATTTTTAAGAAATTACGTTAATTTAAGGATCCATTGAATTGATCAAATAAGACAGTGAAGTACTTTTTTACAGTGAAATATTTGAAAATAAGTGTAATAAGATTAATTTAAGCTTAGTTTTTAAGCATGTTGGTGATTTTCATTACTACAGCTTCAATGATGTTGAGATCTGATATACCTTGCCCCAAATTTAAAGAGACTTGATAAAAAATATCCTGTTTAGAATATATCCACAGGGGCATTTAAAAAAAAATTGATTTTACTTTGTTCTTCTGTTCCTGGAACTCTTGAACACCCTTTTACTGCTGTCATATGTACAGATGTTTTCAATTAGCTTTCAGTGAAAAATAACAATATTTATCCCTTAGTTTTAGAAAATAACAATATTTATCCCTTAGTTTTAGAAAATACCCTTTTTTAAAAGAATATATTGAATTTCCTTTTTTTTCTGACATAGTAGACATGGTAATTTTGGTGGGTAAATACCACATTTACACTTGAAAATGGAAGAAATATAAACCATCTTTTAATATATTTCATAGATTCTGTGACAATATTTCAAAGTTTGCTTACAAATACTTAAAAGTACAAACCTAATTCCAGAAAAGTTGGGATGTTTTGTAAAATGCAATAAAATCAAGAACCTGTGATTTGTTAGTTCTCTTTAACTTTTATTTAATTGACAGAAGTACAAAGAAAATATTTACAATGTTTTTGCTGACCAACATAAATGCATTTTATAAATATAAACAAATTTTGATTTTGATGGCTGCAACACACTCCAATTAAGTTGGGACTGAGGGAAAATAAAAATGAAAAGGCTATAGAATATCCAAATTAAAATATTTTGAAACAGTTCACAGTAAGCAGGTGGACTGGTAACATAGGCCAGGGTATCATGTTTGGGTATAAAATGATCATCTCAGTCTCAGTCATGGCTCATCACTTTGTGCCAAACAAATCAAAAATCACATTTCTCAATACAAAATCACAAAGAATTTAGGTCTTTCACCAACTACCATACCGTGAAAAGATTCAGGGAATCCAGATGAATCTCAGTCTGTGTAGGGCAAAGCAGAAAACCTCAGGTGAATTTGCATGACCTTTGAGCCTTCAGATGGCATTGCATGAGAAATCATCATGCTGCTGTGTTAAATATAGCCACATGGGCTCAGGAGTACTTCAGAAAACTGCTGTCACTTAACACAGTCTGCTGCTGCATCAATAAATGCAACTTGAATCTCTTTTACTCAAGGAGAAAGCTATCAATTTTATGCAGTGATAAAACCGGATTCTCAGGACCAGAGCTCATCTCAGATAGTAAAAAAACAGTGGAAGTGTGTGCTGTGCTCAAATGAGTCCACATTTCAACTTGTTTCTTGGGAAAAATGGATGTCAAGTTCTCAGTCCCAAAGACCAAAGGGACCATCCAAAATTTTCATCAGTGACAGATGCAAAAGCACACGTCTGTCATGATATGGGGGTGCAGCAGAGCAAACAGCATGGGTGACTGGCTTATGTGTTAAGGTGCCATTAACATGGAGGCATATATTGGTATTGTACAGAGACATATACTGCCATCAAGATGACGTCTTTCATGGGAAGTCCATAGTTATTAGGTCAAGATAATGCCAGCTCTCATTTTGCATGTGCTAAATTTTTGTTATTATCAATTAAATTTCAAATCTTGCTTTTTTGTTGTTGTGGTGTGCCAGCTATAATAATAAAAATAAAAAATATTTCTTGAGCAACAATCAGCATGATTTCTGAAGGATCATGTGACACTGAAAGCTGGCGTAATAGAGCTTTAGCATGAGAGGAAAACACATTTCAAAATATATTCAAATAGAAAGCAGTTCTTTCAAGTTGTAGATTTACTGTTTTTACTGTATTTTCTATCAAATAAATGCAAACTTACTGCAGAAAGGATTTGTTTCAAAACCATTAAATCTTACTGACCTTTTTTGAATGGTGGTATAGGCTAGGCTATATTTTATTTATAATATACACTATATTGCCAAAAGTATTGGGTCGCCCCCTTCTAATGAACAGGTTTGACTACTTTAGTAATTTCTATGAGTACAAATCTTAATGTTAAAGCATATAATGATATTCTAGGAAATTGTGTGCTTCTAATATTATAGCAAAAGTTTGGACAGGACCCTTTTCTATTCTAACATGACAATGCCTCTGTGTATAAGGCAAGGTTCAAAAAGAAAATTATTGATTCAGTCAGTGTGGAAGAAACTTGACTGGTCTGCATAAAACCAAGTCATAATCCCAGTTTAACACCTCTGGTGTGACTGTAAATGCAGACCTTGAGCCAAAAACTCATAACCAAACACCAATGACTTGTACATAAACTATATAGACAAAAGTATTGGGACACCCCCTTCTTTAGAACAGAAAAATGCACTTTCAAATCTGTGGCAACAACGATGGGAACATAATTCATGTATTTAAAAATTGTATTTCATTCTCTGTTGCAACAGTTTTGGAAGTGTCTAAAATGACTGTACCCATATGTACAAGTCATTGGTGATTGGTGATGAGTTTTTGGCTCAAGGTCTGCATTTACAGTCACACCAGAGGTGTTAAACTGGGATTAGGACTTGGTTTTATGCAGACCAGTCAAGTTCTTCCACACTGACTGAATCAATAATTTTATTTTTGAACCTTGCCTTATACACAGATGCATTGTCATGTTAGAATAGAAAAGGGTCCTGTCCAAACTGTTGCTATAATATTAGAAGCACACAATTTCCTAGAATATCATTATATGCTTTAACATTAAGATTTGTACTCATAGAAATTACTAAAGTAGTCAAACCTGTTCATTAGAAGGGTGGCGACCCAATACTTTTGGCAATATAGTGTATATCTTAAAAGCATGTATTTTAACCCATATATAACACTGAATGGCACATGGCATTCATGACATATTTGATTTGACTGGACTTGAAATATTATCATAAGTTTCCCAAGAAGAAAAAAAGCCACGTGAATATAAATTAGGCTATATTTATGTGCATTGAATAAACTCTTTAGAAATTTGTCAATCAGCTAATAAAAAGCATTTATATTAATTTTATTAAACAAGAAAAAGCATATCATGCTTTATTGTGTCTAAATGCCTATTGGTTTCACGGGAAGTTCATCAGCTGCGCTACAGAAAGCCAAGCGAACACTAAAGTAAAGAGTCAATGCTATGGAAATTATACACCGTCTAGTCTGCGGTAGTATTAACACTACTACACCGGGCACGAACGGCGCGACACGTTTTCTTCAAAGCGCATGGATCCCGTTATAATCAGTCATTCAGTAAATGAGTGCAAGCACTACAGTAAACGGATGTCGCGTTCTATTTTTGATGCACTCAACGACGCTTACGCTACAAACAAGTTGACATAGATACAGAAAGTGCACTTTGATGCATCCAGTGTAGAGACGGTGTTAGGATGTGGCAGACCATTTTCTTTTGCAAGTTTCAGCTCATACATTTGGTGTAAACTCGCCTTAACCAAACGCCCCCCAAGAACAGCGCTCCCCTTTCAAAAATATTGCTTCCAGCCAGTGTTAATTTCGTTAACGAAGACGACGACGAAAAATAATCGTCAACGAACCTTTTTTCTGTGACTAAGACATGGCTGGAAGCAATATTTTTGAAAGGGGAGTGCTGAGCTGTTCTTGGGGGGCGTTTGGTTAAGGCGAGTTTACACCAAATGTATGAGCTGAAACTTGCAAAAGAAAATGGTTTTGAAACTAATGTTGAAAACTAATGTCAACAGATTTGAAACTAATGTTGACGAGCTAAAACTAATATCTGATGATAAAAACTATGACGAAATATATGCCGCGTCTTCGTTAACAAGACGAGACGGGACTAAAATGTTATTTGAGGACTACCGGACATTCAAAGTACATCCTATAGCCTAGGCTAAGTTAACTGTCTTGTCTTTCAAATTGTGTGTCTCTGTCATTGGATGAGAGGCGTTTGTATATCTAGTCTCAGTATGGCAGCCACAGCGGTCAGAAAGGCTACCAAAATGCGAACTAGCGATCTGAAACAATGGCCTCAGCATGGGACATGGTGACCAGACGTCCCGTTTTTCCCGGGAGTCACAATTCGTTGTCGAATAACTTAAAGTTAGTGAAGGCGGGATAGGCGGAATCGCGCTGATAGAAGTGCTCTCTCTCGCGCGCGCGCGCGCTCCACTTCTTCAGTTCTCATACTGCGCGCGATCAGTTCTCAGTGATCAAATACACACACAGCAGTCCAAATGTCTGTAGAGTATCTCATGTAAACACAGTCGGTTATGGCTTAAATGAGCGTATAACAGGTGGGTGAAAACTCAATGCATGCCAGTATTACATGCATACCTTCCGTCTTAAAGGGACAGCGTTCCTAAATAAATACCTATCTGTGTCATCAATGTTAACTAACAAAAGATGTTAAATAAATGTATACTTGTTAAGTAAACCTACTGTATCTGAAACATGAGTTTAATCTGTATTTCTACCAAAAATGTAAATTCATTCCAGTTTTTCCAAGTTCAATCCTTGATTCAAATTTCTCATATACTTAATTGATTTGGTCTAAAGAGAGAAGAATTAATGACTATTTTAGTTAGAATACTACATATAAAATAGCTTCTGAAATAAATGTTGGTAACTGCAGTTTGACAAAGTTATGACTAAAAGTTGACAAAAAATGCAATGACTTTTCGTCGACTAAAACTAGACTAAAACTATGAAAGACTCAAATGACTAAAATGTGACTAAGACTATTAAGCATTTTCGTCTCAAGATAAAGACTAAGACTAAATAAAAAATGCCTGCCAAAATTAACACTGCTTCCAGCGCCCCCCGATGCTTTCCGAAAGTCCCCTGGGGGGCGGTACCACCCCCGTTGAGAAACACTACTCTAGCACCTATGACAGGCTGGGGGCTGCATCCAAAGCTCCTCGCTGTTCTTAGAGGGGAAGGACAGAGTCCATGTTGTGAAAATTGACCCATCTCCCGCTCGTTCCAGTGGAGGTCGGCATTAGCGTGTGTGGCGAGGACTGAGGTTTAGCTATTTGCTCTGCCCCCTGGTGCCCCTGAGGGCCGTTTAAAGGCATTTAAATGTCTCCCGCCCTGGCTGGCATGTTTGTTTTTGTTCTGTAGCCGGCTCATGCTACGTTTAATGACGCTGGCTTGAGTTTTGACTGATTTATCAGGGGCCATTAAGTCAGCGAAAAGGGAGCTGGAAAACACTTTTACGTCTGTTTCTGAAAACACAGCGACTGCCAAAGCTTCACACCGCCATGCTGCTGGCGTGTTGCTCTTCGGGGAGCGCCGAGATCGCAGGGTACATAAAGTTTTAAAGTTCCTGCTGGTGGTACATTGTTAGTGTTTTATTCAAGGTTTGTATAATCCTCCATACGGCTTGGGGAAGAGGAAAAGGCTTAAAAAACCAAAATCTGGCCATTTGGATCAGGGTGTTATTATGTTAGCGGTTAGCTTAAATACACAGACAGATTGATTAATAATCAGCATGCACAAAAGTAATCAACCACTCAAATTAACATGGAATAACACTCTAAATAACACAATAGAGCCTCAAAAATATGTATAATGTCTATGACAGTGGCCGTCAGAAAGCTTGTGAAAATGAGCAGCTGTTTCCGATAAGGACGTGTTACAAGTGACAGTTGTGTGTGTGAATGTACCTTTATCAGGAAGTGTTGTTGCCTATTAAATGAACCATCTGTAGGACAAGATTTTGGAGGCCTTGGGGACGTGTTTCTTTCCTGATAAAATGCTGGGAAATCAAAAACGGCCCCGTAATCAACATCTGCACGAGCAGAACGAGTCAAAATTGGCTGGACGCATACCCGTCCTTGCCCTGTCAATCACTCGGGTGAGAGGACGCCGAGCAGATGAGCACGTTGAAACGTCTACGCCCACGGTTCACTGTAAATTCCCCTTGAAGATCACTGGTGCCCACGCAAGGCTCATCTCCAGACCCACAGTATCTGCTGAATTTCCAGATATACCGGTGTCGCAGTCATTAGCCGAAGCGGTTCGCATTAAAGTCATTAATCGCAGACTGAAGTCGTTGTTCTCGTGGGTTTATTGCAGGATGAAGAATATTGCCGTGTCTGTCACTTTGAAAACTTCTCACCCGAGGTGTCACCTTATTTGTCAAAACAGTTCACGAAAGCGTTTCATCTTAGCTTAATTCATTCAATGCGAAGGCGCTACATATCTGCCAGTGAGACACATAGCAGAACATGCCATTGCTCGACATTACACAACGTTGTTTTCCAGCATTGTTTTTTTTCTTGTCCTGTGTATTTTTGTTGTCTCGGCAGGAAGGGGTGGGGGTTGAGACATCATTAAGACTGGTGGGATGGCTGGTGTCTTTCCAGATCATTCTGTCAATGAGAGTGCCACTGACGGTAGGCCATTGTTCGGCGTGGCAGGCAGGCAAGGCCTCGTCTCCTCTCCTCTCATCTGCGCGTGAGGCGGGCAGGCGGCCCGTCCCGGGCTCCGGTACCGGGGCGTTGATGATGTAAAGTGACACTCCGTCAGCTCTCATAAGACAACGGCCAGGCGTCGGCCCGCGCTTCCAGGGGCCATGCATAATTCAACAACAATGCAATATCCCCCCCTCACCGAGATGCAACATATCTACGTCCTCTTACAGTCCAAACCCTCTTCTGCCCCTGTCTGACACCAGTCGCAGAGCGCTTGCGCAGGTTCAAACACACACATGCATACGCACATGCACAAATGATCAGTCCGCCCTGGTAGCTGATGAACTATATGAACTGAGAGTGTCTTGTAAGGCATTGATCAGGTGTACTGGGGATATTGGCATGGCATTTTGCCCCTGTCAGTCAGCTTTATATTATTGCTTGAGCATAACCACTTATGGCTTGTTTGAGTTTTTTTTTTTCATCTTCGTATTTGACAGTTTAGAACCAAGATTTTAGATGCCAAAATGCTGTAAACAGAAATTCAATTCAAGTTTATTTGTATAGCGCTTTTCACAATACAAATCATTGCAAAGCAGCTTTACAGAAAATTAAGTTTCTACATTATATTTAGGAGCAGGTTATTAGTGGTGACTATGGCAGAAAAATGTACAGTAAAAATCATGCAGATACAAATTACACGTAATCAAACAGACGGTGAACACTATTAACTGCAATGAATATGTTGCGATTAAACTTTGCGATTAAACATGGCGATTAAGAAAAATGTGGTAGTATTAAATGTTGTTCCAGGGTTAGCATCGTCTTAGAAATGTCAATCAAATCAAATATTTGGTTGTAATTTTTATATATATATATATATATATGAAGAGCTTGGTTCCAAAACGCTATAAATACATTTTGATTAATTTGAGTAAAAATGTGTTTTCTTTACCAAGAAAGTGGCAAGATGAAAACCACTATTTTCTGTTTCTAACTTTCACATAGCATCTTTAGGTTATAATAACATTAAAAATTCAAAATACTGATTTTGATTTTCAAAGATTTATTATAAAAACTGATAATTTTTTTCCCCCAAAATGCAATAAATCCATGACACGTTTTTTTTTTTTTTCAAAATGAAATAAATCCATTGAATCAATATAAAAGTTATTTTTCATATTGAAACTGTTAAAAAAAAAAAATCAAAGTAAGTTGATCCACATATGACAGCCTCTGAACTTGGTCAATACTAATCTTATATACAGGCACTGGACTAAAAATACATTCAATCAGTCATCGCGCCCAAAATGAATTCAACGGGTCATCTTGTTAATGCTATAAATTAATTATAGCATTATAATCTCTATCTCTATCTCTCTTTTCAACCTGATGATCCAACGGTAGCTGCACGGATCTCAGGCTGCCTGGTGGACATCTCGGCATGGATGAAAGAACATCACCTACAGCTCAACATGGCAAAGACTGAGCTTCTTGTCTTCCCTGCCACTCTGACTCTACAGCATGACTTCACGATTCAGTTAGGCTCATCAATAATTACCCCATCAACTTCGGTCAGAAGTCTTGGTGTAATCTTTGATGACCAGCTGACCTTCAAAGAGCACATTGCAAAGACTGCTCGATCTTGCAGGTTTGCGCTACACAACATCAGAAAGATTAGGCCCTTTCTGACAGAGCATGCTGCACAACTTCTTGTCCAGGCCCTTGTCGTTTCTAGGGTTGGGTATCGTTTGGGTTTTTTTCGATACCGGTGCCAAATCGATACTTTTAAAACGGTGCCGGTGCCTGAACCGATACTTGTTTTATTTATATTTATATTTATACACATGCACACACGCACACACTGTATATGGAACTAATGAAGCTCCAAGAAATCCCCAATATGGACAAAGGCATTGCTATTCCTGTAACTGAGTAAACAGAAGATATAAATGTTTTGAATGATAAAAACAAATACATTAAACACTCGACTACGACAATATATAGCTTGTCTGTGTTATTCAAGCCATCTCTGGTATTTTCATAATAATTAAGTATATTTAAAATCCATTGCTAATCAATGCATTAGTAGCCTATGGAACATATTTTCTGCCTCATTCTGTCTATCAGATCACAAAAGGAAGCATTTAACTGGTGTTGTGGACTAAAAACGTTATAATGTTCTATTTTGTTGGTTTAAACAGGTTTAAAAACGCGAATACAAGTTAGCAGGCATTTTAATTAAAGCTAGGGCTGGGTGGTATATAGAGTTTGTACGATATATCATATATTCTTTATAATCTATACGTTATTATGAAGCAATACAGTTAATATTGATATACAGTAGTTTGATACGAGCGCATCTGATAAAATATCTAGGGAGGACACAGACTGAACTGCTGCGGAGAAAGTACATCATACAATTTGTTCTAAACATGTGACAAGCTTTATATGAAGGGCTATAAAAAAAAAAACTCGTAAGATACAGTAGCCTATAGTTTATAGTTTCAGTTTAAAGCGGCTCGCGCTCACAGATGCTCTGACAGAAAGGCTGCGTGTGCCGCTGACAGATGCTTCTCGCGCTGTTGAATGTGTTTGCAGTTTTCCGTGATGCATAACTTACAATTCACAGGTATATTCTCCATGTTATTCTCCATGGTATATTCTCCATGTTCCCCATGTAAATGTTAGAAAGCCATGGAAATATTTCCATTTTGCTGTCAGAAGTGCGTGAGCTTCTGCTTTGCGATTCTCTGCTAAACGTCACAGACTTCATTTAGAACGAGCGCCGCCGTGCGCGTGCGCGCCAAACAGACGGCGCACAGTAAAATAGGAGCGCAATAACTCTGACTAAAATATACATTTTGCTGAAATATTTGTAGTTGTAGCCTGTGATGCTTCTTACGTGCGTTTCGGAGAAACAAAGGACAAATATTTTAATCGATCGCTCAGGCATGGCACCGAAATGAGGCACCGAAATCTGCGTTCTGATTCGGTTCTAGTACATACCGGTTACATAGGTACCGGTGCCGTAATGGTACCGGGTTTCGGTACCCAACCCTAGTCGTTTCTAGGCTGGACTACTGCAATGCTCTTCTGGCTGGACTTCCATCAAACACAATCAAACCTCTCAAATGATTCAGAATGCAGCTGCACGACTGGTCTCAACGAGCCAAAAAGAGCCCATGTTACACCTCTCTTCATCTCCTTGCACTGCTACCAGTTGCAGCTCGCATCAAGTTCAAGACACTGATGCTTGCATACAGAACGACCACAGGCTCAGCACCCTCCTACTTCCACTCACTATTACGAATCTACATCCCCTCCAGGAGTCTGAGATCTGCTAGGAGCGACGCCTTGTGGTACCTCACAGAGAGGCTCAAAATCACTCTCCAGAACATTCTCGTTCACCATTCCTGGCTGGTGGAATAATCTTCCCACCCCTATCCGAAATGCTGGATCCTTGTCAATCTTCAACAACAACTGAAAACTCATCTCTTTCGGCACTACTTGACTTCATCCTAAAAAAAAAAAAAAAAATCTTAATCTTTCCCTTTATCTTTCTCTCCTTCCCTTGCTAGCTTGTACTTATTTGAACAATGAATGAGACTTGGTGTTACGAGCACTTCCTCTGTCTGATTGCCTCTTCAAGATGAATCGCTTTATGTATTCCCCAATTGTAAGTCGCTTTGGATAAAAGCGTCTTGCCAAATGACTAAATGTAAATTACAACAATAAAAGAAAATTTCATCATGAACAAGAACATGAACAACAATATCACATTAGACCACAGAAATTCCAAAATGACATTTCCCTTACATTCAACTTCCAAAAGTGCATTCATCTTTGCCATGTTACATTCATTTAGTCGACTAGTGCTATAAGCTGAATTAACAAAAACATTAATGGCATTAATAAAAACACTTACACTGACAAGCTACGCAATATCGCATTCATAATCGAATGCGATTCATCTGCGATATTGCGTAGCTTGTCAGTGATCTATGTCTCTGTGTATTAAATGCTGCTCCATCTGAAAAGCACATGATGGAGATTTACTACTAATCACAGAACTGGCTTTACTGATGAGATGCGCATGATAATCACATGCGAATTATCGTGCAGCCCTAATTTCTTTGTTTGTTTGTTGATAACAAATTACAAAGTAGATGAGGAAAACTAGGATGCCGGGTGTATTCAAAGCATTACTGTTTACAATGCGTGGAATGGTGCGCTGTGATTGGTTGAGCGGATGTATCACATTCTGCAGAGAAGGGAGACTGGCGTAAAATTAAAAATTGACTTTTCAATACCGACCAGATAAAATACATATTTTGGCGGGAACTCGTTTATTTTTTTTAAATGCAGTTTATCGCGTTTTGGAACCAAACTCTTCGAACACACACACACATATATATATATATATATATATATATAGCAGACAAACATGCAAAAATATATAAAAATAAAATTGTATACATATTTATATACAGTATATATATATATATATATATATATATATACATACATACAGGTGCATCTCAATAAATTAGAATGTCGTGGAAAAGTTCATTTATTTCAGTAATTCAACTCAAATTGTGAAACTCGTGTATTAAATAAGTTCAATGTACACAGACTGAAGTAGTTTAAGTCTTTGGTTCTTTTAATTGTGATGATTTAGGCTCACATTTAACAAAAACCCACCAATTCACATCTCAAATTAGAATATGGTGACAAGCCAATCAGCTAATCAACTCAAAACACCTGCAAAGGTTTCCTGAGCCTTCAAAATGGTCTCTCAGTTTGGTTCACTAGGCTACACAATCATGGGGAAGACTGCTGATATGACAGTTGTCCAGAAGACAATCATTGACACCCTTCACAAGGAGGGTAAGCCACAAACATTCATTGCCAAAGAAGCTGGCTGTTCACAGAGTGCTGTATCAAAGCATGTTAACAGAAAGTTGAGTGGAAGGAAAAAGTGTGGAAGAAAAAGATGCACAACCAACCGAGAGAACCGCAGCCTTATGAGGATTGTCAAGCAAAATCGATTCAAGAATTTGGGTGAACTTCACAAGGAATGGACTGAGGCTGGGGTCAAGGCATCAAGAGCCACCACACACAGACGTGTCAAGGAATTTGGCTACAGTTGTCGTATTCCTCTTGTTAAGCCACTCCTGAACCACAGACAACGTCAGAGGCGTCTTACCTGGGCTAAGGAGAAGAACTGGACTGTTGCCCAGTGGTCCAAAGTCCTCTTTTCATATGAGAGCAAGTTTTGTATTTCATTTGGAAACCAAGGTCCTAGAGTCTGGAGGAAGGGTGGAGAAGGTCATAGCCCAAGTTGCATGAAGTCCAGTATTAAGTTTCCACAGTCTGTGATGATTTGGGGTGCAATGTCATCTGCTGGTGTTGGTCCATTGTGTTTTTTGAAAACCAACGTCACTGCACCCGTTTACCAAGAAATTTTGGAGCACTTCATGCTTCCTTCTGCTGACCAGCTTTTTAAAGATGCTGATTTCATTTTCCAGCAGGATTTGGCACCTGCCCACACTGCCAAAAGCACCAAAAGTTGGTTAAATGACCATGGTGTTGGTGTGCTTGACTGGCCAGCAAACTCACCAGACCTGAACCAAATCTGTATTGTCAAGAGGAAAATGAGAAACAAGAGACCAAAAAATGCAGATGAGCTGAAGGCCACTGTCAAAGAAACCTGGGCTTCCATACCACCTCAGCAGTGCCACAAACTGATCACCTCCATGCCACGCCGAATTGAGGCATTAATTAAAGCAAAAGGAGCCCCTACCAAGTATTGAGTACATATACAGTAAATTAACATACTTTCCAGAAGGCCAACAATTGGTCTTATGAAGTATTCTAATTTGTTGAGATAGTGAATTGGTGGGTTTTTGTTAAATGTGAGCCTAAATCATCACAATTAAAAGAACCAAAGACTTAAACTACTTCAGTCTGTGTGCATTGAATTTATTTAATACACGAGTTTCACAATTTGAGTTGAATTACTGAAATAAATTAACTTTTCCACGACATTCTAATTTATTGAGATGCACCTGTATATGGCTTGTGACCCAACACAGTCACCCAGGGAGTGTTTATGTAAACGTGTGTGTATGACAGACAGAGAGAGACTTTACTGCAGATAAATGTAAAAACAATAGATACTAGCAAGAGTTTCTCTCACACATGATTTTAACACACACAGGAGCTCTCTGACATTAGATCAAAGAGGAGAATGGCAGAGGTGTGGAGGATGTAAGAAGTTTGTGTGTGTGTGTGTGTGTGTGTGTGTGGATTACAACATTAGATGAAACTAAGGTGGAAGGGGCCTTTTTCACGCATGTGTGAGTTTGAATGTAGCTCATTCATCGCGGGGCTCAGAGATCCTGCATAATAATGGGCGATGCTGTAACCGAGTCAGACCGGAATAAAAAGATGGAACGGACAGAAGGAAAAAGAGAAGAAAGAAAAAGAGCGAAGGCATTGTCTGCTAGTCCTTTCATTATATTATTTCCCCCCACCTCCCCGCTATACCTACATGAAGACGTTCGCTCACCGTGCCGTTAACCCCAAACTACAGGGTGTGTGATGATAGACAGGACCGTCATTTTGGCAGTTTAGACTAAACAGTTCTGATGAATGTATCGGTGGCAGCTAAATGTGGATCTTGTTTCCAGCCTTTCCTGCAGCAGGTTTATCTGTGAGATCTGAGGCTTAAGAAAATGTCTGGGTGTTGGAGCTGTGACACAGCGGTTAGCACGTGCTTCAGGCGTATTGAGCCTGGGTGCTCATGTGGGGAGGTTCTAATCTGACTCTTTGTCAGTTGTTTCCTAATCCTCTTTACCCCCTCTATCCCTAATAATATATTGTCTTCTAAGTAGAAAAATCCTTATTTTATAAAAAAAAAAAATCTTATTAACAGAGAAAGCAACAAATTATTTTTTTATTATATTATTATTATTATTATTTTATTTGTAGGCCCTTTGGCTACTTCTATTGAGAATACAATTAGCCTATATACATTTTTATTAAAATTAAATAAATAATTACAACCCTGCCCCACAATTTAACTGTTAATAAATAGAAAATATTTTATTTTATTTTATTTTTATTATATTATATTATTTTATTATATTATAAAAAAAGATAATAAAAAAAGAATATATATATATATATATATATATTTTTTTTTTTTTTGTTCTATACTCAATCACATTATCAAAGGAAGTAGCCCAAAGGTCCACAAATTAAAAACTAATAAATGAAAAATTAAAATATAAAATTATTTGTTGTCTCCTATATAAATAAAAAGTAGGGATTTTCGAATCATTATTTATTATTATTATTATTTATTTTTTTAAATAAAATATTTTTCAACTTTATATTTATAGAGAGAAGTCAACTTTATTTCAAATTTTGTTATTTTTTATTTTTTTTAATTGACTACTTCTATTGATTATAGAACATTTTCTTATAAAAAATAAAATAAATAAAATATTGTCAACCTGACCAAAAATATAACAATTCTTAAATACAAATGAGATTAAAATTGACTAGTTTTATTTTCTAATCCTATTTACCCCTTTGTCCCCAAAAATGTATTGTCTCCTCTCAATTTAAATGAAAAAAATCATTTTTTAAATAAAATAAAACTTTTAAAAATAAAATAAAATAAATTATTGCCACAAGCTAATAAATAAATGAGAAAATGAGAATGAATAAATGAGACTGAAATCAACTGATTTGCCCAAATTTGGCAGAGATTATAGCTGATATGTCCGTCACCATTTTATATAGGTATAGTGTATGTATGTATATGTGTGTGTGTGTGTGTGTGTGACAGAGAGTGAGTGTGTGTATGTATTATATTAAAGGTGTGGATTTTTTTTACCCCCTTTGCAGGGTGGGCTCGAGGGCGGACAGTTCAGTGTCTCTGAAAGAAGATAGATGAGCCATCACATCAGTCATCACCCAGTTTAACATGCCGCCCCAGTCCAGCTGGGGGCCTGTCGGTGAGGCCTCCCCAATCCTTCCCTTCATTTCTGTCTTTCTCTTCACCCTTAAAGCATTCCTCCGTTACTCTCCTCTTCCTCCACCTCTATTCTATTATATTCCCTTCTCCGTATCCCCTCTTTTTGCCTTCCTGCTGTGCGACTGCATAATAAACTCAGGTAGCGGCCCTTCCTGCAGACAAATGAAGCCAAAGGTTCTTCCCTGTCAGAGAGGGGAGTATGATTTCAAACGCACAGACAGGCGTCACTTCCAGTCTTTATCCATAATTCGTTCTGCTGTGGCGCACAGACCGAGAGTCCTGATGAGGAGGAGGTGCTGTGCTGTTCTGCTCGGCGTCCCACTAAATTCAGCACCGTGGAGGTGAATATGGAATAGGGGCCTCCGCCGGGAACCCTTGCTGCTACAGAAGAGATTAAAATCACGGGGAGATTTTTTGGGGCCTAAAGCAGTTTTTAGGCCCTGAGAAGCATTTGAGTTAGTAGAGTGGCCCTCGAAAAGCATTTAGACACTTAAGGCACACTTAAAAATGTATTAATGTCACTGTATTAACAAAATATCAAATCAAGTAGTGTTTATTTGAAAGAAAGATAGCACAAGCACACTTTTGAGGCAAAACATTTGACAAAAAAAAGTAGTTTGTTGACTTTTAATTGTTTAAACAATACTGTTCAAAATGGAGACACATTAGTCAATTAAGTAAATGTAAAACATTGGACACTTGTGTGGACTTAAAGGGATTTGATTTCATACACTAAAAATTACCAGGGACCAGTTGATTAAAACTAAAAATCACAAAGAATAGTTCTGAAGAACTGAAGGTATAGCATCGTTTGATTGCAGATTCCACTTTTTGATAGTTTGATACTTTGTCATTTAACATAATTTATGTGTGTCCTTAATTCTTTTTGAGGCTTTTGTACTATTTAGGTTTTGTTTAAGTTTCTGTAGTTTTTTTAAATGGTCCAAAAGGATTTTTTTATTGACCAAAAAGAGATTGGCAGGGCATTTTGTCACTCATCTGCATGAAAATTGATATTGTTTCTTCAGTTAGCTTGTCAGTATGATATTTGTTATCTTGTTGCATGAGGAAAAGATGGAAGTTGTTTCAACACAAAAGTTAAAAAGCACTTACCACACAATTTCCATGTGTGGAGTGAATTAAATTTCAGTAGATTTTACAGACTAGTCTTTTTACATTCAATTTTCAGTAAAACTAAAAAAAAATCTGATAGTCCAAAAAAGACAAAATATATATATATATATATATATATTAGTGGTGTCAAAATTAGCGCGTTAACGCAGGAGATTATTTTTTTCAGATTAACGCGTTAAAAATATTTTAACGCAATTAACGCAGGGGCGGGGCTAGGATTGGCCACCCCATTCACAACGGCTGCCTCTGTCTCTTTTTTCTTGAAAAGGATTGCGTTTATTTAGATGCAGAATGTCTTTATGACCACATCAAACGGGAGACGTTTCAGACGCGTGCATAACGTCGCCTCCGCGCCAGGCGCGAGTCAAACGAGCGTGGAAAAGATACTGTGCTCGTAGCACGCGCTCTTCAAATACATGCATAAAGGTGCCGGCGTGCACTGTAGCCTGTATCATTTCATATCAAACAGCGAAAGAAACTACGTGCATGCAATGTCCTAGTTATGCCGTCAGTTAAGGCACGAAGTTATCAAAAAGGCGATTAAAGCTGCCTTAAAACTGTGTGCATGCATGCAATATGTTATATATGCGTCACATTTAAGAACATGTCTCTGAAATGGTTTTCAAAACTTTCCTGAGGCACCCCAGCACCGTCTCCCTCATCTAACACACCCGATTCAACTCGTCCGCTCATTAGAAGAGACTAAGACCTGAAGTGTGTCAGAAAGCAGCAGCAGCTTTTAAAGCAATAGCAGGCAAATAAGCTAATAACCAGCTGCTGTGATGTCTATTAATCCAAGAACAAAAGAAAAAAAAGAGGAAATCAATCACTTTTATAGCTTTAAGGGGTTCATCTACATTTAATTTAGAATTTAGAGTTTGGTTACTATTCATTTTCTGTATATTTCTGCTGAAGGGCACAGGTAGCTAAATATGTCATTTATTGTAATGGGTTTGTGTGAAGATTGTTTTAAGTTCACTTAAATTAGAAGTTAAGTCTAATAAATGTTAAAATTGATAGCTGAACGGCTACAGTCAATGGTTAAATATTAAGGGGGAAAAACAATTTTATAGAGACATCAGTAGTATTGATATCAGTGATGCTGGCCTTCAATCATAAATAAGATGCCATTAAAGAAATATTAAAAATATACTGTCTTTATGTTGTTTGTACATTGTACATTTGAAGATTGAATGTGAAATTATTGCAATATAAAAGTATATTTAATAACTTTAATGTTAGGTGGGATTAATCGCGATTAATTTTAGAAAAAATGTGCGATTAATTAGGTTTTTTTTTTTATCAATCGACAGCACTAATATTTATATATATGTATATGTAATCTATACAAGCTATTAAATAAAAAAAAAGAAATACAAAGTAAAAAAAAAAATTATATACCTGTATATATATATATATATTTAATTGAATAGTTATTTTTACTTTGCATTTACTTGCATTTAATAGCTCAATAAAAAGTAGATTTTATAGATAAGTAATGCAGTTTACATAAAAATAAAACGGAAGTAGTAGTTTTTATTCTTTCTTTCTTTTCTTTCTTTTCACCCGCCGTTCTCCGTCTCTTTCTGGCTCTGGTTGTGCTGGGGAATACAGATGTGTCTCGAAGTCCTGATTGCGATCACGTTGTAGCTGGTGCAACGCTATCTGCCCAAAAACCTGTGAATTGATAATCCTCCTTTTTATTACAAAGCCCAGGCCAGCTACATGTAATAATTTATACTTGCTGCTATCTCTCTAGAACAATACATCAGCCTGCTTCATGAAAGATGGTCCACGCACAAGCTCTTTTTCAAACCCTGCCCCCTCCATTTTTGTGGTGAAAAAAGAAACAAGCAGTGGATAACCAGGGGACGACAGACAGCTTCGTTTTAACACAACATATGCATTTGCGTTCTGTCGTGTAATTAAGGGAAGAGAGGGATTTCCTACACAACAACGACTAGCTTAACAAGCATGTTTAGTCAGCTATCGTTTACCATGCCAACACAGCAGTGTGCAAACAAGCCGACGACTCGGCTGTCCCCCCACTGATCCCAGCATGCTCGGGGAAAAGGAGGGAGGGAAACAAACGGAGAGAGAGGCAGAAAGTAATGTGAAAAGGAGTGATAATGGATCAAGGAACAGAAAAGATGATTTTAAAAAGAAGGTGGTGTGGGTTTGCTTAGTGACTCCGTCTGATAAAGCGCCTGTACCTATTGCGTACCGCATTGGGAGCCGTTCAAACGGGCGGCGGCGAGTTAAATCACATGAAACAGGTGATTACACTTGGGCTTGAGAAGCGTTTCAGAGTCTGATACCTTCAAGAACGCGCAATTGTCAATGATATTGAATTCCAATGGACTTTCAGAAGGTTCTTTGCCACCCAATGTCACAGGGCTGTCACGAGAGACAGGATTGATTTTGTCATGCATACGGTCCCGCTATAAAGTACTGATCATCTTTAAAGGTAAATGCTTCGAGCAAGGACTCGCTACTTATTTATGGCCCTTTTTAGTTGGAATGTTTGTAAAAAGCAGTGTTGCTAACTTATTTATTGCCCCTTTGTGTGCAGTGTTACACATTGTATTAGCTATAAAATGTAGGGCCCTGTGATTTCACTGGTGCAGAAAACACGGACAGAATTGCAGAATCCAGTCATAAAAATTGACTTCACTGTATAACACAGAATGTCAACGGAATTTAGCAAAAATTTGGAGTAAATCAAAAATAGGGCTGTACACTTGATCAAATCACATTATGGACTAGTGTCTTTGACTGTTACACCGCAAAAAGACTGTTAAATATCAAATAGGTACTCAAGCAGGCATGATGCTTGTGGTGTTTTCATCGTTTGCCATCTCACTATATGTGACCCTGGACCACAAAACCAGTCATAAGGGTCAATTTTTTTAAATTAAGATTTATACATCACCTGAAAGCTGAATAAATAAACTTTTCATTGATGTATGGTTGTTAGTATTGGACAATATTTGGCTGAGATACAACTATTTGAAAATCTGGAATCTGAGGGTGCAAAAAAATCAAAATATTGAGAAAATCGCCTTTAAAGTTGTCCAAATGAAGTCCTTAGCAATGCATATTACTAATCAAAATTAAGTTTTGATATATTTACAGTAGGAAATTGACAAAATATCTACATGGAACATGATATTTACTTAATATCCTAATGATTTTTGGGATAAAAGAAAATGTATTGTTACAATGTATTGTTGGCTATCGCTACAAATATACCTGTGCTACTTATGACTGGTTTTGTGGTTCCAGGTTCACATATGAGAACATGAACACATAAACTTCATCTCCAGAGTTGCTCTGAGAGTCACTTCACATGCATTTCACCAGATACACACAGAAACTCAAAGGCCTTCATTACAACACACTATAATAAACATTTGGGTTTAACTTTTATGACAGAAATATATTACTATTGTGTACTATAATGCACTTCTCAAAGTATTAAAAATAATATTAATACAGTTTATTTAAAGGGGTGGTTGATTGCGATTTCACTTTTTTAACATTAGTTAGTGTGTAATGTTGCTGTTTGAGCATAAACAATATCTGCAGACTTGCGGCGCTGAAAGTTCAATGCAAACGGAGATATCGTCTTTTAAAATTCTGGCAGTTTAATGCCTACAAAAACGACAGGTAAGGGACTACAACGAGTTACTTCCCGGGTTTGATACGTCACAGACCCAGATAAACCCTGCCCCCGGGAACACGCAGCAAAGGGGGCGAGGCCATGCTGCGCTGCTTTAGAGAAGAGGAAGAGAAAACTAGGGGTGCACATAACAATCTATTCATATGAATCGCGATTCTGTCTTCTAACGATTCTAATGGATTCACAAGTTTCAAAATCATTAAAGCAACGGTTCTTAATACTGTTACTCGTGTCGCCCTGCTCTGCATCTCTCTCTCTCTCTCTCTCTCTCTCTCTCTCTCTCTCTCTCTCTCTCTCTCTCTCTCTCCATCTCTCATTCAGATCGTCAAATAAGCTCCAACAAACTTCCAATTATAGACTTATTTTCACACAGCAATGAGAAGCATTATAAATGGACACGCGTGCGGTTGCTGTGCTGTATTAAAGCTTTAATCAGGATAAAACCGTATATTAAAAGCTAACAGAAGCAGTAGCACTTACAAATAGCAGCGTATTTAAAAGTATGAGACAACAACAACCAAACATACCATTAAGAGCCGTGCTTGCACAGGTTCTGCACGATCCTCTTCACTAATATCCTCTGGGTCTCAATCGGGCTCAAATTGATAAGCATTATAGACAACGCCACTGTTTACAATTCAACCGGAGCGCATGCCGCTGAGGAGAGGGGCGGGACGTTTAGATGTGCTCTAGAGGCGGTTTAAGCCAATCACAACACACTGAGCCAGCTAACCAATCTCAGCCCATCGAGGGAGGGGCTTCATAAACCAGGAAATAAATCGAGGCGTTTGTCAGAGAAGGGACAGAGAGGTGTGGAATAAAGGTAAATTATGTGAAAAATAATGCGTTTTTAAAAAAACAAGCATGAACACATGCTAGACTGCACCCCATAAACACAATCAAGCCTAGAAAAAAACCAGTCAACCACCCCTTTAAACGTTATTTTTTAAAGAATTTCTCACAATATCACAATTTCTCATAAGTATTTTCAGTTTTCAGTTTCAGTAAACATCTGTTGTGCACACCTTTGTTTGCCAAAACATTAAAGGAATTGTTTAAATTTGATTTGCTTACATTTTAAAAGATGAATTAAATTGTTAAAGTTTTATGCATTCGTTCGATTTCCACCTTTTTATACTAAATTTACATTAAATCCTAAATCAGACTACCTGAAAAATAAAATGCAACAGGTTTCATAGGGCATTTGTCACGAATCTTGTCTATGAACTTCCATTAACTCACCACCAGAGGTCACTCGCTCACCACATGGACTCTTGCACTATACTAACTGTTGCACGCCACCTCAGACTACAATTCCCATCATCCATTGCACTGACGACACACACAGCTGATTGCACTGATCACACAGCTGATTGCACTGATCACACACCCTACATAAACCATGGACTTCCTCTTCCTCTCTGCCGAAGCACATCAAACATTGTAAGCACATATCGCTACCCTAGCTGATAGCTACCTTACGGAGCCTATCGTAGTTTTCATAGTCTTTGTCATAGTCATAAGTCTTGCCTTGCCTTGCCTGTTTTGGATTGTGTTTTCCCCTGCCTGGATTATTATTGTGTACCTGGATTGTCTCTCTTTGTCTTGCCTCATGTGTGACTGTTTGCTGTGTATCGACCCATGCTCGTTTCTGACCATGTCTTTGAATAAAACCCTGCAGATGGATCCGCACGTTTCATGTTCTGATCATCTCGTAACAGAATACTCGGCCACACAAGGATCCAGCAGATTTTCCAATGAAAATCTGGCTAATGGCTCAGAATTACCAGACTGTATGTTAATAGACTTTTTCTGTGATGGCCTTAACCAGCCTTTAAAATCTAAAGTGATTCATAAGGGTCCTTGTTCGTCACTGAGTAATTTTCAGGATTATGTTCTGTGGACTGTTGGTTCAGCATTCACTGTGGGTGTCACGGAGGAACACAATACCACACTCACAAGTATGATAGCAGCCGCGCTGGAGCACACTCACAAAATGGCGGCGACAGCGGAGCCCATTCACAAAATGGCGACCACAACAACACCCCGTCATATCATTGCTGCCAGTCATGAGTCAATTCAAGTCACAGTTGATGTTAAAGAGCCAAGTCAAGTCACAGTTGATGTTAAAGAGCCAAGTCAAGTTGCAGCTGATCTTAAAGAGCTAAGTAAAGTCGCAGCTGATCTTAAAGAGCTAAGTAAAGTCACAGTTGTTAATGAGCCAAGTCAAGTCACTGTTGATGTTAAAAAGCCAAGTCAAGTTATAGTTGATCGTCGTGAGTCCAGTCAAGACACAGTTGAGCGTCGTGAGTCCAACCAAGTCACAATTTATCGTCGTGAGTCAAACCAAGTCACAGTTGATCGTCGTGAGTCAAGCAAGTCACAGTTGATCGTCGTGAGTCAAGCCAAGTTACAGTTGATCGTCGTGAGTCAAGCCAAGTCACAGTTGATCGTCGTGAGTCAAGCCAAGTCACAGTTGATCGTCATGAGTCAAGCCAAGTCACAGTTGATTGTCATGAGTTAAGCCAAGTCACAGTTGATCGTCATGAGCTAAGTCAAGTTACCGTTGATCGTCATGAATCAAGCCACGTCTCAGCTGATCTGCCAGAGTCTCTTCACGCCTCAGCTCATCTGCCAGAGTCTCTTCACATCTCAGCTCATCCTCCAGAGTCTCTTCACGTCTCAGCTCATCCTCCAGAGTCTCTTCACGTCTCCGCTGACCTTCCAGAGTCTCTTCACGTATCCGTTTGACCACCCAGAGTCCTGTCATGTACTGTCCATCACACCCGGATATTCAAGGTAAGTTCTTCGATTTCCCAGTCTGGTATCCAGTGTGAGGGATGCACCACTGGTGTCTGCACGCGCAGCTGGTATCCCCAAACCCACTCACTCTAGCCCTTATGTTCCTGAACTGACTTCCCTGTCTGAAGCGCTTCCGATGATGGGGATCGCTTTGTTGCGTTTGGGCTGCGTACACCACTTCTAAACTGCCCCAGGCGATGGCACCCGCTGCAGCTTCTCCAGAGGTGGCGGCACATGCTGCAGAACCTCCCGAAGCGGCGGTGCTCGCTTCAGCTCCTTGTATGGTGGTGGCGCCCAGCAATGCATGTCCAGCCCGTCATATCACGGTCGAAGGAACCGTAGATGAGCACTGTACCTGTCCTGTTAATGCACTCGCAGCCTGTCATGTCACGCTCAAAGGTACCATTGCTGAACTCTCTGCATTTGTTGAAACTCCTGATGGTACTGCTTTAGAACCTCTAGAGGTGGCGGCATCCACTGCAGAACCTCCAGAGGTGTCAGTGGTATCCACTTATCAGCTCTCGTCCTGCCCTGTCATGGCTATGGAGGCCGTCTGTGAATCCTCGTCCTGCCCTGTCACGGCTATGGAGGCCGTCTATGAATCCTCATCCTGCCTTGTCACGGCTATGGAGGCCGTCTGTGAATCCTCGTCCTGCCCTGTCACGGCTATGGAGGCCGTCTATGAATCCTCATCCTGCCCTGTCACGGGTATGGAGGCCATCGGTAAACTCTTGCCTTGCTTTGAACTGGCCACGGAGGCCAATCATGAACCTTCCTTTGCTCATGTCATGGCCTATGAACTGTTGTCCTGCCCTGAATCAGCCGAGGAGGCTGGTTGTGAACCATTGTCCTGTCCTGACCCAGCCGAAGAGGCTGCCTTTGAACTACCAGTCCCGTCAGTCACAACTGAGGAGGTTATGGGTGAACTTCCTGACTGTTGCATTGCGCCTCTAGAGGCCATTCGTGAACTCTTAACCCTGCCTGTCATGAACTCAGAAACTATAAATGCACCCCATATCTGTCCCGTTAGCCCTATCAATGCCATGGAAGCCTTAAATGAACCTTCTGTATGCCCTGTTAACCCTGTCATTGCCAAAGAGACCATTAGTGAACAGTCTGTCTGTACCCTTCCAGTCAATGAATTTAATCCTGAGCTATCTGTCTGTCTGGTTTCGACCTATGAATCTGAGTTTGCCTGTTCAGTCGTCACTAATACTCTTGATTTAGAATTACCTGTCTGTCCCGTTTCGACCAAAGAGCCTGATTTTGAATTGTTTTCTTGTCCAGTTCCAGTCAATGAAATGTCTGTCAGTCCCGTTTCTCTCAATGAGTCTGTTTTTGAACTGTCTGTCTTGCCAGTTTCTGTCAATGAACTGTCTCTGTCTATGCCCCAGATTTTGAGCTATCTGTCAGTCCTGTTCCAGCCCATGCATTTGACTATGAACTGTCTGTTGGTCCAGTTTCAATCAATGAGCCTGATTGTGAATTGCCAGTCAACCCCATATCAAACCATGAAGCCGTTTGTGTACTACCTGCCTCGTCCTTTGGGGCCATAAATGCTCTGTCTGTCTCGTGTGTCTCAGTGTTCCCGAGGTCCCAGTCCCTGCCATGGTCTTCAGGTCCGTCTGCTCCGCTCTGGTGGTCTTCTGCTCCGGTCTGGTGGTCTTCTGCTCCGTCTGCTCTGGTGGTCTTCAGCTCTGCCGTGGTGGTCTTCTGCTCCGGTCTAGTGGTCTTCTGCTCTACCTGCTCTGCCGTGGAGATCTTCTGCTCTGCCCTGGTGGGCTCCTGTCACGTCTGCTCCGCCCTGGTGGGCTCCAGTCCCGTCTGCTCCGCCCTGGTAGGCTCCAGTCCCGTCTGCTCCGCCCCTGGTGGGCTCCAGTCCCGTCCGCTCCGCCCGCTATGTCACGAATCTTGTCTATGAACTTCCATTAACTCACCACCAGAGGTCACTCGCTCACCACATGGACTCTTGCACTACACTAACTGTTGCACGCCACCTCAGACTACAATTCCCATAATCCATTGCACTGACGACACACACAGCTGATTGCACTGGACATTTTTTGGAACCAATATCCTCATGGGCATCGCTCCAAAATGTAGCGTGGTTGCGTTTTGGGTGAGTCCCTCCTTGGGAACCTTTCCTGATCCCCCCCCACCATAAAAATGGAATCCAGAAAAATAAAAGTGGGAAAATCAGAATTTAAGAAAAGAAAAAAAAAAAAATAGGGGGAAAAAAAAGGATTTCATAGAGCCCTAAAAATGAGCAACGTCAGCCAGACGAGGTTTTGATTCCCACATATCTGTGTGCGGCAGTTTGTGCGTTTCTGCTTTTGTCTGAGTGTGTTTATGCACATATGCGTGTGTGTGGCATCCGTGGAGGCCGTCCTCCCCTTACGGAGTGACCCTGTGTTCAGGGGGCTTATCTCTGTGCTGTTTCACATTATTGATAGCCTGTGTGGGTATTGACAGGGGCATGTGGGGCGGAGGAGCGAATCCAGACTTTGATATGACATATTGTGCATCTCAGCAGCTCTCATAAATAATTCTGACACGTTTTTGTATGCATGGGAAGGTCTGTGATTCGGCCTCCCCATAAAAATAAACTTCTATTATGGAATGTATTTGTCAAGTGGGTGTTTGATGGATGGGGCGGCGTTTAGTGCATGGCAGGTGGAAGGCTTGCAGACGCACTACCTTCTGGGGAGGATTTGCCTGGGCCGAGCTGCTATAATTATTCAGTATGAGACGACATCACACACACACACACACACACACACACACACACACACACACACACACACACACACACGTACTGAACAAACTGTGTGTGCTATTGCCCTACACCAACCCTACACCTAAACTCCCTCATGTGTGCATTCATTTAGTATGTTTTTTAAGCTGAATTACCACAGTATCTTCAAATTGCATTGTTATTATACTGTATGCTGCACCTGTATGCATTACCTGAACTGCTGTATGACGACATGGAGGGACTTAAAGAATGAAGGGATTCAGAAAGAGAGAGAGGGAAGGAGAGAAAGAACATAAATCAAAGGAGAAACTTTCTCTGAATAATGCAGGAGGCTTGTACTGTATCTGGGTTGCATTATGGATTATTATCAGTAAAAGAGAAAAAAGACAGAGTGACAGAAAGACAGAGAATCTATCACCCCTGAAGTGGCACTTTGTGATGATATTGAGAATTCAGTACGTAGGAAGGACAAGGATCTTGTTTTGTGGGGTGACTTTCAAGCTCTCGTATTCCCAGCAGGCATAGTGGTTCAACTGTTTGCTGGTAATGCTGCACAGCAATCATTCATATATGTTGTAAATGGTCTTATTCTACACTTTTGTAACATTTTCTTCCTCAAAAATCTACCTATAATGCTAGGAAAGTGTTTTTGGCACCAAAAACAACTGTAATTAAATTTTAACAATTAATTAACAAAAATAATTTTGACAATTTAGAACAAATAGGCCTGATACCTTAAGTACTTCTATATGTAAACCTAAATCTATCTATCTATCTATCTATCTATCTAATCTAATTAAATTGCATTTAATAGAAATTAATTATATTGTTAATAAATGCTGTGTAAAAAATCATACACACATACACAAACACACACACACATATAATTCACGTAATGCATTGGGAGGGAGTTTTGTATTGAATGTTGTATGTTGAATGTTGTAGTCTATCTACATAGAAGATTGAATGCTTTATTTCAAATGAGCAGGGAAACTCATATTTTCCATACTAAGTTCATTTTAATTCTTATTTATTATACTTATTATATCTGTATATAAATGCAAGCGAAAACCAAACACACATCTAATAAATCCTTTGACAATAACACAGGAAAAAAAAAAAAACTGTAATATACTAAATAATATGGTAGTTTATGTGACTGCCATGAGTCAACAATAAAACAATAAAATTGGCCTTCCACGACAGAACTGTCACGCTCACAGCCACTTAACTCAGACATACAGAATGCCCATTTACATAATAGATTATGTCTTTGTTGAGATGCGTTGCAGCTGCATTCATAATGTATTGCACTCACGGGCATCTAGTGTGTCTGTCTGGTGTGTTGAGGGCACTGAGTGAGTCTTGTGATGCTCAAACGCAAGCCTCATGGGGTTTTTCTCTGAAATCACAGCAAAAGAGCACTAGACAAATCTAAATTGGCAGTTTGCATACATTTATATTGTCTGATGGCTTTGTGTAAGTGTAGCTCACTAAAATGGCATTTGATGTCAAGTTCTGTCTAAGACGTCACAGTCCAAACAAGCACAGGGGGACATAAGTGGGGGTTAAACTGTGCCATTACGGCATCTTTAATTAATCTTTAATTAAAAAAAGGTGCTTTGTTTATCAGTCCGATCCGTCCTTGTGTGCTCTAGTCCAGTTTTTGTTTGGTGCAGAACACATATTCTTTATCCGGTTGGCTTGCACACATAAAATGTAAAATATAGAATATTTTTGAGAATACAAGTGAATTTGTTTAAAATCTTTCATTTTTAAATTATATAGTTGAATATAATGGAACTTTATTCCAATACAGTTAGATTTTTGGTGGTTTGTAGTAAACAAATTAGGCAAAAAATAAATCAAAAATATAAATATAATAAAATAATAATAAAAAATAAAAATAAAAGATAATAATACTGTCAAATATATGCAATGAATGATGATAAATGATGCAAATACACCCAGTTCAGTGACCCTTAAGCTAGGAAACATCCCCTTCCTTGCGCTGGCAAATGAAGACTGTATTAATATAACCTGCATAACAACAAATATCAAAGGCTATTTGAGGAGGCCCTTAAACAAATCCATCTATAATAAAATCTTGTGCATTATTCTTCGAGGTTATTTTTGCTTAAGAGTACCTGTTAGGCATCAGACTTCATTATGACGAACTGCCAGGGAGGTTTAACTTTATTTTGGCCAAATTCTAAGGCAGCATCAGATATATATTTAAAATGGCTGAAAACACAAAAGTCTTAATTATAAATAAGAGTGTTATTAAAAATGTTTCGGTGGAATTAAAGGGATAGTTAAACCAAAAATGAAAATTCTCTTATTAATTACTCACCCTCATGTCGTTCCAAACCTGTAAGACCTTTGTTCATCTTCATAACACAAATTAAGACATTTTTTGATGAAATCCACAAGCTTTCTGACCCTGCATAGACAACAACTGAACTACCACATTCAAGGCCCAGAAAGGTAGTAAGGACATCGTTAAAATAGTCCATGTGACATCAGTGGTTCAACCGTAATGTTATGAAGCTACAAGTATACTTTTTGTGCACAAAGAAAACAAAAAATAATTACTTTATTCAACAGTTCTTCTCTTCCGTGTCAGTCTCCGGAATGCTATTTTCATTTTTATGCTTATTAGAATGTTGTGGGTTAGCTTAGCAACATGCTAACATCAGGTTTCAGTGCAGCTTCTAAATCAGTTAATTTCAGCCTTTCATGTCAGTTATGATGGTATCTCAGAAGGCAGTGAGACAGTTTGCTAGTTTGGAGCAATGCTTTCGTGTGCTTGTGTTTTTGCGTGCAAATCCATGTTTTTGTGAGGTGGGGTAAAGTGTTTTACAGGAGTGGGCGTCAGGGTCAGTGTGTTGAACACATTCAGGTGGGTGTGACACCTGTTCGCCTGCTCTCTCGTTCTGTCTCCAGAACATCTGTTTAGACCCAGGCTACAGGACCTCTGAGAGCACACCAGGTTTTTTCAAAGCTCACGCCGAGCCATTGACTGGATGCTTCCGCCCACACTTTGAACGGGATTTTGGATGACGACATATGATCCTCTGGCATGAGTCCATCTGCCGCATTCTCATCACAACTTAATTTAGTACGCCCTCTAGAACTCTACAAAGTATCAATAAGTCAGCTCAGCTGTAAGGTGTCTGAAACTGCAGCATCTTGCAACTTGTTTCAAGAATTTGTCTGTGAGCCCCTGCTGGCAGCGTCGTAAGAGTTTGTGTGTGTGATTGAACTTTATGGTGGGATGAGTTTTTTCAAAGTTAAGTTTCAGTAACAAGGTATCAATAAGTTTTCTGTTTGCAACTCAGGCCTAAACTGATTTGAGTAACAAGGGTACATGTATATCCTTTCACATACAAGAAAATGAATGAAAAGAAGTTCATAATAATGATTATTTTTAGTATAGAATTTATTTGTTAATATAATATATTTTTTTCTAATTTACAATTATAAAAATGTAATTTATAATATATTGTTATTAAAAGTATATATTGGGGTTAATTAATATTTTTGAATTCTAATACACTATTATTCAAAAGTTAAGATTAGCTTTTTCTTATTATTTATTCTTATAAACTGATTTTGTACTATTTTTGAAAGAAGTCCCACCAAGGCTGCATTTATTCAATCAAAAAATACAGTAAAAACAGTAATATTGTGAAATATTAACATTAACAATACCTGTTTTGTATTTTAATATATTTTAAAATGTAATTTATTCCTGTGATGCAAAGCTGAATTTTTAGCGTCATTACTGTGTCACATGATCCTTAAAATCAATCTAATATGCTGTTTTTGCTGCTCAAGAAACTTTTCTTATCACTATCAATGTTGAAAGCAGCTTTGCTGCTTTTTTGCCCCAGGATTCTTTAATAAATAGGTTAAAAACAACAGCATTTATTGAATTTGAAATCATCCGTTACAATTAATTTAACACATTATTGCTGAATAAAAGTATGAATTTCTTTTAAAATTAATAAATAAAAATGAAAAATACTGACCTCAGACTAAAACAATGGTATGATGCTGATTAATTAATCAATTTAAACACATATATCAATATTTGCATTATGTCCAAACATTGTAAGACAAAACAATTTGAACATTTTGCCAAATAATATATTACTGACTAGACAGAAAGTGGCTTTTCTAATCAATATATTGTTTGCTTCATTCGCAAATCATTTAGTATACAGCCCAGAGACTTTAGAGCCGTTCATACAGCATACATTCATGTTTTATCTCTGCTTTATTTTCAAATAGTTAGTCTATATAATCATTGTGTCTCGCTGTTTTTTTTCTTCTTCAGCACAATATTATACTCCAGTATACCCTTGAGGGGCCTTCATCTCCTGAAACGCTCTCACATCAAGTCAATGCTCAGTGTCAGTCTACCTCAGCTAGCCGCTCTCTGATTGCTATCGTTCCTGAAGGCTGTTTAACTATGCACAGCTCCCCTTCTCCATTCGCACAGGCAGAAATGCTTAATCCCCTGTAAGGGTGTCTGTTGCAGCGCCGGGTCGGGGTGAACCGCAGGATTTGGTCAATAGGCTTACAATACTATCAGGGACTATTGATTTTGCTGGACCTTAGCGCCAGTGCTACGCTAATTGTTTCTTTTACTTGCCTGTAGCAAAGAAAATATTAAAATCACTGCTCATGAATTTTAAATCCTCCCCCCAGCTCACAGTGGTGTTGAAGTTCACGTGAGAACTGCGGGACATGGACAGCGTGAGTATTTGTATACTGAATCCATTGAAGGTTGATGGTGGTCAGTTAATCACATTAAGATGGTTTTACATAAGAACATATTAGCATTGTATAATATTTTAAATATGAGCCTGCGTATGTTCCTCTGCTTCGTGCAGCACAATATTTGATCTTTCTTCTCTAAATCGCTAAGACTCTAGAGATGCTACCTGCCTGAGGTGGGCATTTTCAGAAAACCTGAGTTAAACAAAGACAAATATGCTAATAAAATCTCTGTGCTTATTTTTTAAACTTTGCAGAAAGTAGCATTGCATGACTGTGCTGTGACCTGCTATGACCTTCATGTGCTGCTGGGCTGTGACATTTTAGATCAGTTGTTTAAAAACGAGACATAATCAAAACTAGATTGCATAACTAGATACATTTGAGATCATTAAAAATGTAATGGAGTCACTGTTGATGGTGCTAGCATACATTTTTTAAGAACATCACAATGTTAAATGACATTAATAGCTAATGTGTTTTGTAGTAGGCTAATTTTTGGTCTATTTTAAGCTGAATTGTTGAGACTGTGAATTCAGTATACAGTGTTTCCCACAGGATTCTCACATTCACTCTCAAACACGCAACCAACATAGTTATTTAATTAAATTTCAGCCTTTTGTGATGTGATAAGTGCATTTAAGCCATATCGTGTTGATTTGACTTGACTGGTCTGCATAAAGCCAAGACCTAGTCCCAGCTGAACACTAAACACCAATGACTTGTACACACACTATATGGGCAAAAGTATTGTGACACCCCGTCTTTAGAACAGAAAAAGCCACTTCCAAACCTGTGGCAACGAAGATGAAAACATAGTTCATGTATTTAAAAATTGTATTTCATTCTCTGTTGCAACATCTTTGGAAGTGTCTAAAATGACTGTACCCATATGTACAAGTCATTGGTGTTTGGTGATGAGTTTTTGGCTCAAGGTCTGCATTTACAGTCACACCAGAGGTGTTAAACTGGGATTAGGACATGGCTTTATGCAGACCAGTCAAGTTCTTCCACACTGACTGAATCAATAATTTCTTCTTGAACCTTGCCTTATACGCAGATGCATTGTCACGTTAGAATAGAAAAGGGAACTGTGCAAACTGTTGCTATAATATTAGAAGCACACAATTCCCTAGAATATCATTATATGCTTTAACATTAAGATTTGTACTCATGGAAATTACTAAAGTAGTCAAACCTGTTCATTAGAAGGGGTTGACCCAATACTTTTAGCAATATAGTGTATAAGATATAAACAAGTTTATAAATTAATATATTTAAAAAAATGAATTTATACTGTATAATTATTATTATTATTATTATTATTTTTTACATTTTTTGAATGAATGAATGAATGAATGGGAATGGGCTGACAAACTAACTTTTTCCATACAGCCATTTTGGATCATTCCAACCCAGGTTATCCCTTGAGTGTAGTGCAGTATGTTACACTTTATATATTAGTATACTATATTATTGTATAGAAAAGTGTGCTATTATATGCTATAGTAGATATAGACATTTATAATAGAATGCTGTAATAGCAGTTAATTCTGGTCCTTTAATTTGATTGGCCAAGCGGTGCATACTGTATATAAAAGCAATATCATGCTTGTAATTGTGCTGTTTGTCAGAATTAACTGCGACCAAGCAGCACTCTTGTTCATATAATGTTGGTTTAGTATAGTGTAGCATAGCATAGCAAAACTCTTCAAAAACTTGTTCAAACATTAATGCTTGAGCTTGCATTATAGTTAAACCAGGAGTGAACTGTGTGTGTGTGTGTGTGTGTTTGTATGATGGAGGACACTCAGACTTTCTCATCCAGTTCACATTTGTTCCAATCAATTATTCAAGCAGACAGCCAATTACAAATGAGAGGATTTGAGAGGCTGAATCCAGCTCTCCAAAGGACTGCGTTCGAGAAGTCTACCAATGACTAATCGTAGCAATTAATTTGCTATTGAACAAGAGAGGTGTTTCCTCTCTCCTCTACCATTAAACAGCATCGAACACAACCTTGCTCCCATTAAAAGCCAACGGAAAACTCCAACATCACGGCAAATACCTCATCAGGTATCAACGGCCCAAAGGACTTTTTAATTGTGTTTTTGATCTCTCTGATTTCGTGTGATGCTTTGTCCCACCCTGGTTTGATCCACAATTATTCTTTGTGGTTTGAGCATTTGAGCAGTATAATTTTCAGGTGGAAGGAGTTAATGCACAGCAAAAAAATAAAGGACTTTTGATTTATTCATGCCGTCACACTGAGAGGAATTACAGTGGCTTTTTTTCTCCTCCATTGATCAATCCCACAATCCCCTGTCTGCTGTTTGATGGGTAGATTGACATGTGAGTAATTTATCTGTCTCCCGTGACTGACAGACTATAATGGAACTGCATCTAAGAGTGCTGTTACCTCTCTGAATAATTTCCAATTTACCACTCATCAGCGACACACTCAAAAGGCATGGAGCGAGAGACAGCGATGAAGGAAAAAAATAGATTTATCACCTCAATTACTGATGGGTTCTATTGCGGCTTTGAAGATATGTTTTAAAATTTGACGGCCCTGAAAGATTCAGAGACACGTTTCAAAAGACTACTCCCAATCAAAACAATGTCCGAGGACATGGAGTGCCTCGCAGGGATGGGCGACACTTCAAGTAGGATTTAACGGATGCATGAACGGATGCATGATAGTAAATCATTTGAAAAAAAATATTTATGAATATTAATGAAATATTACAGAAAATATTTTTAATATATATAATTGCTCTTACAATTTGACTTAAATGGATTGTTCACCAGTGAATAATGACAAACTTTTAATTTTTAGTGAACTGTCCCTTTAAATCAAGTACTGTAGGATAAACCGGGGCTAGTTGTCACATATGCAAGTTGTCAAAACGACTGTATTACAGTAATTCACTAATCATGTATTCTGTCAATTTCAATTACACAAATGTGTCCTTTCTCTTGCAGCAGTGTTTTTTAGGAATCATTTCATGTTTTACAATTGGTTTACTTTTAAATGTAGCTAAAAAAGCAGGTTGCATTGTGACAACTTTCCCCATGTAATGTGACAATGTGTGTTCGATAAACTGTACCTTTGTTTTTCCATGCAATAATGGTGGAAATATGCAATAGCTAAAAGTGACTGTCAAAAATATTCCTGCCCTGAAAATATGACATCTAGCATCACCTATGTTGCAGTTCTTTATGAAGTTTTTACCTGCTCTTGATGAGTGATTTAAGACCCTGTTTGCAGCCCACTGGACTATCCTGTACAAATCCTTTATACTTTAGTCTTGTGTGTCTTTCTCTCTCCCTCTTTTCTCTCTTGTGGTCGGGATCCGGCCATGCCAATGATGGAGTGGAAAGGTAGTGCTGAACAGACGGGACAACTTGCTCAAACCCAAGGTGCTCAATCACTCTTTCTCCCTTCCCTCCTTTCATTTATATACCTCCACAAGACCATATTCCCCCTTTCCCCTTGCCCCTGGTCATTATTATGTGCACCTGAGAAGGGTAATAGCATTCAGGTTCCAATGCCTGCTACGTTTGTACAGTATGTGAATGTGCACAAATTGTGAATTCTTTTAAATATGCCATAATGTGTCACATTCACATTTAAAACCCAAAGGTTAAATACATTCGTGCAGTGAAGTCACATATGGAAGGCACATATGGAGTTTTTAAAGAAACGTTTTCACCTTTTTGTCATTACAAACCTGTATGATGTTATGTGGCATTATAAAGCATGTTCTGAAGACTTTTTACAGTTCTTTTTCATACAAGAACAATATAGTGACTAAGGGCTATCAATTTTTAAAAAGAACAAAAATAACCACCATAAAAGTCATCCATATGATCCATATGAGTGTCATATTTCAACTCTTCTGAAGTTATACAATATCTTTCAAAGAAAATTAAATCACATTTAAAACTGGTACTGTATGTTGATGCGACATACCAATTTTGATATAATTGCTTGCACGAGTAAGCTATTCTCAACAGCATTAATGAAAATAAGATTTAATTTCACAGTTGGAAGGGACAGGTTTAAACATTTTCTTTAAATAAGTACAGAAATTTCAGTGTTTTTTCTCAATACTTTTATTTTTTATTTTTTCCTCTTTTTTGGAGCTTGACTATGAACTACAGTTTTGGAATGACTTGAGGATGAGTAAATAAAGCATTTTTTAGTGCACTATCCCTTTTACATAATGTTTGGTGTAACGGTGTGTAGTATCAATTACTTTGTTGTGGTATTTGTAAGTATCTGAAGCATTTTCTTCCCAGTTTCATCCTTTCAGATTCCTCGGCAGCTGCTGTTCTGCCTTTGACAAACAAATAATAGGCTGCTGCTGCAAGCCGAACACTTGACGACGATGATTCTCAGTAAAGATTTTGGAGCTGTGTTTTGATCCGATGCTCCAGTGAGAATCAAAGAGTTTCCATTAGCCTGTTCTGCCCGTGTGTTTCACGGCTGGTTATCTGGCTGTGGCTGACAGGCGTTGAGCCACAGCGCTGGCGTGTGAGGCCTTTCTGCCTGTTCACCTCCCTGAGATGACGTTGAAGGGAAAAGTAGCACCCGGGTACATCTGAACCCTCATTAATATGCCATATGCCAGTTTAAGCTAAATGTACACACAGACCTTGGCGGTTTTGCTTTGATTCAGCGCACAGAGGAAAATGAAGGATCAATCTGGTATTTCCTCGTCTGTCCACTGATCAGATCTGCTTCTTTGAGAAAGAGAAATGCCAACACAGAACATTTCTTTTGTCTCTCTTGGGCTGAAAATAGGGCACAGACTGCAGCTGCGGTCTCTTCAGTATTTCACTCTTTAAATCCCACAAAGCAGTGAGTGGTTCGATACGCAAAACAATTAGATCGAAATAAAGAGGGGCTGAACACTGAGCCCTGTTGTACCCCACAATAAGATGTCGGACGCTCCTCTTTGCATGCAAGTGCACCGTTGTACCCATCTCTCTCGCTCAACCTCCTCCATATCCACTTTTATTCATATTCCTGAGTTCAACCTTGCGGTATTCAATCATTTTGATTAAAAGACCGATTTCTTATAGAAGTGGGCAGAGTTGGGAGCGGTGGAGCCAATGGCATTTGAGGAATCATATATTTTCATAAACTTTTAACAATGTCAATGAGACATGTCTTCAATCTTGGCTGCGCAACAGCAGGGCACTCAATCTTTCTTTAGCTTTCGACAGAAAATTTGAATACCAGCATAGGGTTATTAATGTGACAGTTCACATAGAGAGCTTCATGGGGATTCACCAGCTTTTTATTATTTCTATCTCTCTCTCTGTCTTTGTCTCTCTCACACTCTCGCTCGCTCTTTGTGAAAGAATGAAAAGTTTTAAAACATAAGAAAGTGACAAGTTGGGAATGTAAAACCACGGACATTTGCAAGCTCAACTGAGCTTAAGACATACATTTAAATTAACCCCTAATTCTTTTGTCATTTCCAGCAAGCACAGAGCTGGAATATTAATTTCTGTTGCTGATATTACCTTGCCCGGCTGGCTATGCTAGAAAAGGCACGTTCAGTTCGCATTCGTTTATTGTTTACCATTTTGTAATGTACAGTATTTTTATAACTCAATACTATTGTGGCACATTTCCGGTTGGATGCAGATTCATTTGTACAGCGGTGGAAAAATAACTGATATTATCAGTGTGGTAACGTTGATTCTTTCCTATTACTTTTTTTGCTCTTTTTCACTCAGAGTGAACAAGATAATACAGTTTACTTTCTCATTTCGTATGTTTAACTGATTCAGAAATGTGTCTATATCTGGCAAAGTGGGAGCAAAAGCAATAACTACTTTAGTTTCCCTTTGACAAGAGCGTATACACTTACAATCAATGACCCGATAGGTACAGCCTAATACATACATTTCCATTTGTTTTCTTGGCATGTGCTTTCTTACCAAAGTGGCTTACAGTACAAGAAAATGCATATGTTGTGTTTTGGACAGAATGAACAGGAGCAATTAAGTAGCATGCAAGGAAGTGCCAATATCAATGCAGTATCAATAAGATTGCAGTGCTATTAGTCAGCTACGTGGTTTAGAATGTTGAGGTTTCTTCCTTTGGTTTAGGGCTGCTTACCATGTTAATGTGGTGTGTGATTGATAAAAAAAAAGTCCTAAATGGAGCTGTTCACATAGAACACATTTTTGCATTCAAAGACAGCTGGACCAACCAATTCATAATAATTTATACAAAGCTGTAACTGATTTGGATTGTACAAAAATGTTTGACCCAAACCCAAAGACCTTGACCTCTGAACGTCTAGGATAAGGATATGATCTATAAAAAGTCATAAGATTTTGACTTTTAAGATTGGTAAGATTTTTGAATGTTTTTGAAAGACTACATTTATTTGATAAAAATACAGTAACATTGTGAAATATTTTTACAGTTTAATTTTGTTACAATTTTGTTTACTATTTTAATATAGTTTCAAATTGAATTTATATCGGCAATGGCAACACTGAATTTTCAGCATTACTTCAATCTTCAGTGTCACGTGATGCTTCAGAAATCATTCTAAAATGCTGATTTGCTGCTTAAGAATCAATTCTTATTAATGTTGAAAACAGTTGTGCTGCTTATTATTATTGTTTTTTAGAAACTGTGATCATTTTTCCCCAGGATTCTTTAATGAATAGAAAGACATTTCTATTCAGAATTTTGATTAGACATTTTTTTTGTAATGTTATAAATGTATTTCCTGTCATTTGACAGAATCAGTTTAATTAATCTGAGTAAAATGAAATCGGAATAAAAATCTGACCCTAAACTTTTGAACGGTAGTGTACATTTTACATTTTATGCATTTAGCAGACGCTTTTATCCAAAGCGACTTACAGTGCATTCAGGCTATACATTTTTTTTCTATCAGTATGTGTGTTCCCTGGGAATTGAACCCACAACCTTTTGCGCTGCTAACGCAATGCTCTACCACTGAGCCACAGGAACATTTTTGTACATTCTAAATCATACAATAGCATACAATATCATATTTCATACTAAAAAAAATGTGTTATTTGCAGGCTTAGCATAAAAACTGATATAATGACTGTAAGCAAATCATGTACTTAATCCAGTTAAAACTGAAATAGATTGGCTGCTTGTTTTTTTGTTGGTTATAAGATTGAGTATAAATAACTAAACTTGAGCAGTATGAAACATATTCAGTCCCTGAAATTATAGCATGATGTACCAGACTCAGATCTCTAGTATCTTAATGGACTTGTCGGGCCGTGCTGAGCTGGACAGAATCTGGCTGTGGGTCAAAGGCAGAAGCGCAGAGCACCTGGACAGATCGAGAGAGCTCACGGAGGTCAGTGCGTACAGACCACACCAGCTGTGGATTAGACAGAGGGTCTCATTCAATTACAACTCATCTAGTTAGATGAGTTGTAATTCCATTTTTCCATTTAAATTCCATTTAAATCTATTCCATTTTTTGTTTGTATTTATTTTTAGTTTTTTTCCGAAGCAATATTAATGTCTTATATGTTTTTGGGGCTAAAGATCTCCTTCTTCCGAGGATGTAGGTTTGAACGCAGACAGCTTTTTCCTCCCAAGCTCCAGATGACCATGTCCGCTGAGACCACGTTATCGGCCCACCACATCAATCCGCATCTACGAAACGCAACCAGTTTATCCATCTTCTTCCAACCCCCTCTAGACTCTCCACCTTTCTTTCCTTGTCTTCTTTATGTGATACCTCGAAATCAGCAACTTTTTTTTTCTCGTTTTTATCTTTTTTGTGTTCACTGTTTGTTCCCTCCTGGGCAGTCTCTTTCTTCATCCACCCCTCCTCCTCCTCCTCACCCTCTTTCTTCCTGTATCAGTGCATCCTTGTCATAAGAATGAATTGAATTTGTCCCCTTTAGTGCAAACAACAATGGAGTGGGGGAGCCTGCTGTAAAACAAATCGGCATTCCGTCCCTTTTGGGGATGTGGGGAAGGGGAGGGAGGGTGAGGGATGCATGGAGAGGAGGCTGGGGACGGCGGATGAGGAGCAGGTCGGATGGCAGAGTGGCGGCTGTACTCGTTTATTAACATGTCGTCTTCATAGCGCCGGCTGAAAGCAAAGGTGCCGGGCGAATGATACAGACAAATGATGTTAATAATAATAGCTGGCCCCGCGGCGAGAGAACAGTACCTGGGGCCAGCCGAGCAGGAGCTCACACCTGATACTCTCTCTGCCTCTCTCCTTCTGTTTATCCTTCTCTCCTCCCTCCATCCTTCTGAAGAGAGAGGGTGGTGTAAAATAAGAACGATTATGGTGAAGTTTGAGTTTGTACACTAGTATGCAGTTTAAAATGCATTTGTACCAAAAAAGGGTATTATTTTTATTTTTTATTTTTAGTCATTGTTTTTTAAACAGTGTTTTTCTGAAATCTTTTTCTGAAAGATTTCAGAAAAATGCCAGGCTGGGGAAGTGGGAAATATTTTGTAATTAATTAATAAAATAATTTAATTTGATAATACCTTTATATCATCCTTTATGTCATATGTGCTGTATTACAATGCTTCTTTTTATTTTAATAATTTTATAATTAATTAGTTTTTATTTTATTTATATATACATATATATACTGTATATATATATATATATATGTACTGTATATATATATACACACACACACACATACATATATATATATGTATATGTATATATGTGTGTGTGTGTGTATGTTTGGTTTGCTTAAAAAGTAAAGAAATAAACAAATTCTCTTAATTTTTAAATGTCTTTTGTAAGAAATTGTATTTGTATTTTATTATATAACATTTATAATAAAATCAATTTAAATTTTACTTACATTTATTTACCATTATAATCTGATTAAAATAAAAAAGCAAGTACTTTCATAGTCATTTATTACTTTCATAATTTATGATATATAGTGTGTGATTTTACTGATTTATTATTTTATTTTTTTCAACATTTGTTTATTTCCTGGTTAAAATAACCCAGATTTGTAATGGGATTAAATGTGACTTTTGGACACCACTGTACATTTTAGCAAACTTGTCTTTTTTCACAAATCTTTAATTTTTTTAGGATTTGCCCTCAAGTCATTATTTAAATTTTTAATGATTCACTTTTCAAGAATGGACATTTTATTTTTTTATGCTAAAGTTCTTATGAGCTTTGTTTTTGAGTAATGGCAGACAAAGGCAGTGTTCAGGGGAAAAACAATCAAACAAAAAAACATACCTTATTAATTAATTTTGCGGTTTATTTGGAAATATACACACTGACATACATACCAGAAATATATTAAAAGTCTAATTATTTTTTTAAAAATGGGAAAAATAGCCTCGCTTTCTAATTCCGTCATAATTCTTAAATAGCCCCCCCCCCCCCCCTTCAGCTATACAGCTTAATTCCACCTTCTCATTCTGTGCCCACCAATCAACGTAGCTTTTTAGCCTCATTAGTGTTGGTATTTAAATGCAGCGAAGCACTCGGAGACGTCTGCTTGTGCTTGTCTTTGTACAGCACTAGCTGTTCTATCAGAGGTCACACAGGTCAGTGCACGCACTCCTTTTCTTCTGTCATTAAATCAATTTGTTTGAAGGCCAATCATCTTTCCTTTTCAGACGTTGTAACTTTATTCATCAGAACAGTGTGCACTGTGACTGAGGTCTGTTACTGATGTTGAGGTCATTTTAAGAAGAAAAATGTGGCTTTATAACTACAATTTCTTTGACTGAGCTTCATGTCTTTATGAATGCAGACCAGATCCTGATTATGTAACCAAGAGGCAAATTAACGAAACAATTGCAGTGTTTCAGCACAAATACCTGCCTCTTATTCCCTCGAAACAGAATTGGTTTGTGCTAACTCTTGCGTATCCCACAAACTGAACCATTGTTCTGAATCTTAAAAGTTCACCTTGTATTTATAGATGAAACCATCACGAGATGATGCATGATACGGTCACTGCTCTCAGTTTGACATGCTGGATGGATTGATCGGTCAGTCTCTGAGAGGCCCAAAGTTGGGTGCCGGTCTCGGATATCTGCGTCCCGAGCACCATTAGCACGGCCGATAGCACATTCATCCTGCGCCCATTTCTCAGAACAGCTCCGTTTCGCGTCACTCCATCAGGACTCAGGAGACGTGCCGATTCTTCACCTTTAGCCCCGTTTAGCATTTGCATTTGTTATGTCTGTTTTTGGCCATGCTGACCTCGCAGCGGTCACGGTGCTGGCGCCTCACTGCCTCTGTCCGCATTGATTTGATATGATATTTCAGAGCTCGACTGAAGCAAGCCGGGAGGAGGACATGGGGATGCGGCCCACGATGCATTGCAGAGGGACCTGAGTGAGGCCTTGGCTATTGTGTCAAGATCACACCATTACATTACGGCCTTGTGATCATTTTGGTCAGTATCTCCCATTAATTTATTCTTACTTGCAACAGTGGGATTCAAAGGTCTAAGGCAGCTAGTTAAAATGCTGCTATTTTGGATTTTTCTATTTTGTTTTTGTTAATATATAGGAAATAATACATTTGTATTGTATTATGTTTTTTATATCTATATTTATATACAATATTTTGTCACCTTAACAGTTTGATGAAATTGTTGTATTGGTACATCTATCATCAATAAAGTAAATAAAGATATTTTTTACTCACATTTTACTATTTGTATATACAGTGGTGGCCAAAATTATTAGAATACTAGTATTTTCAACAGATTAAAAATGGTTTTAAGTAAGTTATTTCTATCTTTTGCTGTATTGTGTCAGTAGGAAATATCAGTGTCAGTAGGAAATATCAGTTTACATTTTACAAACATTCATTTTGCCATTAATTGTAATAATCCAGTGAGATTTTTGTTTACACAAGGAGTCTGACAACAGCCAGTGCTCCACACAGAGATCCAATCTCACCATCACCCAGTGTGTCTGGAATGAAATGAAGAAATAGCACAAACTGAGACAGAATATATCCAGAAGAACTGTGGCAAGTTCTTCTGACTCTTGTTCTTTAACCTCCAAGATGCTTCAAGAGAGAGAGAGAGATGAGATGAGAATATTCCAAACTACAAATAAATGATTTCTAACAAAGAGTTTTTTAAAAACTGAAAGAAAATAAAAATAAATAAAAAATAAAAGATAGATAGATAGATAGATATATCACAACTTAAAATAAATATGATTTTTAACAAAAAGTTTATATATATATTAGTGCTGTCAATCGATAAAAAACAACAACTAATCGCACATTTTTTTTTCTGAAATTAATCACGATTAATCCCACCTAACATTAAAGTTTTTAAATATGCTTTTATATTATAATAATAATTTCACATCCAATCTTCAAATTAATGTAAAAACAACATATTTTTAATATTTGTTTAATGGCATCTTTTTTATGAATGAAGGCCAGTATCACTGATACCAATTAATACTGATTTAAAAAAAAAATCCCCTAATATTTAACCATCGACTATAGCCATTAAACATTACATTATAATTAAGAGCTATCAATTTTAACATTTATTAGACTTTAAAAAATAACTACTAATTTAAGTGAGCTTAAAACAATCTTCACATAAACCCATTATAATAAATGTTATATTTAGCTACCTGTGCCCCTCAGCAGAAATATACAGAAATTGAATAAAGTTATTAAAAACACTAAATTCTAAACTAAATACAGATAAATACTTACAGCTATATAAAAGTTATTGATTTCCTAATTTTTCTTATATTCTTGATGAACAGACATCACAGCTGCTGGTTATTAGTTGTTTTGGCTGCTAATGCTTTAAGAGCTGCTGCTGCTGAACGAGATGCTGAATCGCCTTTTAATCGCCTTTTTAACGTCATGCCTTAACTGACCACAACATTGCATGCATGTAGTTTATTTTGCGCTTTGATATGAATTGATACAGGCTACAGCGCGCACCGGTTTCCGCGCTTGTTTAACTCGCGCCTGCCACTGAAGTGAAGTGGAGCGCGCGTCTGAAACGTCTCCGGATTGATGTGATCGTAAAGACGTTCTGCAACTGAATAAATTAACTTCTTGTCAAGACAAAACAGACAGAAACAGCAGTTATGAGTGGGTTGGCCAACCCTAGGCTCTGCCCTTGCGTTAACGGCGTTAAACAATTTTAACGCGTTAAACTGAAAAAATAAATCGCGAATAATATTATTTATCAATTTTTCCAAATTTGGTTGCCAGATTTGTTTCAAAGTGACACTTGAACCTAGCTGTAAATTTTAGCAAACATACCTTTACAGGTACTTACAATTGTAATAGAAATGTCTTTCTCCACAGTTGTTTTCACCTGTTTTTTTAAAGGATTTGCTCATTTTTACTTTCAGAAGTAGTTATACGCACCAGCTTTACGGCTGTATCGAAAGAATATGTCAACCACGGCCACACTCTCCTATTACAAGATTCTCTCCTATACTTGACAGCTATTCAGATTTTTTCCCCAATATATGCCTGCTCTCTCTTTCTGCAGTTTTCCCCTCAAAAACCTCTGGGTAAACAGTTATTTTTTTCCTTCATTGCCACATAATCCACAGGTCAAGTGTAGTTGCAGGCTAGTATACATCATTAGTGTGAGTAAAACTCAAGTGGGAGAGCGAGCATGATGGAGCTTTTTCACTTGTAGCCAGTCGGACGTTCCATTTGTCATCCTCGCCGTCTGTAAAGACAGAAATTAGCCATGGCAGGCCTGGAATAATGTATAGCCCCAGTTGCTGAAATTAACCAATGAATCACCCATTTTGGCTGATTAGGGCCAATATATTCACTCTCTCTCTTGACACATTTTTAGTAAAACAGTGTGGTTTATTTAAAAGTTTGCCCCAGTCTCTTGGCCTTTTCGAGCATGTGTTGCGGAGCGGCTGACAGTAGCAGTATGCTGTTGTTGTGTGTGCGTGCCTGTTTGGAGGGAAGAGGGAATTGTGGGTAGTTCAATTTGTTGTCAGAAAGAGGGATTATTTATAGATTCATTTACTTCCATTACTTGGGCAGTCAGGACATCATGAGTTGTTAGACCTCTGGAAAATATTTTGTTATAGGAACATAACTCTGGTTTTTAGCCTTCAGCGCAGCACAGAGTGATGTACTGAGAGAAAGAAAGAAAGACAGAGAGAGATAGAAAGAGCGAGAGGGAGAGAGAAAGAGAGCTCGTGCATTGTGCCAGAGGCTGCAAGTGTTCTTTACCTCGTCAATAACAAATAGATTTATGACTGATTTGATTCGATCACATGGAGAAAATGGCCCTTTAGTATGACACATTTCTCTCGTTCCGACAGCGGAGGAAGGAGATGAAGCGGGTGGCGTGGGGTGAGGTGGGGAGGTGGATTGCTTCTGTTGCTTCTTTCTGCAGGATAACAACAGCCTGCTTTCCTGCATCATCCTTGTATGTCAACGGATCCTGTTAGTCACAAATAACCCGTTCCACCTCCATCAACATATTACATGCTACTCTAAACTCCACACTTTTAAGAATTTGTGTGAAGAGGGTAATAGGAAGTAACTTATGTTGGCAGTTCATATATTTTTCTCCAACGGAAATAGTTCTAAAAGAAGTTGAGGCCAATCAGATTAGAGTATCGGAACAAACTGTCACATAATAATGACTTACATTCATAGAATGGTCAGCATTTAAAATGTAACTGACAACAATGACTTCATCAGTTGCGTACTGAAGATCTTGAGATCTTGAAATCAGGAATGAATGGAGGGATAGACGTAAAGTACGTTTTGAGTTTTGAAAAGTTTTGAAAGTTGTTCCTTTTATACAGTGCCTCTTTTTCCATCTGTGTTCAATTCAATATCCTATCTAACCTGATTAAGGTCTATTGGTCTGTAGTCTTGTCTTCCTTGCATAGATGTAAGAGTTATAGCCACATTTACCTACACTGTGACTGTTCATGTGTCTGAATATGCTGTATCATATGCATAAAATCATGTGATGAATGAGTAGAATCTCTGAAAGCTTCATTATGTAGCATGCAAACGATACTTTGCTATCCCATAAGGCCGAAAGGAGTTGAGAAACCATTACGTTTGAATACTGAAGAACAAAATGGTTGTCATTTTGTTCATACTGTACATACAAAAACTGATGGTTGGCAGCTCCTAACCAGTTAAAGTGCTTTATGTACCCAAGAAAGTCATTCCTTGTTGGTTAAGTTGTTTGTAGTTCCTAGTAAATCCCAGGGCAAAGGTCAATGCCAACATGGCAGATATATTGCAGTGTGTTCATGATCGAAAAGTAAGTTCTTCATTGAAATTAGTACATACAGTGGAAGAATATTAGACACAGCCTCTGTGTGGAGGTTGATGTGCAGACGACAAAAGCTGCGGTCACATTTACCAATGTTTGATGAAACAAATCATTCCAATAGAAATCTGTGATTGGGAATTGCATGTGAGGCTACTTGACTTTACTGCGCTGACCAACAGAATGCCGCTTGGATTGATAGCGAGTTGTGTGTGAGCTGTGCTTTATACGTCGCTACGCCATTTGTTTGCCTGCAATATTTTGCTAATGTGACCGTACCTTAAAGAAAAAGACACATTTGATTTATAGCTAAAGCCTACACTCAGCCACAAATTTCAACGTATTCTTTTGTTGCGTTGAAAGCTCTGGTATTTCCCTCAGGACATGCAAATCTAGAAATCTTCAATGTTATGAGAGTGCATCAACCAGGAAAAGGTAAAAACTGTCAATTTAGAACCAGATGCAATGATCTGTTCACTTATTTACTGTTTCCAAGATGCATGTAAGCACTAGGGCAGATCGGAAGAGCATGGCGCAAAACTTTGGCAGGGTCGCAAAAGATTTGTCGCATTTTTCTTAATCTCCTGTATCCGCCGTCTCAGTGTAATTCATTCAGCCCCTGCAATTTCCAAATATGACTAGATCGTATTTCCTCAGGGCTTTGCCACTTACAACATTCACCTACACCTCATTATGGACAATTGTGGGCTGAGCATTACAATTCTCCAAACATATTGCCTACGTTTTAAGAATAACAGAAGACTGCTCGGCAGTGGCGGAAAAAGAAAAGGCGTTTGCTGCAGTGGAGCGGGGATTTGTGCTCGGCTTATCCGTGGAGTATTGTGAAAGGGCTTTTAATAACCGGCATCGGCCAGCAATTAGAGAAAGAGAGAGTGTGTAAATTGATTAATGAGAGGGAGAGAAAGACGAATGCTAATTCAGGCCTGTAGGAAATCAATGCGGCTGGAACAGGGCAGGGAAACAAAAGAAGCCTTGAAGAGCCATGCCGAAGACACCGTAGTAATTTCATTTTGATCATGAAACAATGATACCGAGGGTCCGTCATTTGTATGTTTCTGCAACGATTATATTAAACACAATGGTACTTTGTGAGAAATCACGACTGGACTCTAATTCTAATATAATACTGTCATTTCACAACAAGCCAATTGCGCGGCACGCCTCTATAGCCATCACTTTGGGGTCAGTCACGATGTGTATAATTTCTTTTGAAGCTTCTGTGTAATTAGCGAAAAGCAAAGGAGAGAAGACAAAATGGCTCCCTCCCTTAATCGGGTTTAGAGAGGCTCGTTATTCAGTCTCCGTATTTCACTGAGCCAATCAGACCGCAGCGTATCCCTGCACAGGCACAAAGAGGAACTCAAGTTCTGGCATGTTTCTAGGGACGGTGGCTCATAAATATTGCTTTTGCACAGGATTGAGTTGATTTTATCTGATGGGAAGGACACATCACTTTCTGATGTTTTCATGAAGAGGCAAGTGACCTCACGGCGCTGTCAAGAGTTGTGATCAAATGTAAGTTAATGCAATCAAAAATGCATTCTGAAAGGAAACACAATCTAGATTCATCACTATTACAGTACTATTGATTTTTTTTGTTGCAAACAAGCAAGAGGGATGGCACTTGTTCAAAAAGTTTGATTTTGAGAAAATAATATTTGGATGATTTTTCTTCTGGTGTTTCAAGTTTTGAGGCAATGTATCATCTTGGTTTTTGGTGAACATGATGAGTGCAGTTGTCCTGTGTTTGGCTAGTATATTGAATGGCTTATTTATTTTATTATTTTTTATTTTTTTAAATATCCAGCAGAGTTTAGTTTTGTCACAGCCATGAACCTACAGTACTTGCTAGTCGACTGTATGTGGGAAAAATGGGAGGGACATTCTTATTCTACAGAGCATTTGATTGGACAATACTCTGTATAGTGCAGGATGAGTCATCAATAGGTTTAGTTTGTTTTCCAGAAAGAGAATAACTTGGCACTACTATTCAAAAGTTTGGAGTTTTGAAAGAAGTCATTTATCTTTATCAAGGCCACACTTATTTGATCAAAAATACATTAAAACAGTGATATTGTAAAATATTATTACAATTTAAAATAAATGTTTTCTGTTTCAGTATATTTTGAAATGTAATTTATTCTGTCTTCAGTCTTCAGTGTCACATGATCCTTCAGAAGTCATTCTAATATGCCGATTTGATGCTCAAGAAATGTTTCTTATTATCAATGTTGAAAACAGTTTTGATTATTAATATTTTTGTGGAAACCATGATGCATTTCCCCCCCAGGATATTTTAATGAATAGAAAATTCAAAATACTAGAATTTATTTGACAGATAAATCTTTTCTAAAGTTTAAATGTCTTTACTCTCACTTTTAATCAATTTAATGTGTTTTTGCTGAATAAAAGTATTAATTGAGAACATTATTGTATATCGGCCAATGATGTAGATTGTTTTATCATCTTAGAATCACAAGTCTCATAGATTTGCTTACTGGAATTGTGACGAAGATAATTAATGAAATGTAGAAACTTAAATATTTTGAAAATAATGTAGGAAATTATATTATAGTATATTTTTCATATATATACTATATATATTTTTCAGATAAAATTTCAGATTTTAGACATTTAAATTCCATTACATTTTCAGTTAAAATAAATAGATTTGTTAGTAATCTGTGAGTAATGAAGAAAAAATAAAAATAAATTCCCCTGGACTCCCCTATTTATTTCCCAGTTAGTAATGAGCGCACACACTTTTATCTATCTCAGTCTCCCCTCTTTCTTTCTCTGTTTGTTTCTGGTCTTTATGCTCTGTCATTCAAATTTACCTGCAGTTGTGATATCGTGAAGCACAGCTCAGAGGCAGGACTTATCCCAGCTTATATTTATTTCATGTAAATTGGCTGTGTCATGCATAGCTTTTGGTGATTATGATAAATCCGATTATCTCCTCGATCTTGTCACAGTCCCCGATGGAAAATTAAAGGTGAGAAATGTATGAAGAAATGCATTTAAAAGGGTGAATTGATAAAAAGTGCTGACGTCTCCACTCATTGACCCTCTCCATGCATTCGAATATGTTTGCCATTACGATGAATTGATATAAATGTGAAAGGAAACGTGCCCGTTTATGCGAAACGATGAGTATGATGTTTAGCTATTTGTTCAATCATTAAGAAGTCGTCCTTCTAGACAAAAGCAAACACGATGAGATTAATACTGAGCTCACGACCAGAATGGTTTTGTAGTTGAGTCTTATGTGATGTCGTCCAACATTATGGCAATTCAATGACCAAGATACCTCATCTCTCAGCGTTACGATGGATCATCTGGTCTCCTGAATTAGCAGTGTAGCATTAGTCATTACAGTTGGGGTTGAGGAATAGTTAAAGCGAATTATTCCAGATCAGTTGTAAATAGCGGTTAGTCACCTCAGCCCTCAATCTGCTCTGCAGAGCTGGGCGGTACTTACATAAGGTCTCTGGATTGTCTTTGGCAAGCCTTGCCACTGAGGCATCAATCCGTCCATCTGGGTAGAATCAGCAGCCAAGTCCAATGTGGCTAAATATTTACTCAGTCAAATACACACAGCCACACAGATGAAAAGAAGCATTCATCAGGAATTCTGCCTCTTGTCAGCCTAAAGACCAACAGTTGAACCGAACCTCCCACAGTGTCGCTGGGTGCCGTGGCTACAAGGCTATATTTAGCCACGGCACAGCGATAAATATCGCCGTATTGCTCCATCTAGGTAAACAGAAGATAATCATTGGAGCGTTGATTCATAGGTAATGTAAATAAAAGAGGATGGCTGAGGACACTGCGATGAGCCTGTGTTCCAAAACATAGTGAGCTGCATCCATAGGCAGCATTTTAAGGCATCGCAGTTACGCGCCTGACAGGAAAGACACGCTTCCAAAAAGATTTCATTGCGCCCTAGGATTGCAGTTGCATGTGTCATACACAGATATTATGAAGGCCCTAACAGGATATAATTACTTAATATCTCATTATACAGTATATTTATAAATCTTGAATATATAAGAACATTTTTAAACATTTAAATGTAAATTTGAAAATATTAATATTTAGTTGTAAGTCTGAATATCTGAACACAAATCTGAATAAACTTTTAAGTCTAAATACATATATACAAATCTGAATGTACAGTAAAATAATGCAAATCCTAAAATAGTGATATCTCTGAATTTACAAAATTTTAATGTGTGTTTATGTGTGTGTGTGTGTGTGTGTGTATGTGTATAAGTATATATATATATATATATATATATATATATATATATATATACAGTATATATAATTTATTATATTTATTATTCATTTTTATAATAATTTATTTAAATAGTTCTGCTTTCGCTGAGGTATTAAATTAATTAAAATTATATTCAGATAATAATGTATACACATTATTATTATTATTATATACTTTTTAATTTGTTCTATCAATTCTATAAATCTGAGAATTAATATTATACGTAAAATTTGATTATATAAATAGCATTAAAACTGCAAAATGCATACATGTAAATATTTTTAATTCACTGAATACTGAAAAGCAGAAAATAATTAACATTTAAATTAATTATTTTACATGAAAATAATGTGAAACCAAGGTTGCCAAAATTTTCTGTACTGTGTATATTTAATGCAGTATTACGTTGCCTGCTTTGCAATGTAGGCTACTTAGTGAAAATATGAGAAAAATGTGTATTTCATATATGCATATGACTCTAGAGTCTCCCATGTGGAATGTTACTTGTGTGCCTGCCTATGTAGATTCACTCATGTCACTTAGGTTTCTTTTCTGTTAGTATGCTGCTTTAGAGGGCAGCTCACTAGGTTTTGGAACAGAGCCTGCATGTGTGTGTGTGTGTGTGTTTTGTCACCGATTAAGATGAATATAGTGGTTTTCATCACCGGACTCCCCTCACCTCCATGTTCCAGTTCAGAGACAAAGAATTGAGTCTTGCTTCAGCTGGGTTAACCAGGTCTGTTTACACTGCAGGAACAGAATGATTGACGAATGGCTAGCTAGACGGATACATTGATGTATGGATGGATTGATGAGACCGTCACGTTTCGCCCAAACGATACAGCATAAACTCAATGCAACATTCAGAATATTCCCGCCGTGATGCGTCCCAGATGCAATGTAAACATTGTGTTAACCTTTACCGTTCACTGCGTGTCGTAACACCCCCCCCCCCACCACCCGATTCTTCATCGCTCAACACTTCCCATTCACATCCAACAAGCAGACACACGCCCTGTGAAGACTAAAAAAATGGAAACTTTGTGGTTAATTACACCAGATAATTTAATTTTGATTAATAATTAACATCCCTTTTCCTAACTAAATATTCATAATTAATCAACAAATCGTAAAGAGAGGGAGACGACTAATTAGCTCCCAGACCCAAACCTGACCACTTAATCCATATCGTGGAGTTGACACTGCTAATTGCGGGAGTAATCAACGCAGGGCCCGGTGGGATTTGATGAAGGAGTTTGTAAATGGGAGGGAGCACCAGCCTCCTCTGAGCCTCACTGATGGCTCCATTTGTTACCATGGGGGGAGCATCATCACGGTGACAACATGGGAGTGATATCACGGTGAGAGGAAGGAGTTTTGATCCGATGGCTCTGGCTTCACTGATGTGCATTGATCTGGCGATAACTGATTGTTTTGATTCTGAGGGATATGTTTAGTTCAACTCATTTGCTTTTCAAAACTCGTGCCTCTGCTTCCTGTAGCACAACAAACGCACATGTGAGTCGAATTAAGCGCTTCAAACGACCCGACGTAATTGTTTTTGTGCCGAATGTCTTTTGTTGGATGTATGTAGATACTCCATATGTGTTATCATAAGCTAATTAAATAATGAATGCTAATGAAGGCTTTCTCAAAATGTCGTGATTCCGTTTAAATATTTACAGATTATGACATTAGTTGTTTCTAGCCGAGTATGTTTTTCAGAAACAGGTCAGAGGTCATGTTATTCAAAGTTTTCCCAAGACAATTCTCATTTGCTAACATAATCAGTATTTGAGAAACAGGAAAACCACAGAAATACAGTTTAAACACTACAATGTCAACTTTGTTCATATTTTTTGTTGCAGGCAATGTACTGTATGGTGTTGGCAGCTGTATTGGTATTGTCATGTTTGTCTGATTTCATTCTTGCAGCTTACAAAAAAATATATGGTTACTTTTTTTAATGTAATATTTATTAGTAGTAGTAGTAGTTTGTGGTTGGGAAGTTTTTTTTAAATGTTTTTATAAGAAGTCTCTTATGCTCAGCAAGGCTGCATTCATTTGATCCAAAATGCAGTAAAACGGTATTGTGAAATATGGTTACAATTTAACTGTTTTATATTTTAATATATTTTAAAATGTAATTTATTCCTGGCAAAACTGCATTTTCAGCAGTTACTCCAGACTTCAGTGTCACATGATCTTTCAGAAGTAATTCTAATTTGCTGATTTAGTGCTCAAGAAGCATTAAGAAACATTATTATCAGTGTTGAAAACGGTTGTGCTGACCATGATACTTTTTTTAGGATTCTTTGAACATTCAAAATAACAGCATTTATTTAATATATATATATTAATATATTATGAGTCTCTACTGTCACTTTTGATCATTTTAATGTGCCCTTGCTGAAAAAAAAATGTTTCTTTAAAAAAATCTTACTGACACCAAATGGTCATGCAGTTAACTGTTGCTATGTTTAAAAAAAAAATCATATATATATTTTCAAGCATTGTTAAATATATTCAAATACTTTCTCTATTACAGCTTAAAATGAAGAGGGAGTCAACTACAGTATTATTAAGCCATTCAACTGCTGATTCCAGCCCTGCGCAACAACCAATGGGGTGAGTTTATGAGTTTATCAGTTTGGGGCGGGATTATCAAGGGGCTTCTTGTTTGGAAATCATATACCTTCTCCTTAAAGATTTACATTTTTTAAAGGTTATTTTGAATGGAAATCATCTTGTCTAATTGTATCAATTTTTTAATTTTATTTAAAATACATCAATAGAACTATTGAACAGAAGTATTTTATGTTGGCTCCATTGAGAACAAAATCTTAATGCAGTTTTTGTCTGTGCTAGAACGGAGAAAAACAATCCTTTAATATCTACACCATTTATTGACACAATAAGTGCCACTGTGTACTTTAAAGAGCTTTGATGTCATTGGGAAAATATAGGGAAATGTATCTTGTTTCATTTCCACAGACCAGAGTCTCAAATCTCATGAAACATTCATGATCCGTTCAAGGTATAACACCAGGCAGTGGCATCTTTAGCACTTGAGGTTAGAAGATGTCTAGAGATACATTCGGATGTGAAAATATTCATGTTTTAAAGAAATACATGCAACAAGAATGGATTTTTTTTTAATATGTGATCAGATGTATGGCATGATGTGAGACTAGTATGAGATGTACTGTATAATAGATGAGTTATACAGTGTTTTCATTATTCTCACTTCAACATATTACATTTGTGTTTGCCTTCAGTACAATATTCACCTAATTTGTAAAAAAGTTTGATTTGAGTGGTGGTGTTAGCCTGAAGGTTATGGAAGTAGGCTCGCAGGTTTAGTTTGAAACAGGGGTGACCCGGGAACAGGAGAATTAACTTGAGATTACAGCCCTGTTCTCTCAGCATTATGCCCTTGAGCACAGCACTTAACCCCATGTGGCTCCATGGAGACTGGCCCCTGCAATTAGTGCGCTGCAACTTGCTTTGGACAAATAGTGTCTGCTTAAGTAACAAGTGACTGATTAGAGCCTCCATCGCTAATTAGTGGATTTTACTATAATGTTGTATTCTGTTCATCAGAGAATTTACTCTGCTTAATGGGATGATGTAATAATTGCTTCAAACACAATCAGCGATCAGGGTGAATCTTGTCAAACCTGTCAAGAGCATGTCTGTGTTTTTTCAAAAGGATAATCATTTAATACAAGAAACTCTATTTTGCTCAAAGAAGGTCATACTTAATTATTGAGGTTTTTGTTTTTTGGACATTTTAATGATCATTAAACTCATGCACGCCTAGGAAATTCTTATTAAAATAAATCAATAATTTTCATGGTGCAGAAGAAATGAAGCTATATAACTTAAATGTATGTCTTAAAAATATATATATATATATAATTTAAATGTATATTACTTAAACGATTAATATAGTAGTTTTATATATCATAGTACTATAATACACTATATATCAGGGGTGGCAAACGTCCAATTGTTTGAAAAGTCCAGCATGTAAGCTCATATCCTTGTGACATTTGTAGTTTTTATTGATGAATTAGCTTTCTGGGTTGGCCTACAAACTTATGTAATGACCAAACTGCTCTATAGACAAGATTTCCATGACTACAGATAAAGGAAGTATCCCAGCAGTTCTGTAACCTGTGTACAAATACAACAGGATCTTGTAATTTCTGTAATATACTGTACAGGAGAAATATAAACTGGATGTGTTTAGGATTATTAAACACCAGTGAAGATTTCATAATTTATAGAGATGTCATTTGGTTGAACAGTTGAATTTAGCTTTGTAACACCTCACCTTATATTTTAAGATTTAGAGCTTTTAAGTTCCTAATGAGTGTACCGTCCGTTCCCCGTCACAACCTGAGAACTTATTTCCCAATCACTCAGATTATTATGCCACTGACGTTCATTAGCGGCAAACTTTGTCCTTGAGGCAGCATTCCTTCTTGTATTTTTTTTCATACTTCCCTCACACACCTTTCTTTTTGTGTCAATTCCTTCTTAATTGGACGTTTTGTCACCAAACAAGATTTATTACATGGGCCAGAGTGGAACGGAATAGCGCTGAAATTAGAATAAGGTTCCTTCTGAGACTCGGGCACGTCCACCGAGGGTTCCGACCTTGCGGGTCGTTCCCCTGCCGTTGGGTGAGAGGGGGAGGGGGAGGAAGCTCCCACCCCTTCTGAGAGAGAAAGGGGGTGGGGTGGGGGGGGGACAGAGAGAGATACAGAGAGGGTTGAAGGGCTCTTGGGATGCTTCACCAGTGGCCTGAATACCCAGTCTGAAGCTTTTTTTTTTTTTTTTTTTTTTTTACCCTTTTACTTAACCACACTGTGATAGACAAGACCAGGGGACAGAGAAAACAAGAGAGAGAAAGAAGAAAGGAAAAAAAAAAAAAAAAAAAAAAGGGTGTGGGGAAAGTCAACAAAGAAGGGGAAGAGAGAGAGAGAAAAAAAGGAGAATGGGGGATAGAGAGAGAGAGGGAGAAAAAGCAAAAACAAAAAAAACAGACAATTTGCTTCAATACCTGCTGACAAAAAGAGAAAACAACCGAAGACACAACATCAAAGAGACTGCAGCAACAACCAACATCTGTATAAATCACAATAAATTCTAAATGTTAAATGTTATTGAGCAGCACACATAACTAATATTACAAAATAAGTTTTGAAGCAACAGCAGATCAAGACAATGTGTGTCTGTGAACACCTGTTTTTACACCAATGTGAATGCTTGAGTGTACACCTGTGTGTGTGAGCGCGCTTGTGTTCATAAGGTTCCTCCATGTAAATGTTTAATAGTGTGTGTGGGGAACAACAGCCCCATCCCGCAAGGCATGAAGCAGGCACGGAAAAGACCCGGGCCCCAAACATCCGGAGGCCCCCCAGGGCACGGGACCCCCAGGAGAACCACCGCAGGGACAACCGCGGCCTCCACCCAAAAAAAAAAAGGGCAGAGGAGAGCCCGAAGGCGGGACCTCCGACAGCCACAGTGTAGGCGCCCCAGGGTGCCGTGGCGGCAAGCCCGCAGGCTCCACCGGCAGCCGACCACACCAGGGCGGACCGGGCCCTGGGCTCGGAGACCCAAAGGCCCCCCACCCCACAATCGGGGCCCAGCAAGGCCAGTAAGGCCAGGCCCCGCCAATCGACCGCCGAGAGTGGGCCGGCGCTCGCCCGAGCATCCTGCCCCGGCGCGAGAAATCACCAACGCACCGGCGGCATCCTCCACCGGCAGGGCATGGTGGTGGGGTGGGGGTCGACTAAGATGATGAGTGAAGCGGAGTCTAAGGCCCGACCTGACACATAGACGTAGACGACAAGCACACATATACACAAGCATATGTTCCCACCCTCATGCACGCAAACAAATATTCACACCTTCGCCCCACATGTAGACACACAAAAATGAACACGGTACCCACACTCACACTCCCCATATGCACTCTATACTCCTAGGTCCAGGCACCACCACCCCCAGAGGGGTAGCCAGCGCCCGATCCCGGAGCTAAACCCCCTTCGCTCCGGCGTGGGGACAGGAAGACCACCCCGGTCCCCGCAGCAGCAGAGAAAATCAACAGCCCAGACCCCGACCGGGCGGCCAGCTCATCCTCACATCCCCCGGCCCCAGACAGAGAACAGAGAACAGGGGTGTGAGAAGAAAAAAAAAAAAAAAGAGACCCCATGCTTCACCCCACCCGCTCAAATGTAGTGTTGGTGTGTGTTGTTCTAAGGTGCTTTAAAACAGGGGTGCTTTAAAACAGGGGAGGGGCACCCTCCACAAGCTTGTGTCAGCTCGTCCCCTCCCTAGAGCCCTCAATGTCTATGTGCAACTTAAAATTGAGAAGTGGGCACTGGCACCAGAGGGAAGGCTGAATGAACAGACCGCCCTCCGGATGCCATTCAGTGTGCCCACCCCCAAGGCCCTATATGTATGTGTCATGTGACAGTAAGTAATGGGAATGTCTAAGCTGTAATGTGTAATCGAGATGCAGGCGGCCACGAGGAGACAGAGGAGTACCACCTCCCCCGCGTCCCAGCGACTCACCCGCACCTCAAAACCCTACCTATGTGTTGGTGTGATGGAGCGGGAGAAGTGAAGCCTTAGGGATGGGGAGGAAAACATCAGAGGGGGCAAAATACTCCCCCCTCTGGAGCCAGCTCCCCCGCTGACCCCCATAGGCACCCCTGTTACCCCAAATCTGCCCAGGGCGGGGGACCCAGGCCCATCCAGACCAGGGCCCATGGCAGCCCGGGGCGGCCCACCAGACCCCACAGCAGAGGAAAAACTACCCCACCCCATCATCCAGTCACTTCCCAAACTACATAAGACAATAAGACACCCAGGTAAAGCCCGTATACCCCGCCTCTATTGGACCCCCCCCCCCGCGGAGGCACCGATGCATCGAAGACCCCCACACCAGAGCCGGGCCCAAGCGCATGCACCAACCCATGCTCCAGGCGGCACACCAACCAGGACCCAAGCCCCCCAGGCCCAGCCGTAACCCCAAGCCGGAGGCAGAGCGTCCCCAGATCCCCAAACCCCCCCCGGACCATCCCCGGAACAGTGCGGCCGCCAGGCTGGCAACCTACGTCCGCCGGCACAGGCATCCCCAGCAGCGCCGCATGCCGCCGCCAGAGAAACAGCATCCAAGAGTCACCAATACCCCATCCAGGTCAAGGCCGCAGCCCCAGCGCCAAACCCCCCAAGAAACCCATCCCCAGGGAACCCCCAGACGCCCCAGGCCCATATTGCCACCCCACGCCAACAACAAGAACCACAGCCGGACAGAATCGGGACACCCACCCACACTAGGTGATGGAGCTGATCAAAGGAGCCCAGAGAGATTGATCTAATGTGTCAGCAGAAGCTGTTTCAAGGCTAATATAATCCCACAAATAATCTCTATATTGGTTGATATTAAGATTATTTTTATTTTTCCAGTTCATGAGGACAGTCTTCTTAGCAATGCATAGTGCAGTGAAAGCCATGTGGATTGTGTTATCTTCTGTAGTGACACCATCTAGGTCGCCCAACAAGCAGACTAAAGGAGAGACTGGAATAGAGCATTTAAGACACTTTGATAAGTCTTCACAAATCCTGTACCAGTACCTCTGAACAGGTGGACAGAACCATAGAGCGTGGATGTAATTGTCAGGTGTATTGCCTTTACAGTGTGAGCAGTTGTTAGAAGCTGTAAAACCCATCCTGAACATCCGATGACCTGTGTAGTGCACTCTATGCAGAATTTTGTATTGTATTAATTGTAATCCAGGATTTCTAATCAGTTCAAAGGTTTTTAAACATATCTGAGACCAGAAATTATGGTCCCAGCTTACTGATAGATCTGCTTCCCATTTTGCAATAGGAAGTGATACTGATTCATCTATATTGGAAAGTACCCTGTATATTTTAGACATTAATTTGGGGGTTTTGAGATTAAGAAGTCTGAAGCTTTATCTACTTATCCATGTCACCTTCAAACCTCGCAAACACTGACGCTGTGTCCTGCCTGTCCACACAGAGCATTACAGAGCAGGAGCTGCTGATCTGGACCGTGAGCTAAAGGGGTGTGGTCAGAGGTCACAGTGGGCGGGGTTATCAACAACTGCAATATCTTCATCTGTTTAGTATTCTTATACAGAATCTGTGTGTTGTAAATGTGAAAGCAAAGAATCGTTCTATCGTTCTATCCGGCCATCCGTCTATTTATCGTTCTATCATTCTAAGATCCTATCTATCTATCTATCTATCTATCTATCTATCTATCTATCTATCTATCTATCTATCTATCTATCTATCTATCTATCTATCTATCTATCTATCTATCTATCTATCTGTCTGTCTGTCTGTCTGTCTGTCTGTCTGTCCGTCGTCTGTCTTTCCATCTATCATACTGTCATTCTAACATTCTAGATATAATTCTATCTATCTATCATTCTGTCGTCCATTCTAACATTCTCAGTTTCTATCTATCTATCTATCTATCGTTGTGTTGTATCGTTTCATCGTTCTATCGTTCTGCCTATCGTTTTATCTATGATTATTGATATTCTGTGATCATTTTTATTTATGATCCAATCTCAATGCATCTTGGGTGTGTTTACATTTGACTCAACGTAGTCATGTGTGATATGATCATAGAAAACAGCATATTAATGGTGTAAATGGGGCTTTATTTTTCATTCCCCCTACTTCAACCACCTGTCATATAGAGACTTTTCACAGTCCATCAATCCCAGATGGATAAAATCTAATTCTCATTGAATATCCTGATTCACTCTGAAATAAGTCACATTATAAAAGTAAAGTGGGTTGTGAATGTTTCATGTTGATTTTAAGCTTATGCAACTAACATTTGGTGCATAAACTACTTGAAAAAACCCGAAGCTCCATATTTAACATTACAAACAGGATGACACTCCTCACACACAGATGTTTACCGTATCCATCAATATTCTGTCATCGAGTCATTCACCTTCACTTTACCAGAATGAATGTCTCTCGTTTGACTGCACATATCCTGTTCGCCGAGTGCCGAGCAAATTTTTTCATCCTCTTCTCTCCACGCAAACGACTGCCAAGGTAGAGCTGGCAGGTGTCGTTCCAGATGTTTCTCCCACACTGATGTCATTTAGAGCCAGCTGTTGAGGGAGAGGTGTCTCTGCTCCCCTGTCCGTCAGCGCATGTGGGGAGGAGAGCAGGGGGAGGGCTGGGGGTGAGGAGGCTAATTTCTTTAATTGGTTGTAAGTACAGCATGACAGGTCTCCTGATGCGGATGTACAAGCACGGGCCCCGGCACTTACAACTCAGCCACCAGGGAGGCGATTGATCCGGCCCATCGATCCTCACTCTTTTGCATCAGGCTCTCGAGCGCGGCTGAAGTTCTTGAACAGTTCTAATGGAGAGAGAGACACTCCTGTATGGCTACAATAGCATGACTGCAGGTGCTAAATACTATGCAGGGACGTGTTGATAATGACCTCTGTGTTGTTTACATGTACGTTTACAAGAGAGGCTTTTAAAAAAAGTTGAAGAGAGGGTGTTTCATGAGCAACTGATTGTACTTGAATGCAACTTAAGAGTATTTATAAAATGTGGTAGAAACAGATCAGCAGTTTTGCAGTTTTCAGCAGTGTTTAGCCATGACAAATCAGGTATCTTAATCTTAATCAGGTTGATCAAGTCAGACAATTAATGCAAATAATTAGCAATTAATCTCATAGGTTTGGCGATTATTTTGAATGACATGTATAAGAAAATATACACTCTTGTTCAAACGTACAGTATATATGTGTATAGGGATGTGCATCTTCATAACTGAGGCCGATGCGATAAGCATCTCGATGCATAGCCAACGATACGATACACTGAAGATACATATGAAGCAGGTACCGATGCGATGCGATATGATTCACCCCTATTACGATGCAGTGCGATCCAATTTCGATTCGATTCAACACAATGCGATTCGATGCAATACGATGCAATGGAAAAAAATATGATCACTTTTATTTCTTTGGTTCAGACAGACAGCAAATCATGAATTAACTTATGTGCCTTCTGACTTCTAACGCCTCGAGGCCTGTTTCATAAAACAAGTTTACCAAATAGGCCAGGCTTATTTCAGTTAGTCTGACTCACTGTCAAATGATTTGGTTCCATAAAGCAAATTTAACAAAGATCAACCTCAGTCACTGTGGCTACTTATGCTGGAAAGCTAACCTGGTTCAGGGCAGGCAAACTGTCAGGCTAAGCTGAGCTCCTCTAACACTGACCAATAGGAACGCAATGATATTACTGACTCTCTCACATGCTATCATAGCCATGCAGCCTTTCTCTCTGGTTTTATAACAGCTGTAACTTTTATAGTTAGAACAGATAGCATTAGAACATTACAATCTAACATTGCTCTTTAAAGCATTAACAATCACTAAACTAAAAGTTAAAATCACTAAATTAAAACTACATTTTTAACTGCTATAAGAAACACACATAAACTCATCTGAGCTTAGTAATTAGGACTGTATTAGCTTACATTTTATTTACCCATTACAATAGTAACTTTACAGTTACTGCTATCATAAAATGCATATTTGACACTGTATTTGAATTATTGCACTCCGTCTGTTTAGCGCGCATGCGCGCAGCAGCGCTCATCCACTCGCGTAAGCCCACTCCTGACAGCAAAATGGATATATTTGCATGACTTTCTAACATTTACAGATGAAAAATATACTTGTGACATGTCAGTTATGCACTGAGGAAAACAAAACGTCTCAAATGCATTAAACAGCATAAATATATTTGCTGTTTGCCATGGTGGATTGATTTGAAATGCTCAACAGGTAAAGAAATTCTGAAAGTGCAAATTAGGGCCACTTTAATTTATATATCAATTACAGAAAAAAAACATATTACAGTACTTTGTCAAATTTTGCATTAAAGTTTTATGGTATATATAGCCTGAAATCTACTGAATAGGAATATACTGTATTGTCATCCAGGTCAAGTAATAAAATTAGTAATAAAAAATATGCTTTTGAGTGATAATTTTTAGTACCATATACTTTGCAATATTCGCAGTGTTTTCACCAGTGATCCAGCCAAAAGATTAGTACTGTGAGGGATAGTTTATGCAGTGAAAATTCTGTCATCATTTACTCACCGTTGTATTTGTTCCAGACCTGTATGACTGCCTATTGGCAGGCAAACTCACAGAAAAAAAATATAATTAAAAAAATAAAATTTTTAAAAGTGTTTTTCTTTTTTGAAAAATAAAAAAGTCAGTAGGTTAAATTTTAGTTTGGTTCTTCAAAATATCTTTGTGTGTGTGTTTTCTTCAGAAGAAAGAAAGTCATACAGGTTTAGAACAATGTGAGAGTGAGTAAATGCCAGAATTGTCATTTTTGGGTGAGCTATCAAACCTCTGGATGTAAAGTAATGAATCTATGCTTAGTGCCAGAACTGAGATTTGAACCACTAACTAATCACTAAGCCTTTGTGTGTAGTATCAGCATATGCACCTTTTTTCCTTGTATTTTTTCCCGATACCGTCTCCTCCATCACACGATGCCAGCGTTTACGTCTTAACGAGCATCAGATTACCAAACATAATCACCTTGCCGTCACAATGATGGAACCTTATGGCAGCCGTGTCTTCCAGAAGGTTCCATATTAAGCAGGGGTTGATATTTCCACTCATTCCCCCCAAGCCTTGATAACGTTAACCCTTCTAATGAAGCTATTGTGATGCTGTCCAAGGCCATTGTTTTCTCCAGGTCTCTTCTCCTCGTCAGCTTGGCGTCCTCCTTGACGGTCTTACCTGTGTCTGTCACGTCCGGCAGATGATGGTTTGCTCTCATTTTTTATCCCTCCTGCATGGATGTATTTACATTCAAATTTACAGGCCGTGCTGTTGTTTGAATTCACGCTGGGCGCTGCCAGCAGTATATCTACTTGAGGTGAAATGTCATCTTGCATGGAACTATGGTATAATTTAATAGCAATTAACAGTAAACAATAGTGTGGTGTCCACTCGTAAATCAGCAGACTGGGGTGGTGGAGAAGAAAACAAAAATGCTCTGTTTCTCTCTTTCTCTCCTGATAGAATCTTGACTGACTTCCCACATTCACAGCCACTCATATAATTATAGTAAGGCACAATGGGTCTAAAATGATAATTTTAAACATTGCTATAGCAACATAAATTATCTAAAAAAAAAAAAAAGAATAAAAATAAAGTTTGTTTTGATTAAAAATACATGTTAATTTAATAGCAGCGTTCTGGGCCTTTTACCCCCAGCATGAGGTAAATTGATGTGAGCGTTAATATAGTAAGATCATTTTAAAGAACATTTATCTCAGTTTTCAGAAATACCCACATCACCGCGTAATGTGCACAGTTTTATTTTATTTTTAGCATTTTGTTTTTTAATATACATGAATGTTATTGAGAAGAAGCAGTCTCTTATAACCTCCAAGGCATGTATTTTGTCAAAATTACAATAAAACTGTAATGCTGTGAAATATTATTACACTTCAAAGTAACTGTTTTCTATTTTAATATATTGTCAAATATAATTTATTCCTGTGATGGCAAACCTGAATTTCCAGCAGCCATTATTCCAGTCTTCAGTGTCACATGATCCTTCAGAAATCGTGCTAATATGCTGATTTGGTGCTTGAAAAACATGAATATTATTGTCATTGTTGAAAACATTTGCTTAATATTTTGTGGAAACCGTCTTACTTTTTATTCAAGACTCTTTGATGAATAGAAACAGCATTTGTTTAAATTATTTTATTTGGATGATTTAAAGGGATATTTCACCCAAAAATGAAAATTCTGACATTAATTACTCACCCTCAGGTCAGAGACTGGCCCAGAAGAGAAGAATTGTTGAATACAGTCATTATTTTTGTTTTCTTTGTGCACAAAAAGTATTCTCGTAGCTTCATAAAATTACGGTTGATCCACTGATGTCACATGGTCTATTTTAATGTCCTAACTACCTTTCTGGGCCTTGAACATGGTAGTTGTGTCGCTGTCTATGCAGGGTCAGAAAGCTCTTGGATTTCATCAAAAATATCTTAACTTGTGTTCCGAAGATGAACGATTGTCGAACATTTCGTGAGGGTGAGTAATTAATGACAGAATTTTCATTTTGGGGTGAACTAGCCCTGTAAGGTAGTTAATAAGGCAAAAGCAGCCAAAATGAATGTCCAGGCTGAGCAGAGCTGTGAACAGTGTTGGGTAAGTTACTTTCAAAAAGTAATTAATTACAGTTACTAATTACTTCATCAATATTGTATTTAAATTACTTTACTAATTACTCTGTCTGAAAAGTAACTTAGTTACTCAATAAGTAACTTAATTATTCAAATTGCTAATTAGGCTACATCTTAAAATCCCTATAAACCTTAATAGAAATTACACTCTGTATTCTTTCAATTTGAGTCAAACATAGAATAGTTTAGCCTTTTAGCTTTAAAACAACTGTAATACTTAAACTTTTTTAATTAAAAAAAAAATTACCTTCTTTGGTTAGCAAATAGAACAAAAAAGCTTAAAAGTTAAACAATACATTTCAGTTTGGCAAGATGTTCAGGAAAAGCCCAACTAGTAAAATCCGTACAGATTTATGTAAAAATAACACGTTAACTAGGTAAAAATAAATTTCAGAAATGATTTGGGTGCGTGTCTATGGGGGAAGGGGGCGGTAAACAAAGCAGCGCTGCACCTGACTTTGAAACTTGCAGCGCTAACACACACACACACACAAACGAAATCGTATGCCTGATGAAAAAAATATATATTTAAAACACGTTCATATTTTAGAAAATGTAGTTAATATTTGCATCATTAATGATTTATCTTATCCACCCTGGGTCACCCGCAAATAATCAGAATGCATTTTTTTATTACCCGACCAGCGGATTATCCACAGCGCCTGCGGATATAACCTCCATCCACGCATCACTACTACTGCGCACAGTGCGCAGATATCAACAGCATCACTGGGTTGTAAAGTTGCCAAGTTGAGGGAATTTGTATGTGTCGATTGTGTGAGAAGGATGCTTTTCATACAAGATCTGCAACCGGACAACCTTGGAATATATTGACTTGATTATTCATATAATGAGGTTTGGGTCATACAAATTACGGGAGTTTTACCGGAGGTGAATGAAGCAAACATATAAAATACGCCCAGTGGGATTTTTTTTTTTATAGCAAGATTAAAAATACGGGAGAAATACGGGAAAATATTTAAACGGGATGACAGCGGGATAGAATGGTAAAATACGGGAGAATCCCGGGAAAAATGGGAGGGTTGACAGGTATGGATACGGGAGAGACTGTACCTCAGTTTTATACGGATTACATAATCAGATAATATTCGTTTTCGATTTTAATTCGTTCAGTTAAAAGTGGACACTTCAGGCTTTCAGATACAAGAAAGACTGTACCTCGCTTTAGTTTCATACGGATTACTTAATCAGGAATATTCGTTTTCGATTTTAATTCGTTCATTTAAAGGTAGAAACGTCAAGCTTTCAGATACGGGAAAGATTGTACCTTGCTTTACTTTCATAGGGATTACATAATCAGAAATATTAGTTTTTGATTTGAATTCGTTCATTTAAAAGTAAAATTCAAGCTTTTTAGATTCTATTGATTTTAGTCTTATATGTATCTGAGTATTTAAGGTTTCTCTGTGAATCAGGAAAATCTAAAAGTTAACGAGCTGGCGCGCGGAGGGTTAAAGCGTTGCATTCAATTTTATCTTTAGAGGGTAAATTTACATTTCAAATTCAATATTGATTTTAGAACTGTTGAAATTATTTACTGTATGTAACGCAAGTACTTTATAAGTAACTGTAATTAAATTACCTAAAAATGAACAGTAATCCCTTACTTTACTTTTTCAGTGGATAAGTAATTTAATTACAGTAACACGTTACTTAGTAACGGGTTACAGCCAACACTGGCTGTGAAACATAAGAAAGTCTTGATTTGTTTAGCATGTTTTGCTCAATATTTCATAGTTTTTGGTGACTTTATCAATGATGTACAATATTATGTGGTGTGTCCAAACTTGTGACTGGTGCTGTAGATTGGTAGCATGATAATACAGCTTTATGGTGGCAGAACACAGAACGTTGACTACAGTAAGACAGAGTTCTCAAGCGCTGTCAGTCGCTAGATGGCAAACAGATGTGCGCTGAGAAGTTCTTTGATGTCACAGTCTTTCAGGAAGGAGATTTCAGCTGTTGTCTGAGCTTCAAGGCAAATGCTACTGTGCCTCTTCTTCTGAACTAGAGATGGCATCTCTATAAAGCGTTCTCTTTAACAATCAGTTTTTACCGTTTGTCTTGTATTCACCATCAGACACCAGTTTAAGTTATTTTGTAGATACGCACAGCATGACTGCTCAGCTCTTAGGGGACGAAAAAAACCCTGTATTTTCCCTTTCTATATCCATAGCCAATTAGCATTATGCTACCATAACAATCGTGTATTGTCGAAATTGAGCGGAACGTTGCGGAGGCTTTCTTCCAAGCAAAACAAATTCGAGGTTTACCATAATCTTCCCCTCAGTGGTTTTCAAATCATTTGTTTCTTTTGAGCAGACTGAGGCACCAGATAAGTAAATCGATAAGATATGAGATGTTAAATGAGGGCTGAGCAGAAGACACAGCTATAGAGATAGCATACAGAAACTCAAAGAGTGTTTTAAAAGGCCGCTGGCTGTACTGCCGGGTGAAATTGTGCACCTTAAAGCACAGACATGCTCCATTTTTAGTAATTGTCCCAGTTGAACACAGGAAAACAGTGAGATGCTAAGATCAGACTTCAGATCAGGAATCCGAATCCTTAAGCTGTTGATTAGCAGAACCAGTGGAAGTATTTGTTCTCCACGAGTGTGTGTTACTCAAGGATATCAGTTCAAATAAATGGTTGGGAAGTGTGTTTTTAACATCTAATATCTTTCACCTTCCAACAACGAGTATTACCATGAGTATTGCCAGGGAACTAACACTTCCAAGTAAATGTCCTAGGCATTGCATTTACATTTGCGTTTGTACAGTATATAATCTTTTCTAGGACTATTAGGATTTTTAGCATTGTGGCATTTATGTTTAAATCAGTTATGCAAATTTATCACCAAATTCTAATTGCTAAAATGAAAAAAAAGTATGTTTATTTAATTAAAGATTTGATTACAGTTTTTGCATTAAGAATAGGGAATTACAAGAATAATAAAAATGATTGAAGTAAATACATTAGAGAAATGAGAATTTGCTAAAAGTAATTCCTCGATTGAATAAATGAATGAATGAAGGAATGAGTATCTTTATGGAAAGTATATACTACTGTTCAGAAGTCTGGGGTTAGTAATATTTTTTTTATATATTTTTAAAATCTGAATATTTTTAAAATATTTTTTAATATAAAGTTACTTATGGTGACCATACGGTTGTTTATTTGATAAAAAAAACTGTGAAAAACAGTAATATTGTGAAATATTATTACAATTTAAAGTAACTGATATTAATATTAATATATTTTGAAATTTTATTTATTTCAGTGATGGCAAAGCTGAATTTTTCAGCATCATTACTCCAGTCTAATTGTCACATGATCCTTCAGAAATCGTTCTAATATGCTGATTTGGCGCTAAAGAAAAAAATCTTATGATCATCAATGTGCTGCTTAATATTTTTGTTAACTAGCACCAAGTGTCATGGCATCATGTTTTCGTTATGATTGCATTCAGTATTTAGAAGTAACAAGCATTGAACTATTAGCTATAAAAATCAAAAGAGCAGAAAGTTTTCGCCATCAGATTCTTTTCCTATCTGAGCGCTGTAACGGCAGTCACCACTGGGCCATTTTTAAAAGAATATAAAAAATGAAATGTACCGTACATCTATTTTACAGCTGTGGAAAATGGGGTCGCTAGTGTCCCGGTCATGATAAATTCACTCCATGACACGATTCTGAAGATGCCATACACCTCTAATCTTTTTATTAGAAATCGTCTGCTGTTTGTAATGAAAACACTGGCAGCTTACGGTAATCACTGCAACCAATCTCTGCTTCTATTTCATCCGGCTGAATGATGTCACAAACAAGAACACATTCAATACATAATTTCTACACTTGATGAATACTAGCCCCAAGCGCAGGGACCCTGCGATGCTTTTGGCCCGAATCAAATCCCCACCATTTGTGTAGAATAATCAGATTACTCTGGAATAAAGGATCAAGAAAAACTGCCATGACGTACCGCGTTTAGCATGTAGTGCGTTTGGTACAAAAGAGAACATTTTACACGTGTGTCATAACACAGACCGTTGCGGGCCGGACGAGCGCTGAAGATGAAGTGTGTGACATAGGCGAGGGAGAGAGAGGGATGACACCTTGACAGAATTAACGCACGACGGTGGACGCCGGGCCCCTGCATGTGTCCCCCTCCTCCCCGCCGGTCTGGCTCGACACCGAAAATCTTTATCTGTTATATGATGCATGAAAACACACTGTCTTGTTTTAGAACTGTACGCAACCTCTGACCTTCCCACCACAGATGCAATGTGACCCCTCAGTCGCCATCCATTTCTGTGGCTGAGCAGATTCTATGAATTTTTATTAACGCCTCTTCTTTTTTTCCCTGCTTTTTTGCCGTCTCTTGACTCGTGACTTGAGCCTTTAAACAAATTGCTTGACACTTTGAAAATGAAGCTCTAGAAGTGGCCTGAGATAAGTCTGCATTTCTCGTTCTACCTGTGTTTTCTTCTTTATGGTGTATATATTGCAAAAGTATGAGCAGAGAGAGAGGGAAAGAGAGGTGGCCCATAAATGACAGGGTGGTTTGGTTTGTCTTGGTTGGTACACATTTTTCTTTTTGTTTTCTAATCGCATAAAGATTTGAGTTGTCATGGACTTGTTGTTTTTGCCATTTAATAGGCAAAGACTAAGTCCTCTTTTTAAATTGTTGCTCAACAAGTGCTCAAAAGAGCTTGTGATGTACTTTACATGGACACAATTATGTAGATAACCATACACCACATCTGTGCTGAACATTGTGAAAGTGAAAGTGACATGACATGTGGCCAAGTATGGTTGCCCATACTCAGAATTGGGTTAAGTGCTCTGCATTTAAATGCTCTGCATTTAACCCATCCAAAGTGCACACACTCAGCAGTGAACACACACACACCGTGAACACACACCCGGAGCAGTGGGCAACCATTTATGCTGCGGTGCCCGGGGAGCAGTTGGGGGTTCGGTGCCTTGCTTAAGGGCACCTCAGTCGTGGTATTGAGGGTGGAGAGAGTGCTGGTTATTCACTCCCCCACCTACAATTCCTGCCGGACCAAGACTCGAACTCACAACCTTTGGATTACGAGTCCGACTCACTAACCATTAGGCCATGACTTCCCCACAGATAGCGACTTCCACTTCGTTAGACATTATTAAATAGTTTGTTTAGCTTGATGAATGTTTAATTTAATAGGTATTGCTTTCCCTAACAGCATATGCTCTTCTTAGAAGGTTTTTCCATTAGATGTTGGAAGTGTTTAGTGTTTATTTTGAGAGTAGTCAAGTTTTTCCAAGCTCAAAATCTTGGCATGCTGGGACTGAGAAGGTCTTTACTTTTTATTTTACATTTACAAATGCTTTTGTCCAAATTGACTTACAGATGAGGGGAAAAGTTATTTAACCTAAGGAGCCAATATTGTTAGCAGTTGTTCTAATAATAATAATAATAATATAAAACACTTTGAAAAACAAGCAACTGCATTTTTCTCTTTCAGCAAATCTTAAAAAAAAAAAAAAATTCTGTTGATTAGGCAATAGCTTTATTAAAAATTAAACAACGATCAATTAGGAATGCATATTTGGTTTCAGTTTTGTTAAAAAAAAAGAAAACTCACATTTTTCTGTTGTTCAATTACTGTCTGTAGACATTAAAATATTGAAATATTAAAAACATAAGATTAATTTTAATTATGTAAATGGCCTCTACACTGAATTTTTTTTTTGTAGAAACAGTTTTCACAAAGAAATTGCTTTGTGTCATACAGAAATGGCACAAAGATGACAAATAACCGGCAAGTAATGCATTGAATTAAACATGAAAGACTGAAATAATATTTTCTTGTAAAATGTCCTCCAATAATCTCCAATAATACTCAATAAGAAAAATGTTTTTCACATTTCTTCATCATTTACTTACCCTCATGTCATTCCAAACCTGCATTATTCATATTTTTTATCGGTGTGATGAACTATATTTTATGTATCATTTAGTGAAAGTCCGCCATTCAGATCTGGTGGTTTAATGATGCTCATGAGAATGTGTTTGTTGCCATAAGCAAAGTGCACAGAAGAATGTGGGAAGAAAAACAGTGCAAAAACTTCTTACCATCATGTACCATCAACACGGCAGATTTTAATTTGAGGAAGTGAAGTCTATTGATAGTTTTCAGTCACGTGACCGGCTCGAAGACTTGGAGGGCAAAACATCCATAGAACTGCTGCACAAGCATGTCAATTTTTCATCTGTTTCCCAGCCGCAAATATGTATATCACCTCTCAAAAGAATAAAACAAAGGTATTTCTGAACAAAATGCAAGTTTTAGCCATTTGCAATCCATATTGCGTTTATATTCTGGCTTCATCCTCTTGCCTGTACAAAATATACATCATCAATAAGGTGTCCACTGAATCTCGCCTTTTAATATCTGCGTTTTACTACATTATTACTTGATGCAATCTGCGGTAAAATAGCTGGCGGTCAGTGGAGCAAAGCTTAGTTTTGCCCGCCAGGTGGGCGTTCCTATAAGGGTGTGATGTCACGTGAAAACTATCAATTAATACCTGACAAACCCCAAACTTTTAGAAGCAGTGTTTTAAACTAAGAGTAACATGAGTGTGTTCTCCATATCCATGTGGAGTAACTGACTTCTTTCCTGAACTGCTTGTGTCATGCACAATATAAATGCAGTTACAGTTGATTTCCAGCTCGTGTATTTCCTTATGCAAGCCTGGCTAACCTCCATGCCGAAACAAGTCAATGAATTCTTGGAAGGTTTACTTTTTCTTCCCTTAAACGGAACCCCATGGTGCTTTGGAATTAGGGAGCCCACGCTGTCTGTACGGCACATTTCCGCTTGTAGATTTTGATTAAAGACTTTAAATGGTGAGGCAGATATGCTGCCATCTTTAGAGGCACTGACATCCCCAGTGTGGCGTAGCATCCCCAGGTCCCACACAGTGTTCTGAATGCATCAATTAGCACAATCAGCTGTCCCCACCCCCTCTGCTTTACATCCCATTTTAATATCTCATTGGGAAAGCTGCAAAGGGATACAATTAATTTTTGACACAAAAATGAAGGTGCTAATTCATTCGCGAGAAGTTCTATTCTTACACCATTTTGATTAATTTTGTGCTTTTTTATTTATTTTTCAGGACTTTGCTCAAACTTTGGCAGCCTGTTGCGTGTCACATCAATTCATCTGTATGCACAGACAGAATAACTTAGAGATAATAAACGTTTCATTAACACTAACATAACTGTGAGGACGGAGTTAAATAACCAGCCTCTTTTCTGTATCAAATCATCCCAAAATCTTTAGGGTGAGGAATTGCTTGTTATACAATACAGTTCAAATTTGGGGTAAGTGTGGAGCCTTTCACGTGACATATGAAAAAAGTGTCTGCATGTATACTGTATATATTGTGGCCATCATTTAAGAATTTGTTCCCTTGTTTTTGTTAAATCATTGTCACAAATTAAGAATTCATTTGTTGCCATGACTTAATTTATTTTGTAATTTTAGTAAACTTTAGCCACATTGTACTAATTCGATGCCTTGATTGATTTAATTGAAAATGAGGGAACAAATTAGTACAAAGTGGCCACAATCTAATTAAACAAGGGAACATTCTTGATTTGTGACCATGATTTAACTAAAACGAGGGAACTATATATATATATATATTTCTTTATATATATAAATACATTTATTTATTTATTTGAAGAAATTAAAACTTTTACTCAGCAAGGATGCTTTAAATTGATCAAAAGTGAGAGTAAAGACATTTATAATGTTTCAAAAGATTTCTGTTTCCAATAAATGTTGTTTATTTCTGAAATTTCTGTTGATCAAATATTAAGAAATTATAGATTTCTTAAGGAAGGATGTCGGCATATTAGACTTCTGAAAGATCACGTGACATTGAAGACTGGAGTAACGACTGCTGAAAATTCAGCTTTGCCATCATAGGAATAAATTATATATCAAAATATTTTAAAATAGACAATAGTTATTTTAAATTGTAATAATATTTCATAATATTACTGATTTTTCTGTATTTTTGACCAAGTAAATGCAGCCTTGGCAAGGATAAGGATAAGAGACTTCTTTCAAATTACATTACATTACATTTTTTTACTTTTCCACAAAGAAAATTAACTTTATTGTAGAAGTTTTTTTTATAACAAATTCTCATTACCCTAAAAGAACATTACCAAATTTTACAGACCCCAAATTTCTCAGTGGTAGTGTATATATCTGGGGGAAAAAAGGGACACTTTTCATTTTCACATATATCCCAGGATTCAAAGAAGAAGCGGTGGCAGCCCCCTTCACTGACTACACAGAGCCCCTTGTCACTCCACTCAGCTCCACACTACGCCAGTCCATCAACCACACGCTGCTCTGCCATCGAGTATTTAATTAGCCTTGTATTTATTTTCAAAATGTCATCACCTACTTGGGGTAGAAATAAAGAAAAATGAAGGCAAGGGAGCGTAGTTGTGTAAATCAGTGAGTTTTTTCTTCTTCTTTCAGGGCTCGGTAAAATGTTAATGCTTTGTAAATCAGCGGGGATTTACCACTGATATACTCGGGAGCAACAGGCTGGTCTTATCCCATTGTCTAATAGGGTTAAAATATTTCAACATGCCAGTCAGCCGCGACCATCTCCACCGCAAACATTGGGAAAAATGATATTAAATCACAGATGCACGTTTGTGCTAATGACTGGGGTGCCACTGCATATTTCAGCACTAATTCATTAAGGCGGGGACGGGGGACAGGGGGACACTGGGAGATAGTCGGAGCTGGGCGAATCTCCACTGCCTGATTGAGGCTGTTATGTTTTATGGGAGCCATTTTTCAAAAACCGCCCATGACAGCACTCGAGGTTATTAAACTGCTGGATCAAACGAAAGACTGAGGAGAGATGGGGGAAGAATAGAGGTTACAGAACGTCGCTGGTCAGGTGGACAGAAGGGGGGGGGGGGGGGGGGGGGGGGGGGGTCTGTAATTGGAGGGAGAGGATGTGATTGGAGGTGTTGTTGGGCAGGATAGTCTGTGAACTTACGACCAAAGACGTTAATTTATAGGGTAAAGCATCAGGTGCGCAATGCTGCATTCTTTCTGTGGCGTGATGTCTTTTGTAAAATGAATCATTGGATGAGCTTAGGGATGCACCAATAAATTTCATTAGTGGTTTGATAACACAATAATAATTATTAATATTTTACAAATAATAGATAACAGGGTAACACTTTATTTTAAGGTGTTCTTGTTATACGTTACATGTACTTACTATTATAATAACAATAAATTATGCATAATTACATACAGGTAACCCTAAGCCAAACCCTAATCCTAACCCTAAGTGCATAGTAAGTACATGCAGTTAATTAATATTAATCAGTACCTAAATGTATAATTACACTGTAACAATGACACCTTAAAATTAAGTGTACGGTAACAGATATTTTATTATATATTTATAAAATATTTAACAGATAACCAATAATTAATAATGTTTTAGATATAGCATAATTAATATTTTATTGATAACAGATAATTAGTATTTATTGATAACTGATAATTGTTAATATTTTCCCAATAACCTCACTAAATAACTCATCATTATTAATATTTTATTGATAATATTATTACTATTTTATTGATGACTGGTAATAAATATTTTATTGATATTTAGGACCATAATTTATATAGATAACCAATAATTACTAATATTTTAATGTCAATAATGGACATTTTTTACTTATTAAATTAAATAATAAACCAAATTGTTCAGACTTATTAATTTTTTTTTTTACTTTCAACAATATAACAAATTTTACTTTTAAGTACATATTTTATTTGTAACATAAATATTGTTTTGTTTATTATTAATTTTCCATTTGTTACATAAATAATCCTAATATTTTATTTTGTAACAATATGTAGACCAATTAAAAATAATGATCATTTAACAGTAATTTATTGGGTTAAATATATGTTGGCCTGTCTTACTTATTGTACCGATACTGATAACATTCAAAAGTTATATTTTGCCTCCCTAATAAATATTCATAAATGTAACTATTTATTTTACATCGCCATTTTTTTTTATCACTTTTGCCACCAGGCAGTGAGTTGCAATGGTTTTACCACTGCAAAGTAGGTTAAGCATGCCCTGATTCCATGGTAAAATCACTGTAACGCATGACCTCTTGCAGCTTATTGCTTTTGTGTAAGTTATATTAAATGCATAGATAATAATTTACCATGACAAATGCTTTAGCTCTCTGAAAACGCTTGTTTAAAGCTATGGCTCAAAAACATGACAAATGACCGCTATACAAAATAATTTATTGACACATAGAAAATGTTGTCATATAGACGATCTATTTACATTGCGATATGCATCCCTCATGTGTGGGAGATAGCGATGGGGAGATAGTGAGTGTGTGTTGCAGACTGTAAGAATTTGTTCTGGTGTCAGCTCTGATTCAGGTGTGTGGAGTGGAGGAGAGAGAGGGGAGAGGACACGTTTGACCGTTCTGACCTTGACACACAAACCTGCAGATTACACACAAACACACATACCACATACTCCCTGAGCTTTAAACCATGCCCTTCTCCTACAGAGAAACACTTTCATTTTCCTCTGCAAGGTTACAATCAACATATTTAACTTAACGTCTGAATAATGTGTGTGATTAATTGGGTGGCAGGGAGCAGCTCGTGGAAATCTGTGCATTCATACGTTCACTTCCATGTTCCAGACTGACAGCACTCTCACTCACTCCAACTCGCTCCTCTCACTGATTAAAATAATCCTCAAAATGGCACATTTGACTTTATTTTCTGACATCGCAAACGCTCCCCTCCAACACAGTCAAACACTCACTCAAATATAGATATCTGCACACCCACAAGATCATTTTATTGCTCAGATGTTGCTGTAGCTTAGCGTAGGAGTCTTTAACACTTCAAAATTGTAGTTTTGTGGCCTTTAGTCAAAATTTATGTTAGGTCCTCTACTAATTATGCTAGAACACTCTATATATACAGGATCGTTCAAGAGTTTAGAGTGGGAAAGTTTTTAAATGTCCTTGAAATAATCTCTTATGCTCACCAAGGCTGCATTTACTTATTTAAAAATACAGTCAAAACAGCAATATTGTGTAATATTATTTAAAATACTTTCTATTAGTATACAAGAGCATCTAAAAAAATTAGAATATCATGAAAAAGGCCATTATTTTTTGTAACTTATTTCAAAAAATGAAACTTTTATATATTTTAGATTCATTACATGTAAAGTAAAACATTTCAAAAGTTTTTTTGTTTGTTTTAATTTTGATGATTAGAGCTTACGATTCTTGAAAGTCAAAAATACAGTATCTCAAAATATTATAATATTTACATTTGAGTTTCATTAAATGACCATCCCTAGAATATAAATTCTGGGTATCTCTTGTTCTTTGAAACCACAATAATGGGGAAGACTGCTGACTTGGCAATGATCCAGAAGACAATCATTGACGCCCTCCACAAAGAGGGTAAGTCACAGAAGGTCATTACTGAAAGGTGTGGCTGTGTACAGAGTTCTGTATCAAAGCATATTAAATGCAAAGTTGACTGGAAGGAAAAAATTGGATAGGAAAAGGTGCACAAGCAACAGGGATGACCGCAAGCTTCAGAATACAGTCAAGCAAAGCCAATTCAAACACTTGGGAGAGCTTCAGAAGGAGTGGACTGAAGCTGGAGTCAGTGCATCAAGAGTCCACAGACGTCTTCAGGAAAAGGGCTACCAAGCCACTTCTGAAATAAACAACGTCAGAAGCATTTTACCTGGGCTAAGGAGAAAAATAACTGGACTGTTGCTCAGTGGCCCAAAGTCCTCTTTTCAGATAAAAGTAAATTTTGCATTTCATTTGGAAATCAAGGTCTGGAGGAAGAGTGGAGAGGCACAGAATCCAAGCTGCTTGAAGTCCAGTGTGAAGTTTCCGAAGTCAGTGATGATTTGGGGTGCCGTGACGTCTGCTGGTGTTGGTCCATTGTGTTTCATCAAGTCCAAAGTCAGTGCAGCCATCTACCAGGAGATTTTCGAGCACTTTATGCTTCCATCTGCTGACAATCTTTATGAAGATGCTGATTTCATTTTCCAGCAGGACTTTAGTGCCTGCCCACAGTGCCAAAACCAATTCCAAGTGGTTTGCTGACCATGATATTACTGTGCTTGATTGGCCTGTACCTGACCTGAACCATATGTAATCTATGGGATATTTTCAAGAGAAAGATGAGAAACAGTGGATCCAACAATCCAGACGAGCTGAAGGCTCAATAGTGCCTCAGCAGTGCCACAGGCTGATCGCTTCCATGCCACACCTCACTGATACTGGAGTTTGTGCTAAAGGAGCCCCGACCAAGTATCGAGAGCATAAATGAACATACTTTAAAGAACTTGAACTTTTCTGTTTTGCAAATCCTTTTTTTTTTATTGATCTTAGGAAATTTCTAATATTTTGAGATGCTGATTTTTTTACTTTCATGAGCTGTAAGCTCTAATCATCAAAATTAAAACAAAAAATCCTTTTGAAATGTTTTACTTTACATGTAATGAATCTAGAATATATGAAATTTCACTTTTTGAAATAAGTTAAAAAAAACGTTTTCACGATATTCTAATTTTTTGAGATGAACCTGTGTATATATATATTTTAAAATGTAAACTTTCTAGTGATGGCAAAGCAGATTTTTCAGCAGTCTTCAGTGCCACATGATCCTTCTGGTTCATAGACAGCTTTTGATTGGACACACGAGTCATCAATATTTGCGGTCCATTTTCCCTGAAGAGAGAGTCAATTTTACTGTATGGTAGAAATAGTAAAATTAGCTATTCCATATAGTTGTTTTAACTGTAACTTTTATTAGATAATCTCTCAGATGCGCTCTTCAGTCTCCTCAGGAAAAATATATAAATGAACCAATTGAGATGATTGTTGTGAGCATGCTCTTGCAAATTCCGAACGCTATTTTTGCACAGCTCCCCATTTTTAAATATCATGGCTAATTTGATTATTTTTACATATCCCAATAATTTTAAGGTGTATAGATCTATTTCACAACCTTCTCCCTAAAATCAGAACAGAAAATGCTATTTATTTATTAAGTATAGATCTATAAAATGTAATGTGGATTGCGTCACACAGATAATCTGAATTTGGGACAGTTTGATGAAAAATATTTAGATCATTTTTTAAAGACTTTTGATTGCAGGTTTTGGCAAATCTGAGCACATTTTGAGATATTGTTGACATCTCTTCTAAACCTTTAGAGGATTGATAATATCCTTTTGTTCTCCGTTAATAGATAGATCAATTGCAAAATGAAAATTGTCATCATTTGCTCACTCTCATGTTGTTCCAGACCAGAGCTGGGTGATAGCTGGGTGATAACTGATTACATGTAATCTGGATTATATATAAAAAAAACAAGTACCCATAATTAAGAGTATATTACATTTTATAAAGCTTATAATCATATTGCAGTTACCTTTTTATGGATTATATGATTACGTATGTGTAAACAATGGCAGTAAATTATTTATAATTTATTGATTCTCCCTAATTCTTTTTTGTCTTCATTATATCTAAAGTGACCTTCATTTACTGTTGATATATCTCAATATATAAAATATCTCTGAGTAAGTTAATATTTCAATTATTTAACAACAGAATTACATGTTTATAGTTCAGTGTCACTTAATGGTCACATTGGCACGCAGTAAAACAAATTATTTCTATTTTTAGTGTTCAAGTGTTTAAATGATTTATTTTACATTTTTATGATTTAATTAATTATTAGCTTTTTGTCAACTTACAAACCCACTGCAGCCCTTACATTAAGCCCTTAATGTAACTTTTAATGCATATGATGAAGTTGATATATTTTCTTTCTCTATGCTTTTTTATATGAATATGCTATGCTTAATTGACAGTTTAAAACAAGTTAGATATTAAGTAATCTAAAAAGTAGCAAGAATACATTATCTAGAATTCTGTATCATGAAATCATTAATGGACTACAATTTGTAAGTAATCTACCAGCTCTCTTCCAGACCTGTATGACTTTTTCTTTCTTCTGTAGAACACAAAGGATGATGTTTTGAAGAATGTTGGTAACCAAATAGTTTGGGTGCCCATTGACTTCAATTGTATGGACCAAAAAAACTCAAAGTATCTTCTGTCATGTTCCAAAGAAATTAAGTCATGCAGGTTTGTAAACCTCTGGCTGAGCCAGAATTTTCATTTTTGGGTGAACTATCCAGAAGAAACATTTGAATGATTTCTCATGAATCCGCAGGTTCCCATCCACACAGTATCCGATACTAACGGTTAAGTTTCCTCGCATTTAAAAGTTTCACTCATACGTATCACAGCACCTATTCGTGTGTGTGCAGATGTTTGTGTCTATTAGCGCATATGCGAATTTGAGAGCGTGCAAGTGTGCGTACGTTAGCATCGACGGCGCAGCAGTAGCGGCGTCAGTCAAGTAGCTGTGTGTTCCTTGCTTATTACCACTCTCTCCCTGAGGAACGCATCACACATCGTCAGTGGCAGGCTGGGAGAGGAAGTCCCCAGCGGGAGAGAAATATCAGGGGAATCAGGATTCATTTAGCCCTTAAGAGCCTCTCCCCTGTCTACTGCACACAAACACACGGCTGCAGATAGCGACTGATAACCATCGCAGTAGAATGTACTACCATAGTGTGGCCCGGTGCACAAATTCCCGCTCTCTGAGGAGAGCCACCCGCCCCTGACACCATGTGGGCTGCGCGGAGTGGATTACTGCTCTGAGATGAAGGCTACAGACATAAGCGCCTGTGAAACTGCTTGTTCAATTTGAGCCACGTAATGGTGGCCTGTAAGTCAAAATGGCAGACATGCGCCTGCTGTGATGGACCACGGCCTGTGTTCTGGGCGGGACGTTCTGTTTAGGGTAGAGATACACTCTGTTTCAAAACCTAGTGCGCTTTTTATTTAGCAAGGATACATTACATTAATCAAATGTGACACTATAGTTAATTATAGTGGTACAAATTTTTATATTTCAAATTACTATCGTTCTTTTGAACTTTCTATTTTTTAACTTTATACTTTCCCAAAAATATTAAGCAGCACAGCTGTTTTCAACATTGATAATAATAAGAAATGCTTCTTAAGTACCAAATCAGCATATTAGAATGATTTCACTGAAGGCTGGAGTAATGGCTACTGAAAATTCAGTTTTGCCATGACAGAAATAAATTTCATTTTGAAATGTATTAAAATAGAAAACAGCTATTTTAAATTGTAATAATATTTGACAGTTTTTACTGTATTTAGATAAAATAATTTAATTTTTAAACATTTTTAATTAATTTAATTTTAATTTTTACACATTTTATGTCAAAGTTTTTAATTAGTTTAAGTTTTTTTCTTATTGACACTTTGCAGAATTAAATTGAACTATAAAGATATTTGTCGTAATTCTCTTGCTTCATCAGACTTAATCTTGCTTCATCTTGGATTAGGTTTTCACTGAGCTTCTTGCATTTTGGGTTGCCTTCACCATGACAGATAAATTAAATGCTGCCCTTGAATTTGGCACAAACACAGCAGAAACAGTTTAGCATTAATATGAAATTAAAGTTCACCATGTTTACTTTCTTAATTCATTGTGATCATTCATCAAAATCATCTTGGTCCACCTCAGCAACAGCTTTCCTATTTTGCTGACGTCACCAGCCACTCATATTTGTAACTTATTGTCATCAGACTGACTTGTTGAGTCTGTCTGTTACCTGACAGCATGTATAAATTAAATTTAATGACACCAGAGATTTGCAATTAACAATTTTGAGACGCTGTGCTGGGGAGCCAGCACATTCCTACAGTAGGAATGAATAATTGAAGTTTAGCTGCATTTGTCATGGTTATTTTCTGAACAGAATTTAAATAAATGGATGACATAGCCAGCGATTTTAATCTCTGATGCTGTGATTAGTGCATGTAGATTCACATGAGAAACCAGTATGGAGCTGTGAAATCTATGAGCGTAATCTTCACAAGAATAAAGAACAGCTTAATATATGTGTCCCACATTCATAAAATACTTTTTTCCAGCAGATGATTTAAATGCTCATATCTTATAAATGTCAGTGTCGTCAAAGTGTTCAGTTTTGTTTGCTGAGGATACTTTCCATGAATAGGGTACAAAATGTAATGAAAAAATGTCCTACCCTTTATTTTTTGCAATTTTTGCAATCAGTTATTTAAATAATGTAAAAATACTTTTTTTTATTATTTGCTGTTTTCTAGCAATAAACATTAAATATAAAGACAAAATGTAAAAAATAAATAAATAATTTAGATTTTTAAAATTAATAATTAAACCAAATGTTGACTAATGGATAAACAAAAACAAACAAAAAAAAAGGTTTCATGGAATGTGCCTAGTGTGTACCGTAATCTGGTTTGGCCTTGCCTGATCAAACCACAGGTGAGCATCCGTGTGTGTGTGTGTGTGTGTGTGTGTGTGTGTGTGTGTGTGTGTGTGTGTGTGTGTGTGTGTATGTGTGTGCATGTAGAGAGAGAGGCCCACCAGATCATGTCCCGCCACACCACAGGAGTGATAAGAGGGAATAAGCTGTCAGTGGCGCGCTGGTCGGACCGTATTGTTCATATTTAGATGGGAGAACAATACAGCACTGTCAGGCTCCTATAGCTCATAATCTGCTGATGCTGACCAAGTGTCAGGTTGATCCATGAGCTGCACCCAGGATTGGCTGTGGCTCCCGCATCCCTAAGCAAAGCCCCTGCAGGAGTGTCAGGGGAAGTACAAATGGGGCTCGCATCTGCCGGACTATAGATAGATACATACATAAAAGAGAGGACTGAGGAAGACAAAGAAGAGAGAGAGTGAGAGAGAATGCTGGGAGGAGACCAGAAAGGTTCAAGTGGTCCAGCTGTGGAAACAAAAGGAAGTGATTGTGAAAGAATCAAAAGGAGAGAATGGAAAAGAAAGAGTCTTGGGGAATCGTTCAGAACATGATTTCACAGTCGACGTTATATTAAGGTCTGACTCAGGTCGGCGGAGCGGCTTGTTTTATGTCAGTGGTACATGTGCTAAAATGGGTCATGGCCGAATTGTACGGGTATGGGATGTCAGTGTGTGTGATAGATGTAATGAATAGTGTTGGCAAAGCTAATCTAAAACTAACTCAGCAAGCTACAAGCTATTGGGATGTACAATCAAGATACTCTATTACGAATGTAGTTCGCAACAGTATAAACTATAAGTAAAATAGCTAACTTCTTTGAAGCTGTTTAAGGAAGGAAAATATTTTACAATATATAACAATCAGATGATGAAATGTATCATTTAATCAGAGAACTTCTAAAAATGTAAACTAAATACAACAAAAACATGGCTCGCAATAAGGGACTTGCCATTGTGAAAGATGCTCTGGACAGTTGACATTGACAGAATCACATTTTTAAGTCTTGCCAATTTAAACATTCAAACATTTCCTAAACCATTCAAGCACAATAAAATGTGAAAGAGAACTCTGTAATTCGATTCTTGCATGTTGTCTGATTTTGTGTTTTGTGTGCACACAGAAAAGTGCGTAAATACTGAATGACAGAGTTTACTTTTGTATCTTATCATGCTTGAATGAACAAATACACAAAAATTTGGCAAGTATCCTCATAAACGCAGACAGTTAGGTCTTGAATCCCAATGAAATCAAAACTGAAGTTTTTTAGTATAAATATGTTCATTAGGCTTGCTGCGATAGACGGTGTTGGCGGTGATACCGATGAAGAGTGAGGTGAGACAGACGAGAAGAGTGAGGTGAGACAGACAAGAAGAGTGAGGTGAGACAGACGAGAAGAGCGAGGTGAGACAGACAAGAAGAGTGAGGTGAGACAGACAAGAAGAGTGAGGTGAGACAGACATGAAGAGTGAGGTGAGACAGACATGAAGAGTGAGGTGAGACAGACATGAAGAGTGAGGTGAGACAGACATGAAGAGTGAGGTGAGACAGACATGAAGAGTGAGGTGAGACAGACATGAAGAGTGAGGTGAGACAGACATGAAGAGTGAGGTGAGACAGACAAGAAGAGTGAGGTGAGACAGACAAGAAGAGTGAGGTGAGACAGACAAGAAGAGTGAGGTGAGACAGACATGAAGAGTGAGGTGAGACAGACATGAAGAGTGAGGTGAGACAGACATGAAGAGTGAGGTGAGACAGACATGAAGAGTGAGGTGAGACAGACGAGACGATGGCAGAAGAGTTTCAAAACCAAATGTAAAAGCACCTGTTTTAAAAATATTTTGGATTTTGAAAAGCCTGTTGACCTGACATTTATCTAAGGTGATATTGGAAGTTTTTTTAACATTCGTTTCTCATTTATTTGCTTCCACAGTATTTGCTGATTTTTATTTTATTTAAACTGTGTATTTTTCCCCATTATTTTACATAAAGGTGTAGCCTATGCAGTCCGAGCCTCCAAACTTTCTTAATCGTTTTGCTAATAAACATTCTACGTTTTATAATTAGGCCTATTTGTTCCTCAGTCTGTACTGATTTTCAGTTTTGTATACCTATTTAAAATTTGCAAGTTATTTGTTATTTTATATTAGGCATAGGCCTATAGCATGGTGTATTTTATTCGTTTTGTTAATAAAATAAATGTTCTACGTTGTATTTTGTTGTTGCTTGACTTGAATTCAATTGATGCCGAATTGCCGCTAATTTAAAACTGAAAGTAAAATGCGCACGGTGATATTACCGGTGTTGTCACACGTCGATTAACCGGTGGGAAAATTTCCTCACCGTCACAACCCTAATGTTCATCTTAAATTTACCTATAAGCTAGTGTGCTACAAAATAATGACAAAATTAGCATTTAGAAGATATAAGCATTCTGAACTTGCGGTCTCTAACTTCCGCCAATATGGATCAACGATTTTGATGACATCACCCTGCACTTCAGTTTCTCATCAAACTTTCTGTCCAATCAAATGCTCTGTAGAATCCAAAGCATCCTGCTCCCTACACTATAAATAGATGCTGAAGCTGTGGCTGAAATTGGTCACTTGTTGGATGAGAAAAGTTTAGACAAACAGCACTAATAAATAGAAGAGATAACACCGATGCCATGCACAATTTTCAAACTACACATCCTCAGCATCATTATAATCTCTGTTTTGCTTTAGTGGCGGTTTCATATTGCATCTATAGGGGCAATCTGTTAGACTGTCATATGCTGTAAAATGCGGCTTTACTGAGCTCAACTGCTCTGGCCCAAGCTGTAATATAAACAAAATGCTATTGGCTATTTAAAAAAGTGGGCGGGTCTGCTCTATATGTCCCGCCCCCTGTCTTCTTATTTCATTTGAAATTGTTAACACATAGAATAACGCTGCATGTTTCAAAGCACTTCAGTGGAACAAAAAAAGTTGCATTGAGCCCTGTAAAATCTTAAAACCTTGAAAACATACTGATGAAGGACAACGTTAAACTAAATATTTCACAAAAAGGTGCAGAATGCCAAAGACTTTGATGTCAAGCAGTGACTTCTGAGAGAGAAAATCGCTAATGCATTTTTGTATCTGGTTCATTTAAATGAATTGATTTAATAAACCAATTCACTGAAATTAATCATTATTTCTAATGCTACATAATACAGAGAGAAAGAACATTTTAGGAGAGTTGTCTATCCATCTGATTTCTATTAAGGCCTCTGTTGTCGTTAAATGAATCGGGCAAGACAAATCTTGGTGCTCTTGACACATGGCCGTGAATCTGAACTGTCTCAAGCAGCTTTTTACAGCCTGGATACATTCATGCATGACGTGCTGCAAATTTGAAGGAGGGACTATTGTTCAGAAAATGAGCCTTTCTGTTCAGTGAGAACTGAAATTAGCCATGATGGTCATGACAGACTGTGATAAAGAGGTCTGGGGACAATGCTTCCTGTAGCCACTGGACCAGATTGGCCAGAGAAAGAGAGTTTGACTGTGGCCAATACGAAATCACTTACAATAGAAAAGTGAACGGGGACAATTTTTGGTGGATTTAAAAGCAGAAATGTGAACCTTTTCTTTTTATTAAAGAGCTTACATTAATTATTTTATTAAAACTTGTGTGTTTTGAGCTGAAATGCCACAAATGCTGCCAATTGAGCTTAACTTGTCCTGAACTCCTAAAATATTCATTTAAGTTTATGTACATTATACAGTACTGTTGAAAAGTCAGTGTTTTTTTTGTCTGTCTGTCATATTGGTTAAATATATGTAAAATATAAATAAAAATACATAAATATTGCTGACAAAGATATTACATTTTACATGTAAAAACATTTTCATTAGGTTGAAGCTGCTTTTTTTTGGAATTAATAGTTTTTGAGCAAAAATGTTGTAAATTGACCAAAGTGACATTTGATAAATGTACAAAAATATTAATTTTTCAAATAAATGTTGTTCCATGAAATAAGAAAAGAAAGAAAGAAAAAAACGTTTCTTGAGCACCAAATCACAAATCAGCATATTAAAATAATTTCAGAAGGATCGTGACCCTGAAGACTAGAGTAATGCCAATGAATTCAGCTAAAATAGTTATTTTAAATTATAATCATAATTCACAGTATTACTGTTTTTACTGTGTTTTTGACCAAATAAGTGCAGACTTTTTTTTTCAAAATCATTAAAAAGTCTTACCAACCACAAACTTTTGAATGGTAGGCCTTGTCTATGTGTAGATAAATCAGCCAATCAGTGATCAATATTTAGAGTATAGCCATTAAAGTGGGCTCCTTGTCCTAAATGTAGATTAAACCCTTGCAAGTCCACTAATTTGTTATGTAATGACTGTTGCTTAGTAGTCTGCTATGGACCCCACATCCGTTGGGGGCTCGTGAGGACCCTTCTGAGACCCAAAATGACAAACGGCCATTGCAAGACCTCAAGTGCACCATTTGGGACGGGCTCCTACTCCAAAGAGCATCTGGTCTCTTCCCATGATCCTTTTCCCCCTAAACCCCACCACAGCCCGCAACCCACACAGAGCAGAACTCAGTCTCCCTCCATCTGCAGAAATCATTAATCCTTCCCTCAGCACTGTAAGTCATAGAGACAGATTTCACTTTGAGCGATGCGAGTGATCAAAGCAGGCGCTTCACTCTGTGACAGGACCGCAGAAGGCACTGAGGACTCCTCTCTTTAAGAACACTGTACACCTAATCATCTGCAATGTCTGTGACAATACAATTTACATATTTATATTTTCTTTGTCTCTGACAAGAGATGTGTGACAATGTTCTCTCTCTCCCTGACTCTTTCTCTTTCTCAAACACATAAATACGTACACGCAATAGCAGAGGCTGGCAACGTCTGCAGGTTTGTTCGTAATGAATTCCTGGTTGTGAAGACACTGAGACGTTGCATTGTGTGTTTACAGGAAATAAGCTGTGGTAGAGGATGTTTGCTGTTTGGAAAGTTTTATTACTGTGCATTTGTGCAAGGAAAAGCAGGAAAACATCCTCAGTGTTTGCGGTGCTAGGTGCAGTATACAGAGTTCTGCTAATGACTGTTCTTTCAAGAGCATCTTGGTGTAGCACTTCCTGTTAGGGATCCTATATGGATGTGCTAGTACTGATTTGAAGTTGAGGCAAACATTGTATCTCGGCTGGCTGTCATCATGTGTGATGATCTAGAACAGTGGTTCCCAACCTGGGGGGCGCAGGAGCAGATATACTTTGAGGTAGGACTTTGCGATAAAACGATAACTATAATTATAGTGATATAATTTTCCTTGATAAAACAAGTTCGATAAATATTCAATTTAATGTTTATGTGGCAAAAGCGGAACAAAACAGCACTACTCATTTGGACCGTGGCACACGGACCATATCCGCTCGTTTCAAACAGCGGCACAGCTGTTGACACCTGTTGAGCGAGCTGACTCACCGATCACGCGACCACTAAACAGCGCTGTGAGATCCAGTGAGAAGCGCTTGAATTCAGCAAAGACCACAAATGACTGGAATAAACTAGTATCAGTCGATATCAGTCAACTGATATAAACTAGTTTAAATCCAGATAACAGCGCTGACAAACAGCAGAAAAACACTGTGTGCAACGACACAGTCAGAAGGCTTTTCAATCTACAAATCGCCATCGTTTACCATGGATTTACTGTAGTAACACTAACTGCACCATGGTATTGTGGCAGAAATGTGGGGTATTTATATCAAATTTATTATATTAACGTAGACATGTATTAAATGTATTAAAGGAGTAATGGAATGTAATTACAGTATATTTGTGATTAAGCTATAGGCTAGCGTTTGTGCATTTATAATAAATGTATTTAGAGTACTGTTTTACATATAAATAGGCTACCTAGAAACCATATAGTTGCCTTTTTACCACAGTATTAAGGTGCTATATGTGTGGTTTTAACTCTGGTTATCATGATGTAATGTATGCTACTAAGGAGGAACAATGGTTAATTTTAATAAAACTCAAACAGTCAGAAAAATTAACTTTCACCATATAAAAAAGGAGGTTGTTTCAATTTTTACAGATGTTACTGATTTTGATAATGAACATAAATTTACATCTGCATCCTAACTCAAACTACTACTGTCAACTCAATGTCAAATGTGCATTTCTAAAAGACAAAAATGTATATTATTATTGCATATATATATATATATATATATATATATATACATATGGGCGTGTTTAAATATAATATGAGGGGGGGGGGGGGCTCAGATTACCATATGTGTACGTAGGGGGGGCCCATGAAAAAAAGGTTGGGAACCACTGATCTAGAACAAATTCACAGGAGCTGTAGACTTGGTAGAAAAGGAATTACAAGTTTAAAAAAATGGAGTAAAACCTAGAAACTATCTATCTATTTATCTGTCTGTCTGTCAGGTGTATTTTTCAATATATTTAAAATATTAATAATATATTCAAATATTGCTGATATAGATATTAAAATATATTTGCAATATTTTCCATTAATTTGAACTACTTGTATCTCCTTATTGTACCATACTTACTTTTATACATTTTCATTTTATTTTATTAAAAAATATTCTCAATATACAGTATATAACATTTTGCATTGATGGAAAATGTACATTAAGCTTGAAAATACATTTTATATATATATATATATATACATTCTTGTAGTACATTTTGTAATGAATTTCGGCATTTCAAGGTTTAAATAAACTATATATTCAATTTGAAAATCATATTTTCTATAAGCCTCACTTTTACCAAATAAATTTGGTGAATATTTTAAATATTTAGAGAAAAAAAAACATAGCAGCATGATGTTGATTTAATAACTTAAAGGGATAGTTCACCCAAAAATGAAAATTCTGTCATCATTTACTCACCCTCAAGTAATTCCAAACCTGTATGAATGTCTTTGTTCTCCTGAACACAAAGGAAGATATTCTGAAGAATGTGGGAAACGGAGCAGTTCTGGGGCACCATTGACTTCCATAGTATTTTTTTTTCCTACTATGGAAGTCAACGGTGCCCCAGAACAGCCTGGTTACAAACTTTCTTCAGAATATCTTCCTTTGTGTTCAGCAGAACAAAGACATTCATACAGGTTTGGAACTACTTGAGGGTGAGTAAATGATGACAGATTTTCATTTTTGGGTGAACTATCCCTTTAATTCATCAAATTCAAATTTTAATTATATGTCTCATAAGGGTCATTTGTTTGCAATTCAGACAACACTGTTTGCACTGTATACTTTTGGTTTATTTATGAATCAGTCTACACTAGTTGCACTCTATACTTTTGATTCACTGAAGAGAATCGGTTCATAAGAGCCATTTCAGTCAGTCTACAATGGTCACACGGTGTACTTTTGCATGCAGCCCATAAGAACAACTCTATAGAAAGTCGTTATTTTGCATTAAACATCCTGTTTATCATATCACATTGAATTCGTACTGCGGTGTATGACTGGCATACAGTAAAAGATTTTCACAATCAGTTTAGAAATCAGTGTGTTTTTACCCAGCACTAATGGTCATGTAAATATGCTATAATGTTGAGCTAGCAGCGCTGTTTCTGTGAGTAGTCGTTATGTACACTGTATGTTAGCAGTGTTCTGCTTCATAGTGCTGGTAGAGTTAGAGTCTTGTTTACCAAAATGTGTCAGCGATGTGCTGTTGAGTTCTTTAAGGCTGTTCTAGTCAGGTTCTGTCAGAAATTGTCTCCCTGTAAGCTAATTATTTCTGTCCTTGAGATGTATTTGAGCAACCCCCTCCTTCAAGCGCTTAGCGTGTAATCAAGTCTCTTATCAAGCCTTTCTTGTCGTTCTCTGTTTAGCTCGCCGCTATTCTGAGAAACAGGTGATTGAGAGGAAGTTTGAGAGGTGCTAGTTGTTCTTTAGGGACCTACAGAGGGGTCCCTTTGAGCTGGAAGGCCCTTGGCCCTCGCTTTACCGCTGTCTGGCCATGAACGGCAGCGGCTCTGCTAGCGATGAGGCCATAACAACCTAATTACACGCAGATTCTTTTTATGTGTAATTACACTGCTAGCTCAGTTTTCATTGTTGACTAAAGGGGTTGTTTTGGCGTGAAAGAGTGCTTTCTTCTTCTCCCCACCCCTCGTTAGCCTTCTTTCTCTGTTTCTGCCTCTCTCATTCCACACAATTTATTACGCCAGCCAACAGATTCAACGGAAACCTCCCAGTATAGGACAATCTGTCATCTCAACATTATCAGCAAGCCACACCGCCTTCCATATTGTGCTACAAGAGCTTCAGCAAATTGCTATTTTTATGAGACATGATAAAGGAAATGCTACCTTATGTTCACATTTTTTACAGTCTGATGTTGGTGGGCGAAAACGGTTGCGATTTGCCAGCGAAAACATCCTGTGTGGCGCGAGCGAGAGAGAGGGAGGGAGATTTAGGTTCAAAGATGTATTTTCTCCGCTATGCATCACAGTCACAGTCATCCTGCATTCATCCAGCATTTAATTATGAAGTTTGGCAGACTAAACAGCTGAATGGAAAGTGCAAAGACTGTAAGTTTGATCGTATAGAAGGTGATGAAAGGTTGCAGTTAACTGTTTCGGGCTACAGCGCAAGGTCATGGGTGAGTGTGAAACGCGAAGGCTGAAAAGCTCCGGGTGAATGTGAAAGCCCAGATAGAAAGAGAGAAAACCAGGTCTTGTTCTTGGTGTAGTCTGCATCTCTCCCTCCTTCTCTCAATCTGTCTCTCCTCCCCAGCCTTGTGCCTGCTTGACAGCCTGGGCAGCACCAAACTGACAGGCCCTCAAACTGCAGCCCAGAAAGCAAGCATTAATTAAGTCATTGCCGGACTGTAATTTCCTTGAGAAGTAAAAAATTCTCACACAAGAAAAGGTTACGGAGACCTTTTCTGTGTCAAAATTACCATGCGTCATGAATATTAATGCCCTTAATGAAGACAACCTTTGCTTCATCAAGAATGTACCAGAGCAGGTGCCATGCTGATAAACTCACTCGTCTGATACTCGCTCTCTTTCTCCCTCTCTCTCTCTTTGCATCTGCTGAAAATAGACAAGCCAAGATTTACTTGTTTAAATCAGCATCTCCCTTCGGGTTTGACTCTCCTCATTCCCCCCCCCCCCATATTTTTCCTCTTTCATTCACTTTTGAGAAGCTTGTCCTCTTTGGCGTTCACCTCTTTGAATATGCTGACTTTTAAAGGGGAAGTTGTTTGTTACAAACCAGGGGTTAGGGCTGTAGAATATTTGTGTTTTTAATGTCATGAAAATAGTTAATAAACCCTCAATGTTGACCATTGGAATGAACAGTGCTGTTCAGTTAAAGTTGAAATGTCTTATATCTGTGCCACTGTTGTCACCAAGTGCAAAAAAATATATAATTACTGTTTTCGGACAGGTTTCCCCATCTTGCATTGTTCCCAAACTCACCATTGGTTGAGCTTTGTGGGCTGATCTAGATGAAAAAATACATATTTTCCTCTGTGAATATATTTTTAATCTTAGCTAAATACAGTATGTTTGATAAACAGTGTAGCTTAATGAAATATATATTTTCAAATTGGAAATAAATATATATTTTTATATATTTTATTCTTCAAAGGTCAAGAAAATATATTTTCAAGCTTCAAATATCTGAAAATATATTTTGATTTAAGTTATATTACTGATCTATTTTAATATATATTACAAAAATATTTAGGTTATTTTTGTATATTTTAAAAATTTCTATTTAAATAAATGATTTAAATAGATCAATGTTTTTGTAGTACCACAGTTTTTACACGTTGGGGAATCTATGAATGGTTTTGGATATTTATGGAGCTGGCATAGGTGTATTTACTATCAAACCACACAACGTGTGAGAAAAAGTAGCCAAAAAGCCATCTATTAAGAGAAGTCCATTAATGGAGGTCCAAATAAACAGATAGAAGGCTTCAATTCTGTCATCTCCTCCTCCCTCCATCTTCTCAACACAATTATAACAAACGAACCCTGGCACAAACAAAGGTAGAGATCTGTTAACAAACTGCGACTTTAGTCCGACTGCGACTTCGGTGGGAGGCGGCTTTTCTTCTCCAGCTCACCGGCGATCCCCGGCCGTGCCTTTCATTTGACTCTCAGTGTGTGTCACATGTTAATTAGATAAACGTACACATGTGACTCGCCCATTATTCCACACGCCGACAACCAGAACAAAGTGGAGACTGGTGGGAGCACCGCTGATGAGAGAGATGAAAAAAAAACACAACGCCATTGCAAGGGATGACAACAATTACCAATGGCTTTGAAGTTTTATGAACTTCTCATAGTTCCCTCCTGTGGCTACATGTTATTGTATGATTCTGTGAATGCTTTTAGGACCTTTCCACCTTTTTTGAATTCATACTGAATAGTTTGTGTTTTGTCTTTGCTTGTTCTGTTTTAATATTTGCCTGAATGTAAATTAGGGCAGTTTTTTGAGGTGCTTTCAGTATGTGTGGGGTCATTTTTCTTTGCTTCGTCTTTCTGCTTAGAGACTATAGACCTTGGTCAACCCAGACACCATATTTAATGTGAGGAATGATGAAGCTATAGAAATGCAGTCCGTTCAAAATGTTATACAATAAGTTAATTTTCACAACTCATGATTTCTGAACTTTTTTTTTTTTTTGCTCTTCCGTCACTTTATCTTTTATTTTGGTGTGTCAATTTATTAAATTACTTAGTATATGAAACCATGATCCGCACTCACAAAAATGCACTTGTAGACACACTGAAGAAGGTCTTGAGCCAAAATGTTTGTGATTTTTCCCTATTGGTGGTAAATGTATAGTAAATGTAAAAAGAAGACTGTTTTTGTGAGTGCGGATCATGGTTTCATAAAGATAATTTCATTTTCATTTTCAGTGTTTTGAGAAAGTCAAGACGTATGCAAGACATATATCTAAACAATATCTCTTCTGAGCAAGTAAATAGCTTCAGTGACTCTCTCTTTTTGAGTGAATCTCTGAATAATTCATTCAACCAGTTCATTTAGGAATGAATGTATGAGTGAGTCATTGAATCACTCACTATAGCCATTGTAATTCTTTCAGAACAAAACAAATGACTCTAGACACTGAGTGAGTTATTTAAGTTGTTCACTGAACAGATTTATTCAAAAACATTGATTCATTCAGGAACAAAACAAGGGACTTTTTATGAGCGAGTCTTTTAAATCATTCACTCAACCATGACTGGTATTTATGAGTGAATTATTGAATCGTTCACTTTACCAATTGATTCAAAAACACTGATTCATTCAGGACCAAAATACATGACTTTTTATGAGTAAGTCTTTTGAATCATTCACGCTCTCTCTCTTTATATTTCTATATATATATATATATATATATATATATATATCATTCCTATCTAATGGTTTGGCTTTAGCCACAGTTGCTTGTTGAATCAGATATAACCACTATATAACCACTATATAATTTGTATTGGCAGTATATTGTCATAACTGAAATCACAAGCAGCACTTTCAGCAGACCTCTCCTGGAAGAGATGTGGCCCACGAGAGCAGAGATGAGCTTTGATTGAGCTCCGTCCCTCAGACCGGTGTAAAAGGCCTCAGTTCTGTTTACTGTTCTGGCCTGCTGAGCACACGAGTGAGGGCCCTCACCTCAGCTTCAAGCTCTGAGGGGAAAAAAAAGTGACATTTGAGGGGCACTTTACAAAACTCGCTCTGCGAAAGATCTTCTGTATCACCTAAAGAGCCTTTGTCAGTCATTGGAAAGCTGTCACCTGGCAGGGAGATACAGCCAGGCGACCGGATGACAGGTTGGAATTAATGAGAAGAGTATGACAGCAGCCGAAGCAGAGATGGGGGGTAAGAGAGAGAGAGACGTAGAAAGGGATAGAATGGAAAAGAATGGCATGGAGGTCTTTGTTTCTTATAAAGAAATGTACTGAAGGGGTTGTGGACCTGCAGAAACGATGGATGAGAAAGAGGGCAAGAAGAGAGTGTTTGCAGTGGATATTATTAATGGGTGACAATGTTTCTGGTACAATATCAGTATGTTGAATTCCTCCTCTTGGGAACTCAGTCAAATTTTCCAAGTTCCTACATTTTCATATTTGTATGATTTTGAAGCCTCCAGTTAAAGTGACAGTTCATCTAGAAATGGAAACTTTGTCATTATTTATTCACCCTCATTTCCAAATACATATGACTAACTTTCCTAGCACAAAATGATTTTTTAAAGAATATCCTGGACACTTTTTCCTTACATTTAAAGTGAATGAGGACAATGACAAGATCATAAAAGTGATCTACTTTGTGCCATACTTCAGATCTTCAGAAGGCATATGATAACTTCTTTTCAACTTCAATTTCAACTAATCTCTCCAGAAAATGTTACTCGATTTCATCTGATTTTAAAAAAAATAAAAACTGTTGGGAAGGTTACTTTGGAAATGTAATAGAAATGTTCAGTTAGTAATGTAGTGAAGTAATGTAACTGATTACATTTGATTACTTTTCTAAATTTCTAGCAAATGATTTCAACTGTTAATCATTTTCAAACATTTTAACCTTACCGTAGTACTCAACACTGATTACTATCAGACTTTCAAAATCCTTCATCACTGGAATTAAGGTTATAACAGGGCTCTAGACTCATTCTTCCCACTGGTCGCTCTTTTGCGACTAACTTTCTCAGTTGGTCGCACGAGCACATAATTTGGTCGCAATTTATTATTTTTATTTTTTTTGCTACAACATTTGATTATTCAATGCATGCTGATGAACTTTTATCATAGTTTATACTTATATGGTAACGAAAAGTGTTCAACATTCAACCCTTTTTCATCAGTATTATTTGTGATTTATAAATTTTGTGACAGGAATTCCTCTTTTCGTGCGCTTTCACTTTCACTTTCAAATTCGTGATCTTGGTGTCACGTTTTACAAGAAAAGATAATTGTCTGTTTTACACTGTTTTTCTATACACCTTTCATTTTTTAAGACTAAAGCAAAAGATGGATTCATTGTTATTCTTAATTAAAAAGCACAACAACTATAAAACAGTAGGCTACAATGACAAACTAGCTTACATAACATTTATTAACAAAAACGAATAAGACGAGGCATGGCATAGGACACATCACATGCTGTATTATATACCGACTAATAAATTACAGAATTTTTAGCAAACACTGAGGAATCAAATAAATAATAAAAAAAATAAGGAAAGCCTCCATACCGTAACGTGAGGTAAACAGCAAAGATAACAAGCTTTTCAAAACGAAAATAAAAAGAATAGTAAAATTAAACTGGCTGTCGCTGACAGGACTTGCATGTTTCTTCCCACAAGAATAGCAACATGTTCACCTTCTCTGGTTTAAGAAGCGGTCTTTCATTTTAGTTTGAAAACCAAATCCTCTATTGCGCTCCGTCCGCGGCGCACACCTTCGCGCTCGTGCTGACGCGGCGAGTATAAACCAGGCTCTACTGAAGCGCTCGCACTGAAAGCGCCTCTCTTCACGTGATCAGTGAAATCTGACTCCTGCTACAATGTGCCGCGGCTCTGCAGCGCGCGCTGTATGAAGCCGACGCTTTGGAGCAGCGCAGACCATGCACTCGTACAAGTGCGACCACGTCAAATTTTTACTCGCACATTCTCAAAAAATGGTCGCAAATCCACCACAAAATCAGACTTTAGAACCTCTTTTTACTTTGAGATAGTTCTGAGGTTAAATACAGGTTTAAAATCATAACAAGAAATATAGCTATAAAACTCTTTTGCGTAGTAGTGTATGAATTAAAAAAAATATATCTAATCTTTGCATAGCTATGACAGGAAACACCGGCATCTATAGTAACAATGCCAAAATAACAGATAATCTTAAAAAATAAAGCATATACATAAACCCAAATAGAAATGAAAACATTTATTAAATAACCATGTGTCCTATTCTGTGTCCTAAACTCCTGAAAGTTAGTAGAAAATTAGTTTCTCATATTTTAGAGCAGTCAATGCAATTTGGGATAGAAATCAATTAAATTTGTATCTGTGTGTTTGTGTGTCTAAAAATAAAATAAATATATACAGTATTAAGATGTAACTCCCTCTGTAATCGTTAACATTTTCATAAGTATTTTATTTACACATTTTTTCTCAGTAACTGTAATGGATAACAGTTAAATTTATTTTGTAATAAAAAATGATATAACATCGTTACATTTTGCTCCCCAACACTGTTTATATAACATACAGTATATATATATATATATATAATTTTTTTAGAAAAAAAGTATGCACCCCTAAACATAACATATACTGGGGCATCGACAGATTGTACGATAGCGTACAAATGAGATCATAGGAATTTGTTGAAATTAGCCACCAATTCACCAACATTTTAAATAGTTATGAAGTGCCATGAGATTGTGTTGCAAATTTCAGTCATTATTCACTTCACATTAATAATGTAAGGAACCCTTTTCCATAATAAAGAACCTTTTGCACTAGAAAGGTTCCATAAATGTTAACTTTTTGGAGTGTAGTTCCCTGTGGCACATTCATTAGTTTATGAAAGAAGTGGCGATATCCCATTCATGGGCGAATCAGTCATGTCTTTTTGAAGATTCAGTGATTCATTATGTAATTATTCACAAATTTCTGTGATCTGGTTCTTGAGTTTGACTCAATGATTCAATGATCTAGCCACAGTGGTTAACAGCTCACTGGAGTGGAAGACTATCAGTGACTAAACCACTTTTATTTCAGTCTGTTTGCTGCACAAAATTGTCAATTGCTTCAGGGGACTTGGAATATAGTATATAAATGCAATGGACTTTTACGTTATTTTTATGATGCTTTTGTGCCCTTTCGGAAACTTGAAAGCTCCAGTCCCCATTTATTGTAACTGCAAAGTTACAATTAAGTTGATTAAAATTCCTTCTGTTGTGTTTCACAGAGGAAAAAAAGTTGAATGGGTTTGAAACAACATGAGGGTGAGTAAATGGTGACAGAATTTCCATTTTTTATATAAATCCTTTAAGAATCCAGTTTTTCTGAGGTCTAAGGTGGTAATAATCTGAATTCTGCATTAGCTGCACTGTCGTGCCATTCACACCGCACAACATGTCAGTCTAAAAAGCAGCGGAAGCTCTTTTCAAAGCCTGACAGTCTTTAAATCTAATCAATCTCAAATCATGTTTCAGCATCCACATAAATGCCTCAAACAGGTTCTCTGTTTAAAAAGCAATCAGTGCATCAAGCAGGAACTGTGCGGCCTGCATTTCTGCGTGTGTGAGTGCATTCGCAAGCGTGTTTGTGTTGTTGTAACAATTTGTGTAATGCGGATGGGAACACACCTCTCCAAAACAGTAAATGAGTTCTGTCAATGTTTGCGCATCTCAATTAATCAGGGGGAACAATGGCCAGTGGGGCTGGGGGCTGTCAGGGACGGTTTGTTGGCGACACGTCAAAAAGAGACACTGCAGGCTGAAAGACGTATCCGCTCTCCTCGGCTCTCAGATTCACAAAGTCTTTATTTGAACACATGTCTAAAATGAACTGGTGGCTTCTTAAAGTCAACATGAAATTAAAATTTGAGTCTAATTACTTTTTTAATACACATTTTCATTGTATTGTTCTTGTCACAGTGCATGTTATTCAAATAAATAATTAGATGAATAAATAAATAAATAAAATTCTTACTCCATCTCTGAAACTACTTTTCTATTCAGATGACATAAACTTTAGAGGAATAGGAGTGCCACTTAAGGGTATAAATTATAAATTGTATAATTCAGTTAACCTAAATGTGAATAAATGAACCGCTTTAAGTTAACAAATTCACAGACATATATAAAATGGTTTGTTTAATTTGTTTACAAATTAGGTTAAATACAACAAATAAAAGGAATTATTGAACAATTTTAAATGCAAATTTTAAATATCACTTTTTAAAGAGTTTTATTTGTTGATTTTATGAAAAAATATAAATACATTATAAATGATAACTACTTATATTATAAATAATAATAATAAAATATTACTATTATTAATTATATTTAATAATAATAATAATGACTATTATTATTATTATTGTTTATTATTATTATTATTATTTTTAAGTTGCAATTAAGTTTTAAAAAATGGTATTGGTCAGTTCACTGGTGGAAGTAACCAATGAACTTTCCATTTCATTTTAAGACATGCCTCTTGCCAGCATCATTAGACAGAACGTGTCATCATGAAAGCAGGAACTTTATGTTTGTGTTTGACTTTAGAGCTCCTTTGCTTTATGCAGGCCTGTTGATGTTGTTGTTTTTTTGGGGGGGGTTTCAAAGTAAAAAAAAATAGATATGCATTTTTGACACGGGCCACACATGTCGGTCAAACGGCCTCATGGGCGGGCCTTGGCCAATAAATGCTGCCATCTATTCCAGACCTTCAGCCGTCAGTCTGAAGGTCTGGCTATGCGAAACTAACTTCTGGGTAATACAAGCACCGATCAAACATGCATTCCCTGATCTGCCAAACACAGCAACAGAAAGTGTCGCTTTTAGAACCCCACCACTCGACGACAAAGGAAATTGTCAGGTATGTAACAAGCTATCAAGACACTAAACACTTTTTGTTTTCATCACATCTTGAGATTTGTCAAATTGGATCTCGTTACACTAATTAAAATACCTAGGGGATGGAGACTTAACCATGTCAGCGAGACAGAGAGAAGGAGAAAAGAGAGGGAGAAGAGAAGATAAAGATAAATGGCGCATCAGAAACCAATTATCACAGGAAGCAGATTAAAATGGTTTTGCATTTTCACACACAAAAGAGAATGCGAGTCACTTTTTACTGATTACACCTTCCATCTCTCTCCTCATTCTTTAACGTGTTTGTTAAATCCCCTCTGTGTTCATTAACTTCTTCGTTTAGCTATACTGCCGACATTTGTTCTCTCAGCGCTGTTTGTCCAACAAGATCTGCCTCCTACCAGTTTAAAGGCGGAGAGACGGTGTTAGCAGTTATTCACTTCAGCTCGGGGCCTCAGCAGAGATCACACATTGGGGTGACACCAGTGAAACTGATAAAGCTATCTGTCAGTGGAACCTGAGGAACCAGATTTAGCAAGTACTTATGACATGTTAAAATATTTTCATGAATAACAATTATATGCCAAAATATCACTTCTGTTGCATGTTTGCTCCTCCTCTCTCTCTGTCTTCAGTCTACTTCATCTTCTTCTTCTACTGTCACTACAGTACTCTCTAATATAAGCAATTTCTTGTATCCAGTAACTTTTTTTATTATTATTTTTGGCCATATTTATTAAAGCAGAATAGAGAGGTCAGAAAATTATGGTGTGAGCAGAATTCGAACCTGAATCATCCACATGAGCACCACAGCTCAATAGTAGCTGCACAAATCAAATGTGTTTCCTTCAATCGAAAATGTGAACTGACTAATGGATCATTTTCAGTTAGTGGCTCATAATTGTAAAATAAACCATACAGAGTGACAGACTGTACATCTGCTTATTACATGGCAAAAAAATAAATAATTAATACATAAATAATGTAAATTAACATGGAATATTGCATACATACAGCTGCATCTCAATAAATTAGAATGTCGTGGAAAAGTCAATTTATTTCAGTAATTCAACTCAAATTGTGAAAGTCGTGTATTAAATAAATTCAATGCACACAGACTGAAGTAGTTTAAGTCTTTGGTTCTTTTAATTGTGATGATTTAGGCTCACATTTAACAAAAACCCACCAATTCACTATCTCAACAAATTAGAATATGGTGACATGCCAATCAGCTAATCAACTCAAAACACCTGCAAAGGTTTCCTGAGCCTTCAAAATGGTCTCTCAGTTTGGTTCACTAGGCTACACAATCATGGGGAAGACTGCTGATCTGACAGTTGTCCAGAAGACAATCATTGACACCCTTCACAAGGAGGGTAAGCCACAAACATTCATTGCCAAAGAAGCTGGCTGTTCACAGAGTGCTGTATCCAAGCATGTTAACAGAAAGTTGAGTGGAAGGAAAAAGTGTGGAAGAAAAAGATGCACAACCAACCGAGAGAACCGCAGCCTTATGAGGATTGTCAAGCAAAATCGATTCAAGAATTTGGGTGAACTTCACAAGGAATGGACTGAGGCTGGGGTCAAGACATTAAGAGCCTCCACACACAGACGTGTCAAGGAATTTGGCTACAGTTGTCGTATTCCTCTTGTTAAGCCACTCCTGAACCACAGACAACGTCAGAGGCGTCTTACCTGGGCTAAGGAGAAGAAGAACTGGACTGTTGCCCAGTGGTCCAAAGTCCTCTTTTCAGATGAGAGCAAGTTTTGTATTTCATTTGGAAACCAAGGTCCTAGAGTCTGGAGGAAGGGTGGAGAAGCTCATAGCCCAAGTTGCATGAAGTCCAGTGTTAAGTTTCCACAGTCTGTGATGATTTGGGGTGCAATGTCATCTGCTGGTGTTGTTCCATTGTGTTTTTTGAAAACAAACATCACTGCACCCGTTTACCAAGAAATTTTGGAGCACTTCATGCTTCCTTCTGCTGACCAGCTTTTTAAAGATGCTGATTTCATTTTCCAGCAGGATTTGGCACCTGCCCACACTGCCAAAAGCACCAAAAGTTGGTTAAATGACCATGGTGTTGGTGTGCTTGACTGGCCAGCAAACTCACCAGACCTGAACCCCATAGAGAATCTATGGGGTATTGTCAAGAGGAAAATGAGAAACAAGAGACCAAAAAATGCAGATGAGCTGAAGGCCACTGTCAAAGAAACCTGGGCTTCCATACCACCTCAGCAGTGCCACAAACTGATCACCTCCATGCCACGCCGAATTGAGGCAGTAATTAAAGCAAAAGGAGCCCCTACCAAGTATTGAGTACATATACAGTAAATGAACATACTTTCCAGAGGGCCAACAATTCACTAAAAATGTTTTTTTTATTGGTCTTATGAAGTATTCTAATTTGTTGAGATGGTGGGTTTTTGTTAAATGTGAGCCTAAATCATGACAATTAAAAGAACCAAAGACTTAAACTACTTCAGTCTGTGTGCATTGAATTTATTTAATACATGAGTTTCACAATTTGAGTTGAATTACTGAAATAAATGAACTTTTCCACGACATTCTAATTTATTGAGATGCACCTGCATGTACATATACATATGTATTACATGAGGAAAGAGCATGGAGTGATATGAGAGACATGCAAATTGGTTGCCAGATACGACAGTCAGTTATAGTTTAGTGGTTATTATGCAAAAATACTTGACCTGAAATACTTGGTGTGATGGACCAATCAGAATCAACTATTCCGGAGAGCTTTATTAAAAAAAATAAAAATTCATTGCTAACATTCTTTCTCATTATTTTATGACTATTATCGCAATTGGCACAGTAACTATTACTATAATCATCACCAAATATTATGATAATCATCACCACATAACAAGACCTGGTTTCATTAAATGCAGCAACAAACCTATATGTAAACTGAAGGGAACCTGCACCTGCAGTTAATGTAGTCTCTTTTGAGTCCTGCTGAAGCTAAACTAAGAGAAACATTCTAGATTAATGGGGACTCTTTCTGGGGTACTTACCTGAGTGGCCTGCCTTTGAAGTCTTCAGCTGGTGCAAATGTGGGGCTCTCTTTTAGCATGTGACAGATTGACTCTATTTTCAGCTGCGATGAACTGTTACGGTGAGCGAGACGTTGCATTTTGATGTATAATCCAGGTCTCCAAACTGTGACAAATGGTATGAAAAATGTGTGACAATAATATAAAGTCTAGTTAGTTGAGGTAACTTTGTGTGTGTTCATATAAACGGTTTCGTCAGATGTCATCTCGTTAGAGTGTGTGACAGTGTTTCTTGCACACTGAACAATGTATTCAGTATGGGCCGTGATGTCCAATGCATGGGCGAATGTCTCTTATGAACTGGTTCATTTAAATGAGTCAGTAAAAAAGATTTATGAAACCCACTCGTGAGTTAGTGGTTCACTTAGTCTGTGAATCGTTCACAGCTGTTACTTAAGGTCATTGCACACTGAGTGAAATTTTCACATTTAAAAAAATAAATATGACCTCACGTTGTGTCAATCATGTTTACACACTCCCTCTGAAACTTTCGTACATCTGAATAAAAAAAATCAGATCGGGTTCGATTTTCTGTGTTTTTCGCATCCGTAGCAAGCATTTTGAGAGGTGTTTTGACAATTCAGAGCCACTTTACAGGCGAACGCCAAAATCCAGAATGGCGTCTGACAAATTGATCCACTTCGTCACGCAACACAAAGCACTGTAAAGGTCCTTGTACACTGAGTTCACAGAAATTGGTGGTCTTCTTTTTAATATGTGGCCCCAGTATCGCTAGCAAAGCATCAAACTGAGCCACTGACATCCTGAAGTAAACTTTGAATCGCCCAGGATAATCCCGCAGCTTCTTAATAAGGAGGAACTCTCCTTCCTCTATATCTCAGGATTGGATGGACCCAATATTTACTCTTTCTTTTTCTCTTTTTAAGAAGAGAGAGGACAAGAAAATCATCCTCACTGCTTGAAGACTCCATTTTGTATATTTTTGTGATTTTTTTTGCAACGGATTAATTCATATGCATTGTACTCAGTGTGCAACGTTTCTGTGCGTGACGAGTTTTTAGGATGACGAATACAAAAAAAACGCATATGAAAACTTTGGTTGCAAGGACCTTTAGTTTACAACCGACTCGCTGAGTCAGCCGTGAGTCATTTTCGATTATGTCTGATTCAAAATGAAGCTATGCGTAATGTATAGACTACTTTAGGTTTATGACTGTTAGTCATATGACACAGTGTAATTAAAGATATACAGTGGTATTGTTTTATTGGCATAAATTGATAATAATAATATTCTAAAAACACATTTTAATGTTTAAAAAAAAAATACATACAAGATCCATTTGCAGGGTTGAATTGACTGTAAGTAAAACTTTGTTTGGGCAACATGTTGGAACCACAATATCTAGAACATTCATTTCATTTCATTCATTCATTCATTCATTAATTTCATGAATAAATACTTTTACAAACAGAGTGATATTTATTTAGCTCAAATAAAATCAGGATCACTATGACATCAAATTGGAATACATTTATACATGATACATCTAGAAAAATATATTTTTTAAGAAATGTATGCTTTTATTCTTAAAAGTGACAGTAATTAATAAATAGATTTTTTTTTAAAGTTTCTATTTAATCAAACAATCAATCAGGTAATCAATTAGTATATTCTTCAACAAATCATGTATCGTGCAAATCATTTATCAAGAAATCAAAATCGTTTCCACTAAAATAATAAGCAGCACAACTGTTCTCACCTGGAGTAATGACTGCTAAAATTTCAGCTTTGCCGTTACAGGATTTAATTACATTTTAAAATGTTAAAATAGATGTTATTTTCTAATATAATTATATTTCACAGTATTAATGTTTTTGTATTTTTGGTCAAATAAATGCTGCGTTTTTCATTTGTCAACTAACAAAGTCATTAGACCCCTAAATGTTTCATTTCCCAAGTCAGTAGCTCTATTGTCATTTTTAAAGGGGTAAAAAGAGAGAATGCACATCTCTCTGATCAAAAAAGAAGTATAAAAAGCCTGGAATATCAGAAGCAGAGATACCCACCAACCGTTAGAAGTGGGATCAAAGAGATGGAGAAAAAGTGTATGAAATAACGTGGGGAGGCCGGGGAGATACGAAGGAGAGGGGAATCCTCATCCTCTTGTCCCCGTGGCCTGTCTCTGGCCTGTGGATGACCTCTCATTACACCCTCTCTTCCGTCCACTTACTATCTCTCTCCACACGTTGCCATGGAGAACAGTATCTAACTCTTACCACACTTACCTCTCTCTCTCTGTCTCGCTCTCATATTCACTCTCTTTTTTGCACTATAGAGGGGGGCCATAAAAGCAACCTCGCTCTGGGCTCCCCGTCTCCTATTCAAAAAAAAATCGACCTGATCTCACACTGTTGTGTGGTGCGCAGCCTTTGATCGCCCCACTGTGTCTCTCTCGTTTATGCTCCGTGTGGACAAATGATTAGATACAGATGCTCAGCTGAACTACATGGGGGAGCATGAACGGTAAATGTGTTTGTTTAAGGCCGTGTTTAGCATATTGTGTGCAGGGAGACGAGATGATAGAAAGAGGGAGGATCTGAAACATCATTACAGAACTAGATGAAGCAGGGCAGGGACAGAAGAAGCCAGTGCATGTGGTTATTTGTCATTTAGCAGATGCTTGTTGTCCAAAGTGATTTACAGTACATGTAGTATAGGAACACTCCTCCTGTAGCCCTTTACCACCAAAAGATTGTAGGGCCTTATGAAATCCATTAGATTTTTTCTTAAATTCTGTTTTATTTTTTTCCACCAAATTTAGTTGCTGGATTCCATTTTAACAGTTACATTAAATTAAATTTAAGTTAAATTATTATTAAGACTTTAACAAAATTACATTTGTGCTGGTTCTTGTACCAACCTTTGTTTATGAGATTTTTAACAAGATTACAAGCATGTTTTAACTTCTAAAGTTATTTGATTCAGTGTCTTTATGCCATTACAGGCAGCTTTTGGTGGGGTGATCAGACGTTATAATGAATAAAATTCATAGCAATCACTTAACACATAATATTTGCAAATTAAATAATTTTTTGGCATACAGGGAAAACAAAATGGCTTGAGGGTTGGTTTTGATTAGTGCTTAGCTGAGATTGTTTGAAAATGTGTGTTGGAGAGTAACTAAATTAAATTAAAAGTTGCGACTCTACTAACTTGACTGTTTATTTTTTTTGTAAGTAGTGTGACAGTAGTTTGGCTGTTTCCACTAAAGCTCTTCTATAAACAAGCTACATTTTCCAATAAAAAATGGTGTAGCATGACGAAATGCAACATGGCTGTTTTTGTTACATACAGGTGCATCTCAGTAAATTAGAATGTCGTGAAAAAGTTATTTTTTTCTTGTAAGTTATTTCAAAAAGTGAAAATTTCATATATTTTAGATTCATTGCATGTAAAGTAAAACATTTCAAAAGTTTTTTTGTTTTAATTTTGATGATTAGAGCTTACAGCTCATGAAAGTCAAAAATCAGTATCTCAAAATATTAGAATATTTACATTTGAGTTTCAATTAATGACCATCCCTACAGTATAAATTCCGGGTATCTCTTGTTCTTTGAAACCACAATAATGGAGAAGACTGCTGACTTGGCGATGATCCAGAAGATGAACATTGACGCCCTCCACAAAGAGGGTAAGTCACAGGTCATTACTGAAAGGTGTGGCTGTTTACAGAGTGCTGTATCAAAGCATATTAAATGCAAAGTTGACTGGAAGGAAGAATTTGGGTAGGAAAAGGTGCACAAGCAACAGGGATGACCGCAAGCTTGAGAATACAGTCAAGCAAAGCTGATTCAAACACTTAGGAGAGCTTCACAAGGAGTGGACTGAAGCTGGAGTCAGTGCATCAAGAGTCACCACACTCAGACATCTTCAGGAATTGGTGGGTTTTTGTTAAATGTGAGCCTAAATCATCACAATTAAAATAACCAAAGACTTAAACTACTTCAGTCTGTGTGCATTGAATTTATTTAATACATGAGTTTCAAAATTTGAGTTGAATTACTGAAATAAATGAACTTTTCCACGACATTCTAATTTATTGAGATGCACCTGTAGTATTGCAGGTGCAAATTTAAAGTCGCGTCAACTGAGGCATCAATCAAATACTCTCATCAACTTTCGTAAAAGTCTTCTCTCACACACAAAATACTGAGAAATATTTTAGTGAAGCAGTTCCTTCCGATGTAAAATGAACCAGGTCAAAAATGATTCACTGATTCACTTGAGCCTCTGCATGGCATTTTAAAGGAATAGTTCACCCAAAAATGAAAATTGTGTCATCATTTACTCACCCTCATGACGTTCCAAACCTGTATGAGTTTCTTTCTTTTGTTGTCCATAAAAGAAGATATTTATTTAAGAATGCTGGTAATCAAACAGTTGATGGTCCCCATTGACTTCCATAGTATTTCTTTCCCTACTATGGAAGTCATGTTCAGTTCTTCAGAATTCTTCAAAATATCTTCTTTTGTGTTCAACATAAAAAAATAAACTTATACAGGTTTGGAATGACATGAGGGTGAGTAAATGATGACAGAATTTCCATTATTATGTGAACTATTCCTTTAGGTCTGTTTGCATTTCTTTGTTCTATGGAACGCAAAAGAGGATAATTTGAAAAACCTTCAAAATCAAATAACATGAGTAATTTCTCAAAATATATTTTTTATGTTTCATAAAAGTCATACAGTTTTTGAATGACATGGGGTGAGTAAATTATTTTATGAGGGATTTATCCTTAAGTTTGGAGTCTGTCAGATTTTTATGCTCACAAGGGCTGCATGCATTTGATGCAAATACAATAATATTGTACATTGTGAAATTATTACAAATAAAATGTAGAAATATTACTTTTTTTTCTGTGATTGCAAAGCTGAATTTTAGCAAACATTACTGTAGGCTTTAGTGTCACATGATCCTTCAGAAATCATTCTAATATGCACAAGAAACATTTGTTATTATTATCAAAGCTGAAAACAGGTGTGTTTGCAGTTGATACTTTTTTCAGGCTTTTGTTGAATAGAACGTTCAAAAGAACAGCATTTATTTGAAATGAAAAATGTATGCATCTTTGCTAAAAAATACATTAATAAAAAAAAATGCCCCCCCACTTTTGAACAGTAGTGTATACTACTTATTAAAAAATCATTTGACTGTGGTATAACCACTTCAGCTTGGAAATATAGGGCCCTATATTTTATTTTTTCCCAAATTCCATTTTATTTTTTCCTAAATTACGTTTTTTCCGTTTTAATTTTTCTGGATTCCTTTTTAATGGTCAAATTTAATTTCATTAATCAAAAAGTATGTCTAATTAATTAAAATCATGAAACTTATACAATTTAACATTAATTTATTAAAAGTGTAACAAAAATGACATGTTTAGGGCCGTATGAAATGTTTTATTTTTTTTCTCACCTTATGTTTTATTGTTACCAAATTCTGTGTTTTAGCATGTCTAATTATTTGAATGCATACAAACAATTTTTATTTATTCTTACAGTAGCCTTATGAAATGTTTTTTCCCCTCAGAAATTCTGTGTTGTGTATTTCAATTTTACTGGTTATTAGATAAAGGCATAAAACATTGATTTAATTTATCTTTTAATTAATAAAAATTAAACATTAATTTTTTTGGCAAATAAAGGGGATTTACTATTAAAATTAAAACATGGAAGAAATATTTTGTGATTATTTCTTAAAAAATAAAGTTTTATTATTTTTCAACAGTAGTAGTAGTATTACGTACATTCTACTAAATAATAGTATTATAGCCTATTTCTGGCACAATGCCTTTTAATAAGTTAAACCGAACTTTTATTTTGACGGGTTGCCGTGAATACCTTTAAAGTTCTGTGTGTATTGTGATATAACGCTAGTTTTACTGAAATTAAATGGTAAAATGCTCGTGAAGTGACTCTCAGATCAGTTTTGGAGATATTGTTCATGTATTTATGTCCTCATTGAGGCGGCAGACGCTGAAATTAAAAAAACGCGCTCTGCTCCATTCATATAGAGACGCGCAGAGCATGCAGGATTCATATTTAAATCGACTTTTGCAGCTTAATATTTACAGATACTAGTCCATATCGCAATTTGATTTAAGTGTAATGACCTACTTTTGATTAATTCATCCAAACTTTGACAAATTCCGTGACATTCCATGCTAAACTGTAAATTCCGTTTTTATGACTGGATTGAATGAATGATGCATTTATATAGCTCTTTATTGTGTATTGCTGTACTCCCAAAGCAATTTACAATCATGTGGGGGGGTCTCTCCTCAACCACCACCAGTGTGCAGCATCCACTTGGATGATGCGACGGCAGCCACAGGACAACGGCACCAGTGCGCTCACCACACACCAGCAACAGGTGGAGAGGAGAGAGAGTCATAGAGCCAATCAAGTGGATGGGGATTATTAGGAGGCCATGATTGAAAAGGCCCAGTGGCGGGAATTTGGCCAGGACACCGGGGTTACACCCTACTCTTTACGAGAAGTGCCATGGGATTTTTAATGACCACAGAGAGTCAGGACCTCGATTTAACGTCTCATCCGAAAGACGGTGCTTTTTGACAGTATAGTGTCCCCGGATTCCGCGATTCCGTCCGCGTTTTCTGCATCGCGGAAATCATAGGGCCCTAGAAATACTGGTTCTTAGCTTCTCCAACACCGTCTAACCTCTGGAAAATAAATTTTCTCCAAAGTATAGCTAGGTAAAGTTACACAGACACAGAGTGACACTCAGAAGACTAAAGAAAGGTCTGATAAAAGGTTGTACTACAAAGAGTGCAGGTAAAAAGCTAAAATATATGGTCAGTAGTTCACTCTAAAGCAGAAATTAATTACGTAACCTATTGCAGAGTGCTTCAAAAGTTCACTGTGCATGAAAAAATTACTGTGAGCTACCTCCACCTTTATGGGATCGTAAAATTATACTGTTGTACTTAAATTTTTTAATAAAGTGACAGAACATTTATTAAGACTGGCATATGTTGATAATCTAAGGAACAGGCATCAAGTCTTAAAAAGCAGTCTGAGGCTGGTCCAGTGTCGCTTCTCAAAGGTCAATAATATTTTTATAATACACCTTTAATGGTTTCTCTCTTCTTCAGGGACTTCCTGAAGATGCAGAGTAGGGCATGGAAATGAAAAGCAGAATCGTTAAACGATCATCCAAATGAAGAAAGTGTAAAATATGACCCAGATATAATGGGTCAGAGTAATGTGTGATATACAACATGGTGTGTGTGTGTGTATGAGTGAAATTAAGATGACCAGCAAAGGAATGGAAGATCTGTATTGTGGCCTGATCAGAAGAGTTTTGGTGTAGATCAGAGCTCGACCCGTCTCCTGTGGGATTTCAGCGTCCTGGTGTCATCTGAGGAATGAGTACACACTACACTTGTTGTTGGGTGACTCAATAAGATGCAAGATTGGGAAATCCTGTGTTTGCCGTATGAGATCACAGCATCAGAGGCTGTTTACATGTTGTTTATTCCATGTCTATGTTGTACAGTGTTCAAACTGATTGAGCATTTGCTCTTTGGCAAGGCGAAATATAGGTTTTGCTGTAAATTGGTGTAGTTGGTAACTTAAAAGGACAGTTCATCCAAAATTGAAAATTGTGATCATTTACTCACACACGTCATTCTGAACAGCTAGCTTTCTTCCATGCAAAACCAAATTCAGCATACATACAACAAAAGCTTATAGTGACCAGACGCTGTCAGTGTCCATAAAAGTGGTCCATACTCTTTTTTATATTCTTCTGAAGCCAAATTGTTGTAATTCTCTAAAAATGTTTCCATCTGCTTTAGCTCTCAAATCTCATTTGCACTTGCACACTATTCAGACTTGATGTGTGGAGACACGTCGCACCAGGTTTAATGACACTGATGCAAAATGTCTGAATAACGTTTAAAAGTTTGCAGTCAGTAGGATTGTTTTTTAAGTGATAAATACTTATATTTAGCAAGGATGTGTTAAATGAATCAAAAGTGACAGTAAAGACTTTTAAATTGTTACAAATGCTGAAAATTCAGCTTTGCCATCACAGGAATAAATTATGTTTTAAAATGTATTAAAATAGAAAACAGTTATTTGAAATTGTAATAATATTACAGTTTTTACTGTTTTGTTGATCAAATAAATGCAGCCTTGGTCAGCATATGAGACTTCTTTTAAAAACATTGAAATATCTTACAGACCCCAAAACTTTTGTGTTCTTTTCTTTTTACTTACAGTGGTGGCCAAAATTATTAGAATAGTGGTATTTTCAGCAGCTAAAAAATGGTTTTAAGTCAGTTATTTCTATTTTTTGCTGTAGTGTGTCAGTAGGAAATATCAGTTTACATTTCCAAACATTCATTTTGCCATTAATTGTAAAAAAAAAAAAAATTGCACAAAGAGTCTGACAACAGCCAGTGCTCCACACAGAGATCCAATCTCATCATCATCCAGTCTGTCTGGAATGACATGAAGAAACAGCACAAATTGAGACAGAATAAATCCAGAAGAACTGTGGCAACGTCTCCCAAGATGTTTCAAAAGACCTACCTGCAAAGCTACCTGAGAAACTGTGCGCAAGTGCACTGAGGGCAAAAGCTGCTTTAAACGCAAAGGATGGTCACACCAAATGTTGATTTAATTTAGTTAATTGAAGAAAATCTATTAATGCCATTATTTTTGACAGCATCCTCATTTTACAGCATTTTTACACAAGTGCCTAAAACTTCTAACAGTACTGTAGATTTGCAGGTAGGTTTCTTGAAGCATCTTGGAGATGTTGCCACAGTTCTACAGGTTAAAAGCATCAGAAAGTGTAAAAATATTCAAAGAAATTGTATAAACCTCAGTGACCGTGAAGACAATGCGATCATAGTCTTCTAAAATATTTAATAATGGCTCGGCCGGGGTCGGATTGTTATTTGTGCATGAGCCGAGGCATGTTTAGATGCAGTGCCGCCCCTACAGCCGAATGAAGCCCTGTGCCCGCAGACATGCTTGACTCTCCCATCAGGCCTTGCTGCCTGCGTCTGACAACACTCCAGCCTGTTAAGGTCAAGACCAACAGAGTGTCAGCGAGGATGATGATGATGTATTTTTTGACTCCCTCGTTTTTTCCTCCTGTCTACTCGACTTTATACTTTCTCCTTGTGCCAGTGTCAGCGGTCCATCTGCCCGCTGCCGACTCAAACACCGGCACGGGCGCGCTGATCCGTCTGAACCCTGTACCCAGCGACCCCCCCCCCCCCTCCTCCACCGCCCGCCTGCCATCATCACCCCCCCCCCCCGACCACCACCTTCAAAACTGTGATTGTGTGAACAAGAAAACACACAAATACACACATATGCCACCAAACTCATGTCAGGTAAACCACAACAATTACAATCTCACAGTCATAATGAAACTGTGACAAAATTATACCCTCCGAACCCCCTGAGAGTCACAAGATTTTAATATCTGACATTTCTGCACATTGACACATGTGCGGCAGCATCTGCTGCCTGGCTGTGAAATCCGCTCTTCTACGGTGTCTGTCTGTGAGTGGGTGTGTGTGTGTGCGCGCTTGTTTCTGTAAATATATATGTGTGCGTTTCTGTGTGTTTCGGAATTCATGTGGTCCCATATTTGTGTATATACAACCTAGTGATCTGCTTAGGATGCCTCATTTTGGCCAAATTTTATTTATCCTTTACAAAGAAGACATTCCAGAATGCATTGCGATGAGCTTAGTTAAAAAATAGTCAAGGCGAGAAAAAATTATATCAGTGTTACTTTACACTGTAAAAAATTTACATTTTGAAAAATTGTGGGAACTGACAAATACATATTGGCTCAACAAATTGCTTCCCAATAATTCTCCCAAAACAAAAAAGTGCATTGTAGTAATTTTAGCTGAAGGTCTTAAAGGGATAGTTCACCCAAAAATGAAAATCTGTCATCATTTACTCACCCTCAAGTTGTTCCAAACCTGTATGAATGTCTTTGTTCTGCTGAACACAAAAGAAGATATTCTGAAGAAAGTTTGTAACCAGGCTGTTTTGGGGCACCGTTGACTTCCATAGTAGGAAAAAAATACTATGATCCAGAACTGCTCTGTTTCCCACATTCTTCAGAATATCTTCCTTTGTGTTCAGCAGAACAAAGACTTTCATACAGGTTTGGAACAACTTGAGGATGAGTAAATTTTTGGGTGAACTATCCCTTTAAGTTAAATTTAAAAATATACATTCACCAAACATATTAAATTGTGCTCAGCCAATCTATCAAGCAGAAGTGAAAAATCTGTGTTGGCCGATCAAGCTTTGCAGCAAAAAAACGCGTGTATGCATGCGGCTGAGAGAAACCGTTGCTGTAGTGAATTCAAATTCCTGTGTGTGAGAGAGCGGATCCGATGCTGAAGGGTGACAGAACATCATTTACAGACGGATTTTCTGTCATTAAAGTTATGGTGAGTATACTGAGTTTTGTATTTATTAAATCATGTTTCACATACTACATTATATTTTGCAGAATAACCTTTACCTTTACTAGTGTTATGTTTGCGTTTATAACTTAGTTTAGCCCATACTGATCTCTCGGTAGGTGTGTGCGATATCGTCTGTGATAATATTGTAATTGTTGTTTTAATGATGTGGGATTTGACATTATCCTGTATATCGCAAAAAAACAAACAAAACACGCCTAACTTACAGTGTGCACGAATACATTAATGTTACGTGATGAAGATTAGACATTATTGCCTGTTTTTGCTCTATTTCGCCAACAAAAATCATTCATATCAAAAACTGTCCGCGGTAGTACTTAAGATACCAGCACAATAACACACTCAGCAAAATATTGTCTAATTATCATTAGCGATAAAATCCCAGAAAATATTGAGATATAATTTTTGTCAATATCGCACACCCCTATCTCTCAGTTACCTAAATTATTTTATCTCACTTTATGATGAATATATGAAATGAATGAGACACAAGGAATATGTTTCTGCTATAACAATTTTTTTGTTCCCATTAGTGTAACCCACCATTGCTAGGTCTGAGCTCACGAGGCACCATTTGGTGTAGAAAAGGAACCACTACGAATTTCTCAGTGAGTATTTAAATGTAGTTCTTATTGGATATATGTTTATTCCATATTAGTGTCAAATACTATTAACTCTTAGATGTAATTTGTGAGGAGTTGATTTATTGAGAGCTGCCATGAGACATGGCTCGGTGTAATGTTGGCTGCTAATTCTAATGTAGACTTAGTATTGACATTGCTATTTTATAATCATGTGTTTTTGTTTGTTTTTTTTACAGAGTACAGAGCCATTGGAGAACCACACAACTGTAATGAAAATGGGAATTCTTGAAATAGTAAGCAGCAGCAGTTCAAGGGCCCTGTCAAGTGTGCTGAATGTCTCCGCTGTCCTGGAAGAGGAGCTGGTGCTTGACAACTTAGGAGACTTTGTAAATGTATTTATTGTACTTTTTTGGATTATTGTATGCGCTCATCCTAGAGTACAACAAGGACTTAAAGGGATAGTTTACCCAGAAATTAACATTCTGTCATTAATTACTTACCCTCATGTCATTCCAAACCTTAAGACCTTTGTTCATCTTCAGAAAACAAATTAAGATATTTTTTATGAAATCCAATGATGAAAGTTTTGATGAAACAACAGTCTTATTGATGTGGAACGACATGAGGGTAATTAATGACAGAATTTTATTAATAAAATTCATTATTATTTTATGGTGGTTGACATTTTTTTGCATGTTTGTGAATGTATCAATGTAGGTGCAATTAATCAGCTTTGTGTATCTTATGAACATTAAAATGCATGATTTTGTAAGGTATACTGTGTAAAAATGTTTAAGGTATTTTCACAATATTGTTGTATATTTCATTAAAAGTGTTAAAATGTGGCAGTGTTTAGTGTATCATCATTTAATATTTTTTTCCTTTTCTTTTGGGACAACGGGGAGTAAACAATTCAGTAAGGTTGCTTTAGCAATATACATTTTTAAATTAGGTAAAACAAAAAATGTATGCTACTACTATTTAAAATATTTAATTGGGCCAATAACATGATTTGGTAGACTTCTTTTTTCCAAATTGCTCAAAATATTATTTCTCATTGAGCCAATGTTAACAGACTGGTGCCACAATTGATAAGATTCAGTTAGCAGAAAAGCCAATTGGGCCAATAGAAAATTTTGAGTTGGGGAGGTCTGACATTTTTTGTAGTACTACTTCTAGGCTATTAGTATTATTTATATTTTGAAATGGATTGTAGTTTTATATTTTCAGGTTTCATGTTTTCACTTTAATTTTAGTTTTTTCTAGTAACTTTTTGTGCTTTTGTCATTTTTAGATTTTTTTAATATTTCAATTTATTTGAATGTTTTTTTTTATTTAACTTTTTTAGTATGTTTTTACTTTTTGCAAGTTTTTACTTTTAGTAATTTTAGTTCTTAAAAATAATCTTATCATTTCAATTAGTTTCCAAAAAAAAATAAAAATAAGTTCCTTTTAAGTTAGTTTTTTTCATCTAATATGTATATTTTATTTCATTTAGGCTCTGTTTTAATTAGTAAAAAGACCTTTTAATTGTTTTTTAACAGTATTAGCAACATGCTAATTTACATTTATATACTAAGTGACTTGCAGAACACTTCTAACTTATTATTTAACACTTATTATTTAATGGATTATTTTACTGAGTATTCATTTAAAATATATAGTTATTAGTGCTGTCAAACAATTAATCACATCCAAAATAAATGTTTTTGTTTACATAATATATGTGTGTGTACTGTGTATATTTATTATGTGTATATATAAATACTCACTCATACAGTATATATTTTGAAAATATTTACATGTATATTTACATGTTTATATTTATATAATTTATATACAACCCCAAATCAGAAAAAGTTGGGACAGTATGGAAAACGCAAATAAAAAAAGAAAGTAGTGATTTCTAAATTTACTTTGACTTGTATTTCATTGCAGACAATATGAACACAAAATATTTCATGTTTTGTCTGGTCAACTTCATGTCATTTGTAAATATACATCCTTTCCTGTCATTCAGACCTGCAACACATTCCAAAAAAAGTTGGGACAGGAGCAATTTAGGGCTAGTAATGAGGTAAATTGGTTAAATAATGATGTGATTTGAAACAGTTGATGTCAACAGGTGATTGTAATTATGATTTGGTACAAAAGTAGCATCCAAGAAAGGTCTAGTCCTTTAGGAGCAAAGATGGGCCGAGGATCGCCAGTTTGCCAACAAATCCGTGAGAAAATTATTGAAATGTTTAAAAACAATGTTCCTCAAAGAAAGATAGGAAGAGATTTGGATATTTCACCTTCAACAGTGCATAACTTAATTAAAAGATTCAAGGAATCTGGAGGAATTTCAGTGCGTAAAGGACAAGGGCGCAAGCCTAAGCTGAACAACCGTGATCTCCGATCCCTCAGGCGGCACTGCATCAAGAATCGTCATTCATCTATAAGCGATATCACCACATGGGCTCAGGACTACTTTGGCAAACCTTTGTCAAGTACCACAATACGTAGTTACATCCACAAATGCCAGTTAAAACTGTACTGTGCCAAAAGGAAGCCCTATGTTAACAGTGTCCAGAAGCGCCGTCGACTTCTCTGGGCTCGGAGGCATCTGGGATGGACCATCACACAGTGGAAACGTGTACTGTGGTCAGATGAATCAGTATTTCATGTATTTTTTTGGGAGGAATGGACACCGTGTGCTCTGGACCAAAGAAGAAAAGGATCATCCAGACTGTTACCAGCAACAAGTCCAAAAGCCAGGGTCTGTCATGGTATGGGGTTGTGTCAGTTCCCTTGGCAAAGGTAACTTGCACTTCTGTGATGGCACCATTAATGCTGAAAAGTACATAGAGATTTTGGAGCACAATATGCTGCCTTCAAGAAGACATCTTTTCCAGGGACGTCCATGCATATTTCAACAAGACAATGCAAAACCACATTCTGCACACATTACAAAGTCCTGGCTGCGGAGGAAGAGGGTACGGGTACTTGACTGGCCTGCCTGCAGTCCCGACCTGTCTCCAATAGAGAATGTGTGGCGCATTTTGAAGCGCAAAATGCGACAACGAAGACCCCGTACTGTTGCCCACCTTAAGACTTGTTTGCAGGAAGAATGGGACAAAATTACACCTGAAACACTTCATCACTTGGTGTCTTCAGTCCCTAAACGTCTTTTAAGTGTTGTGAAAAGGAATGGCAACATTACAAAGTGGTAAATGCTTTACTGTCCCAACTTTTTTTGGAATGTGTTGCAGGTCTGAATGACAGGAAAGGATGTATATTTACAAATGACATGAAGTTGACCAGACAAAACATGAAATATTTTGTGTTCATATTGTCTGCAATGAAATACAAGTCAAAGTAAATTTAGAAATCACTACTTTCTTTTTTTATTTGCGTTTTCCATACTGTCCCAACTTTTTCTGATTTGGGGTTGTATAAATATATTTAATATACAAATATAACATATTTTTCTTAAATATATACATGCACGTTTGTGTAATTATATATACATACTAAATATACACAGTACACACACATATATAAACAAAAACTTTTATTTTGGATGCGATTAATTGTGATTAATTGTTTGACAGCACTAATAGTTATACAAAAAAGGAATTATTTTGCTCAGTATTCATGTGCACGGTTAGCTTAGCGACATGCTAATTGACATTTATTTGCTAATTGATTTGTATTTAAGGTATACACTTCGCTCATTCCATTGGGATCGAACCCATGACCTTAGTGTTGATAGTGCCACGCTCAAATATTTGAGCTAATGCTAATATTAACGGAAAACTCCACTGAAAGCGCTTAGGGGGCATGCTATTTGCGTAGCACTTCCTATGTGGAGCATTCCCAATTAGTAAGTTAGGATGCTGTCTTAGAAGTCAGCTGCCTACGTAGGCAGTATGCAGCACGACAGCTCACTAGCTCTGGAAACATGTGCGCCTTATGTGTTTGTCTATTTGTGGCTATGTATGTGTGAGCGCTACATATAACATATCAGTGTGTCTACACATAATTAGACCTCACCGACCGAACCAGCAGTCAGACTGCCAGTCGCTGGGATTGAATGAGCGAGACACTGGGCTGAGCAGTAGAGTTCCATAAACACCTTTGGGTTTGAGTCTAAGTGTTTGAGACTGCTGCCTTAGGGTGACATGAGCGTGTGTGATTCTGAGTGGGAGCCCGGAGCTAAAGGCTGAGGGCGGCATGAAAGATACGCTGGCGTCTCCCTTCCGCCACAGGCTGCACACTTTCCCAGTTCTCCCCACAGAGCAGCCTCACTCTTCCCCTGCAAAGCTGTCAGTGCCACTTCAGCGATGCCGCTTGTCTTTGTTCCAGTCAGACGAGGATGATACAGATGAGAAGATAGATAAGATAGACTGCAGGCTGGAGAGGAAGTGTCGGCCGCTGTTTGGGAGTCTGCGGCTTGAAACGCCTCACGCGTGTTTTTCTGGTGGCGCGGAGGAAGTGTTAAATTGAATCTGTGCTCCGTGTAGTGTGAACTACTTGACGTATCTTAACGTCTTAACTCGACGCCCCCTTGCCAACTCGACATATCAAAGTCATCCTCACCTTTTGCGTTATATAACTATTTCAGGGCGCTGTAAGAGGAAGAGCCCTATATATACACACACAATCAGATGTGATGTAGTTGAGAGATAGTTAGGTGCAATAATAACAACACAATAATAGACCAAATAGGCTGCATAAATTGGATGTGACACATTACATACACTTGAACAGAATAACAAGCAAAACCATGCAGGAAAAAAATACTGCACGTATAAAGGAAAAGGTCTCTTTTTATAGCATTTAATTTTATTTTTAAAGTATACATACATATATATATACACACACACACACACACACACACACATACATACTGTACATACATATATGGGTGTGGGTGTTTATAAATAATATATACGGTAGATAGATAAATAAATGTATCCCTAAACACACATACGAAAAATCAATTAAATGTTAAAAGTATTTTCCTTTGATCATGTTTTATCACACCAAGTATACAGAGTGAACCAGGACCACTGTTTCAAATGAAACAGCTTTTTTCAACAGCAGTGAAACAAAAAATAACAGCTTTTTATTTAGTCTCACCTGAGCTTCTTGAGTTAAACAAGGTGTTTACTTTAATTCCAAGAACCAGATTGAATGGCAAACATGCTCTAAACACATACCGCTACATGATAGTTTCTGTATTTTAGTGAACAGAAAATCTTTTGTCTTGTGAGGAGGCATTAATTTATCTTAGCAGTGGGCCTTGACTGCAGTAATTGTTGAGTGAGGGCAGGCGGTGTGCCGAGTCAATCGCTCTCTCTCTCTTTGAGGCACGTAGATTCACTCTTTCCGACACGCGTGTGCATGCAAGAATGAGTCAAAATGACTTATCCAGCGGGGGATGTATTAACACTTCATATCCATAAATTCAAACCTGCAGCATGTCATGTCGAGCACATCAGTCAGAACAGAGCACCAACACAATATAAATATTCCAATTTCAGGACAAAAATGGCTTTGAAAGACCTAAAGAGAGTATTAATAGCGGAGACCTTTCATATTAAAGTACCCTACAGCCTCTGCGTGCGTGTGTGTGTGTGTGTGCAATCTCTTCCTAGAGAGCATCCAAAACCTTTGAATTGTAGTGTTGAATAGTATGTTTGCTGCTTTTTCTTTTTATGTAGTACATATGGCATTTTTTTGAGTTTCAATATATAGCCAAGTACAGCCTATGCTTACAAAAATTCACCATGGTAACCATAGTTTCCACAAAAATCCCATAGTTACCAGTACTACAGTTCTTTATACATTAAAGCTGTCAATATTAAGTCAATATTAGCAACTACTGTCATTGAAAAAGATTATAGAAAGGCTTCTTACACTATTTCAATGGAAGTCCTTATGAATTTAATATGATTTTACAGTATTAGCAACTAGAGAGTGCGGTATATTGAAACATAAAATTCCAAACTTTTCAGAAATGTGGCATATTTAAGAGAAAAATATGATGTTGGATTGTGAAAAGTCACTATTTGACAGAAAAAAATGGAAGTTAAAAATTACAAATATATTTAAAAAATGAATAACCCTTTTATATTTTTATGAAATATTCTGAAGATTTTTTCTTTAGAATAGTGCACACTAATAAATCTTTCAAGAACACCCAAGTGTATTATTAAAAGCAAATAAGTTCAGTTGAGATTGTATGTTGACTTTTGTAACTATAAGGTGTAAGTGACAGAACATGATCATATAATGAAAAAAATAATTTTTCACATTTTTATAAAATAATTAATTACTATATTAAGAATGAACTTTCCGCCTAAACACTTTCCATATTTCAATGTTGTCACACAACCAATAACATCTTCCCTAACATTACCCATAATCAAAACCCTCATGCGGTCATGATTCTTCATAATCAACCGAAATAATCTGACATCCCTTTTCGCTTTCCCCAAATTTCCCTCAGAATCTCCCCGTGAGCTCAGAGGAAACATCTCGGGAGTGTTTTCCACTGCTTGTGCTATTGAGGCTAAACAATTTCACTGCACTAATTGGCCAATGTCAGGCGTGACACTAGGATAAACAAACGCTGCTCAGGAAAACTGAGACAAATGTTGGCTAATTAAACTGATGGGGGAGAGAAAAAAGCTGACAAAAAATTAGAAAAGAGGAAGAAAAAAATCCCACCATGTGAGGCAGGCTTCCTATTTCTAAACGTCTCTGCTCCTCTAATTAGTCTGTATTTGGCAAACGGAAGAATGAAATAAATATATGCCGAGGTAAATAAATAAAAGCGTTTGAGTGTCAAAAGTCAAAACGATTTTGCGGCGTTTTGCGCCGAGACCTTTGAAAGAGGACAAAACGGGCGTTTTAGCGAAGGCCTCGGATTCGCCGTGTGATCTCCTCTCTTCGTCATCTCCTCTGCCGTTTAATCACTTCTGTCAATTTGTTACTCTCTGCCTGCTTTGCGAAATAAACAGTCATGGGCTTGACGACGGACCTTGACTTTGTTTGCGTTGGACTTTGAGATGCGCTGGCACACACAAATGCATTTCTGTTACCTTCCCTCCGTTTCTAAATCATTTCTCCGTCGCTTCTTCCATAATCTTTCATGCTGTCTCTCTCCCTGTCTCAATTCCTGGTTTTACCACCCCCGCTCCACCACCACCTCCTCCTACTCCGGAGCGTGTGTCTCTGGATGTTTATAGGCTGTTGTTTTCGACGCTGATGACCATTGTCACACAGTGTTTCTATTACCCATCTGCCCTGATGGATGGCCCCTCTCTGCGCTCATGCTGATAGGAGTGTCCTTGATCAGCAGAGGAAGAGAGCGGGAGAGGGGGATGGAGGAGGGGGACCGGCTGAGGTGGGGTTGGCACTACCTGTCCATCCACGGTCTCGGCAGACCGCAAACTTCAGCCGTGACACGTGTAGATCAGCCCACTTACAGACACGCAGTGACACGGCGCTTGTAAATTGGGCCGCTGCCAGCTGAGGTGGGTGTGGACGCCGAGTCCCTTTCACTGGTTAATTGGCAACCAGCAGTCTGCTGAGGACAGCGCCGTCTTCACCGTACAGCTGTTGAATGAGTCCGCGGGACAATGGAGATGTAACGGGCCAAAGCTTTAATTAAAGACACAAGTTGGGTGTCTCTGCTGCACTTCTGTATTTTGCGAACATCTGTAGAAGTTGCGTTTGTTTAAATACAGATGTAACAATGCCAATCCAAGTTATAGCTGGATTGAGTACAAATACAGATTTCATTTGAACGATACTGATTGTTAAAATCCAAATAATGACTTTTACCTTTATGCCAGGGTGTAACAGACGATGTAGACTGATTCAGGAACAAATGACTCTTATGAACCAGTTCTTTTGATTCTTAGTGAATCATAATCCGCACAGCGTTAGCAGTGTAGTCTGATTCAGGAACAAATGAGACTTATGAGCCAGTTATTTTAATGAATCATTCAAAGAGACTCCTGAAATATGTGTTATTTTAAGATTTGAATATAAGACATTAATAATAAGAAATTATATATAGGCTATAATAACATTAAGCAAAAGGGACATTATAATTGAGTCTCTTAAGTCAGTTATTTTAACGAATCATTGAAAAAGAGTCCCTAATTATATATAATTTTAGTATATAAAACATAAAGGATACATTATAGTATAAAAAATAAAAACTATAAAATATAATAATTATATTGATATACAGTTATTTGTTTAATAAATATAACAATCAACAACAACCAAATATAATAAGCAACCTATATATAAATAGAACCTTATCTATCTATATGTATATGTTTTTGTATTGTACCAAGTTAAAAGGTTCCCTGGGTTTGTTTCATACGCAAGTAAAGCAGATATTATAATTCAAATATGTACTGTATGTCAAAATAGTTTGTATTTGAATTGAAAGCTGTGAATCAGAACCAGCTCAAATCAGGAAATCTGTATTAATACCCAGCCCTAATATCTGCACTATTTGTTAATTGTTTTCCATGGAAACATGTATTACATAAATAGCCTTTACCATTTCAACATGTTTTTTCAGCATTTTATGTCATGTTCTTAAGACGTATCCCAAGTTAAAATGAGTTCAACTTAAATAAACACATCTCTAGGTGCCTCAAACGTATTTGAAGCTTAACACAAAAAGGGTTAAAAACGTACGGTTAGGATGAGGTCACTTTAAAAAATGGATTGTGCGCCATATGTGGAGTCGTTTCGAGTGTGTTTGGCTGTTTCATCTCTGATAAGAGTAATATTAATGATATTCTGTGTGGGAACAATGATAGCAGCGATTTGCCTCAGCATTGTCATTTACTGATTGATTATCCCATGATTTATGTTTTAATATAAAGGGGGGGGGCCGCACCAGAGCACATAATACAATATCCACAGTTAAAATAACTTAACGAGCTGGAGGGAGAGCAAAAACAATGAAATTTCAAATGGATAGAACAGCTTATCAGTTATGACCCCTCTACATATACACTCTACGTGTGTGCGTACGTGTACATGAGAGAAAGCAGAAGATTGAGAGGGAGTGAGTGTGTTTCCTCTGTAGACAGTAGGCTGATGATGAATTTTTAAACAGATCACACTGATAATTGTATTTCATATCTGTCAGTGACAAGGAGACTGGCCACTGAGATGCTATTTATGTCAGCGCACCTCGCTCGGTACAGCCCTCAATAAAACTCAAATCACGAGGGAGATTGTTAAGTCTTCCACAAGAATTATTAAATCGAAGGAAAATTTATGGATGACACTTTATAACAATTAATCAAGCGATGTTGATTAATAAAGTTATCCTCCTCCTCCTCCGTTACAGGCGATGTCGGGCAGCTGAACCGTCGTTGTCGTCACAGATATGGTTTTGTCATTCTCTCTGATTAATGCAGCCCAGAGAGACGCCTCCTTCTTTGCCCATCACACCCCAGCCCGGCGGCCCCACGCACTCCAAACACTATCTACCTGTTAACCTTGAGAAAATATCCCAATGAGTGGGGCGACAGAGAGCGAAGGAGATCATGTGGGACTGACTGAAAAAAATCAAAATGGAGATTTTGGAGAATGTCACCCAGCCAACCTTGTCACTGTGATTAGGCTACTGTGATTAATTAGTTTAGTAAGATTGAGCAATTAGGTCAGAATTGTGTGTATATGTGCAGAGACGTCATATAACCTTTTTTTTCTCTCCCTTTTTTAACTACTTACTTGGGGGAAGACTGCAAAGTAATTTTGAGTAAATTTATATAAACCAAATACAGTGGATTATCAATGCAAATTCAGAATATTTACACTGTAAAAATTATAAATTTAATTAATATAAAAATTCTAAATTATAGATAAAAATAGATATGCACGAGTTTCATGCGCCAGGTTACATAAAAAAAAAATCAATAAATATAGTTGCGTATATAGAGAGATATAGATATGACTCTAATGAACTGGTTATTGTTCAAAAATATAATTGTATTATTAATTTTAATTAACATTAGAATAGTATATTTTACATTTATCAGACGCTTTTATCCAAAGCGACTTACAGTGCATTCAGGCTATACATGTTTTATCACTATGTGTGTTCCCTGGGAATCGAACCCACAACCTTTTGCGCTGCTAACGCAATGCTCTACCACTGAGCCACAGGAACAGCCTGTGTATATAGTATCACAAATAAGATATAAAAATTATATACATAATACATATACATAAATTACAGTTGAATTGTCTAGGCCATTGATAATTTTTGAAAATTGTGATGATAAATGGTAATTATGATCATTATTAATTAGGTATTTATTTACATTAGAATTTACACAAAATTATATACTACGTATATTGATTGAAAATTATATTTAGTATATTGTTTGTATTATACAGTGTTGGGCAGTAACTAGTTACTGTAACTTAGTTACTGTAATAATATTACTTTTTGCAGTAACTAGTAGTGTAACTAATTACTAATAAGATTTCAGTAATAATATTACAGTTACCATCCATAAAACAGCTTAGTTACTTTTGATGCCTCAACCCCGCTGATTTAAAATACAACAATCAAATAATTCCTTGATTATTTTCAAAATTTTCACGACTCGCACATGCATGTGATGTCCCCAGTGCTGCAGGCAAGCTTGGAATATGGAAAAGCTTACATTCAGCAGATAGAAATATTGCATTATATTGATTTTGTCAAGAAAAAAGATGATCTGAACAATATTGTGTAAGTTGTGGCTTTACTTTACTCTGGCATTACATCCCTCTGATCAGCATGTGGTACACTATATTACTATAATAAAAATCTTTTTGGAAAATTAAACAGTTTCTTACAAACTTATGTGATTTCATAAAATACATAATGCAATATAATCGTATATGTGAAACAGAGAAATTACAATTAGCTTCAAGCTACACATGACAGTTAATGAGATTAATACAACACTTCTACTTGAATGTCACTATTAATCACTATTGAGTGTTTGTAATAACTTCTGATTGCGATCCAATGTTGATTTTGGTCAAATGATGAGGCAGAAATATGTTGTTAGTAACATTCTAGAAGAATTTTATGTGGAAGATACACAGTTACAACTTCTGTGGGACGTGAAGAAAAAGTAATGTAACTAGTAGTGTAACTAATTACTGTTGCCAGAAAGTAATAAGTAAAGTAACAATATTACTTTTGAAAGGAGTAATTAGTAATGAGTAATATATTACATTCTTTGAGTAACTAGCCCAACACTGGTATTATATATTATGTACAACATATTTTATTGTATTAATTTAGTAAAACAGTAAAAGCAGTAATATTAAAATATTAATACAGTAGAAATACATATTTAACAATTAATAATTTAACTTTACTGTAATTTATATTCATTAATTTTACTTATTCATTATATATTGTTTACAAACATAAATATATTTGTTTGTTTATATATATATATATATATATATATATATATATATATATATAAAAACTTACCTTTACAGTAGAATGCTTACAAATCTGAAGTGCCCTGAAATGGGCACGAGGCATGTATGTGTGTGTATTTATATTAAAGAAGGAATGAATGAAGGAGAATTTCAGTTGACGAGACCTCAGAGAAAGAGAAAAACGTAGGAAAATCTCCAGCATGTGACCTGGCCAGTATTTGAGGAACAAAAAAAGCTCTCATTGAGAAAGATGTGCTGCGTGTGAATGTTTGCAGGGTAGTTCGGGGTGGAGCAGGGCTGTATACGTCTGATTTGCTGATATAGCCTTGAGGCTGGCGTCATCAGGCGCTGCCTCTGCAGAGGCCAGCCAGAGCCAGCCGAGGCTTTTGGAAAGACAGGGACGGCGTTCAGGCTCCTGCCAGGGTGTGGAGGGACAACGTAGGGCCGGAAAACCGGGCCTGGTTCAACACTCCGATCAAAGGCAGTGAGCCGTTCTCTATAGAGCCGTTTGTTTGAATCAACCTATTTCTGGCTAAGAGAGTGAAGGGACGTTCAGTGTGGACTGAAATGGTGCGTACGGAGCCTCCTCAGTGTTACATAAACCAAAAGCCCTATATAAACACCTCCTGACTACTGAATTGTGTTTTGATAGGCAGCCATATCTACTAAAATAAACACAAATGGCAGGTTTTGGCTGCGTTTGCTAGGCAATTTTTTTCTGGTTATAGTTATCATATAATTTTACTAAGACTCTAAAGATAGTATCCCCCATGTCTTTTTAGTAAAAAAAAATAAGTGTTATCATAACAGTTTGGGATCGTACGGGATATTTTAGCTGGTCAATGGAGAAAAAAGGAAAACATTTCTTGTTGTTCTTATTAATGCTTTTAGATCTTTTATAAAAACAAACACATTTCCACTAAGCGTCAGAAGTAGAGCACTCGGAGCAGCTTTAGGGGGCTGTTTTTCTCTTTGTTGCATCAGTAGTGAGGAGAGATCTCTCGCTAACCGAAACCCTCAGGCTATGAGTTTGACTGAAGCGGAAAAAAAAACATCCTATTTTGTTTCTCTTAAAAACCATACATTATCAACGGCGTCTCATGCATATCTTTGATGTAAAACGGTTACATCTTAATAATTACGGTTCGGCTGTGTGAAAGAACCAAATGTTTCTTTTTTCATTCCGGTATCGTTCAAAACTGTTCACCGTCTTCGTGAAAATAAGACCTGGGAGCGAGCAAACAAACAAATAAATAAATAAAAACCGACAGAACTGCGCTGCTATATTATTTAATGACAAGATGTGGAAAGAGGGGAAATATCCTTTTTAAAAACTGAATATAAATCACGGTGTGTAGCTTTCGTGTCTCATCCCGATCTTTGCTCTGTTTCTTTCACTTTTTATAACAATTCATCCGCTCAATAAGGCACTGAGAGAGATGTTTACAGTAATCCTATATGCTTAAATATATCTGCACCACGTTTTCTGGCCACTCTCTTTCCGAGCTTCTGTGGAAAATGATGTTTTTACAGAACATTTCCCTTTGCAACCAATCAAAGAGGTGCAGTCAGTGGTAATGAAACAGGAAAACATTTCAGCACTCCTCTCTCCTCTTTAATGGCTGAAAAATGCTAATTGGAAGAAGACCGCATGTGTCAAAGAAAACAAAAGAGGTGGTATGGCAGGCAGCGGGACTCACGTTGGAGGATGGTATTTTGAAATGTGAAATGTGTCACTTAACTGCTGCTGAAACTCACGGCGTTTGGAGGGGAGGATCGAGGAACGGAAGCCCCTCCTGCATGTGGAGGTGCAGCGGAGCAGGAAGAGACGTTTATGAGGTAATAACCAGATGCAGTCACACAGAGTATGAAAATCTGCTCCAAGAAACCTGAAAGGTCCAACTATATACTGATCCAGTCGTTCCTAACACGTCTCAGTCGTTGATTTTCATGTGCATGACTTGTTGCATATCTAAATAAAACTACATCTATTTAAGATTGTTTTCATTTCGGACATCTATTGTGACACTATTCATATACAGAAAATATGTTTGGATTCTAGATATTTTCTTTGGTAGTACTAGAACTTTAAAACACATTAATGCATTTAGCTGTAGAACAATTGGATTTTCTTATAGTTTCCTATGAATAAACATTTCAAACAATTTTTTTTTTAATCGCTAAATCACATTTCTCTAAAGTAATTTTTTTCATTATTTGTCATGAATTGTCAATCAAAACATATTTTTCTCCATTATTTGAAGGGAAGAAGAGAGGGATTCTGAAATAGAGGGATTCCACCAAATGTCAGATTCTCAAGTCAAATAAGTTTTGTGATCAGCATTTAGTGAAGTACAAAAGTAATGAGTTACGTAAAGCTGCGTGATGGGCCTCCTTCCTCCAGAGAAAGGAGACATTTTAATTACCCTGCCTTATCTGATGGATTTCAAGATATTCTTCCCAGTAAAAGCCTTCTCTTTATTATTTTTTGTATTATATGTTCTTAGTTTTCGCCTGTCAGTGACTGTACAAAATTCATTTGACCCAGTAGTTGATTGAAGGTGGAAGTTTTTATATGGTATAAAATAGTTTTTTATCAAGAGCCTCAAATCTCTTCAGTGTGAGAAGTGTCTACTGCTTTTATGACAAAAGAAAAAATCCCTATGAAGGAATAATTGTGATAAAATAGATTTCTGACTTGAGTAATATAAAACTTGCTCACTCTCTTTTGAGAGTTTTTTTAACTTTCTTTTTTATACCATCAACTTTTCATGAATTAATAAAATATATTTCATATATAGTTTTAAATGATAAAAAAATAAAACACCAGAACTTTGACACTATCCTTTATTTGCATTATTATATAAATAAAAACAAGCAAGCAAATTATTTGTTTTATTTCAAACATTAAATTGAACAATTATTTAAATAGTGAAAATACAAATATATGTACTGTATTAATACAGTAAAAAAATCCATAATTAGCAATACAACAAGAATCAATACCAACAACAGCTGATCCAGCGATCAAGAACTATAAGTGTAATACTGTATATATTTCATATAAGTGAATGCTGAGATGTTGTAATTTTGGTTTTAATAAACATAATTGCAGTGGTGGCATGTGAAATGGCTTTGATCATGATCACAGACATAAGGTTACACCGCAGAGCCGATGTGGCGTATTATTACTACTATTTGGGTTGCTGCGTTTAAGTGCACAGTTATAATTTTAGCAGTACTGACGTTAATACCCAAGCGGTCATCGCTATCAATAGCTGGATGGCTTCATGTGCAATTGTGAACAGTGTACAGCTTTACAAAAAAATATTTAAAAAAAATATTAAATTACTCTAAATACACGTTTTGCTGACCTCTGACCTGTGAACTGCAAAATTGTCCTTTTTGGAGAACGGCAACATCACCTACAAGACAAGAACAACATTTTGGAAGCATAATCAATACATCTGAGTCACGTGCAATGTTAGAATACTTTTTCACAAGATTCACAAAGCTATTTCTGTAACCCCATGGGGGAGATATGTTGCTGAAAAATGCTTTATGCTGTAATTAGTATTTATCTTGCCTGCTGATTTTGTGAAATACATAATTATTTAAAAAAAACGACTTGACATACACATATTTGCATAAGAAGGGTTAGTTAGTACATTTAATTTTTTTAGGAGAATGCTATGATTGCTTGAAAATTTTCTTTTATTTGGCTCCAAAGTCTATTTACATCAGCACTGAAATGCACAGTCCAGAATTTAAGTATCTGTATTTCCAACACACATGGATACTGTATGTTCAAGTTTTTCAATATATAAAAATATACCTTTTTTTTGTGAAAAACTAAAACGTCATTAACAGCCTATAGAGTTTCCCTATTAAAAAATACAGCAGTGACAGCATGCTATGTTATTGTTTATAAACCTTCAGATCTCGCCATACATATCTGTGGACATGTATGACGGCATCCCGCCTCGTGTAGCTTGCGAGCAATTTGGATCATAATTTGCTGATGTGATGTGGCATGCTACATAAAAAAAAAAAACTACTTCAAAGACTATCACCTCAAATCTCCCTCGCTTTTTTAGTTCCAGTCTTTTAACATCCATCTGCGATCCCTTAAGCAGACAGCGTAATATTGAGACATGAAGAATTTCTACAACATATAATGTGCATTATAGCATGTCCTGGCATTTTTATGCAAATAGGGCCATCTTAACATCTACACAGTAAATAACCGATCAGACTGAAAAGCATATAAATCTGAGGTTATTTTTCATAACATAAGATAGATGAACCAAATCCATTTGCTGTCAGTCATTATATCAACACTTAAAAACAGCGATAGAGAATCAGTTTAAAATATTATAAAACACCACAAAGGGCATAAAATCTATAATCCCTCAGTCTGATGCTGCTTTCTTCAAATACATAAAGTTGATAAATTAAAAATGTAAATATGTATTTCTTATAAATGCATGTTGTGGGTGAGGATGTACATTTAGGGGCACTTTTTTATTATTATTGTTAATTTAAAAAATGTTCTCTTTTTTTCAATCATCTCCAGTCATTCATTTAATAAGAAACTATACAGAACTTATGCAGGAAAAGACAAACATGAACATTTCTCCTATTAGATATTTAACCAGGACTGTAAAGCTGAAAATGGCACAGTTCAGGCTCCACACGAACCTTTCAAATGCGTTGGCATTGCATCTTGAGCTTTACGCTTGTGCTTGCGTGGCATACCTTCAAGCATGGCCTTTTACAAAAGAATAAGATGTACTACACCGAATAAGATGATAGGTGCACACAAACATTTATTCATTATATATGGATAACCATTCCCAAAACACACATAAAACACACACACAAACATACGCCGACCTGTCAACACTAACTAATGCTCAAAATTTGCGTTGCCACTGATTTGTGCTGGCACATATTAATAAAATACAAAGTGCATAAATAAAGGTTTGTTTAACGTTTTTTTTATTAGATGGTAGAAAAAGTTATGAGCATTACAATTCTCTAACATCAATAAAAAATACTGTAACTATTTGTATATCTATTAATCTAAAATTATTTCTACAGGCTTGTAGCAGTTCATCAGCATACAATGAGCACAGCTGTGGATAATTCACCATGCCAAGACACACTCACGTCTGGGTTTGGAGAACGATAAGAAACCCAGCATGGATTTTTTTTTTTTTTATGCATTGTTTTTTGTTTACACTTCACATTACAGTGTTATTGTTATAGTCAAATTACTGTTACAAATGAACAATATATATATTTAATATGTAAAAATTATTTTGGGGATTCATTTGTAAATTCATATTGTAATTGTAATCTCTTACATTAATATATGTTTAGCACAGGCACTGTAATCTAAAGCGTTAAATCCCTTTTAAGTGCACACTAACACCTTGAAGGGAACTTCATCACAATGCTAAATACCAAAAATGATTTCTGGAAGACAATGCCGCAAGAACTGCTCCAAACAAAAAAAGTCACTGACTTTAAAGTCTGTTAGGATGGACATAATAATGCACAATGATATGAATAACAGACAAAACATAATTTATTTCTGGAAGCATTCAATTCTGGAAAATGCAAATGAATTTCAGTGGAAGAGTTGCACAGTGAGCAACGGTTTAAGAGAAGTGGAAGAACAGAAGTGCTTCTTGTGTTTTTAAATATGATTTTTCACGGCAATAATAAGAAGATTCAGATCAATCAATAATACATAAGCTATATTATTATCAATAGTAGCAGCCTATTATAAAAAATATATTTACTAAAAGTTAAAGAGAATTGGATTGTACACAGAAGTCTCTTCCCAACGCACGTTTATTGAAATATGACAAGCTAATTATCATTGTGCCGTTGTCTTGCACCGAGACCGAGAGAGATCTGTTCGGAAAAGCGTAGCCTTTTTAACCCAGCGATACTCTAACCCTACAGCGGGAGAAATCTTGGCTTCTTTGAGCCCGATGAGTTTCTGATGGGAGATTGGTGACGTAAGAGCCATCAACAGCGACAGGCTGATCGAGGTAGTCGCGAGGATGGATAGATGGACAGATGTTGGGGCGGAACTTGGACATATTTCCACATTATTAGCCCCTACCGACAGGCGTACAGCATAAATGATCAGTTAGATTGCAACTGGCAATAGCTCAAGGATGCGCAGCACCGTCAAAGGTAAGGACATGATTTAAACGTCGCGTACTGAAATATCAACGCTTTGGCGGCGGTGGTGAGGATGTATAATATCCTAGCCTGGCTTGTTCGTACGTTTGCACTATACTAACAAATGTGTGCACTCACCGGGTCCGGGATGCGATATGCAAGGCGAAGCTCTCGCGTCGGTCCACAGGCTGAATGATCCACAGCAGAAGAACCTTAAAATCCGCTAGAAACATCAGGCGACCGGAGCGAGCCGAGGCCACCTCAAAAAATTCACTCGGATTTCTCGCGTTCCCCTTCCGAGCGATTTTAAAAACACACCCACCCACTCGCCAACTTACAGAAAGAGTGGACATTGCGTCAACGCTGGTATAAAGACAAAAACAAAGTTGAGATTTAAGTGTGATTTTGGGGGGGTGCCAGGTGTGTCAACAAAGTACTGAAGAGCAGATATGCGGTGGATTCATTACGGTTCCTAACCTAATAGGATCCGAAATGTCTAACACCGTGGACTCGTTATTTAATTTGTGGATGTTTTGCAATTGATGAATAAGTAATGTGTAAGCGTTGTAGAGAGGCTTGTTACGGTCATACTCAACTTGTTCCAGGAGTCCCTCCCCTTCCCGTGCAAAGTGTTCACTTCCTAGTAAGGTGTAACGAATCAATCTGTAACTTCCAACTGTCCTTTTTTCGGCGATGGAAAAAGGTCGCAAATAATTTCCTTTTGGCGCATGAAATGGTTCGCAGTGTTCGCCCCGTCAAACGTGCGCGAGACAGATAAACAAAACTGGCAAAAAGGAAAAAAGACAGTGAAAGGATCAAAGAAATGTTGCCGTTTTAATGGAAATATAAATGCATGGAAATAAAATGAAATGTTTACAGCGGAGACCCCTTCCTTTATGCGTTTGAATGTTTTGTGCGTGACGTGAAACTTATTTTATTTTCGCGATGACGCCGAGATCACTGCATAACTGAAAAAAAAACAGTTGTACAATCGTAGTTTAATTTTAACACCACTGTTTGTTTTTGTGTTTGTTTTATTAAACCGCATACTTAGTACATTCGTGTGAATGGACAACATCCAAACAAGTGATGTCTTCTCCAAAAAGACGTTGTCTTTCAAACGCTCCTGTTTTGTGGGGAGGGAAAAAACAGAACAATTAAAAAGATTGACAGGTGGGTTTTCACTGTCAGAGTGACGCTCCGGAGGGGTGGAGTAAAGAGAGAGGCAGGAAAGGCAACTCGATGTGTCTGTCTATCAGTTGAGACTGTCTGAACCGCTCACGCATCCTGAACGCGCGATACATATTTCAGCGAAGAGCCGCGAGACCGAGAACGCCGCTTCGCTCCCTGGAGTTTTTGTTTTTTTAAAAGAGTAATTCACGTTCGGCGCGAGAGAGTGTTTTTTGTTTATATATCGCTCTGTAGTAAACGCGTCACGCTCGCCTGAATCAACTGTCCACATGTTTCCCTGAGCATGGACGGACAGTGTGTTTGGTGAATATCGGGAGGAACACGAGCAGAGACTCTCCACTGCGCGCGTGGGGAATTTAGTCCGTAGAAAATGCGCACTGAGCTCGAGCCCCATTTGTGACTGACATTAACTGTCTCCTGTCTGCCTGTCTCTTCCCTTGGTTTTGTCCCGTTTTTAGGCTTTCCACCGAGCTAGAGGACGGAAATACAGTTGGACGGGCTCTCCATAACTGGAAGTTTCTTCCGTTTTGCTACAAACTATTGCCATAATCTAAGGAGAACCTAAGGAAGCGGTTTTTTCTCCCTGTGTGTTTCTGCGCCGTTAAGACATGGACGGGAGATATATCTGAGCTCTTGGCAATCATGCTATGACTTCGAATTATTAAACGTGTCGGCCAGATACACCTACATTTTTTTTTAATTTACAGACGTTGTTAGTCTGTAAAACTATCTACAACCTCTCAAGACCTATTGACCCCTCTTAGACTTTGCATCGGCTCAAAGTGACTTTTTAAGAGGTGGAATAAAAACAGACTCTGAAGAGAAGAGGAGCGCGTTAATACATGCTTTGTATTACATTTTTGAAATTAATTCTTTTTCTCCGTCACTGGCATTTTTATTCTGTATGAGAAGTCAAGTGGAGGGTGGGACGACAGCATGCCGCGGAGAAAGCAGCAAGCGCCGAGGCGATCTTCAGGTAAGCGGTGCATGCATGTTTTGTTTACTAATATTAGTGCATAGTGAGGGGGGTAAAACATAAAATCACTTGCACTTCATTATCGTGTTGATTGAAATGCTTGATCTAAATATTACCTGTATTATTTTTTACTTTTAGATTTATTCATTGCTTTTTTAAACTTTCAAAGAATGTGAAAACAAAGATAATCGCCTCAGAACGCATTCAATTTGTTTTAAAATCTAAAGCATGAGTAACTTTTTTTTTTTTTGAAGTTGTGCCAAATTAAAACTTCACACTCCACCGTGGCCTATATAGTCGAGTGAAAATGTAGTTTCAAAGTGCTCCAGTTCGTCTATTTAGATGCGGATTGCCATCCTTGATTTGATGCTTGATTGATCGCCTGTCATGTGGCCGCCTTTGATCTATTCATTCCTGATAAACATCAGTAAATCATTCACCATGGAAACACGCATGCGCCGTGCGGCTGCAGCCACTCAAAGGACAACTTTTGCCCCCGTCGTGCGGGAAAATAGAGAAAGGAAAGAAGTTTTCGGCAGGGTTATACACTACTTTTTTTCGTCATTCAAAGAGAGGGAGAGAAAAGGGGGATAAGGGATTGCTGGGGCGTGTCGAGAGCACAAAATGTAGCAGAGAGAACATCTCTTCCCTGATAGATGTCACTGAGCAAGGCCTCTGTACTAAGATCTGTTTTCCTCTCAGCTCAGTTTATTCATGCAAAATGTACCTGTGCTCTTTGATGTTACAAGAGAGAGCTGGTTTCAGTTTTTAATTAATCTTCCATGAAGAGCAAGAGAGCGAACCTCTGATTCGTGATGAATGATGTTGGATTTCTTTTGGGGTGATTAAACATAAAATAGCCATTATATTTTAAACCATTTTGGTGTATTGTACTAAGGGAGTTCTACTTTGTCGTTTTGGCCTTCCTTTTTTTCCTTTTTTGTTCCTTCGTCCCCCCCCCCCCCATTTAATCTCTGTGACTAACAGGTCCATTCTCTCCCGAATGAAGGCTCTCTTTCAAGTTCAAGCATCAGCAGAGTTACAGATCTGCAGAATTAGGCCCTGATATTTGACTGATGAGGGAACAGCCGACATACCAGACACACTGCTGTAACCGAGGTCGATTAACAAGTGCGATACATAGTTGCCGTTTCATTCATTTGCACTGAATAACAATTATTATTCCTTCATTTTTACGCATACCTTTCTGTTCAGCGGGGGGAAATGGTGTTTTTAAGGGATTATTTCGTCTCCCTGGCTGTATGGCGAGACTGACATGGGGAGTTCGAAAGCTCACAGAGGTGAGATGGCGCCTGGTAATCTGACCTGGCAGCTCCTCCACAAAAACAAGCCATCAGCCCCCTCCACCTCAGCTGAATATTGATTTAATTTTCTCTATTCTGACAGGCATGTTCATCATTTGCTTTAATGGTCATTCAAAAGTTGGCAGGCACATTGTTTCTGTTTTTCCCAGAGCCTGACACTTTTCCCCTCTCCATCAAAATAAAAATGTTAGGAATTATTGATTGAGGGAATAAAAAGAAAAGCCGCTTAATGTGACAAGGTGATTTGTTTTTACTAAAACTTCTTCCAAATCATTCAAGCTGTCTTAGTAGTTTTTTTTAATATTTTATTTTGCGCTAAAAGCACTTTCTACCTCCATTGCTCCACTCTTCCGTTATGCTCCACCTCTTTTAACGGACGACTTTGCCTTGATTTGGTTGCTATCATTGCCATTGTTTGCTCTGAGTGATTTACATGCATCGGCCGTGGGCTCAGGTCGTTTTGGTGCAGTGGGATCGGAGTGGCCCTCTCTGTGTTGGGCTGCTGCAGTCATTTGTATTTATTTGCTGGCTTTTCTTTGAAACAGACACGGGCCTCCCACGTAGAGCACAGACTGTGTCTGTGAGTTTGAGCTCTAGCAGAGAGGAGCCAGGGGAGGACTCGGCGATGAATGCGGTATCTCTCCGCTGCTCCAGGTTTCATTTGTTTTTTTTGTTTTCACAACCTCCCACGCAGATAGAGACACGCTCGGTTTGCGTCCATTCCACGCACCTCTGTCCTCTGGATAGCTGGGGCATAAACACTGCCATGAGGTGGTTTGCAATGTTTTTTTTACTTTTTCTTCAGTTTCAATTGGATAATTCTCTTTTTGCTTTTTCCCATTAAATTCTATTCACATTCACAACATTCACGTTTAAAAAAAAAACAAAAAACAGCAGCGCACAAACACACTCGAAAGAAGAAAAATAAAACGTGAGGAGGGAGGAACCAGCACGGGGAGTCATTAAAACACATTCTGTCCTCGGCACCAGAGGCTTCTTAATTATCCGACATAAAGGTAAAGGTTCCTCTGCTGGCTTCATTAGGGAGGAACCCTAATTATCTGAGCTCCTGATGGATTTGTGACAGGCTCTAACGATTAAAGCTGACAAATTCAGGGACGTGTCAGGTCTGCAGCTGCCTTGATGTAATCAAGTTGATATTATACAGTCCCTTTAGCCTGTAGTGCTGAATTAACTCAATTTTCTGGTGCAGGTGACAAATGGACTTTGCTACCTGACTAATCATGTCACCGTGGCAATGCTGCCTAATGACCTCAGTAATCCAGGCTCTTAACCGCACCGCTGGGCCCAGAAAGCATTTGAGGCAGCCAATCAGAACGGCCCCTGCATTAGCCAATCGGGCCCAGCGCTCGGCAAACACGCCATCGTTCCGTCTCCGTGTTGATGGACGTACCACTGTTCTGTGTCATTGGTCGCACCGCCGTTCGAGCTCTGAGTGTACCGACACACCGTGCTCCTGCTGACAATAATCGCACCACCACGCTCTCGAAATCTGAAAATACTGTCAGAATTTGAGTGCCGTTGAGCGCTCGCTTTGCTTAAGTCTCTCAGTGCAGCGTTACATACAAATCAGTCTGCTTTGAGAGCTGAATTTACAGATTATTTAATGTGCAGGGCTGTTACAGCTCAGTTGTGATTTATATGTTTTTGTAGCATGAGTATGAGGTTAATATATTTTATTCCCTCACACAGATTTATTATATTGTGTTAAAGATGTGGAGGTTTTGTTGTAGTCTGTTAAACAGCGTGGTGCCTCTCCATATTCATTCTCATATCTGGTGAGAAATGTGAAAGATTGTGAATTATCATTTCTCAATTTGGGATGTATTTGTATTAAGAGATAGGAGCTGACGGCCATCATTTGTTTTGCGTGTACGGCGCAAATTATAGAAATCAATCTATAGGGGTACATTTAGATGTCATGTTCTATCTTTTTCTTTTTCTTTAATGCCTGTTTTCATGCTAGCAGGAAAAAAAAAATATCCATAAGACGTGCGAATGCAGCGTGACATCTGGGCTCACCTTGTGTTGGCTTCGCTGGAGGGTAGACTCATCCGCTCTCATGTCATTAACAGGTGACATTGACCCATTTAGTCAATATTCATGTTGGGACCCACCACTTACAACTAATAGTTTAATTTGCATTTGGGGATCAAGCCAGTGGCCTATAGGAAATCAAAGTGTATCCAGTTATTCTGAGTCCCGAGCTTGCCGTTCCCCTTGTCCAAGATTGTGGAGGTTGAGTTTGATTAATGAAGATCGATGACAGGTTTTATTGGAAGAGTGGATCAAAATGAAAATATGTTGGGACTTTGCATGAGCCAAGTGTGACTGTACACAGTCTGCGGTAAACAGCGCTCTTCGGTTTTAATGAGTTTAGACACATTTGGGAGTTATCTGGTTTCAGCAAGTTTTGTAAAGTCTGAAATTAAGAATACTTCCAGACGTGTGTTTGTGCATGAAAAAAGCGAGTGCGTCTGCTGATAGTTGCTGAAAAACGAGCACACAGAGGATCGCAAAAAGCTAGCGTGTCACCAGAGGAGGTTTGGATTAGAGGTACTGTAGCATTATGGGAACTCAAAACTATCAAAAGGGCCAGCTGTGTTTTTTCTTACTCTTTCTTTCTTTCTCTCTCTCTCTTCTCGTCCTGTCTGTTTTGATCCCCCATGTTTCATTTCTCAGCTAATTTAGTCCACAGTGAGTCAGAAAGATGAGAGGGAGGGGGAAGAAAGACAAAAGAGAGAAAAGCTCAAGTCATGACCCAGCAACGGGAGTCTCCAAGCTTGAGGAGTACACGGAGGTCAACGTGTACCCAGGGGAGCCCACGTCTGCCTTCTCTCTGTCCTGCCCTGCACTCATCTGTTGCTGCTTTTTTTTCCCCCTGGCTCACAGGAAGGATGGGGTGTTTTTAGAGGCTCGGCGGAGTTTTCTCATCCCAGTATGCCGTTTTCCTCATGGAGCGCCTTATACATCCTCATCAGATAAAACACAAACGGCTCGGCCAACAGATCCATGCCGATGTTTATAACGGGCCAGCAGGAGATTGAGCTTTGATGTTTGTGTTGTAGGATCTGAGGAGCGTGTGGCATCGCTAACAGGATGATGCTGTTTGTGACGTTATCTGATTAGTTGCCTATTTTTATACATGGCTTAGTTATTGTGATATTTCAGTGGTTGACATCATTTTATCAAGGACGGCCTTGTGCACTAAGGATCAAGCCTTGTGGTCATACATTCATATTTAGCAACATTAATTTTGACATGAGCATGAAACGAAAGGAAGCTCCTTGATGTTAAGTGTACACCCATGAAGCCCCCTTAAACTCGGGGAAGTCACGTCCTGGGACTCACTGTTCCTCCTCCCATCAACCACTGTATTCTCATATCAAAATATCCTGCCTGTCTGAACACAAAAGACCAGCTAAAGACAGATGAAATAGAGAAAAACACACTTTGTAGTTTTGTCTGCAGGTCCCTTTGCCTTATTTTCATAAAAGTCGTGTGTTGTGTTTAAGGTCGTAGGGTAAAGCAGCGTCTGCGCCAAACAAAACTGCAAAAATATTGACTGTTTTCAAACAAGTTTTCAAAATGCTTCTCCTTCTGTCACTGGTTGGAAAAAAACGTAGTCCCGCCTCCAAACATTTGTTTCGGCTATTCAGGATGCTCAAACAAAGATAGTACTGGGTCTCATTCGCTAATAATTGCATGGATTATTATAAATTTGTATGGACATGAGAACTTCTCACAAAAATAGTCTGCCAAAAATATCTATATATTTTTTTTTATGTTAGATCAAATTTAGTACAAGTTATTGGTGAACCATGATTTAATCATGAACATGTTTAAAATGCAGATTGTATGCACACTTGGTGAATGAGGCCCAATGTTATGGTAGCTTACTTCCTCCACACGTGAAACTGGTATATGTCATTGTCATATCAGAAAATTACACATTTAACACCAAGAAAGGGCCTTGGGAACAAGACTGCAAAACCAAGGGTTTAGTAGGAAAACGGTGATGTTCAGAAATGCAGAAAGTAGGGGGAACAAAGGAAGAAATGGAAAAAAAATAAAAAAAAGGGAGCGAGTGATAGAAGAAAGGATTGGTGCTCAGAAAGGTATTAGAGCTGACAGATGAACAGGAGTGGGGAGAAATTCTCCCGCAGCAGCTGGGACTGCAGTCATTATCCAGACAGGTGTCAATTAAGAATTACTGCCTGCCTCAGTCCTCTGCGCAGCCCAGCTGTCTGCGCAGCAGAGAAATAACACTTTACCCTTGTCACTTTGTTAGTTCGTAGCCATAGCCTCCGAAAATGAGTCGCCCCAACGCTAATCGATAACCAGTGTATTAGCAATTATTTTGCACATTGATTTACGAGGGCCAACGACGACTTCTGTGCTGTTATTAGCCCTTGATTAGATCTGCCCGCACACGTGAACACACACACTCACACACGCATTCATAGCATGCTGCCCTGTTGCCAGGTGGATATATGTTTCCTCCGGGGCCCCAAGGTCTAGAACAATCTTAGTGCACAGTCTTAGTGGCCCTGTTGGGCCTTCCATCACCCGTGGCCGTTACAGAGACAGGCCCCTCTTAGGCCCCACATGCACCCACACACACACAAACATGTACAACACCTCAGTGGGGGTTGAAATACAGCGCCGTTTCAGACCGGCCCTGGATGAATGTTGATAGGGTTTGAGTATGTGTGTGTGAGAGAGGGGCTTGTAAAAGGCAAGAGTATTAGTGAGGTGTCGTGGTCTGTTTCAGCTAAATGAATGGCCCTTTGCTGTTGAAGGTGCTCCTGGTTACCGAGAGTTATGGCTGACCAGATAGGGGGCTTCTGGGTAATGTCTGTGTGAAGGAGCGCTGAACCTTCGCTACATTTATTTTCATGCCTGCGGTTATTTAATACTCAACTTTAAAGCCGTCGTCAAGAGCTTTGTAGGTGTCTTCATGCGTCTGCAACAAGTGTGGTTGTGCAAGATGTGAATTTTGGGATTTATTCGTTGTTAAAGGGCTAGTTCACCCAAAAATGAACATTCTGTCATTTACCCACCCTTGGGTCATTCTAAACTTCTTTTCCATATCCTGAAATTAGAATTTTTCTCCATAGAGTTACAAGGCACAAGACCTGAAGCGTTCAAGTTTATAATTGATATACTCCCATTCAAAAGTTTAGGGTCAGTCATTTTCAGAAAAGGGGTCAGAAATTAATACTTGTATTCAGCAAAGATGCATTAAATTGATCAGAAGTGACAGTAAAAACATTTATAATGTTACACTAAAGACTGGATTAATGACTGCTGAAATTTGGCTTTGCCATCACAAGAATAAATCACATTTTAAAATATACGAAAATAGAAAACTGCTTTTAAATTGAAATAAAAATTGAATAGAAAATATTTATAATATTTTATAATATTAGTGTTTTACTGCAATTTGATCAAATAAACACAGCTCTGGTGAGCATAAGAGACTTCAAACAGATTTTAAAAACACTAAAAAAAATCTTATCAATGCTGACTTTGTTAGTGTGTGTATATATTTTGAAACGTTTAAGCTTCAGTATTCATTTATTGTAATTAAATAAAAGATTAATGAGCACAGTCTTCAAACCTTCAGCTTTTGTGAAGAAAGAAAGTCATGCGGCTTTGAAACGATATTGAGGCGAGTAAAATTGTCAGAGTATTTATTTTTGGGTGAACTATCCCTCTAAATATTGTACTTTCACAAACCGTGAGGTAGGGCTGGGTATCGATTCAGATGTCCCGATTCGATTTCGATTCGCAAGCTCTCGATTCAATTCTCGTTTTTTTTTTTTATTACATTCAGTGAATATAGTTTTAATACAAAAGCTATTGATATTTCAAAAAAAAAAAAGAACAGTAAACATCAGTTTACAAATGGTGAATTAATAAAAAGAAATTAAGAACCACAGGCCTGTATTTTAAACCTATTCTTTTTTTGTATAGGGTCCTTTCTTAAACAATAATAGGGCCCTATAAAATTCTTAATTTTTCTGGTAATCAGATGAAGGCATAAAACATTAATTTAATTCATCCTAATCAAATGAAAATTAAACCCTTTTATTTTTTGGCAAACAAAGTGCTGCACAACAGAGGTTTACTGTTAAAATTAAAAAGAAAACAAATGGGATTATTCCTTTAAAAATAAAGATTTATTAATATTTATTAGTAGTAGTAGCATTGAGTCTTAAGACTGCTCTTAACGTTAAACTAAACTTTTATTTTGACAGGTTGCCGTGAGGAACTTGCAGCTGCTGTGTATCATGTGATATGACGGTAGTTTTCTCAAATTAAACTGTAAAATGCTAATGAAATGACTCTCAGAGCAGCAGTTTGTTAATATCATCATACAGTGAGACGGCAGTAGATGAAAACACCGTGAGCGTCGTCCGCGCATTAGTAAGTGTGTAGTAAACAAACAGTGCGTCGCGCCATCTGCCATTCATTCATTCATTGCGGAAATCATGGCGCCTCATGCGTGATATCAAATGCTTCCACAGATTTGTAGTATTACTATAGCATTTCACCTGAGCATTACGAATCACGCGTATGGCTTTGTTCTTGGTTCTCATCAACAGTATCTCCGCCATGATAAGCATTGAATGAATGGCAGGCTTTCTGTTGTAACATCACGCAAGGTAAATAAGGGTGACATCTAGTGGAGAAGACTAATGATAAGAATCACATTAATCAGATCTTGTTTTAAATGCGTGCTGAAATAAATACCGGAAAAGATCGATTCGCGGCTTTTGAGAATCGATATCGAATCGACGTCATTAAAAAAAAGATTAATCGAAAAAGCTTGCGTATGTGCTAGGCCGAGGCAAGTACAAGAAACTCCCAAGTCTGAAATCGTCCTCTCACGCTTATGTAGTGGTGGATTATGTTCTTTATGCTTGGGAGTGGGATTCGTGTTTGCTCGAGTGCGACCTTTGCCCTACAGGAACTAAAGAGAGAACCTAATCCCTGGGTTCCCCTGATGTGGCGATGTAAGAACGGAGATCCCTCTCCCTCCACTCTTCATCAGAGGTGTTACGATTCTCCTCTATGAGCGCTAAGCCACTGGACACACAATGAGTGGATAAAGATAAGCCTCCAGCTTGTGTTGACACTCTCATTGAGCCCCATAATGCACTGCTCTGGATCGCTCTCATAAAGACTCTGCTCCCCTTTTTTACGAGCCGTCTTCGAACGGTCGTGCAAAATGCCTCGATTTTCTGTGTTTTTACCCTGACACTTTCATTGCTCGTTTTTCGTGCGGTGTTTAAGACCACATTTGCAGTCCATCACCCCTAAAGCTAGGTAAAGAACCGCGTGTCACCCCCATCTCCTGCTGAGGGTCACTTTTATTAGCTTCATTGATAAAAGCCTGCCTGCACACATAGACAATAGCTGGTAGATCCTCCAAGTGGCTGTATTGTTTTCCTGGGTGTTTTATTTAACTGATAGGACATTGGAAAGTAATGATTATCTTTTTTTTTTTTTTGTCCGCAGTTTTATGGTGCTGATAAGGCATCTGGGGGAAGTATATAGCAAAACGGTTCTGTTTCTTTTTTAGATGGACAACCGGCAAGACGGTTCCCTTTCTCACTATATATCATCGCCACATATGCTTTCTAATCTTTGATTTATATGTTCAATCTGGTCTCAGATTCATCTTCTAAAATATGAATCTCTGGCATTTATATTTCAGGATCTTTGACACACATGCAGAGTTAATATCAGTTTTAAAATAACTAATGCGACTAAAATATAACGTCTGGTTTTCATTTCATTCACGCACAGAAGCCCTGAGGGACGTGAACTGTATTTGAATCTTCCTCATATCCGTTAATAGACGGGCGCACATGTCGTGACTAGTCTCCCAGACTCAACTTTATAGGTATTTATAGTGATTTGGACACAATCGCATTCAAATGCCAAATGCCACATGTTCTGAGAGGCCTAAAGCTTGTTTGGAGACGGTCTCGCCCAGACAGTGTCAATCATAGCTTTGCTAAGCTTTGCTCTGAATCTTCTGTCTGAGAAACCAGTGGGGGGTGTCCTCTTCAAATCTGCCCCCACCCCCCTCCCCTTCCTGTTTTTGCCCTCTTCTCTGCTGGCCACTGCCTTCTTTAAAAAGCCATATGCTTCGCAGTTAGACTTCAGCATGCGCACGCATACACACGCTGAGGCTGCGACACGTATGAGGATCAACTATTAACCTTGTCCAGCTGACTGAAAGCCATACGGTTGGTGGAACTTTAACCGAGGGATGCATCATTGATCATTGACTTGTTCTGCTCGGCCCCTGAAGTCCGTGAGCTTGGGAACTTGAGATGAACAGATGTGCTGTAAAGAAGAAAAGTCAGGTGACTCAAAATGAGGAACGCAAACATTTACTCTTCCATTAACAGATCTGGGCTTTATAAAAGCAAGACAAACTCTATCTAGGGAAGAATTAAATCAACAATAGAGGTTCCAGATCTTAGTACAGATTGAAAGTCTTGACATGTCAGCTCAGAAATTCAGTATCTCAGGCCTAAACCGGTTCTAAACCAAAACATTACGATGTGTCAATCATATTTGGTAAAAACAGGGGAATGTGCCAGGGAATTTTTTTTCCTTGACCGACAATAGGAGACAAGCGTTTTCAGTTTTCTGCTGAAATGTAGCATTGACGTATGTGTGCGTCTGTGTGTTTTTGCATGTTGTGCGTGTGTGTAGCTCTTCTTCACTAGCGCACCGTCTCCATGTTAAATTGGTTATGGCAGCGCAATCCAGCCCTACTTAGAGCCGTCAGAGCAGCCGCTGTGTGACGAGCCTCAGCGAGGACGTGTCATAAATACTGAGGTGTCGTTTCTTTCATGTAAATATACCTCTGTTTCAAGTATCGTCCGTCAATACTGCACATGGGGGGAGATATCTAGCTGCAGCACAAAGTGTGTGCTCTGGAGAACTGCAGCGGCTCCTATTAGGCCTAGTTTTGTCTGGGAGTAAAATAAACACTTTTTAAGGGGGCATATATAAGGTGGTGTTTTTTTGCTTCGCTTTTTAAGCATTTCCCCCCTAAACTCTACTTGGAATGTTTGTCAAGGATTCTTGCACCAAAAAATTGTAATTTAGTTTTCCATGGCCATTTTCTACCCATTCTCAGATCCAGAGAATTAAAGGCAACATAAACAAATATAAACATAAACAAGGTAGTGTCAGCTGAGAAAATTGTTTGTTATTGATTTTTGATTAACTATTATAGCCGTATTTTCTTTTGAATTACATGCACTGAAGAATTATTCATACTACTAATAATTTTGATTTCCTGTTTTTGCTTCTGTACATTTAAGTTTTATACAACTGTTCAAAAGTTTGTGGTCGTTAAGATTTTTTAAATGTTTTTAAAAAAGTCTCTTATGCTCACAAAGTCTACATTTTGTTTGAATAATCAAATAATTTATGGATAATTAAATTTAAGTTACATTGTGAAATATGATTACAAGTTAAGTAATTGTTTTCTATTGTAATATTATGAAATGCCATTTATTCCTGCAATGGGAAAGCTGAATTTTCAGTCATTACTCCAGTCTTCAGTGTCACATTATCTTTCAGAATCATGCTAATGTGCTGATTTGCTGCTCAAGAGACATTTCTTATTATTATCCATGTTGAAAACAGTTGTGAAACACAAATATATTTAAATCTGAGAAAACGGTAATCTAACCAATCTGATGCATCTTTGCTGAATAAAATTGCTTATTTAAAACAACAACAACAAAAATCTTACTGACCCCAATCTTTTGAATGGTAGTGTATGTAACTGACCTGTTGTGATTGTCTAACCTCTTTGCAAATTTTTCACTTTCAGTTATGACGAGCCAAGATGCTAAATTGTTATTGCTATGTCAGCACTCAGCAGTCATGTGTGAATGGTTGACAAATCCATGATGATTTCTGAATGACCCATTTTTTCTTAGTTTCTGGAATTGATGTTGCATGAACCTGAAGGGTAGTTGGAATATATCTATATAGTATCCATTATGCAAACTAGGAACATTCAAGCTTTCCTTGTAGGGCTGCCACTAACGACTATTTTTATTTCAATTAATCTATCGACTAATTTATCGATTAATCTAAACGATTAATTTCCCACAAAAAAATCAACAATTTTACTTAAGAATATTTTATTAAACCATATTTTATTAAACCAAATGAAATCCAAATTTCTATGAAATCCTATTTAAAAGCAAAAGTAAAGTGCAACATAGTGTAAGAAGCAAATGTCCATCTCATAGTCCAAATCACTGAAATCAAAGTTCAGTATGACACATCTATGTGTTCTAGTCTACTAATAATAAAATTATAAAAAAAAAAAAAACTTTTTAAAGGAGTATTTACCAGAAATATTATTTACCAGAATTTATTTAGGAGAAAAATGTAAATGTGCAGTATTTCTTATATATATAATAAAAAAATTAAAAAAATCAATTAATTGGATATGCTTTTGATTATTAAAATTTAATGGAACCATTAAAATGGAATCCATAAAATAATGGAAAACAGAATTTGGTAAAGATAAAACTGTAAAACTCAATTAATTAGATAAGCTTTTTGATTAATAAAATTTAATTTAACCATTAAAACAGAGTATAGAAAAATGAAAATGGAAAAAAATGAATTTGGAAATAAAACTGATTTCATAGGGCCCTATAATTATATATATATATATATATATATATATATATATAGTTATAATATATAACAAATTATTATTTTGTTATAATAATTATATATATTTTTTATTATAAAAATAGATGTAAGTGAACAATAGCCTTTAAAATTACTTAAAATACGTATATAATAACAATGAGGCAATAATAATTAGTTCAAAGTATCAAAAGCAAGAAATCATAGGTTTTATTGAACAAAACTGTTAAAATACATAATGTATTATTAACAATAGAGCTAATAATGTACATAACGCATAACAACAAAGGCCTGCAGGGGAAGCCAACGGCCCGACAATTGTTTTTACACATTACTGTACGACCTAATCCTTGTTTAATATTGACCAAGCACCATTTAATTCAAATGTCCACTTAATCTTTAATATTTGGCCATTTCTTTAGGACAGAAATGCTATAGCCACTGTTATTAAATGAATATGTGGACATCAAAACGTGTAAACTCAGAGTGAGGGTTTGAGCTTTTATTTTGAAATTGTGATGTATTCTCCTGTGTTTGTGTAGATTTATAAATGATTTACCTTACAAATCTGATGAAATGGCGCACGTTGCGTTCCCAGATGAACGTTATAATAAACCCAAACTCACAACAACATGCAGAGATGAAGTTTGAGACGCTCCACAGATGTAAATAAGTTTCTGTGGAACTACTGTGAACCGAGCCGCTGTGTGACGCACATACTTAACATACAAGCATGTAAATAATTAAAGCACATATACTGTGTTAAAACTGCATTGCATATAATTATTTAATTAAATCATAGCGTTTGTGAATTCACAATTATGCTTAATTATGATTTTTAAATGGGTTTAATATATCATGCAGCCTTGGAAAACAGTCTAATTATGTGTTTTATGGATTCTCGTCCGTGAAATGCGGCACTTCCGGTATTTTGCCGGTTAGTCGATGTGAGCAAAATGAAGTCAAAGATTTTTAAAAATCGAATAGTCGAATAAAATCGACGAATCGCAACAGCCCAGTTTCCTTGATATGCCTGTTTAAATTACTGTAACTTAAAGGAGTTGGTACAGTAATTTGGTACAATAATTTAACCTGCCACTTTGCAGGTTGAGTGTGATGTTTCCATTCAAAATGGCGGTGTTTTGATGTTTAAGTGAATAGCAGCTCTCAAGCCGGATGTTAGGACACTGTTGTGGGATAGACAGTGGAGGGAGGAGGGGCAAGCACTGTCTAAAACCCATCACTCATTGGTTAATGATACTCTCCTCTCATTTAGCCACACCATTCTCCCATTCCCTCCTCCTTTTAACCCTTCACAAATCAAACGCGGGGTCATCCACAGTTCACGACCCCCAGGTGGTCAGGAAAACGCTACCACGCCCTCAAGGGTCCATTTGACGGCATGTATCTGAGTATACGTTGTTCCCTAAACTGTTGTCCAGGTGCAGATTTCTCCACAACTTCATCGCCGCTGCTCTGTTTTTTGTCTCGCCGCCTGTTTGTCTGGTGTCAGTCTTGCGGCGTGCGCGCGCGAGGTGTTTTTTGAGCCCGGTGGCAGATTTATTGCCTTTGCGCTGTTATTGTGGTGTAAGAGCTGAAAAGTGTCTGTCTGTTCCTGTCACTAAAATATGTCAGATGTTTTTCCTTCATCTTTTAAGGTGTCTGTTGATTGTAACCCAATGGCTGTATAAAGTTCAGGATCGCAGATGAAGACATCTGAAGCGCTCACCTCGTGTGTTTTTTTGTTTGTAATAGGATTTAATAGTCATTCGACGTTCTATATTACTAATAACTAATTTGATTATGTGTTAAGCTAACAGTAAGAGTATAATAAAGGTTACAATGATTAAAACCATTTAAAATCCCAATTTCCTCAGTTCTGAAAATGCGAAAATTGTCGTCAAATTCAGTTTTGGTCTTGCAAAAACGTTAGTCTGTGCGAACAATCTTTGTGTGGCTCGCCTACGTCCATCCTTGAGCTTTTCCTGCAAATTGTCAACTAACAAACTGCAAAATGAAACCTCTCTCCCTCCCTCCCGCACTCCCTCTCTCTCTCTTCCTTTCCACTGTATCCTCATTTCTCACACTAAATTTAGGTCACAGCTGTAAAGACAATGAGGCTGATTTGAGTATTTCTCTAGTACTTCCTCTGATGTTTGGTTTTTGTCAGCGAAGACTCAAATAGACAAGGTTGCATTTGATGTTTTTATCGTAGCATTTCATTCTCCAAGTACAGTTTGGTAGTTTCTCAGTAGTGATACTGTGTCTGTTTGTTTCCTCTCAGGTAAAGAGAAACCCCAGAGCTGTGGAATTAAAACCTTTTACCCATAATCCATCTGACCTGGGTTTGTTATTCCCCCACCGCAAACCTTAAATCAATCTGCAAATTCAGCTCCATGTCCCTGCTCATAAAAGAGTCTCCTTTTGCGTAAAAAAAAATGAGGAGAAAAGAATGGGAGAAAAAAAAACAGCCGTGTAGGAAAGCAGGGACCTTATATAAAGGGCATGGTCTGCGTCCATGCCAGAAAAGCCTGATTTCCTTTTGCAGTGCGGCCATACATCAGAGGCCCTCCCAGCTGGACTGTCACACTCTGACAGAATGACATGTGTCATTTATCAAAGGGGCCAGAGCTTGGGAAAACTCATATGACAAAGCCTGGGAGAGTTCATTCCCCCTTATCCACAACACACACACATATAATCCATCTCTCTCGTTCTTTCACTCTCTCACACACACAATTCCCTCCCACCTTTTCGGCGCTCGCCTGTTGCCAAAAAATGGGTCTGTAATATTTCTGTCATCTACACACCAACTTGCTGTTCTTTTCCCCTTTCTCTCTCACACACTGCCTCAAAGTTTTTGCTGTGTATTATTCTTCTCAAAAGCTGTTTTGCAGTAGCAAACCTTCATCCGCCTAATTCCTGCGTTAATTACAGAATCGTGTGTATTTGAAGTGATTAAACCCAGCGTAATGAAGCTGAAGATCTCAGATATCCTATATTGCGCGAGCGTTGCTCTGCTGGAATCCATTCATCATTTCGAGCAAACTTCATTCTTAAGTCTACTTGCACCAGCTAGCTGAGAGAGAGAGAGCGGGAAGGAGAGGGGTCAAATATAGTTCACACCGCTGTGTACTACTCTACAGGGCACATTCACCCATCACTCAAAATGTGCTTTCTGTCTCTCACTCTGAGGGGCGGGAATAGATGAATTCCACAGGCTCTCAGCTCTGGGTTCCAGCGCTGCACGGCCGACCTTCGACCCCTTAAGCGAGCTCTGAATATGTGTGTAATGATCCTCGCGCTGTAAACATTTAATGACGCAGAGACTGTCATGGGAATCTTCGCATTCCCCACCCAGAGAGAACGGCAAAGTGAAGATCCTGTTTGTGAGTTTATGAAGTATGACTTTTCATACAGATCTTTGCTCAGAGCATGAATCTTTGTGCCAAGTACCAATCTTGTATCTGAATTAGACACAAAACTTCTTAACAAAGTGCTGGAGTCATGGCGATTGGGAAATTGAGCCATGCTGCTTATGTAGGTGATGCAAAGTTGAATCTGGCTCACAGTACGACTCACAATTCATACTCTGATCAAAAGATTCATACGCAGAGTACCAGTTGTCTGCTTCAAGTGTGAATCTTTTCTGGCTTGCTTTTCTGAATCTTCTCCTTGGAAAGAACTATTTGAGCTCAAAGCATTAATCTTTGTATGAGACTTCATACAAATCTTTGCTCCGAGCATGAATCTGTGTGCCAAGTACCAATCTTTGTTCTGAATTAGACGCATAACATCCTTGTTAAATGTAAACATCAATAAAACAACTAAGTTGACAAATAAAAACGTAATTTGGCAAATCGTGCTTATGTAGGTGAAGTTGAATTTGGCTCACTCTATAAGTTCACAAATGATTTGTGCTCGGAGCAAAAGATTAATATGCAAATGACCAGTCTTTTGCTCAGAGTGTGAATCTTTGGCTTGAAGTACAAATCTGAGCCATGTCGCTTATTTGAGTGATTCAGTGTCCAATCTGGTTCGCTCATAGTGTTAATCTTCTGCTCTGAACAAACTGTCATACTCTGTTGAACCAGTCTTCTGCTCAGAGTATGAATCTTCTGCGTTGAATGTGAATCTCTTGCTCAGAGTGCAAATCTTTTACATTATACATTAAGCCATAGTGCGAAAACGAATGTGGCCGATGCCATTTCCCCCTTCTTCTCCCCATCTGTCCCGAGTACAAATCTTCATTCCAAGTACGAATTAGTTAGAACTAATTAGTTCATTCAGATACTTCATTCGCAGGTTATTTTGTGAGCTCTTGTCCTCAGGATGTGAAAATTATGAATAAAAGATGGAAAGAACAAGATTAAATGAATAAAAATCTGTATTGGTACGTGGTGCCGTACGACGTCATCTTCCCTTTAGGAGGAATTCTCTCTCTCTCTCTCTCTCTCTCTCTCTCTCTCTCTCTCTCTCTCTCTCTCTCTCTCTCTCTCTCTCTCTCTCTCTCTCTCTCTCTCTCTCTCTCTCTCTCTCTCTCTCAGCAGGTTGCCGCTCCTCCTTTCACAAATTCTCTTTTCTCTCTCTCCCCTCCACTTTTCCTCACGTTCTCCTCCCTCCCTCTCGGTGGCGGGGCAGGCCTTTTCATTTGTCTTCATAAGCCTAATTTATTTTTGCAGCCAGATGTGAGCTGACAGGCATCAGTCAGTTGGTCCCCCCCACCATTCTCAGGTCAGCAAAGCAGTCACGTCTCTCCGTTTGACTGAGTCCCCCATCAACATTACACAAGATGGATGTGTCTTTAAAGGCCAGATTGATTGTGGATATCGGAGTTATGGCATCATTTATCATGGTGAATATTATTTAGGTGCAGGGGAAGAACAAGAGAGAGGAGATGGGGGGTCGGCGTATTGTTAGAGGGCAATTGGAAGGCTGCGAAAGTTTAATTGTGTGTGTGTGTGCGTGCATGTGTGTGAGCGAGTGTGCATGTGTGTGAGCGGAAGAAGTCGTTTGTTTCTGGAAGGTTTAGCAAGTTTTGCTATGCTTTCGCTTCTGCCTGGGAATATCATTTTGTGTTGAGGGATGAGCTTTTTACACTTTTTTTTTTTTTTTTTTTTCTCTCTCTCTCTCTCTCTCTCTCTCTCTCTCCCCCCCCCCTCCGCTCGCTCGCTCTGTCTCTGATGTGTTGTTAATTGATTGTGTGTGATGTGGGCCTCTGTGTGATTTAGTGCTCCTCTCAGGACCCTCCATACACTCCGCTCCTCTCTCAGCCCACTTTCATGCCCGTCACAGAAGCTTCTGGAAAAAAAAGAAAGAGTTTCTAGCTCTTTGTGTGGCTGGGCCCAGGGTCAGAGAAGAGTGTTCAGGACACCAACCAACAAATTTATCATTTTCCGTCCCTCAGCTTCAGTCTCTCAATGTGTCCAAGCTGAGGTGAGGCTTATTGTTAGATACAGCAACACATTTTCCTTTCTGCTTTTATCTAGTCATCTTTCATCCCTCTTTAGGAAGGTGGGATGTTCTATAAGACACATAACTTCCTTATTGTGAAATCTGAACAAATATAGAGCAGTTGCAGCAGATGGCACGTGATCTGACATATTGAGGCATGGTGCTCATGTGGGCGACACGGGTTCAGATCTTAATTGTCTCTTTTTTGATCCTATTCCATAATTTTGTTTCAACGTTTTCTATTTTACTAAGGTAGTATATTATAGTGTGTTTCTCTTCTTAATTTGTCGTGTTATTTTCTGATTCTGTTCCACCATTTCTGTCATCTCTACAGATTTTTAATACATTTTTATTATTGTCTGTTTTACTAAAGTAGTATATTTTACTATATTTTTTGTCTTATCTCTTTTTATTTTATTTTTGTTGTTGTCATTAGAAGTTTAAAAATTTTTAATTTTACAAAATTAGTATAATTCAGTATTTTTTTCATTGTTGTTACTTAATACACTTATTATTATTATACATTTGCCAAATGTATTTATCCAAAGTGATTTAAAGTGCATTCATGATATGCATTTTAATGTATATGTTTATTCCCTAGTAATAAAACCCATTAGCTAGTGTTGCTAAAAGATAGCGCTATGCTTGTGCTATGCTCTCTACCAGTTGAGCTACTATTGCCATGAACAATTTTCTATTGATTTCTTTTTTTTTTCACAACAAATACTGTGGCTGGTCCATCTGTTTTTTTTCCCCCTGCTTACCTCACTGACGTCATTGACTCAGGAGCCATTAGTTGCCCCTGAGCAGACCAAGGGCAAACGCAACACCAACAAGCCCTTCTCAGAGCAGGCGTGAATCGAACAAGCAAGAGAATACGGATGACATCAGACACTTATTTCTTTTAGTCGTTTAGGCAGGCAAAGGTTAGACAGTAGAGAGAAGAGCAGAGCAGCACGTTTTATGGGACTGTATGGAGGATTATTTACGACAACGGCCCCTTTTTTCCCCAGTGTGGAGATGCTCTTTGGAGCGCAACCTGATATCCAGTAGTAACCGTCTGGTCTTCAGAGAGCTGCTAAAGTTTACAGTGATCTGACCCTCAGGAGCCTCCATCACAGATCATATAAAACAGGAAATCAGGAATAATGTTTTTAATTCTGTGCTCCTCTTGAATTACAGGATGTTGAAAGGCAAAGTTCCAGAGTGTATATGTGTGAAGGGGCTCTGACTGCCCATATTTGTCTGTATCCTACAGGTTTTCAGTGGTTTTGCTGTATGTATATACGTGTGCGTCCGGGGATCTCTGCCAAATGGCTGCTGCCCATATTTGTCTCTCGCATGTGCAGGGTTTCCCGGTCAGGGAAGGGTCAGGTTCTGGGAATGTATGCGTGTTAGCTGAGGGGTGGGATGATGGCACTGGCACATTTGATTGATGGGTAATTGTGCAACCAGACTCAGCTAGACTGAACTGGTGAGGTCACGGCCCGAGAGAGGAGGTGCTTTTTGTCCTTCTCGCTTTTTCTTGTCCCTTTCTGTGACGTCTTGCCATTCTCTTTGTTTTTATTAATACTAGTAGTTGCTCTTTCTTGCTTGCTTGCTGGTTTTTCTTTCTTTCTTTCTTTCTTTCTTTCTTTCAGCTGACCATCTTCTTTTCCCTCCTCCCCTTTGCTGTTTTCTTTGTCCCTCTTCCCAGGATTCCTCCTGTAGAATTTTTTTTTTTTTCTTTTTACTTGAATTATTTTCTGTAGTCGCATGTTGATTACGGCCATTCATCAGAAGTGTCCTCTTTCAAGAAACTTTTTCGACAAAGTGCTCTCATCGCAATCACTTTTGTTATGGTTTAGACCTTAATCTATGATCTGCTATCAAACCTTGTTTGTACTTTGCTGCAGTCATATTTTACCCCTCAGAGTTAGGAACTTATCATGCTGAGCGATTGCAGGACGCTCTCCTCGCCGAGCTCACAGGTGCTGAACGAGCCTTGCTTCACGGCTGTTTTTCCTCTGATTCACTCCAGATTAGATTACAAACAACCCACCTCTCACCAAACAGCTGCATTTCAGTCACAGATTTGACAGGAAGTCTTTAGCTTGTGATAAATAGGACAACAACCACAAACACGTGTATTGCATTCCTGATAAATTCAGTTTCTCCTTTGCTACTTTTATAAATAAAGTAGCAGGATTGGGAAATGTGACCAGTAAGATTCAAACTCAAATTACTGATTTGAGAACCTGGGCTCAATGTGTCGCAAACCACTCAGCCATGGCTCTGATGTAAAGTTTGTTTTTAAGATGCTCATGTGTCCTCAACAGTGTTTGGTGTTGACGTCTGAGGCCTTCGAGAGGTAAAGTTGTCTTTTAGAACCGAAGCTCTCGGCTGTCTGACAGGAATGAGGGAGGAAGAGTATGAGGCAAGAGCTGTTGAAGACAGGTGTGTGTTGATGAGGGTTGCATTCGTACTGCAGGCTCTACTGTTTTTCATCTTTTCTCTTTCAGAGCAGCCTGATTTATGGTAATTATCCATATTTAGGATCATCTATCAACTGGTAGTTGCTAGGCAATGGGAGCAGCTGTGTGTGTGTGTGTTTGGGTTGGCGAGTTTTCTGTCAGGTACTCGGCTCAGGTGATGGCCTAGTGGAGAGACTGTGCTGGGGGATTTAAAGAGACAAAAAAAACACAATTCCTTCCTTCATCCTCGTTTTCTTGCTCTCTCTTTCTCCCGCTCTCAGTTTCCTTCATAGCTCCCTCCGCATGGGGGTTCTCTCTCTGTTCTGACATTGTTGTGTCTCTGAGCACCAGGGTGGATGGTGTGTTATCTGTTTCTCGGCGAGGGCACGGCATAGGGGAGACGCTATATACAGGCGGCTTGTTTGGACTCCAAACGTCCTGGTTTAGCTCAGGATTAGGGAAGCTTTTGAACCTGTGTGACCGAACACAAGCGATTTTTCAACCGAAAGAACTGTTTCCCCCGTAAAGGGCCAGATGGGGACGAGACTGCAGTGCTTAGGATATAATGGCCATTGTCCCACGGCTGGGCTGTTCCTCTATGACAACGGCGAAAGGTGATTTATTGACTGCGCCTGACGGCACGACGGCCCGCCAACCGCTACGACCAAACCTGGATAGAGAGAAAAAAAGACACAGAGAAAGCAAGAAGTATATAGAAACTGAAAAAAAGCACTGCAATGCAGGAACAAGCAGCAGGAGATTGAGGATAAACAAACAATATGAAATATTTGTTTATTTTACAGCTGAAGAGATTATTAGAGACAGCTGCATGGATGGTTGGAAAATCACTTATTGAAGTCATTATTGATTGCAACGCACATGCGGGTGTTTTTTCTTCTCCCCCCTCAGATACCAGGATCAAGCAGAACCCCTGGAAATCAGGCCTGTTATATTCATTCTTCTCTCGTCTGACTGCTAGCGTAGCTTTTCACCTCGGTTCAAGTGAACTACATGTCCTGCTTATCGAAAACATTTTAATTATGTGTGCGAATGGGATGTACTAACAATAAAACGAAATGTCTGTTAGTAAATTTGTTTACTAAAGTCTGTTAATTTACCTCAATTTCATTAAATTTCCGAGCCATTCAAATATTTGATTTGATATCATCTTTGAATTCCGACCGAAACGTGTATCAGATGCGTGTCGCACGCAAACACTCTATCAACAGCGCTAATTACAAGAAGGTAATTATTTGTGGAAGTATTCAGGTGAAGATTGAGGCACCTTCAATTACTCAGCAATCATGAGTGCTGTTTAATTAGCTAACATGCACTTGTTTAGCCTCTCCTTGTTTACTCGGCTCTCCGTAATTCACTGTGTGGAGCTCGTGCAATATCAACATGCAGCACAGCTGCTTCACTCAGACTGGAAACGTCTTGGGGTGATTCTTCACTTAGGGGAACTTTTCTGTCCCCTAGGATGAATTTTAAAGAAAAAAAACAAGGATTCTAGTCTTAAAGGATGTTACAGTAGCTTTCTGTGTGTGTGTTTTATTGCTTTTTATCAATCAGATTTTTTTATTCTTTTTTTTTGTACTTTGCAAACATTTGAAGGAGATGTGTTTTAGTGTATTTTGTTTTATTAATGATTTTATCCAATAATGTACTTAGTTTTTTAGTAATGTCCACTATTTTATGCTATCCACTGTTATATAATTTTGTTTTATCTTGACTTAGGGTCAAGTATTAAATAAATAAATGTAAACTGCAAATTCATTTTTGGTTCCTCTTCATTTTCTCTACAAGCAGCACAGCTATTTGTGCTATATTTAAGTAGCCAAGCAATCGTTAGCTACGCTATGCACTTCCTCCTTAAAATATGTCTGACCTCACCGTACTCTTGCAGGGTGGATTACCTAAGTAAAGTAAATTGCTGTTAATAATCCGTTAATTGAGCCCTTTCATTATTCAGCAAGCATTTTGATATCGGCGTTCAGCAGTCTTGGGGGATGACGGGACATGAGCGCCTTGTTGTGGTTTGTGGGGCCGTGAGACCTCCATTCACAGGCTGCTCTGAATGAGGACGTAACGGCGGCTAAAGGAGACAGACCCCGTCTCACTCCCCCGGTGCTGCTGTCACCTCTGCTTTGCTCTTCCCTTCCTATTGTTTGAAGCTAATGTAAAACGCACTGTCTATATGACCCATTTTAGCAGCCCATTAGCATAATTTGGCTGTCGCATGGCCACCGAGTTAATGTACTTGCAAATGACAGGGAAAGTGTGTTATACGACCTTAGGGTTTTTAAAAATTAAATGACAAAGTAGGCCGCACTTTGCATAAGTATGGACTTGACATTGGAGCGTGCGTGTGCGCCTGTGTGTGTTAGCAAGTGAGTGAGTGATATTGTAGTGTGTCAGTGCAAGGTGATGTGTGAGCATTTACACAGTAGTATTTTAGTTTGTTCATCTACTTAACAAAACTGATTTTTTTTTTATTGGTAGTGATACAGAAACCATTAGTCAAATTTGATATTTTAGCATTATTAATGGCTTATGGACTTAGGAACAGCTTTGACGGGGTTATTATAGTTAACTAAAACGGAAACAAAAATTTAAACATTAAAAATTAAAGTTAACTGAAACAAAATATAAAAACTGTTATTTCAACTGCCAAGGCAAAATTTGTCTTGTTAATTAAGTTTGATTCATACAAAAACAGCTAAAACTACAACCAAAATAAAAACCGTATAGTCAAGTCAAGTCACCTTTATTTATATAGCGCTTTTAACAATACAAATTGTGTCAAAGCAACTGCACAATATCAAAATGGGAAAATAGTGTCAATAATGTAAAATGACAAGATTAAACTCAATTTTCAGTTAAAGGCATTTCATTATTGAATTCAGTGATGGCATCGTCCAGCTAAGTTTAGTTCAAATGATATAGAAATGTATTTAAACTAAAAAAAGGCTATTAAAAATGACAAAAGCACAAAACAAAGTTACTAAAAATATAAAAATAAAATTGATTAAAATATTAAAACCAAACTATGTAATATTAACTAAACAATTATAAACCTTATATTAAAAATATAAAAACACAATAAAATAAAATAAAAAAAAATTTTGGTATTGTATTTCTTACCCAAATATTCTAAAATGCTGACATTTTAAATGTAATCATCAGGGAATCAAATGTAATCTGATTCTGAATCTGATAAGTAATAATTAGTGCACAATTATCAGGCTGTTTATTCTCGCGTCCTCCTCTCCGTTTGACGTAATTCTTTGTATTTTGAATGGCTCGGTCTGTTGCCCTAGTTATATACCTCCATCCATACTCGTCCGCATGTATCTAAAGTGAAAAGATGAATTTGGAGCGCAGAATGGAATGCCACACCAGTTCTTCAGGGGCCTGAAGCTATTCCGCCATATGGTGGCCTATTCCAGACGGAGGATGGTGGGAGGGGGCTGGGCCAGCCTTTTACAAGAGATGCTTAAAGAGGCAAAGCAGATATTAATTCAGAGAGCCTACTCCAGAGTGTCCGCAGGAGCACAAATCACTGTCAGCGGATACGGAGAGGTGGGCAGGGTCCGTGTAAAACGCCCGTCTGCACTTCAAAGCCTTCTTTTGTTTAGTCTTTAATAAAGTTAGATGTGTCTCGCAGAGAAAAGGGATGAAAAAAGCCTGGAGACAGAGCACAAAGGAAGTCCTCAAAGAGGACGATTGTGTGGAAGATGGTGAAAAATGTGAAGGCTTTTCTCCTCTCTTAGGTTCACATTGGGCTAGAGAGAGAGAGACAGGGTGGGGGTCAGATCTACAAGCCAAACCCCCCTCAGAAATCTGTCCATCTCCGCAGTGCCCTTATTACTTTAAACAGCAGCCATCAATCAACGTGTGTCCACAGAATAGAAACAACGATCATTATTCACACTTTAGAATAAAGAAAGTAAGTGCAAAAAAAGTTTACACGCAGGGTCCAAAATGAACACTTGCCAAACGACAAATGGGAGTAAGAATTGGCATTGGAGATGAATTAAAGCAAAGTTACTTGCATGGAACTGCAACATAATACATGGCTCAAATCAAATCGTAGGAATAATAGTCAGATCAAATCAAACCATCTAACCAAAGAAAACATCAGTCGTGACCTTTACCTCAGTAAATAACTTACTTTTACAAGTTTAAGATGCCTAAAGTTCATTTTATTTTTTTATTTTTTTACTCAGTGTTGCAAATCATATTGAAAATGTAATAAATATCAGAAACATATTAGGATGCAAGTTATGTAATGACCTGTACAGTTTGTAACTAATATGCAAGAGAAAAAGAAAACTAAACGCTATTCTGATAAATATACATATTGAATGATTTTTTTATTTAGAATTTACTAACAAAATCATTAACAAAATGTTCATTTTGGACTCTTTTTACAATAACTTGTCCAAGAAACCTCAAATCTCTACACCTACACAACATATTGTCTATCTCTGTTTACTTTGGTAAACTTAGATTTTTTTTTTCTGGTATGTTATAAAACACACATTATGCATTCATTTCTAGAATCGGTGCAGTTGCCGTCGCCAGTTTCACAGACAGCCCTTCCAGATTGCAGCAGGCCATAAGTGGACCGGGGCAGACAGCATCATGCTACCGAAGCCTTGTTTTAACTTCCCTGGAAAAAGGGGGGAGAGCGAGAGATTGCTGCATTCTCACTGACATGCAGAGCATTACCATAATTGGCTTTTCTACATGATAGGACAGAGGAAATAATAATGTCATTTTATTTACAGCCTTCGGTGTCCTGCCCCTCTTCCCCTCCTTCTTTTCTCTTTCGCTCTCCATCTCTCTCCCTGTCTGCCTTCAGTGTGCTGCGTAGGTCAAACGACATGGTTTGATCAGCCCTGTCCAAAGGCATCAAAGTTGACTGGCATGTAATGGAGACCCAGTGACAAACCACATTGGCCAGCCAAATAAGACTTGCCAGTTTTCCCATTAAAATGTCGGGTAAACGGCACGGCTTTCCTCTGCACACTCCAAAGCCACTCTGACCGGCTAAATCAGCCGACTGAGGGAAGGCAGAATTGGACATTAGTAGTGCAAATGACTGTAGTGATTGCCCCCTCTCCTCCTCGATAAAATAAATAAATAAGAGGAAGGAGGCGGGGGAGAGAGAGAGGCATCGGTGGGCCGCGTTAGTGACAGTCTGGGAAGGAGAGGCCTTCGGCATCTGCGCTCTGTCCGTGAGCATTCTCGTTCCCCTCTTCGAGTTTGAACACTTAGGCCTGACACGTCTCAAGCGCACCAGCCAGCTCAATCAGACAGACCTGGTTTTGTCCAGCAGACCGCTTGGAAGCAGCAGAAACGATGAAACTGCCAAAATCACTTTGTTCCAAGCTCTGTAGGTAACATTTTGAGGCATCATAAGTAAGCAAGATGGCTATGAAAGTTCTCTAGTGTTATTTGCTTTATATGGTTTAGTGGTTAGCATTGTGCTCTGGGGTGTATATGGGAAATTTGGGTTTGAATCCAGCCTGCATCTTATTTCCTCTTATTTCAACCCTAAATAATTATTAAGCAGAGCTTTAATGTGTATTTTCAGATTTTCGCTCGCAGAAACGGTTCAATCTCGTCTAGAGTCACGGCTTGCTAATTCTCCACTGTTTGTTGGGCAACTGCATGCGAATCTCAACGCTCGAGTGCTCGTATGTGGGCGGTGTTTCTAAGAGCTGGCACTGGCTGTGTTTGTGTGTGCGGTGTCATGGGTGTCTATAGCAAGAAGGTTCACTCTGCGGTTGATCTTTGTTGGCTGAGACAGTGAGCTCTGCTCGTGTGCGTATGTGTGTGTATGTCCCGTTGCTGTCACCTGTCTAAACTCAGTGAGATCTCAGCAGCCACAGTGACAGCTCCGCTCTGGACACAGATGGCCACGCTCTCCTGCACAACACACATATGCGCACACACCTCACATCTCGCACACTTCATACAAGCACAAGGCCCCGGTGCTCTGGCTGATCGTTTTAGATGTTGGTAGGCACTCAAGAACATACACACCTTTGTTCTGTCTGTCCATACTGGTGTGTGGCGTTTGATAGAACACACACAAGCACAGGGGCGTAAGAACGATTTGAAAATTGTGTGGGGTGGTAGGGGGCACATTTTAAATATTATCAGCCTGGCTCATGAATATTAATTAGATGGCATAATTCTTGTCAGGTAGTATTAAATGATTTGCTGAAAGGCATGTAAGTGGGCGCTATATTAGAAGGATTACAACAAAGCAGTTGTCTCGTTATTTTTATTTTAAGTTTAACTGAATAAGACATGTATGTGTGTGTATTTCTTATTTCGATTTATTTATTGATTTTTTTTACGACGTCATTTATAATTATGTGACCCTGGACCACAAAACCAGTCATAAGGGTACATTTTTTTTTAAATTGAGATTTATACATAATCTGAAAGCTGAATAAATAAGCTTTCCATTGATAGGACAATATTTGGCTGAGATACAACTATTTGAAAATCTGGAATCTGAGAGTGCAAAAAAAATCAAAATATTGAGAAAAAGTTCTTAGCAATGCATATTATTAATCAAATAAGTTTTGATATATTTGTTAAGAAATTTACAAAATATCTTCATGGAACATGATCTTTACTTTGCTATATCCTAATGATTTTTGGCATAAAAGAAAAATCGATAATTTTGACCCAAACAATGTATTGTGCTATTGCTACAAATATTCCTGTGTGATTTATGACCGTTTTTTTGCTCCAGGGTCACATATGTAGATCTTTTGATATGACACACAGATGCGTATATGATTTCTATTGAAATATTTCTTAATTAGGTGTGTACTGGAAAACGAACGAATTGGAAGCAAAAATGTAATGTTTTGTTTTGGCCTCCCAAATTTGATCAACATTTGTTGAACCAGACTTTCAGGCTTTTTGTATGCTATCCTTGGAAAGTGCCTGCTTCACTAAGTAAATCAAACTCTTTCTCGTTCCCCGCTGCATCAAAAGAATGATCTTTTTATAGCAACTATTGATTCACTTAATTGTGTGTATTCTTAAGTTATCTGTGGCGTTTTCTGCCGACAGTACAATGCGGGCTTATTTTTGACTGACAAACACAACAAGCCCCCCCCCTCCTCTCCTCTTAATCCCTCTCTTATTGTTCGGCGTGATGTTTAAAAGCAGGCCCCCGATAAGAGATGTCAGCAGTCAAACTTCTGATTGGGTTATTAAGTGTGAGCTGTCGTTGCCGTCATCTGGCGGGTTTCTATTTTTTTTATTTTTTTTTTTTTTTGACGCAGATGGCAAAAAATTGCCAAGTCGAGTTTGATGGCTTGATGCGAGGACAGTGACATGCCAACGCGCATGCCTGTCAGATGCCACGCGGTGTCAGGGGCTGAGGAGACGCGCTCGATTTAGTGTCAGGTTCTGCCCATCTCTTTGCGATAAAAGCCTTCTCGTTCCAGCTTTCTTCTGCGCCCCCCGTCTCACTTTTCTCTCTCTCTCGGCCCCTCTATCACTCTCTCTGTAATTACAGCAAAGATGAAAAACTTCTCTCTTTGTTTTAACTTGATAAGCTGTCTTAAATGCTGCAGTGACTTGAGGGAATTATCAGGGCTTCAATCCACTGAACCGTGTTGCGGCATGAACATTACTTTTAAAGTGATATTTGGATAAGTGATTTATTTGACAGTTTGTAATGTTTATTTCACCAAATCCTTTTCGCTTTACGCCGCCTACTTGATTTCTCAGAGGAATTGACGGATTGAAATCCGTCGGAGAGCTCGAGGCGGAATCAGTGATTCCTCCGGATCAGAAGCTGTCCTTTAAGAATATCCGAGTAATGGGAACGCCACATACGCCACGTTCCCAGCTGTTCACGCCCCTACAGCTTCCTCCACGCAGCTGTAAATGGCACCTTACAAACATCAGGTATGGAGTCCGTTCTGATTACGTGTGCTCAGCTGCACGCCGTTTGAAGCTGACAGCACATCTGCTTCAACCACTGAGACGGATCTTGGCATCTCGGACAGACATCTCCTGGTGGCTCGCTGAGATAAAGGAACAACTCTTCAAGCGCTGCCTGTCTCTTTTTTTTTTTCTCTTTACTCCCTCCATCTCCTCTACTGCTCCCCTCTTTTCCTGCTCTGTCTCTTGCCATTGCCTTCAAAGTTGTGCAGGCTGTTGTTGCGGCTTTTCTTCTCGTGTTGTTCAAAATGGCTGATAGTAACAATACCGCTCTCACAAAGCGAACAAGAGGCTTTTTTTATAGCCGGACATGCTGTGAAGATGCATGCGCTCGCTCACACTCTCACACACACACACAAACACGAGCATGCTCGAAAGAGGTACTTTGATGTGTATCGATGACGGAGAGCTCATTTTGTTTATCTCCCACTGCAGATCGAAACCAGCTGATGAAACAGGAATTTAATCCTACCGCTCCTCATTAAGCACTTGGTCTCATGGACCTTTATTCTCTTTTCATTAAGCGAATTAAACAAGTAGCATTCTCTCTTTCCCTCTCTCTCGCTCTTTTTGTCTCGCAGCTGTGGGTGCCGACAGTGGGCTATCACTCTGTTTTTTCTGTCATAGCTCTGTCGGCACACAATAGAGTGAAGGAGCTTTTTGAGGCTGAAACATGAAACCTTACATTTATGAACATTATTGTTCTGTTCCTTTTCCCCCCATGTAATACATCTGACAGTACATCTTATTACCACACATTTAGCTGAGGAAAATAAGCATTTTCTGGTGTGTGGCGTAGGCAACATTTTTCAGTATCCTCTTTTTTTACCTTGAGAAATAAATGTGCACTTAGCAGTAATACGTAGAGCAAAAAGAGCCATATTTGCACAAATAAGCATGAATGTGTATTTCTGAAAAACACTCGTGTGCCGATGCTGTTTTCACTAAACATCAATGCATTAACTGGTTCTTATCAATCCACTGGGACTCTTTTGGTCAAAATATCGACAAGGAAGACATCGATGCCAGTGTTTAGAGAGCAGGTGGCCGATATTGTACATATAAAGCAATTTAAAATCAACATGAAATCCAAAATGACTATTTATTTTATTAAAGTTTTATTAGGATAGTTCACCTAAAAATGAAAATATAATTTACTCACCCTCATTTTGTTCCAAACCTGTATGACTTTTCCAAAATATGATATTTTAAAGAATGTTTCAACTGTAGTCGTCCAAATAATGAAAGCCATTTGGCTCCAAAACAACAATGGACCACACTGACTTTCATTGCGTGGACAATGGGGGAAAAATTAGACATTTTCAAAATATCATCTTTTGTGTTCTGCAGTCTTCATAAACCTTAAAATACTATTTACTGTTAACCAAGATGCAATTTTTCTTTGCAAATATTTAACTAAAAGAAATTTGGACACAAAATTGCTGGAATTAAAGCCATAATTTTCTAATTTTAAGATTTTTAAGAAAAAAAGTTAACGACAATTTGGAAGTAGATTTTGAGACTGACCCAAAAGCAAATTCTGCTAAATACTAAGGATGCATCGAGCCGATCGGCTCCGATACGGTCATTTTCTGCGGATCCGTGAGACGAGACGAGACCAATCCGAATCCGATATTGTGCGTATACTATTGTTATTGTTAAGCCCCACGAAAGCACAAAAACATTATAAAGCACCATAAACTCAAAGTCCAAGTGTTCTGAAGCTGTTCTATAGTTTAATGTGAGGTACAGATGAATATTTAAGTCCTTAAATTCAAGTTCACTTAAACTCTTCTCTCTGCTGCGTCTGTCTGTCATCCTCCGTTCAGCATTCAAACTGTCACGTTCGGTTAAGGAACTCTCCCAAGAGCGCACAATAACTAAAATTTAAAACTGTTAAAAGAGAAAAGGTTCAAACTATCGCACAGATTTAATAAGCTATGCATCAATATCTCTTTCCTCTGTGCTTTGAACTCTTCTATCCGGAGCTGCGCGCTGTAACTCCGTGCTGCTTCAAGCGCATCATCCTGCACACGGGATGCGCATAAGCGCTTTGTGCCGCTCTCTATTGGAGCTTTTCTTATTATAATGCTTTTGCGCAATGAAAGATTATTTATAGCGTTTCTTGTTCTGTCCTATCAAGGCTATTAATAATCTAATGTATAGCACAGTAATGGAGGCAGCAACATGATAGTTAGGACTCTATCATGTTGCTGCCTTCATTACTGTGCTATACATTTAAAATAAATCTTTTAATTTTGTAGTTTATATTTATAAATAAATACATTTACTTGTTTTCATTCATGTATTTTACAACAATACAAAGAGCAATGCGTAACATTTTACCAGATTTAGACCTTCACATTCACTTTTATTTGTTCCATTATTTCACTAAATGTTTAGATTTCATAAAATTGTGCATTTTTCTAGAATAACTTTTGCTGCTAAATTATCCACTAACCTAGTTTATAATAGTATTTGTCATAGATTATGAATGGGCATGTTTACACCTGGTCATTTAATGCGTTTTTCACTGATCGGATATCTATCTGATTTGTTCAAACGTTTCCATTTACACTTGGCCACATAGTCGCAAAACGGATATAAATCCGATCTTCAATTCCCGCGCTATATTTAAATTTAACGAAGTTCACGTCAGCGAAATCAAAAGATAAGCGCTGCATTTTATTAATTATCAGCTCATTTCAAGATCAAAGACCGCAATAGGAGAGTGCGCGGCATCAGCACTGGAAAGATAAGTTTGTCTTACTACTTTTAATGAAGATGATTGTGTTGACCGTCTGCGTCTTACTTTCAGTTTCATTCACGGCAGTTTGCGTGTCGGCTTGCTGAAGAGATACTCAGCTACTCGTCTGCGTGTTGCATTATTAGTGCAGTCATATCTGACTATAATGTCATATAGCCTATAACACTGTCTCGCACGTTTATAATTTTTTACATTTTGGGAAGAGTAAAATTTACATATGTGGTTTCAACAACCAGATGCATTTACACATGTCCAGTTTCGTCTGGAATGCGGCCCAGACCACCTCCTGAAGTGGTTTGAGTGATCGGATATATATTACAAAATGCATGAAGTGACCAGGTGTAAACAACCCCTATATATACATTTATTTTTTTATTAAAATGAAGTTGTCTAGTAGATTGCGTTTAACACAAAAAAAGAGTGACAGAAGTATAGAAATTCTACATTGATTAAAAAAAAAAAAAACGGGGATCGGAATTGGCCGATACTCAGAATTTTCTTGATCGGATCTGATAAAATGGTATCGTTGCATCCCTACTAAATACTACAAGCAGGCATGATTATTGGTCAATAATGAAACATTGGCCAATTAACTGGCCTGTCACTTGAAGGAAGGAGCAGTAAAAATGGTTATGTATCATCTTGTCTTTTCTCTCACTCTTTTTCCCGTGGCTGCACACACTCTTGACTCCCCGAGAGTTAGTACAGCATGGACCATGACAACATGACATGCCATTTCCACTTGCATTTTAGCATGACTCGCTGCGAGAACTTCCATCGCCTCTGCCAACAGCATTGAGGCAAGCTGCACCCCGTGCTGCATCCCTGGCAATAACTCAGACGCAATCTCACACTCAGAGGAGTCTAGCTTGGCTAGTGCATGGGAGAACTGGATCAATGTCACACACAGTCTGTGCCCTCTAACTACAGGGAAAAGGAGGACAAAAAAAGAGAGAGAGAGTAGTCAATATGGTGGTGTTCATATGGAGTTAGTTTTTTGTAAACAAAAGGGGTGGGGGGGTCAATTTTGTAATGGTAGATGTAAATGGATGCATTTTCTGCATCAGTTTTGGAATGATATATTTTGCTTTTATTATAATGTTCACAATATAAAAGTTTATATATATATATATATATATATATATAATTTTGTACAAGCATGACATTACCATTTTTTCACTTTAGTACATCCTTATAAAATTCACCTGTTTTTACTATTATTTTTTTCTAGATACCTTTTTGCTTTAGAGGACTGATTTTCAAAGGAGGACTCTCCTCTGCCCTCTTTACCCTTGCTGAGCTGTTACACAGGATAGCTTTGTTAGTCTCAGCAGTGAAGGGTGCTATCTATCATAGTCAAGATATGGATGTTTGCCACTTTATAATTGCAAACCTGCGTCCTCTGCCAGGACTATTGACAAAAAATCCCTTTAGGATCATTATGTAGGCATGCACACACACGCACACGTGCAATGATACATTTTCCACACCTATTACATTTAAAGTGAATTTACTTATTCAACAGTCCATGTTAAGTTTGGGGGGCTCTTTTGTCTCATCTGTTTTTTTCCCCTCTGTTTTGTTTTCTCAGCCTATGTGCCGGAGGATGAGCTTAAGGCAGCTAAGATCGATGAGGAGCACCTGCAGGACGACGGACTCTCCTTAGACGGTCAGGATGCAGATTACCTGTGCAATGAAGAAGACGATGGCCGTGAACAGCTGAGCTACCAGAACTCTCCACTCAGCAATGGCACCAACCCAGACGCCGGCTACGGCTCGCCCCTCAGCGACACCAGCGATCACCTGGCTGACTTCAAAAGCACCTCCTCCAAAGAATGCCAGGATAAAGAGGAGGTTGAAGACATGGAGACAGATGCTGGACTGTCTTTGCAGGACAGCCTAGCACAGATGAAAGCAGTCTATGCAAACCTGATTTCAGATGCTTCCTGGTCAAGTATCACAAAGGACATTATGAAAAGCAAGCAGGTTAGTGCTAGTAGCACTAACAGTACTCCAAGCAGCCACAAGGGGAACAACAGCATTGCAAACAGCCATGCAAGCAGCATTACAAGCAGCGGAGCTAGCGGCAGCAGCAACGCTAGTGCTAGCACGAAGACAAATGTGATGCCAAGCAGCAATTCTACAAAAGCCACCACATTAAACAATGCCAGCAATGGACCCATCAATGGTGCTAACAGTGGGGGCGTTGCATATGACTGGCACCAAGCAGCTCTTGCTAAAACCTTACAGCATACGCCCTACCACCTCATGCCTGAACCAAGTCTCTTCAGCACAGTGCAGCTGTACCGGCAAAACAATAAGCTGTATGGGCCTGTGTTTACGGGTGCCAGCAAGTTCAGATGCAAGGACTGTAGTGCAGCCTACGACACGCTTGTAGGTCTCACGGTGCACATGAACGAAACAGGCCATTACCGTGATGACAACAAGGACAAGGAGGACGACAAGGGTAAGAGATGGTCCAAGCCACGGAAACGATCCTTAATGGAGATGGAAGGTAAAGAAGATGCTCAGAAAGTCCTGAAATGCATGTATTGTGGCCACTCGTTCGAATCCCTACAGGACTTGAGTGTCCACATGATCAAAACTAAACACTACCAGAAAGTGCCTCTCAAAGAACCAATGCCAGCTCTTGCCTCAAAGCTTGTGCCCTCCACCAAAAAGCGAGTGTTTCAGGACCTGATGTCTCCGTGCTCACCTGAGTCAATCTCTAGCACCCCTGGCATTCCACTGGCTGAGACTGCACACACCAAAGATCAGAAAATTTCCAACCCATATGTCACCGCTAATAACCGTTACGGCTACCAAAACGGTGCGAGTTATACCTGGCAGTTTGAGGCCCGAAAAGCTCAAATTCTTAAGTGTATGGAGTGCGGGAGTTCCCATGACACCTTGCAGCAGTTGACAGCCCATATGATGGTGACTGGACACTTTCTCAAAGTTACAAACTCCGCCTCCAAAAAGGGTAAGCAATTAGTGTTTGATCATGTGGTGGAAGAGAAAATCCAATCCATCCCCCTTCCACCTACATCAACACGTCTGCCTGCTCCCACTATCAAGTCCCAGCCTGATTCACCAGTACACCCATCCACCATGGACGAAAGGAAGGAGTCGGATGAGGAGAAAGTGGAGGAACCTGAGGAGAAGAAAATCAAGCAAGAAAAAGAGGATCCTGCTGAGAAGGTGGAAAAGACGGCGAGACCCAGCCATTACAGATATCTAAGAGAAGAGGATCTTGAAGAGTCTCCTAAAGGTGGACTAGATATTCTCAAGTCATTAGAAAACACGGTCTCCAGTGCAATCAGTAAGGCTCAGACCGGTACGCCCACCTGGGGTGGATATCCCAGCATTCATGCCGCCTACCAGCTCCAAGGGTCTATGAAATCATTTATACCTGCTGTCCAAAGTGTCCAGATTCAACCAACATTCAACGCTAACAGCTTGAAATCTTTGACTTCTGACTCCAACACTCTGATCCATTCTCCAAGCAGCCCATCGCCACCTCCAAACCATAAAAGCAATGTGCTAGCCATGGAAGAGTTGGTGGAGAAAGTAACAGGAAAAATTCCTTCAAAGAAAGACCGGGATGAAAAATCAACTGAACGTGGCTCTAAACATCTCACTGCTGAATTACCCTCTCCTGTTCTCAAAGACCGAAAAGACCTGCAAAGACCAGATGATCTTTGCAAGCCAACAAAAAATGGCATGGTAGATAAAGACCTAGAGCACGTTCCGGTTCGGGATGGAGAATACCAGGAAAGCCATGCAGATAATCCTGTCAAGAACGGAACGGATGTCCTCAAATCGCAAGTCAGCAATGGTTGCGGTAATTTAGGAATCATCACTGACCACTCACCAGAACAGCCTTTAGTCAACCCTCTCAGTGCATTGCAGTCTATCATGAACACTCATTTGGGTAAGGCCTCTAAAACAGTCAGTCCACTCCTAGACCCACTAGCAATGCTGTACAAGATCAGCAACAACATGATGGAAAAGCCCATGTACAATCCAGCTCAGGTCAAGCAAGTCGAGCCCATCAACAGATATTATGACAATGACGACGATCAGCCCATGGACTTGACCAAGTCCAAAAGTGGCAATGGGCCCACCAACAATTGTTCATCCACAGTTATCAGCAACAACAACAGTAACATCACAAACAGCACCCGGCCCATCTTGTCCACGCTGGCTGAATCGGTCTCATCTCCTCTTCGGGAGAATGCCCTAATGGACATCTCCGACATGGTGAAGAACCTCACGGGTCGCCTGACGCCAAAGTCGTCAACCCCTTCCTCTATATCCGAAAAGTCAGACGCAGATGGCTGTGCTTTTGAGGACGGCCTGGAGGATCTTTCGCCCATTCAGAAGAGGAAAGGCAGGCAATCAAATTGGAACCCTCAGCATCTGCTGATCCTTCAGGCTCAGTTTGCATCCAGCCTTCGGGAAACCCCTGACGGGAAGTACATAATTACAGACCTAGGTCCTCAGGAGCGTGTACATATTTGTAAGTTTACAGGTCTCTCCATGACCACCATCTCCCACTGGTTGGCGAACGTCAAGTACCAACTCAGGCGGACAGGTGGAACCAAGTTTCTGAAGAACATGGACTCAGGCCAGCCATTGTTTCTGTGCAGTGATTGTGCCTCCCAGTTCAGAACTCCCTCCACATATATTAACCACTTAGAGTCCCACTTGGGCTTTAGCTTGAAGGACCTCTCAAAGTTATCAATAGACCTCATAAGAGACCAGCAAGCAGTCACTAAAATGATCACAGATAAGACATTCAGTGCCCTTGGCTTGACTGAGGAGGACTCTAATTCCATATTTCAGTGCAAACTGTGCAATAGAACTTTTGTCAGCAAGCACGCAGTGAAACTGCACCTCAGCAAAACACATGGAAAGTCACCGGAGGACCACCTGATCTTTGTTACTGAGCTGGAAAAGTTAGAAAAAGCCTAAGGAAAGCAGGCTGGTGGCAGTGAAGTGACTGGATTGAGAATCATTGCACTACATCACTGTACTGCACTGCGCCTGAACTGAGCCTTCAAAATCAGTCCAATTTCTGTCGTGAAACTGCCTGATTGGACCATGATCTGTTTCGATTTTTTTTCCCTCTCGTTTTTCAGTCTCCTGATTTCTATCTTTTGCTTTGTACTGTATTTATCTGATATGTGTCGGTTATGTGCATGTTTTTGTTCTTTATTTTCTTTCTGAGTGACTTCATTCAAACAGAATTTACAATTTGTACTCTGTTGAATTGGGAATGAAACAAACATGGTATCCATGGGCATGGTCTAAAACAAAGTGGCAAAATAACTTCTGAATAGAGCGAGTTGCGTCGTACTGAACTCTCGCTATACGTCAAAAAAAGACTGACTTCATTAAAGCACTCTATAGTGTTGAATGTTATGAGAATATGTATAAAATGAGACAGAGCTATTTTGTTAATTTGAGCTCCGATTTTCAGATATTGGCTTGACATAAATCAAACTGCAACCCTTTGAAGTGAAAACAATGCATTGTAGATTTTGTTGAGTCTTCTAAACCTCGAAGGATATTGAAGATTTTGACGGGCTGCCTATGATTATACACTTTGGTTTTTCAAAGGCATTTCTTTGTTTTTAATAATCATTGTTTTTTTGTTGTTAAGTATCATTTTATACAGTAGCAATTTGAAACGTATGCTTTGGTACCACTATTCCTCTTTCTATGGTTTCGCTTCGGTTTCGACCTGTAAAGACTTAATTGAAATCTTATATACAGCACATATATTTAAATGATCAGCGAAGATGTGTAAATTTCCATCATCATATCTTGCCAATTACCGCAGCTCAACATTGTTTGTATGGTGTGCATTCTTTTATATTGTCATTTTATATATAGTAAATGAAAAGGAAATATGTACAGAGATGTATATGCAGTATATGTGTTTTAGAACCACGATTCATCCTTTAGTTGAACTAAGTTCTCTGATGTGGTAAATATGAATTGACTGAAGGAGTTGCATCGCTGTTGATGCATGGAGTATGAGAGGGAACCAAGCAATGCAAAACATGAAATACAGTACATTTCAATGTTTTATCATGCCATTGTGAAAAGTCCCATCAAATCCCTTAATTAAAAAAAAGAAAAAAATGTTTTTGTCCCTTAATTGTAAAATAAAACCTGAAGCATTTCTTGATTAATGCCGTTCTCCATTTGGTCATTTGTGTGTTTTTCTCTTTTCTTAGTCAACAATTTGGATGTGAACAAATGTTCTACTTCCACCTAATGGACTTTATTCCAGCTACTTCAGAGTTGAAATATTCGGATGTTCATTGTCCATTTTTGCCTTTGTTGTTCTTTGAATGCAGTGCTTTTTCTGTGCTGTATGTAAATGAGAGAGATGTTTCCAGACACAAAACCTGCTGGTAAACAGGAAACACTCTCTCACTGGAGCCAAAATGGGCAAAGAACTTGTGGATTTAACGCTTTTCCGTAAAGCCTGTATATCTGGCTTCTCAGGACCGATTCTGTAGCATTGATCCAGCCCTTCCTCTCTTTTTTTTTTTTTTTTTTGGAGGATCTTAGTGAAGTCCCTGTACGTATTCTATGTAAATTACAGCAATCATGACAACTGCGACATTGTGAGTACCTGCAGAGCAGAGTGAAACATCGGCAGATAGACACAGTTTAAGCAGATTTGCATATTTTTTTCTCTCTCCTGTTCACACAAGCGCTCTCCAAGCATTTCACGGGGTTTTCAGACTTAGAAATAAATGCCCAATTTCTAGTGGGAATCAAAGATTTACTCTTTTCAGCTCAATTACTGAGTGATTATACGTGTGGACACAGGGGGCTTGAGGGGAAACGAAACAAGAAGGGAAAGGACTGAAATATGCAGTGTTTGCACAATAATCTCAATCTCCATTTGAAGCCGCTTTGGGGAGTTGCAGTATCAAACCCCTTGTTAGTTGCCCTATTTGAGAGTATCCTCTCACTCAAATTGGCATGTTTTGATTTCCCAGTGGTCCCATACTGAATATTCTGAGCCTCCATCTGCTAGTTTTGCTTTCCTCAATTACTGCAATTCTTTTTCATTTTCATTCAAAAGGGAGGTAATCTGTGCAAACTATTGGAAATATTAAGCCATATAAATCCAAAAGTATCCAACTAAATTTTGTGCATAAATAGCCAAATTTGTCATCCAGAGAATTATTTTTAAACATGAAGGAAGCAGGTTTAGGCTTTGAGTATGTTCTGGAGTAGATTTAAAACTATTAATTTATTCAAGTCATGGTTCTGGTGTAACTTTTCCACGTGTTGTAATATCCTCGATATAATAACCTGAAAGCAATATTGTTATTGAAATCAAACCTTTTGAGTATGAAGCAGACTTAAGTGTATTATAAAATTAATCCTTCCATTTCCTTCCACATCTGGGTCCCGACGCACATAGAGATAAAGGGGCCATGCCAAGTCTCTCCTCAAGAACTGACTTCCTGCCTATCCGCAGATATCACATGCTATGAGAAACAAAAGGTTGTAGAAGCGTTTGGCGGCATATGTTTGTGTCTTAAAGCTCAAGTTAAATGCAAATGCAAACACAAAGCTTTAGGTGAGACGATGTTAAAGGCACAAAGGTTTCTGGATGCTTTGCAACTTTGTCAGAAGTGGCAATAACATTTTTAGCAGTCAAGCATGTTTCATCCGTCTCTATATGTTCCTGCCAAGTACATTTTTATACTATGAATGTTAAGCATAATAGTGATGCATTTCTGTTTGAGGAAGAATGTATTTGGAATGAAATTCTTAAAGGTGCTTATTGATTAATGAACAAAATGATTGATTAATCAAACAAATATGTAGCTTAGTCATAAAAACAGATCTCCACTTTCACTTGTGCTATCACCACCCTAAAATACTAAGATGTTTCATATCAAGACAGATTGAAGGCTTGAAGGAAAGCAGAATTTTGAATAAGTCTTTGCACGTCAAACATCAGTGTCATTACTGATGCAACTCATCACAGTGAATTCATCAGCTTAACCTTGTGTCTCACGTTTTGTTATTTCACTTCAAGCAAACAAGAAATAAATCATCTTGGTCTGTTCCTTTGCTGCTCGACCTCACAGACAGACGGCGAAGCATAAATATGATGCCACACAAAAGAATTCATTGATAGTGGGACTATGATGAATTTTAACTGGTTACAATTTGCTGTTTTCAAAAGGCAAAACAGTGAGACCTCAACGTAATTTAAACGTTCTCTATCGAAATTGCACACTTTATCCAGAGAATAAGTTGACAGATTGAAATAATTAAATCTGGAAAAGGACACATTGTGGTCTGTGAATGACAGAAGTTTTGAATATAAAATGAAAAAGAAAACTTTGTCAACATCCATCCAGATGGACTGTTTGGCCAAAAATATTGATTGGAATCTTTTAAAAAATTAAATGTAAAAAATCTCCTATCACTTTGTCATTCTAAACCCGTTTGACATTCAGTGTTCTGTAGAAAACAAAAGGAGATGTTTAGCAGAATGTTCATGCTGGTACTTTCTGTAATTTTTTAAGCTTAACAGCTCAGGTGCTCTTAAAAATGAAGCTTCCAAACGAGAATTTTTGCAGTGATGCCTTAGAAGAACCATTTTTGGTTCCCAAAAGAACATTTTAAGTAAAACGCAGAAGCTTTTGTGGAATGTAAAGGTTCCATGGTTGTCCAATAAAGAACCTCGCAATTCATTGTATAAACCATTTTAAATGGCTAATTTTGTGTTCCACAGATGGAAGAAAGTCATACAGGTTTGTGGTAACATGAAAGCATGTAAATGATGACAGATTTTTCATTATTGCGTTCACCTTCACCGAAAACCTGGACTTTAAATACACAACTTTAAAAACACATGCAGTTTGAAATGCATCAGCGGTGACACCTTAAAGTGTTCCTCCATTAAATTCGAAATGTTTTAAGCCTTTAAAAACTCATTTGACACCCTGTGCACTGACTATTTCCTTTTTTTTTTTTTTTTTTTTTTTTTTTTCTTTTTTTTTTAATTAAATATATATATTTTTTTTTTTTTTTTTTTTTTTTTTTTTTTTTTTTTTAATATTAATTAATTAATTAAATTTTATATACCCTTTTACTTAACCACACTGTGACAGACAAGACCAGGGGACAGAGAAAACAAGAGAGAGAAAGAAGAAAGAAGACAGGAAAAAAAAAAAAAAAGAAAGGAAAACAAAAAAAAAAAAAAAAAAAGGTTGTGGGGAAAGTCAACAAAGAAGGGGAAGAGAGAGAGAGAAAAAAGGAGAATGGGGGATAGAGAGAGAGAGGGAGAAAAAACAAAAACAAAAAAACAGACAATTTGCTTCAATACCTGCTGACAAAAAGAGAAAACAACCGAAGACACAACATCAAAGAGACTGCAGCAACAACCAACATCTGTATAAATCACAATAAATTCTAAATGTTAAATGTTATTGAGCAGCACACATAACTAATATTACAAAATAAGTTTTGAAGCAACAGCAGATCAAGACAATGTGTGTCTGTGAGCACCTGTTTTTACACCAATGTGAATGCTTGAGTGTACACCTGTGTGTGTGAGCGCGCTTGTGTTCATAAGGTTCCTCCATGTAAATGTTTAATAGTGTGTGTGGGGAACAACAGCCCCATCCCGCAAGGCATGAAGCAGGCACGGAACAGACCCGGGCCCCAAACATCCGGAGGCCCCCCAGGGCACGAGACCCCCAGGAGAACCACCGCAGGGACAACCGCGGCCTCCACCCAAAAAAGGGCAGAGGAGAGCCCGAAGGCGGGACCTCCGACAGCCACAGTGTAGGCGCCCCAGGGTGCCGTGGCGGCAAGCCCGCAGGCTCCACCGGCAGCCGACCACACCAGGGCGGACCGGGCCCTGGGCCCGGAGACCCAAAGGCCCCCCACCCCACAAACGGGGCCCAGCAAGGCCAGTAGGGCCAGGCCCCGCCAATCGACCGCCGAGAGCGGGCCGGCGCTCGCCCGAGCATCCTGCCCCGGCGCGAGAATTCACCAACGCACCGGCGGCATCCTCCACCGGCAGGGCATATTGGTGGGGTGGGGGTCGACTAAGATGATGAGTGAGGCGGAGTCTAAGGCCCGACCTGACACATAGACGTAGACGACAAGCACACATATACACAAGCATATGTTCCCACCCTCATGCACGCAAACAAATATTCACACCTTCGCCCCACATGTAGACACACAAAAATGGACACAGTACCCACACTCACACTCCCCATATGCACTCTATACTCCTAGATCCAGGCACCACCACCCCCAGAGGGGTAGCCAGCGCCCGATCCCGGAGCTGAACCCCCTTCGCTCCGGCGTGGGGACAGGAAGACCACCCCGGTCCCCGCAGCAGCAGAGAAAATCAACAGCCCAGACCCCGACCGGGCGGCCAGCTCATCCTCACAGCCCCCGGCCCCAGACAGAGAACAGAGAACAGGGGTGTGAAAAAAAAAAAAAAGACGACCCCATGCTTCACCCCACCCGCTCAAATGTAGTGTTGGTGTGTGTTGTTCTAAGGTGCTTTAAAACAGGGGTGCTTTAAAACAGGGGAGGGGCACCCTCCACAAGCTTGTGTCAGCTCGTCCCCTCCCTAGAGCCCTCAATGTCTATGTGCAACTTAAAATTGAGAAGTGGGCACTGGCACCAGAGGGAAGGCTGAATGAACAGACCGCCCTCCGGATGCCATTCAGTGTGCCCACCCCCAAAGCCCTATATGTATGTGTCATGTGACAGTAAGTAATGAGAATGTCTAAGCTGTAATGTGTAATTGAGATGCAGGCGGCCATGAGGAGACAGAGGAGTACCACCTCCCCCGCATCCCAGCGACTCACCCGCACCTCAAAACCCTACCTATGTGTTGGTGTGATGGAGCGGGAGAAGTGAAGCCTTAGGGATGGGGAGGAAAACATCAGAGGGGGCAAAATACCCCCCCTCTGGAGCCAGCTCCCCCGCTGACCCCCATAGGCACCCCCGTTACCCCAAATCTGCCCAGGGCGGGGGGCCCAGGCCCATCCAGACCAGGGCCCATGGCAGCCCGGGGCGGCCCACCAGACCCCACAGCAGAGGAAAAACTACCCCACCCCATCATCCAGTCACTTCCCAAACTACATAAGACAATAAGACACCCAGCTAAAGCCCGTATACCCCGCCTCTATTGGACCCCCCCCCCGCGGAGGCACCGATGCATCGAAGACCCCCACACCAGAGCCGGGCCCAAGCGCATGCACCAACCCATGATCCCGGCGGCACACCAACCAGGACCCAAGCCCCCCAGGCCCAGCCGTAACCCCAAGCCGGAGGCAGAGCGTCCCCAGATCCCCAAACCCCCCCCGGACCAACCCCGGAACAGTGCGGCCGCCAGGCTGGCAACCTACGTCCGCCGGCACAGGCATCCCCAGCAGCGCCGCATGCCGCCGCCAGAGAAACAGCATCTAAGAGTCACCAATACCCCATCCAGGCCAAGGCCGCAGCCCCAGCGCCAAACCCCCCAAGAAACCCATCCCCAGGGAACCCCCAGATGCCCCAGGCCCATATTGCCACCCCACGCCAACAACAAAAACCACAGCCGGACAGAATCGGGACCCCCACCCACACTAGGTGATGGAGCTGATCAAAGGAGCCCAGAGAGATTGATCTAATGTGTCAGCAGAAGCTGTTTCAAGGCTAATATAATCCCACAAATAATCTCTATATTGGTTGATATTAAGATTATTTTTATTTTTCCAGTTCATGAGGACAGTCTTCTTAGCAATGCATAGGGCAGTGAAAGCCATGTGGATTGTGTTATCTTCTGTAGTGACACCATCTAGGTCGCCCAACAAGCAGACTAAAGGAGAGGCTGGAATAGAGCATTTAAGACACTTTGATAAATCTTCACAAATCCTGTACCAGTACCTCTGAACAGGTGGACAGAACCATAGAGCGTGGATGTAATTGTCAGGTGTATTGCCTTTACAGTGTGAGCAGTTGTTAGAAGCTGTAAAACCCATCCTGAACATCCGATGACCTGTGTAGTGCACTCTATGCAGAATTTTGTATTGTATTAATTGTAATCCAGGATTTCTAATCAGTTCAAAGGTTTTTAAACATATCTGAGACCAGAAATTATGGTCCCAGCTTACTGATAGATCTGCTTCCCATTTTGCAATAGGAAGTGATACTGATTCATCTATATTGGAAAGTGCCCTGTATATTTTAGACATTAATTTGGGGGTTTTGAGATTAAGAAAATCTGACACACTTGGTGGTATTTGTAAATTGATATGATTAGACTTAAATTTCCTTTTTACAATAGATTTAATTTGTTGATATTCTAAAAATCTGTTCTTATTAATCCCATATTGTTTAATTAATTTGTCAAAGGGAATAAAGTCTGTCCCTTTGAATATATGTTCCAGGTATTTAATACCTTTACAACTCCAATCTGTGAAGTTTATCATATTGTTGTTTAGCAATATGTCAGGATTGTTCCAGATAGGGGTACGTTTGCATGGGATTAGTGAAGACTCCGTCATTTTTAGAAACTCCCACCATGCTGTCAGAGAAGAGCTGATACTGATGCTTTTAAAGCATACGTGTCGTTTACTGATCGAGCTAATGAATGGCAGATCCGAAATCTCTATATTATTGCATAATGCCTGTTCTACATCTAGCCAAGGCTCATCTAAGAGGGTGTGTTTTAACCACCCTGAAATGTGTTGAAGCCTATTGGCTAAGAAATAGTGGTAAAAGTTAGGTAGATCTAGTCCTCCTTTATCCTTGGTCTTTTGCAGCGTTTTTAAGCTAATACGCGGGGGTTTACCTTTCCAAAGGAATTTAGAGATAGAGGAGTCCAAAGATCTAAACCAGTCAGGTGGTGGTTTACTCGGGATCATTGCAAATAAATAATTAATTCTTGGCAAAACCATCATTTTTATTGAGGTGACTCTTCCCATGAGTGATATGGGTAGAGACCTCCATCTGGTTAGATCATCTTCTACCTTCTTTAAAAGTGGGATGTGGTTTAATTTAATCAAATCTGCCAGCTTAGGAGAAACATTAATACCTAAATATTTAATATTTCCAGATTGCAATGGAGTGGAAGAATTCTGGAAGGAACAATTAATTGGAAGAACTGTTGATTTTAACCAGTTTATTGAATAATCTGAGACTCTTGAGAAAGAGTTTATTAATGTAATTACCTCAGAGAGAGTGGTTTGTGAATGTTGAAGAAAAAGTAACACATCATCTGCGTAAAGACTAACTTTATGTTCTACATTCTTGCATTTAATGCCTTTAATCACTGTTGCCTGTCTAATTGCTGCTGCTAGTGGTTCAATAAAAATTGCAAACAGTGAGGGGGAGAGGGGGCATCCCTGCCTGGTGCCCCTCTTAAGACAGAAGCTAGAGGACGTTTGGGCATTTGTCCTGACACATGCTGTTGGAGAGTTATATAATATTTTTAACCAGTTTATGAAAGAGTTTCCAAAACCAAATTTGTGTAAAGTTGCAAATAGAAAATTCCAGTTAACCCTATCAAAAGCTTTTTCTGCATCTAGAGACAATATTGTAATTTGAAGGTTTCTATTGCATGAATAGTCTATCAAGTTAAGTAACCTACGAGTATTTGTTGAGGAGTGCCTGCCTTTTATGAAACCAGTTTGGTCGTAATGAATTATGAGAGGGGTTATCTTCTCTATTCTTTTTGAGATAGCTTTGCAGATTATTTTAGTGTCCACATTAATAAGGGATATTGGACGATAGCTAGTAGGCAATACAGGGTCTTTGCCTGGTTTTAGTAAGAGACTAATGTTGGCAGAATTCATATTTGGTGGAAGTCTGCCATTTTCTTTGGTTTCCTGCAACATTCTGTAGAATGTTGGTGCCAGAATAGCCCAGAATTCTTTATAGAATTCTGCTGGAAAGCCATCTGGACCTGGAGCCTTTTTATTGGGCATACTGTTCAAAGCTTCCTGAAGTTCATCTGATGTCAGTGGAGAATCCAATGCCATCGCTTGATTGTCTGTTAATTTCGGAAGAGTTATATTGTCAAGAAATTGGTCAACTTCGTCTTTAGATGGGTTTATCTGTGGAGAATATAAAGATTCGTAAAAATCTCTGAAAGTGTTGTTTATTCTTTCAGGGTCATATACTGTATCCCCAGTTAAATCTTTAACAGCACATATCGTTGTTTTTTCTTTATTTATTTTTAACTGGTTCGCTAAGAATTGACCTGATTTGTTACCATATTCAAATTCTTGCCAGCGAAGTCTTTGTGCTAAGAATTTAGTTTTTTTATTAATAATTTCATTTAATTCTAGTTTTGCTTTACATATTTTTTTCAGCATTTCCTGTTCCTGGGAGGATACGTAGGATTCTTCTAAAGTTTTTATGGTTTCTTCTAATTCCTGAATACATTTATTTTCTCTTTTCTTTTTATGCGATGAGAATGAGATTATTCTACCTCTCATCACAGCTTTGCCTGCTTCCCAGAGAACAGATGCTGATGTTCCAGGCAGGTCATTATAGTCTAAATATAAAGCCCACTCTTCTTTAAAATATTTAATAAAATCGTCGTCTTTAAGCAATGATGTATTGAATCTCCAGTTATTACTTGGTGGAGTGGTCTTCTTATTTACTAGAGTTAAAGAAACAGCAGCATGATCGCTGACAGCTATAGTGTGTATCTCTGTGTCTGAAATGTCACTCAGCAGTGAGCTGCTGACTAGGAAATAATCCAGACGAGAGTAAGAGTGATGGACATGTGAGAAGAAAGTAAATTCCCTACTGTTGGTGTGGAGAGAACGCCATGCATCGCAAAGTCCATAGTCGCTCATGTACTGTTTAACTATATTTGTGGATTCCCAATTGCGCTGAGTTCCAGCTGTACTTAGCCTGTCCATTTCTTTATTTAGTCCAAAGTTGAGGTCTCCCCCAATTATAAGTGCACAATCTAGTTGTTCAGAAAGTGCGGTAAAAAAACCATGAAAGAAAGAGGGATCATCAACATTTGGACCATATATACTAACAATACATAACTTTTTGTCAAATATAGATAATTTAATGATTAGAAATCTACCTTCTGGATCTATAACTGTGTTGAGTACTGTGAAATTAATATTTTTATGTATTAAAATTGCTACCCCCCTTTGCCTAGAGTTATAGCAGGCTGAGAACACATTAGGAAACTCAGTTGTTTTAAGTTGATCTGTAGCTGTGGCAGGTCTATGAGTCTCTTGTAATAATACAACGTCTGCTTGTAGTTTTTTAAGCTGGCTAAATATTTTTAACTTTTTTTCCTTGGAGCCAGCTCCATTCACATTCCATGTGACAAACCTTAATGCACCCATAGATGTGTGTGTGTAGCTAATGCTGCTGGCTGCGTGTGATGCTCAAATGAATAAGATATGAGCGGGCGTGTACGCGCTTGTATGCGAGTATGTCCTTCATGTCTGTGTGCGCTGTAAGGTCTGAGTGGTTGCGTTAATGCTGAGTGTATATGTACATGGTCGTGCCAAGCAGATGTGTAATATAGTGTGTTTTGTTTATATGTGTAGTAAAGCAGGTGATCGGTGCCGTGAAAGGAGTTGGAAGTAAGAAAGACACACAAAGAAGCAAGCATAGAGGGATGAAAGTAAAAACTTGACAGAAACGAAAACATTGCAAAATCATTTAAACGCTGCGGAGACTGACTGTACGTGTTTGTTATGATATCGTATTAAATTATCGAAATGACATAAATATTTAGAGGTAAATGGAAGAACAAGCGAGGAAAGAGAGAAAAAGAAAAGATAAATATAACGGATTCTTATCTGGAGTGGTGTTAATATAACCACGGAGTGGTACGGAGGTTGCGGTAGAGCTGTCCGTCCACGTAGAGCCGGTCCACTGCGATGACAGCTCGGGAGCCCTTTTGGATGAGACTGCGTCGGATTGGGAACAGAAGTTTGCGTCGCTCCAGGATTTCTTGGGGGAACTGGTCGTTTACGCCGAAGTCTGTTCCTTTCAGCTCCCTGCCGCGACTCTTCACCTGCTCTTTCTGCTTGAAGTATCCGAATTTGGCCACAATTGGACGCGGTCTCGGGGCTCCAGGTTTCTTCGCTCCCATCCGATGGACTCTTTCGAAGCAGATGTTTTCCACGGTGTCTTCCGGAAGCTTCAGGTATGACTTGATAAAGTTTTTAACCGTAGCTTCTGGGTCCTCTTCGGCAGATTCCGGGATGCCTGAAAACACCAGGTTATCTCTCATGCTACGGGCCTGGAGATCGATGACAGTCTCTTTTATTTTTTTATTTTCTTCACTTAGATGGGTCATATTTTCAGTTAGAGATTTGACCGAGTCCCGTAGTGATGCGTTTTCAGCAGCGAGTGTTTCCACCTGCTGCTGGCTGAATTCCAGTGATTCCCTCAGGGATTTAAATTCACGGTGCAGGATCTCGACCAGGGACAACCTCGCGTCGAAGCTGGACAACCGCTTGTCGATTGACTCCAGGATGTCGGTAAAGCTTTTACCCGTCGGCGATGTTGTTTCAGGCGAGTCTGCTGGGCGACTTCTTTTGGAAGACGGCGTCTCGCTTTTGGCTGGAGAACCTGCATTTTGGTTTTTCTTCATGACTATAACGTCGAAGCACCAGTCGATGTATTCCTGAAGAGTTTCTAAATTTTCCTCGCTGTCCTCGTTGTTCATTCAGTTTTTCCGCCAAGTCTCCAGCGTCTGACGTCACCTACAGCATTTCCGGTCTCCGGTCACTGACTATTTCCAGTCTGAATTTGTTATTCTTAAGCTGTCCGCAATGAGGCCTGTGTTCCTGTCAAATGGCAGCTGTCAAACTACAAGGCAGAATGTGTAAAATTGAATCACAGTTGAACACTGTAGAAAACAAAGGCCTGTCAGATAAATGCACACGGCAGAATAAATTGTGAGCCCGTTTGATTGGCAGCTCTAGGACGAAACGTACATATCCGAGAATAAATATGGCTGGAAAACTTCGAGTCCCATCAGGTGATGGACTGCGGGATCATTGCATTAAGACTTATTTGATGCTTCCTTCCCAACGGATGTGTGAAGTGTTGGGGAGACGGCATCGCAAATGGTTGTGTTCCTGTCAAAAGTGAGCCGTGTTTGGAGATGGAACGTCCCGCTTATTCATCTGCGTGCGGATAGCGGCCTGAAGAATGGAGATGTGACAAAATCGCTTCTTTATAGAATAATGACGGCTGACACAAGGCCTAATGGATGCAGTGTTTTTAATCTCTGTGAAGGCTCAGCCCAGTGATGGACTCGGCTGCCAGGCCTACAGGTGTGCTGTGACAGCCTGTCTATTCTACTGCTCATCACTCACGCCGAGCAGACGACCAGCTTCACTTCAGCTCCATCCGCTCAGCCGCTGTATTGGACTAGATAGCAAAGCGGAGGGGAGTGGCACCAAAACCCGGGCTGAAATCCACCCACAGCTTCTCTGGCGTCTTTATACAGAGGTTAAAAGAGTCAAGTACAATGTTGCGCAGAATACATCAAGTTTGCTATGACAGGAAGAAGAGCAAGTTAGCTTAGTCAGGAACACGCTTTCAAGCTGCAGATAAACTGCTGGATATCAGAGGAAAGACATTCAGATTTTATATAGTCAAGAATCTTAACAGAAAAACAATATGAAATAGTTGACTACAGTATTTTGAACATTTATTTTCACGTTTGTCAAGTGGATTTTGTGCCCACTTTCTTGACTTTTTGGTTTTGGTTGTGTACCCCAACCCTAAACCTACCCCTTACGATAATGCAAAAATAGTAATTATTGTTGTACAGTGTGACAAAAATTATGCTGTATTGATGTGCGCATGCCCAGTAGCGCCATATGTATCCCTTCTAGCCTTAACCCTTGGGTTTTTCCTGCACCAGTTTTGTTGAAAGGGTAATTAATTTGACTGATTTTTTTATGGATTTTCTATATTTAAAAATATCACTGGTGTTACATTTTCTAATGATTTATTTGATGTTATGATTTATTGAATATAGTAAGTCAAGTATTTTCAGATAATAGGCGCCTTCGACTTGAAGCAGCTAGAATGATCACCGTATGACATCAAAGTACCGCGAGAGTGATTCGAATGCATAGGATCCGATTGCTCTCTTATCGCTCTCGCGATACTTTGATGTCATTCTGTGCAGCACTGCTTCAAGTCGAATGCGCCCAATATGTGATGCGATCTGGGAAAACCCGTTGGATGTCGCGCTGGGACGTTTTCAGGAAATTCGAAAAATAGGTTGAATGTCATTTTTTTTGTCAAAATTACTTTTTCATTAAATTATTATTCTGTAACATCTTGTCTATCATCTCTGAAAATATATTGGCAAAATTCACTTGTTTAGTGCAAAAAATAGCGATTTATTGCAGCAAGCAGAAAAGACTGTGTCTTTCTCTTATGAACGCGCTGCGGAGGTGCTTTCTCTTAACACCACAAAAACAGTTAACCTATCCTATCAAAATAAACCACGTAACATATATAATAAAGGTGTATCAATGCACATTTCCTGCCAGTCCTGTGTAAACTACTGCAAGCAAAGCTTAGGCCTATTTATTTATTTATTTATTTATTTTAATATTGTGAGATGGCGGAGCGCAAGAAAACAATGCAGTCTGAAGTAGCTGCTCAATTAAACGATCTTGCTTGTCTCAGTCTGCTCAATCTTGGCGTTGTCAGTGCCTAAAACAATGTTATAATGGACTATATCACATCCAGAGATGTAAGATCGAATGATGAAGTTACTAAAGAGGAGTCCGATGACAGTCTGTATATACATATACAGCACAGGTGCGCGAACAGTTGCGCGGCGCTCGCTTTTCTGAGGTACACTATTCGTACTATCTAAACAAACAAGGTGATCAAAAGTTCAGAGACTATGCCCATGATAAACAATGGAAAACTGTCCTCTTCAGGGTAACATTAGTCTGTTTGTGTAATGATACAGTATAGTGCTCCTTACAGACAGCTCTCGTTAAACCCGTGAAAGTGAAACTTTAAACCCGTTTTTCTCAAAATTCCATTCCTGAAAATCATAGCTATCAGCCAACTTCAGATAGCCATAACTTTATTTACGGTCAAGCTATGGACAACATAATAACCGTTTTGGAAAGGGCTTGAACCAGCTTTCATACAACCCCAAATCAGAAAAAGTTGGGACAGTATGGAAAACGCAAATAAAAAAAGAAAGTAGTGATTTCTAAATTTACTTTGACTTGTATTTCATTGCAGACAATATGAACACAAAATATTTCATGTTTTGTCTGGTCAACTTCATGTCATTTGTAAATATACATCCTTTCCTGTCATTCAGACCTGCAACACATTCCAAAAAAAGTTGGGACAGTAAAGCATTTACCACTTTGTAATGTTGCCATTCCTTTTCACAACACTTAAAAGACGTTTAGGGACTGAAGACACCAAGTGATGAAGTGTTTCAGGTGTAATTTTGTCCCATTCTTCCTGCAAACAAGTCTTAAGGTGGGCAACAGTATGGGGTCTTCGTTGTCGCATTTTGCGCTTCAAAATGCGCCACACATTCTCTATTGGAGACAGGTCGGGACTGCAGGCAGGCCAGTCAAGTACCCGTACCCTCTTCCTCCGCAGCCAGGACTTTGTAATGTGTGCAGAATGTGGTTTTGCATTGTCTTGTTGAAATATGCATGGACGTCCCTGGAAAAGATGTCTTCTTGAAGGCAGCATATTGTGCTCCAAAATCTCTATGTACTTTTCAGCATTAATGGTGCCATCACAGAAGTGCAAGTTACCTTTGCCAAGGGCACTGACACAACCCCATACCATGACAGACCCTGGCTTTTGGTCTTGTTGCTGGTAACAGTCTGGATGATCCTTTTCTTCTTTGGTCCGGAGCACACGGCGTCCATTCCTCCCAAAAAATACCTGAAATACTGATTCATCTGACCACAGTACACGTTTCCACTGTGTGATGGTCCATCCCAGATGCCTCCGAGCCCAGAGAAGTCGATGGCGCTTCTGGACACTGTTAACATAGGGCTTCCTTTTGGCACAGTACAGTTTTAACTGGCATTTGTGGATGTAACTACGTATTGTGGTACTTGACAAAGGTTTGCCAAAGTAGTCCTGAGCCCATGTGGTGATATCGCTTATAGATGAATGACAATTCTTGATGCAGTGCCGCCTGAGGGATCGGAGATCACGGTTGTTCAGCTTAGGCTTGCACCCTTGTCCTTTACGCACTGAAATTCCTCCAGATTCCTTGAATCTTTTAATTATGTTATGCACTGTTGAAGGTGAAATATCCAAATCTCTTCCTATCTTTCTTTGAGGAACATTGTTTTTAAACATTTCAATAATTTTCTCACGTATTTGTTGGCAAACTGGCAATCCTCGGCCCATCTTTGCTCCTAAAGGACTAGACCTTTCTTGGATGCTGCTTTTGTACCAAATCATAATTACAATCACCTGTTGACATCAACTGTTTCAAATCACATCATTATTTAACCAATTTACCTCATTACTAGCCCTAAATTGCTCCTGTCCCAACTTTTTTTGGAATGTGTTGCAGGTCTGAATGACAGGAAAGGATGTATATTTACAAATGACATGAAGTTGACCAGACAAAACATGAAATATTTTGTGTTCATATTGTCTGCAATGAAATACAAGTCAAAGTAAATTTAGAAATCACTACTTTCTTTTTTTATTTGCGTTTTCCATACTGACCCAACTTTTTCTGATTTGGGGTTGTATGATATCAAAACCTAAAAAGGTCAAAATTTCACCATGTGTTGGGTTTTCCTGGATCGCATCACATATCGACACCATCTTGGAAAATCTATTCATATTTTATTATATTTAAATTAGTTATATTAAATTATATTTATATTTAATAATTACTAAGTCATTTCATGTCATGTTTTTTTTCTCATATTGGAATTCTTAAAAAATAATCAAGAATATCCTTTAAAATACTATAATTAAGGCTTGAAATTGGCTTTATATTATTGTATCATCATGAGTACTGTTTTCATCCAATGTCTGACCTTCTAGAAAAGATGTCTGGTTGCAGCTGGAAGCCATTTTTTGCCATTCACTCAACAGTGAATGATTGAATTTAGAATTCTTGCTAGACTGCTTTGTGAGACAAAAGCTTCTGCAAATGTTGCTGTGGGATTTGTATGCAATTTTAGATTAAATTGATGTAGGGAAAAGTCAGCGAGTGATGCAGAGTGAGAAAAAGAAGGGAGGGAATGAGAAAGATCTGTGTGAATTAATGAGCACAAATATGCTTCCATGCCATTATTATTCGTTGGTGAAAAATGTGTATTCTTACTCCCTGACGGCCCGAGCAGCTGAGAGAAAGTAACTGACTTTGTTGTTAAGTTTCTGTGATTGTTCTTTCAGATTCAGCTGAGTTTCCTCTCAGAGGCTTTCGACTGGCTGAACACATTTGTTTATCTTCGTGCCGTACAGGTACAGTAAGTGTAAAGCATTTCTTTACTTTACTACACAGCATTCATCAACAACAACTGAAAGATTTGGGTATTACCATTGCTGAAATGACTTGACATGATTGCATCTTTGATTTATATGAAAAGTACACTCTACATCAAATATCTCTACTAGTACGTTTTCAGTGTGGGGAAGTTACTTTCATGGCTACAAGCTAATTCCAAGTTACAGTAGATAAACAGCCAAGCTATTAAAGGAAGGGTAGGCGATTTCGGAAAGGCTAGTGATAGCAAGCTTTGAAAGCAAGATCCCCACCCTCCCTGTATAATCATTCTGCAAAGCCATGCCTCCCCCAAAACAAACGAACGCGCTCAGGCAGACCAGTATGGTGACCGGGAGGGGACATGTTCGGTTCACTTAGTTTTGTCGTAGCCATGACAAAACTAAGTGAACCGAACATGTCCCCTCCCGGTCACTGTAGACTAGAGACTAACCGGCGACACGATGAGAGACGCCATTGGTGGAGGATTGAATACAATACTGTCAGATTACCTCATGTCTCATTCACCTGTGAGAAAACATTACAATACAAAGTGTATAATATTACAATAACAGTGCCTGTCATTCTCGCTGGAACGCACTGATGACGTATCATGTCTGCGCAAACAGGGTGTGCAGAGGTATGCAAATACATATTTGACAGGCAGGTAAGAGAGCCTATCGTAATGTTCAGATCGAACATTTTGATTGGACGAACATTTTATGGTCCTACGCCTTCCACAGCTTATATAAATATATCTAAATAAATTTAGACCACTTAACTTAGTGATTGCAATCGGGATGTGAAGAGACTTTCAACCAGCATAAAAAAAAAAGTTTTTGAACCAAATCACCTACCCTGCCTTTAAATAAACTACATTGAAGCTGTGCAATATATTTTTAAACATATACTTGAGTAATGGCTGCTGAAAATGCAGCTTTGCCCATTTACAGGAATAAATTACATCTTAAAATACATTGTATTTCCAATTGTAATATAATTTCAAAATATTACAGTTTTTACTGTATTTCTGATCAAATAAATCCAGCTTGGTAAAGCATAACAGATGTATTTCAAACACATAAAAAAACAAAAACTAAAAAGAATCTTACCAAACAACTGGACAGTACTGTTTTTTTCTTTTCTTTCTCAAAACCAGCATTTTAAATGAATGAACTTTACTGGAGTGACAGCATTTAACTTTAATTTTACTATAAAACAGTTAAGTTTTATAATGAAGTATTAGCATTATGTAATATATTATTTATTTATTTAGTTAGTTAGTTTTGCTGTCAAAAAAGGCCTAAAACGGCTTGTAGGGACTCAAATTACTGAATATTTTTTTGAATAGGTTAATTGAAACAAACTGATTCAGAATGAATTTGACTTTTGAACGCTACAAATGCAAGAGAATAGTTTAGGAAAGCTTGTTTGAATATTGATTCTTATATGCTTGACTCTTATACGAAATACAGGTTTTGGTTCATTTTAATGTTTACTGTTGGAAAAAGTAGCTTGTTACTGGAAAAGCTTGTTTTGTAAGCAGCATTTACAGTCATGCCAAAACAGTTAAGTTAGTGGTGTTTTTACTGTTTTGTTTTTACTTTACCTGTTAGATAATTTGGTTAATGTAGGCAGTTTGAAAAGTGCAAAATGTACCTTTAAGTGTGTCTACAAAAGCACAAAACCACCATTTTTTCAGTCCTGTGTTCAGTCCAGTCTTTTTTTAAGTCAAAATCCAGAAATTTTACACAATGTCCTGCCTTACATGATGTCCAGTGTTTTTTTTTTCTTGTTGTGTTGCAAGTCAGACACTCAAAACTGTGTTCCACGCATCCACCTTCCCACCTTTACAAACAACGCGAGCATGTCCACCCCATCGCCAGCTTAACCTGACGCGTCTGCGCTGTGTTTTTTTCCCGCCTGCTTTTTCTGGTTTGGTTTTGTTTTAATCAGATGGAGGGTCTCTACTGACGATGTCACGTCTGGGCTCACACACGCACGCTCAGAAGGACAGTGGGCTGTCCGGTGTAGCATCATTAGCTCAGCGGAGACGTGGCGGCCCTGACACATGTCGAGCGGCGTGCAGCCAACCCACGGACGAGCACGAGTCGCTCCTGCATAATTTGAAGGTAACGCCGCATTTCTGTGCAGGCATGCTGTCAGTGGTCCACGGAGAACAGGGGACACTGGGGTGGGGGGAGGCAAGGAGAGATGGAGAGGGGAAGAAATTTATCCAGAGAGCTGTAGTGGTCTTCCTTATTCCTGCTTCTGCTTGTGGAAAAACATACCTGTGCGCTTCTTCTAACACGGCTTGAACATAATTCACTGTCTGACAAGTCAGAGTTTCAAATGTCAACCACGGCTGATTCGTTTCTTTCTTCCTTTTTTATAAACTGACATTGTTTTCATGTATGCTGATTTTTGAAATGCCAGGCCTGAACTCCAAATGAGAAATTCTAAAGTTGGGGTTAGTGGGAACCATGAAAGACTATTATATCATGCTAAAGTTAACCATTAGCATTCCAGTTTATGTCAACAGCACTTGCTCAGTATGTGATTTGAAATAATTCATCATAGGTGCTCAGTTCTGCTGCCAGGTTGTTTTGAGCCAATTTCGGAAAATGAGCTGAAGATGACATCATGACAGCACTGACTGGCTGAAGGCACCACAAAAATATGCATAGTTTCAAGTGCATCACTAGCAAACTATGACATTAAAGGCAGTGGACGAAAACATAAATGTCTAATTCAGACAGTTAAAAGCTATCTGAAAACAAATGTTTAAAAAAATAATATGATTTTTTTTTGTTTTTTTTTGGAAGAGAGCTCTTATGGATCTGTGGAAAATGTCAGAAAAAAACAAGGACTGTAATAAATGTACTTTTAGGACTGTCAAAGTTAAAAGTTAAACTGCTCTGGAAAGATGTTTATTGTAAAAAAAAGAGCTTTATAAATACATTTCAATTGAATTTAATCTCTCTTTAGGTTTATATATCTAGAATTACTCTAATAATAATGTGTGGGGGAAAAAAGATAAACTTGACACAAAGTCAGTATTTTCCAGATATTATTTTAAGAATTGGGTAGGAATATAAATGCCAATTATTTAATTTTGCAGTAAGAAATAAATTAATAGTGAGTAACTTACATTTTAGACTTAATATTTCTGGTTACTTTTTCTCTGGCAAGTAAACAATTTCAAACAAAAAGAAAAAATCTTTTTTGAATTAATCATTTGAATAAATGACTCGCTCATAAAGACAGCCAATTATTTGGTTGCTTAATGAATCTGTTTTTGGAGGGAAAAACCTTTAAAAGAATGATTCAGTGACTTTTCACATTTTGCTCACGTTTGAAGGAAGCAATGGTTTGCATGAATCAAGTAAATTTGATGACTCATTCATAAAGACTGTCACTTGTCACCAGGGCCGTCCTTAGCTGACAAAAAATAACAAAAAAAGTTTATATTTAGTATATATTTTAATAAATATTAGCAATATTCCTTGACAAAACATATATGTCAGAATACAGGGCTAATTATGAATGGCAGTCTATGGGGAAAGATGCTTTTGCTTACAGTTGGTAGGTACGGTATCCACCAGAATGGACTAACATGTCTATACTAACCTACAAAACCTTGACCCCTTGGCGGAAGCTCAGTGAGAATGGAGGCAGAAAAGCAACTACTCCAGTGCCCGATTGGGACCCATCATGAGTGATCCATAATTCTATTACCGACAATCAAACTCAATTGTACTTGAGTCATGTCTTCGCAAGAATCCAGAGTCCTTCTTTTACGAACAGTACATTACCTTTCAAGTTGCATCCATGCACAATCGATCAAAGGTCAAAGATACTATTCCTGTTTTCCAGCTCAGTGCTAATATATGCAGCAGTACTGCTCTGTAGGTATTTCACAGGCCTCATCCATCAGTCCATCCATGCATTATGCATATCAGAGGTCATATTGGCGGCTGCCTCCCCTGCAGAGGCGTTAATCCTTATCTTAGCTGTAATAACAAGATTAGGCAGGCTGAGGGGCTTATTGGGGCAGCTGGGGGTCCTGCTCTGACCGCAGTGGGGTTGACAAGGCCGAACCGATGGGGAAATCCTGCATATTGGGCCAACGGAGCTCATTGATTACTTTAACTTACTAAATTGGCCCCGGGTTGTGTTTGACGCAGTGTATGGAGTCCATCTGTTAAACGGTAGTTAGCTTCACAGGGAATGGGCTAATGTCACGCCAGTGGTGCTGAGTGGAATTTACTTGGACAAGCTGGGATAGAAGTGATGCTTTAGGCAGCTCACATCAGCTCGGTATGGTCATAAAGGTTTATGATGCCTAAGATAATTCTCCTCCATGGATGTTCAATGTCGCCAGCTATTTTTTTCAGTAGCCTATTAATTTGAACTACATTATATGGCCAAAAGTATATGTGGACATCTGAACACAACACTGTGCGTGCTTGTTGAACATTTCATTTCAAAATCTCTCTTTGTGGCAATAACAGCTTTCAATCTTCTGGGAAGGTTTTGCACAAAATTTTGGAACATGGCTGAGAGGACTTTCTCTCATTAAAGCCACAAAGCATCAGTTAATATAAACCAAGCAACATATATTTTAAATAATCAGACTATAGCACAAACACATTTCAACCAAAACAGTCCATAGTAGTTTGCCTGGTTTCAAATTATAAAACGTTTTGGACACTGGTTATCAAAAGCTGTCAGTGGATCATTTGCATAGGTAATGTGATAAACTACATTTACAGTACACCTGTGGTTCCTCTGCTAGGAAACCTGTGAACTTGAGGTGAACTTTGGGTAAAAGCCATTTGAAATGCATATGTCATGTAACTATAAATGTTAGTTTTATGTTTCGTTTTCAGTTCTTATAAGCTACAGAGTTTAAGTCTGATTCTCGAGGGAAAGCGCTTATATGCTTATTTCCTTTAATGACCCACAAACAGCTCAATCAATTCCCAAACTAATGACTCTTACAATTCGGTTCTTTCAGTGAATCACAAACGTTCAGTGCAATCAATGAAGTCCAATTCCTGAACAAAAGACTCTTACTAGATGGTTCTTTTAAGTAAATCACAAACATTCAGCGCAACCAGCGAAGTCCAATTCTGGAACAAAATACTCTTACTAGATGGTTCTTTTAAGGGAATCACAAACGTTCAGCACAATCAGTGAAGTCTGATTCTCAAGCAAATTACTCTTATGAGTTCATTCTTTTAAGTGAATCACTAATAATTAGTGCAACTAGTGGAATCACGAGCCAAATCTTTAAGTGAATCACAAACAGCTCAACCAAATCCGAATCCTGAGTGAAGGACTTTTGTGTAGACTACTGGTACTTTAGTGAATTTAAAACATACACCATGACTAGTCTGATCCCCGAGGTAAATGCACTTATAACCCTTATATTTTTTAGTGAATCACAAACAGTGGGACAAAGTGAGATTCCCAAGCAAAAGAGTCAGTTCTTTCTAGTGAATTGCAAACACCTTGATAGCAAATGCCACTTGGGTATATACTATATTTGTATATAATTCAAAATGTGACACATTTTTGGTATGTGTATGAACCTTTTTCATTTCTGGCAAAGTAATCGTCCTCTTTCCTGTCCATAGAGTCATCCATGGCAGTGCTTTGAGAATCCTTCTCGGCGTTCCCCATGACTTGAACGGAGCATCGCTCAGCGCCGTGATGGCCCTATTCACACTCAGGTATGCCCGGCATGTACTTGAGATTCATAAACATTTTCACTGTTAGCAATTTTTATTCCTCAAAAGCACATGTCCCATAACTGTCACAGACATATGCTTGCTTGGAATGATGTATGAATGCTCGGGATGACATGGCTGGCTGCTTTGAGCGGCAATGTTTAGAGTCTATTAATTTTACAGTGCTGTTTGGAATTATCCATCTGTTTAAAGGTTAACTGCCTTCTTGCTTGTGAAGAGTACATTTCTCACACACACTCAAGCTTAACACACGTAAGAACATTACCATCATCGCCGCACACAAGTTTTACCACAGTACACTGTGCACGTCAAGCGGCAAAGCCCATTAAAGTGGTATCGGGCGGCGCGACTCTCTCCGCTACTTTAACGGGCCTGCTCGGATGTACACTTCCGTACGAGATGTATTATCAGGCAAACAATCCACTTAATGCCCAAAGTGAAGTGAAGAGGCGTTTTTACAAGTCTGTAGATGAGCTTCACTTTCATGGGCGCTGTCCGTACTCTGATTTAGCACGCTAGCCGGCCACTTGACTGTCAGTCGGCCAGAGTAATCTCTCCCCGTCAGCTGCCAGCGAGGGTGAAGTTCATCTTTGCAATAATGTTAAATGCACTGGCGCTTCATCCTTCATGAATATGAATGGCTATATAAATAGGAAAGTTGAAGAGCAGATAGATCGGGTGGCTGTCACTTCAAACTTCCTAATCATCTCCACTAAAAGCATGCCTTGCCAAGCAACGCGAGTCAGTGGGACTTGACACGAACCTTGGGTAGGTAGCGCTGTTTTGGTTTGTTTTTTACCATGCAACCTATCAAATGTATCTCCCTCGCGAGATTCTCATGGGACGGGTGTATCAGCTGCAACACGCTATGGCGGCCGATTACAAGACGTGTCTTATCTTTGATAATGCAGTGCGCTGTCTCCTGAGGGTTTGCACCTACTGTGAAGCACATAACGATTCCTAATTCATTGTAACTCAAAATAATAACCGTTGAAGCTTACTGCTTGTAGGAAAATGAGGTGAAATTGATATAAAAAAATATTTATGCACATCAGCAGAGATAGCTATGCCGCCTTTAAAGGAACAATTCACCCAAATATGAAAATTCTGTCATCATTTATTCATCACCATGTCGTTCCAACCTGTATGACACTTTTTTTTCCCCTGGAACCCAAAAGATGCTCTTTTTAAAATCCAATTTCTTCTGAAGTCAAGATTATTTCCACCATGCACAGAATTATTATATATACTGTATATATATATATATATATATATATATATATATATTAGTGCTGTCAATCGATTAAAAAAATTAACTAATTAATCGCACAGTTTTCTAAAATTAATCGCGATTAATCCCACCTAACATTAAAGTTTTTAAATATAGTTTTATATTGCAATAATTTCACATTCAATCTTCAAATGTACAATGTACAAACAACATAAAGACAGTATATTTTTAATATTTCTTTAATGGCATCTTTTTTATGATTGAAGGCCAGCATCACTGATATCAATACTACTGATGTCTCTATAAAATTGTTTTTCCCCCTTAATATTTAACCATTGACTGTAGCCATTCAGCATTACAGTATAATTGAGAGCTATCAATTTTAACATTTATTAGACTTAACTTCTAATTTAAGTGAACTTAAAACAATCTTCACACGAACCCATTATAATAAATGACATATTTAGCTACCTGTGCCCTTCAGCAGAAATATACAGAAAATTAATAGTTATCAAACACTAAATTCTAAATTAAATATAGATAAACCCCCTAAAGCTATAAAAGTTATTGATTTCCTCTTTTTTTTTCTTTTGTTCTTGGATTAACAGACAGAATTCCTTGAAAGAATGAGGTCAAGTATATTCTAAAAAAGCTTTGTTTTTATGGATATTTTGATATATTCATTTCAAAACATTCTGGATGATTTTGGCAATAAAAATTAATGTGGCACAAATGGCATTTAGTCCGTATCTCATATTTCCTTAACGTCTTGTACCTTTGACGGTGTTAAACATGGTGTCACGTGGATGGGAATATGCATGGAAATGATATGCAGATGAGGTTATGCATCGTAAAACGAGGCGTTGTAAGCTCCATATATGGTGATTTCTGGGAGGAGTCGGGGTGGAGATGCACGTACGCACAATCTTCCCCTGACTGGGATTTATTAAGGGATTTTTGCGCATGTTCTGGCGTACGCATGCTTTTATAAATCTGAAAACATTTGTGCGTATGCAAAATCTAGCTTTTGTGCGTACGTACACTTTTAGGTTGAAATCTACGTAGAGTTTTATACATGAGGCCCCAGGTGTAAACAGGCAAAAAAAAAAATTTTTTTTTTGTGAACTTGATCAAATGATTCATTAAAAACTAGTTTGAGAGCCAATGTGAACATCAAGATTTTCAGTATATGATGAATTTCATCTCACAAATCTGTTGAATGGCTTTAGAAGACTTGGAATATAGTGCATGAGTCATATTGATAGCTCTTTTGTCACTTCTATCTGGTTAAGTCTGATGCATGTGTCACAGTATCCAGGTCCAAAAGCAAACAAAGTCTCAAAAGCAAGCAATAAATAGTGATTATTTTTTTTATGAATTGTTAAAATATGTGATGCCGTGAGTCCAGACATTTAAGTGTATACAGTGTGGTTTCAAAAGCTTAGCTATAAATGAATAGTCCTTATAAAAGGCTGTTGAGATCATATTCTCACTTGAAATGGAGCAGAAACTTGGACTCAGAAACAGTATTCAATATGTAATGACTTAACAAGTGGATGGTGCTTTTGTATCCATTTTGAAGCTTTTTAAAACCTTCGGTCCCCTTTCAGTGAAAACAGTGACCAGTACAAAATCCTTCTTTTTGTGTTTCCCAGAAAGACATAGAGGTTTGGAGGGTGAGTAAATGATGACAGTACATTCATTTTTGGGTGATCTACTCCTTTAAGGCTTCTTTCATTCCACCTCTTTGTGGTCTGCTACTGTTTCTATTGACACCCTTTGAAAAACAACAACCACAAGGCAAGTTGTCAATCATGCTCTCTCGTCGCTCTCTGGAGTTGGAGAGGGAGATCTAGCTCTATCTGAAAGCTGTCTCAGACACTACGGTCTCTACTCCGGGGCTGACACGTCCCCATGCTGTTCCCTGTCACCTCACACACGTACACACACACCAACCAGAACATGTGACACCGAGTGCGACTTCTTCCACACACACACTGAGTTAATTCCCACCTGCGTATGTTTCTTCTTCCACATTCGGCTGGTGTTAACCAAACCCATGGATGGCGGAGAAAGCAGAGAGGGAGATGACAAAATAAAAAAAGAAAGGGAAAATTGAGCTTCAGCACATGCCAAAGCCGGGGCTGCCAGTCAGTGACACGTATTTTGACAATCATAGGCTGTCATCACTCTGTGATCAGAACTGCCAGTGGTGAGACAGTTGGGAGACGAGCCGAGGACTGGCAATCCTCACCTTCCTCCCCATACAGCACTGCCGGGAGAGTCACTTTTGTTATTTATACACACACACACCACTGTGTTGGAAGGCAGCAAATCAAACATGTCAGAAGAGCCATGTGCCACCCAGAGTGAGTGTTACAGACATACTGAGGCGCAGGGAGTTCAGAAGAGTGTTTTGTCCTTACAAATGTCTCGTGCAGAAATCTGTCCGTCAATGTATTTCTGAACTGTATGCTATGTGTTTGCTTCTGTCTGAGCAGTTTTGTTTGTTTGTTTGTTTTTAAAAATGTGTCAAGTGGTCTGATGGGGCCATTGTCTGAAATTTTGCCCCTCAAAGAACTGTAGGATTTCTGTAGCTCCGGCAGTAGAGTGTGGCACCAGCAACCCCAAGGTCATGCGTTTGATTTCCAGGAAATACATCAACTAATAAAAATGTGTGTGATGCAAGTTCCTTTGGATAAATGCATCTGCCAAATGCAAAAAAATGTAAACGGCAAAACAAATAAATTCCTAAAAACTAAAAGTTCCTAAAAGTTTGGTACATAAATGATTGTTTAATTTGCATGGTATTTAAGTATCTTATCTTTCTGTTAGTGTATGAAGGAAATAAATTCCATAAATGATCCAAATAATGCCTTTTTTCCACATATGCCTAGTTTTCCTGAAACTCTAGATGGCGCAGGCTGATGGGCCTTAACTGATGATATTCACAGCATTAAACGAATTGGCACAATCTGATTGGTTCATGTTGCATACGCAGCCAATGAGCTTTTGCTGCTTTACATTTAAATGGCTGGTTAGCATCCACTTGAGCATTTTGCAGCGTGCTTTCAGAGTTCCTCTGAAACCCTCCACCTTCCCCAGCTCCACCTGTATAGATCTGCTATGGGTTATTTTATATGCTATTTGTACAGCAGCATTATGTCTTAAATACTCACAGCACCGTATCGCCGTATGCATTGGCAGTAGCAAATTCCCGTACTTGCTTGCAGCAGCAGCAATAATTTACAACTACAGCAATAACCAACAGCAGCAGCGTAGCCAAAATCAAATTTGTGGTTTAGCCAATTAGATTTTGTGGTGGGATTATATAAAATATTATCATATTTTGGAAAACATATTTTTATATAAAATGTAAAGGTTTGGGGTCGGTAAGATTTTTTCTAATGTTTAATGTTTGCTTTGGTTAACCAAGTTGGCATTTATTCAAAAGAGCAACATTTATATAATAAAATAATATATTTTTGCAGACAAAAAAAAACATTGCAGTCATTAAAGATTTGCTTGGTTTTGTCTGTATTTGGTGTGGTTCATTAGCCTTGAAGTTATGTGCCTCAGAAACCTGTATGAAGCCTGTAAGACAGTGTTTTTTTTATTTTTATTGCTGGGCAAGGTTGCAACATTTGGTTACAAGTGCATCAGTTGTCCGAACTCTCTGTAATCATAATTGTCTTAAGCATAGCAAAGATAAGACAACGCAGACCAGGTGATGATCACATGACCTCCTCCTCATTGGTGTTCTGAATCTGATCTGTCCATAAATCACTCAGTGCATTCAAAGCTTCATTCAAACCATCCAGATTTACAATCCAAATTTACCACAGCTGGGTGTACCAGGAGATTAGTAAAATCAGAAAGTGATGTTTTATGACAGAGCCGTGGACCATATATCATGAGTTACAAAAGCTATTCTGTTACACTGTTGTTGCTTTAGCATTACGCAAGTTTATATTGTTGGTAATTAGCATTAGCCAAAACATTTTGACTATGAGTTTGTGTCATGAATTTTAACCGAGGTGGGAGAAGATTCCTGTGTTGTTAACCCCAGCAGTGACGGGGTTAATTTGAACAGTCTGCCCATGAAGCTGCAGGGCAGGGGAGCAGCTTTTTGATCTGTGTGATGGACAGACATTCAACAGCACCAGGGCACAGCATGTAACGAGAGAGAGAGAGAGAAGATAGAGGGGAAAGACGTACAGCATGGCATCTTGTCCATCTTCTGATGTTCCAGCGCTCTGTCTGCCGTGTTGTGTGAGATTGTCGGCATGTGATTTTTTTCTCTGGAGAGCAGGTGGAAAGGAAGGGGGGGATGCCGCACCAGCCCGTTCTGTGCAGCCATGTGAACAGAGCCCTATCCCAAAATGAGCCTAAAGTGGTCATTACATTACAGAGAGAGCGGCAGTAAAGCAGTGGGAATAAAACAAGGCAAATCTAATGTAGTGCTGCACACACTAGAGGTTTGCTAAGAGGTCTCTTCATTTTTTAAATAGTTTTCAGGGCCAAATTTGAATCGTTTGCTTGTAGACGCACAACTCTCAGGTCTCTCAGAAAATAATTTCAGGGGTTATTAGAGTATGCAATGAGAATATTGCCCTTAAAATTTGCTTTTGTTAATCAAAAGGTGTGTCCCAATGCCTATAAAATGGCAAAGATGCAAAAAGAGTGAGTAGTGTGTTCATACTAAAGAGAACATGAAGAAGTGCACTACAAATACACAGACGATGCACTTATTTACCCGAAAAAAGGACACTTTGACCACTCAACATTAGCAGCTTTCCTTACATAGCAGAAGGGGAGAGGCTATTAGACATGCTGGATGTCAAAATAACCTTCTACAATTCATACACTGGAGGGTTGAGTACATATACTACAAGAATAGTAAAAGTGCATAGTGTATAGTTTGTCATGTGAGACACAACTGTATACTAAAACTGCTAGTTAATCAAACTTAACCTTACAAAATTCTAGAATAATCCTGAAAGCAATTTACACACGATCTTAGTCTGAAATTGTGTAATTGCCCCATTCTCAATTAATAATGTGAAATGCGTTCTTTATAGTCTTTCAGAATCTTTTCGTCATTTTGTTGAAATTAATGATTATAAATTCTTTAGGTATGGAAGTGTGTATGAGGAACTTGAGATGTTAAACTTAAAAATTACCGTTTGTCTTACAGTTTTCTGCCTTTTTTTATAGAAAAGTTTAGAGAAACTGAATATCAGGCGAGAGAGATGTAGGAAGGAGACTGGAACTTGACCTGCAGTAGGCCAGAATCGAACCCAGGCCCCCATGAGCCAGCAGCGTATATACATGTCATGGGCAAGCGTGCTACTTTTCTGTAACACTCTCTGACAGCAAGTTTTAAGAGGTCAGTCTTTGATATTTACATCCTATATTGCTCACATATATTTTATATGTATTGAATGAAATAGCAGAGCTCTTAATGCAATCGTTTTGTTTTAATTTCAATTCTGTTATCATATACTTGATAGTCTCAGCCTCAGACGTCACGCCCACGGACCGTTGGCTAAATGTCTGATGCATATGGCACACTTATCTGGAAACACTTCAGGAGTGTCGAAGTCGTCATCGGATTGGTTGAATTATACAGGATTTCCGGGAGACGTGTGTGTTGCATTCTTTAACGTTCCACCTGGAAACAAAGATGCCGTGATGTCAAACCCCCTCACGAAAGAAGAAAGCCGTCGTGTTTACAAATGTGACGACAAAAGCTTATCAGGATCAACTACACGCTGGATTTTCAAAAGTAAGTGAAATATTTAAAGTTTGCAGCATAGAATCTTTAAAATACGTCCGATAGTTTTACACACCGGTCTGTTATTGTGGCGACAATTCCATGCCCCGAAACGTGACTCTGAACGAAACTAACTGATTGGTTGTTTGACATGTCGGTCAAACGGCCTCATGGGCGGGCCTTGGCCAATAACAGCTACCATACATTCCAGACCTTCAGCCGTCAGTCTGAAGGTCTGGCTACACGAGACTATATACTTGACATCATGTCATTCAAACACGTATGACTTCTTTCTTCTGTAGAACTCAAAAGATGATGTTATTTGGGCTGCGCTGGCTTTTATTATATGGACAAAAACACTTCTGTGTTCTGCTGAAGAAAAGGACATTTCACTGATATTTTTTTGTGAACCATCACTTTAATGGATGTAACCAGAACACAAAGTGTAACAGCTGCATTTAAAGATGATCCTATATTGATTTATCAAGATTTTATGGCCGAAGGCACATGTTTGTACCTTTTTTAACCCTTAATAGTTCATAGTAGTAACTTAACGGTACCTATTTTATCACTACTCTAAGGTGAATGTGCAACTTTTAGTGGTTTTGAGGTACAAATTGTCCTTTTAAGGTTACTACCCCAGTGACAAGCTATTGTACCAAGCTGTTTTTTTTCCCCTGACACTGTAACAGTAACTGTAGTATATAGCATTTTGCCAAAAGTTACAGTAACAACCCATTGCTCTTGGAATATATGTAATTTAAATTAACTGCAAATGTCAGTAATATTATGGAGTAATATTATTCAAATTTGTCTTTTCACATCTGGCTTACTGGGCAGTTCGAAACAGATGTTTGAGTATCTTCCGTTTGATTCCCTTTTGTTTTGGTTAATAATCAGAATCATCTGTTTGTAAACAGTGTGACCTGTATGGCCTTGATTAGCGTTGGAGAAGCAGGAATCTTGATCCCAGGTCAGATGTATTAAGCTGTGAATGAGTGGAGTGATTCTAATTACCGCAGGTGTGATTTAATGCATTTAGTCTGCGTGATATTGTGTGTCAACAGCATTACTCAGTGAAGGTATAGACAATGTTTAGTCACTCCGTCTGACAATAACGAGGGATTTTAATTAACAGCCTGTCTTATTATCCTCTCACATTGAACAACATATCATCAGAAATGGAAAGAAACACAGCTGACTTCAAGGGCTGTCTCAATTTGTATACGGTAATTAAAATCAAATGACAATTTCATTTGACTGTTTAATTGCTCGTTTAGAACAAACCTCGCAGAAATGCAAGCAGGTACGTACAATGGCGTGTAAACACAAATATAGGCACGGTACCTGTTTTGCATGAGCATATGCCTGCAGACACACACACACACACACACACACACTCTCTCACACACACACACACACACACACACACACGAGACTGACTCACATTCCGCTACATGCCGTCTGCTTTTCAACTTTGATGCAACTTAAGAAGAAATCACCTCCCACTTCTTTCTCTCGCCACCTTATATAGGTGGTGTGAATGCTTTTTAATGCAATAAGAGAATATGAAAAAAAAGTCTGTCAGTAGTCGACGCTGGGATGTGTGCTTGTCACTGTGTGTTTATCGAAAACAAGTGCCTATCTCGTCTCAATGTCTAATTAAAGGGATAGATTCTCACAACAATAAATGAATATGCAGATGAGTCTTGCGTCTGGTGCTAATTTCATGAAGCGACGATAACGAGGCCGAGTTAATCTCCTCTCTTTTAACCCTGATTTAGTTGATCCACCATAACAAACAAACAGGAATAATAATCCTATTATTGTCTTAATAGCACATTTTTTTCTGAGAAGTCTTTCTGAAGACGGAGCTTTGAGGTAATGCTGCCTTTATTAAAACAAACAAAACTCAAAAATCAATTTTCATTCATGCTCTGTCTCTCGCTTTTTGCTCCCTACGATATCTTAACGTCTCCTGTTGGTTTATATATTTATTTATTTCTCTGCTGGTCGAATAATGATAATGAACAATACGAGCCCAGGTTGGAATTAACAATAAGGAGCTTATAGTCTTCCAGTGTCACATGCATTTACCACTTGCCATTCAACATTACAGTTGTATAGGTTTTACCTGGATGTTTGTTTCAGTGAATCATTCACAGACAACTTTAAGCTCTCTGGATATGGAGTAGTGGTGTTTGTCCTTTGTCTGGGTTGTTTTGGTCTGTTTTATGCCCGTGACAATTTTCAAAGTCAGCATTAAATTAAATTGATGTTTACTTTAATATGCATTCTTGGTTGGCTGTGAATGATGAAAGTGAAGAAAAATATATGTTTGTCATCTTTGATCAAACTGTAATTATTTTCCTGTAATAAACTGGCACAATGATATCCACGTTTATCAAACTGTAATAATGATATCAAACTGTAATAATTAATTAGTTTGTTTTTTTATCCATTATCTGATGTTCATAAAAATGTATATGATTGAAATGTAAAATGTAATAATAATATATAATATTATTATTATTATTTTTTCATATAATATTTTTTTACCCATATTACTGTTGTACATATATTATAATTAAAATATTATAATATCTAAAATATATTTAAAACTACACTTGGCTCCAGAATCGCAGGGGGCACATACCCCCTCAGTTTGAATGGGCACGGTGCTTCTGGGCGACTGCAAGGACTGACGAGTGCCAGTGTGACAGCGTTGCAGGTGTGAGAGAGGGTTGGCATTTTGAAGGGCACAGTGGGTGAGGCGGGAGAGCAGCCAGGACTCACAGAGAAAGGCAAAGTGGCACACAGTGCAAGGCTGGGTGGACAGAACATCACTTCCTTTGCGAGCGACAAGGGGAGGGACGCTGGCACACAGATAGTACAGGGTATTTATAGAATGCAGGGAAGATGGTGCCATAGCAGACGCTGCTAACTAACATATGGACTGATCTGTTATAGATCAGGGGGGAAAAAAACTTTGAGTGTTTTAGCTTCCTAATAAACAGCAGATTTAAGAAGATGATTGGGCTTGTATGATCTAAACAAAGCTCTGCAGTATAACTTTGCATTGTTTTCTTGCTGTACCATTGAGGTAATGCATTCTGCTCCTGTTGTGTACAAACCGAGCAATAAAAATTAGCATTCATTCCTAATTTGTGTTGATCAATTCATCAAATGAAACAACATCATCTTAGTCTTTTATTTACAGACTAATTTAATATTAATCTCTCACACAAAAATGTTTAATTTTATTTTAAATGACAAAAGCATTTCAATTAAGATATACAGTGCACAGCATAAATTAGTACACCCCCATCTGAATAAATATAAAATATGTATTTTCTTAATGATCACAAATATAATTAATGGAAAGATGGCAAAATTGAAATGTATTAAACATATACTTAATAAAAACGACAAAATATATGCCAACATTTTCTTTAATATAAGTAAATTAGCCAATTTTGTTTAAATGAAGGATTGCAGAAATGAGTACACCCTAGATTTAATTCAGTAAATGTATAATATTCCAGTACTTAGTATGTCCTCCAGAACTTTAAGTATACTGCTCTGACCCTTCTTGGCACTGTGTACAAGTTCATGACAAATTTTCACATCTGTCCTGTTTAACTCCTGGAGGACGACCTCCTTAAATGCTCTGGTCTTTAATGGCAAGTTTTGCTCAGCTTGTCTCTACAGAATCCCCCACAGCTGCTCAAGAGCGTTAAGACTGAGTGAAATACATGTCCACTGAAGGATTTTCACCTTGGGAGAATGAATATCTTCATTGTCATGCTGAAAAAATGCCCAATAATGCAGGGAATGAGGGGAGGGTAGCATCTTCTGTTTCAAGTTTTTGTATTCCATCACACAGTAGTGTGTGAATTCATGACAGCGTTGATAAAGCACAACTCCCTCATACCTTCAGCACTCATTCATCCCTATACAAGAGCTTTACTACCACTGAACGTCACTGTGGGTACCAAACAATTCTCACTGTACTCCTCCTCTAGCAACACCAGAACATTTTGGATGCCTTTGGGTCCGAAATGATTGACTTGGTCTCTTGAGACCAGAGTATGGATTCCCAGAAGTCTCTATTTTGTAGATATGGGCCTTGGAAGAGGTTAAATGAGTTTATTTTGCTTTGGCTACAGTAGGGTAATTCTAGTGGTGACAACAACCATTCATGTCACTTCTGCAGGCTGCGTCACACTCTGTGAGATAAAGTGTCACTCTTTTCATAGCTTTTGCCGGCTCTGAGACACTTGCATGTTATTTCTCCTGCTCTTTTTCTAACAAAAATTCACTCATCACTAAATGAAAACTTAAAGTAAAGACCTGATTATTTCAGGAGCCTTGTCACAAATCCATTGTTTTTGAATGTCGATGCTACTTCTGCTATATTTTGACACTTAAAACAATAATTTGGCATTCCTCTTGTAACATTGTCCTCTTTTATGCTAAGGAATAAGTCAGCTTGCAGTTCTCTCCCAACTGGTTCCACTGCTGCCAGCATTAAGTCTGAGTATGATTCAGAGGACTATGTAACACTTTTAATTGTCAGAAAATTACTGGTCTTTAAAAGTTTTGGTTCAATATACTCACCTGTTGATCAAAAATAGCCTTAAACATTTTTTTTAGAAACTTTCAGGAGGGTGTACTCATTTTTGCAACACAACATTTTATCACTTTGATAAGAAAATCTTATTTTGATGAATAATTTTGACATTCTTCTTTGGTAATTGATCAAGCAGGCTTGTTGGAACATTATATCTCCAAAGAACCCTAACGTGTCATCTAAGTAAAGAGTATTTGCTGAATTTGTTAAGTATTAGAGGGGGTGTACTCATTTATGCTGTGCACTGTACATCATTAAATGCAAAAAGTCTGGCTGTGCTTAATGGGTACATTTTTGTACCCTTTAAGCACACCCCTGTTCCCATTAAGCTCACATCATGTTTTATTAAAAATTATTGTTTATTTTAAACCTTTTTAAAGAATAACTGAAATATATATATTTTTTGAAGGTACAAAGTCATTCACAAAAAACAAACAAACAGAACACTAAAATCAAGCAACAAGGCATTCAAGTTGATCAGTTATATATTCATAATGAAGTGTCATTTAAGGACACTGAAACATCTAGATGAGTCCATGTTCAGATAAGTAACATGTTCAAAAATCAAATAAAACAAACCAATAAAACGTTTAACTCATGGGGATGAACACAGAAACTAGCCTCATTATGAAACCTTTTTTTAAATGGATGTCAACTTATCTATAGTCTCTTATGGCTGGAATACACTACACGATTTTTGCCCCGATTTTCTACAGATTTACAGTCTGGAGAAGTTGATAGTTTGCCAAAGGTCAGAGCCAGTCTGCAGATTTGAGTTGACAGAATCCATAGAAAATCGATTTTAACTTAATTGAATTTAATTTTAATTAAAAATCGAACTTAACTTAGTGACAACCATCAGTTTATATGTAAAGTCTGTTTATGAAGTATTTACATAGACGTTCAATGTAGAAGAGCTTAAAGAGAGCACACCGAGCTTAATGGGAGCAGCAACAATTTTTTATAAATTTCATGTAATATTTATTAAAATGACAAGATTTTGCAAAATAAATAATCTAGGTCATGCATTAAGTTCATACATATTTCAATATGAACAACTATCATTAACAATATCTATGAAATTATACTTTTTCTTACTGATGTATTGATGAAGCAGTGTGATTTTCATAGTAGTGTACCCTTTAAGCTCACCTTAAAATAATATGAAATCTTTAAAAATTGCAGCACTGTAAAACGACAGACCAGCAATAAACTGCCAATTGTAAAAGTACAAGCCAGTAATGCCTGTGAAGTAATATGTTAGCGTAGCACACAATCTTATACAGCTAGTCAGCTAACTGTGTTCTGTAGCATCTGTGCTATGTTGCTAAAACTATCTTTTGGATCTAATGTAATTATTTCCCACATCCAAGTTCCAAGTTATAATATGCAAAAGTCTGAACATTAATCTATTAATTTTACAGTAAGTAGTGAAACTCACCCAAAATAAATGCTTAAACATCTAAAAAATGCACATTTAAGGGGCTCCTCTTTTGGTGAAAGTTTTTAGACAGCTTTCAAAATGGCCGCCAGACAGTGTGAACACATGGAAACTCATATCTCAGCGTGCAATGATCTGATTGACTTGAAATTATAGGAGGTATGTGGTAACAAACACATCAATTGGTTAAGTCATGAAGTAGGATAATAAATTATTTTTTCTTTTTATAATCTGAGATCAAAAATGGAAGTGTGCTTAATGGGTACGTGAGCTTAATAGGTACGTTTACCCTAATTTTACTACTTACAACTTAAAATGATCTTTTTCAGTTAGTTGCCAAATCAGCATTTCTAATTACCATTCCAGTTTTTCCTTTATATTTTATTTTATTTCATCTGTATTTCATTAGTTTTAGTTAATCATAACAACGCTGATGACAGGATATAAAGTTCAAATGGGAAACAAATTAACATTGTGAGATTAAAAAGTTACATTTGGGACTTGCTGTTATGAGGAATGAAGTCACAGTACTATTACCTGCTTATTTGTCTTAATCTGAAGCAAAAATGTTCTTCCTTTCATCCCAAACTTAGATATGAGAAAGTATTTTAACACTGAATAGTTTTACACAAGAGTTTTAACACTGAAACAAACTACACAGTCAATCAATAGTGAATGTGAATGATCAGAATGTGCTGTCAGTTTGAGCGTCTGTAAGTGGGTCAGAGGGTGGGTCTGTGTATCACATTCGGGGGGCATGGGTGGGGTTTGGGGGGATGAGGGGGGTAGCTCAGGCCTAAAGGCAAATCTCATATCAACATCCACAGTAATAACATCTCCTAATTACCATAATAGCCCAGCTTATCTGATGCGTTTAATTATGTGGGCATGTCTGCTATCCATTTCAAGAGGATGTGTGGCATCAGTGGGCACGCATGCTATCCGGCTCCGTCTGACTTTAGTGCTAAAACATACTGCAATCGAAACCCACGACACATCCCCCACTTTACCGTAGTCCAAAGGCATTTATATAAAATGTACATCAATTATGACATTCTGGACCAACACATGGCACTGAGAATGAAGTGGATGTTGAATTGCATTGAGCCTTTTCCATACGCAACATGGGTGTACAATAATAGCCCGGCCTTCAGGCGAGGAAATATAGCATATGACTTGTCTCTTGATTCCTGAGGGCTACATTAGCTGTTATCAATCTCTTTTGAAAGCCTTTATTTGCAGATATCCTTAAGCCCTGTGCAATGATTTACATGGCGTAGCAGCACAGGAGATTGTTCCTGAATGATAGCCTGTGGTAGGTCTTCCAGTCGTCCTCAGGACATGACCATCGACACATTAAAATGGAAATCGTTCTTTTTTTTTTCTCTCGAAGCATTGATGTCGAACATGTCCTAGTCTCTTCTCATTTTCAGCCCTCCGTCTCGCGTAGGTCATTCTCATTTTGTGTCTTTATAAACTGCGTATATCTAACACGTCTCGCAAAGACAGTGCGCTTCTCGTTCTTCAGTCAGCTCTCGGAAATGCCTAAATGCTCGTTCTCTTTCTTCTTTCTAAATCTTTAATATCACCCTTTAATCTTCTTCATTAACAAATGTCTCTTAATTGTCAGAGTTGCTTCTCAGACATCAGATTTAGCGTAAGCCGATTGCAATAGCGGATGTTGTTGGACTAATTTGCTAGCATATTGAGAGTTGATGATCAGAGTAGGACAGGGCCCCTGGCTGGACATGGGATTGAAACTCTTTGATATGAGCAGCACCCTGCTGACAGGAATGTGGAAAAGCCATATGGACAGAGACCAGCAGAGTCCTTGGACAAACTGCAAAAACCCCACACTGACCGGGACCGGCTAGGAAGGGGAAGAACTACTTATTCCCTCAGAGCTCATATGTTTTTGCACGACCTGCCCTGCGGGGTTTTGAACACACAGATTTAATGAACGTTGCAACGATGTGTGTTTGTAAAACTACTCGAGAGTAAGTCTGGAATAAGAGGAGGGAGACGAGAGCAAACATGTGTTCACTTAAAGACTAGAAATTTCCATTCATCTGTGCAACAGTTTATGTTGCCAAGCCAATTAGCTAATGTTCAACCAGACAAATTTTGCTCTACAAAAATTACCATCATGGATTATTTATGGCCAAATGGTGAAATGATCTTACAAATTTTCTCTAAGGAGGATGGAGAAAACCATTCTATAAAACAACTAAAATGTGACTGTATTTTATATGAATCTTGTGGAGAGGACATTGGTCCTTTTTGACTGTTTTAGATGCTATATAATGTCTGTAAGGAAAAGAAAAGGTTGGTGTGGATTTATGTTATTTGTAATATATATATATATATATATATATATATATAATTACTTGTTTGGACAATAAATTGTCTTTTTCATAGAATCATTAATTTCTGATTCATTAAAGGGATAGTTCACTTTGAAATTAAAATTTGGTATCTATCAGCTTACCCCAAGGGCATCCAAGATGTAGGTGTCTTTTTTTCTTCAGTAGATCCAATTTTGATGTTTTTAGGTCAAACCGTTCTAGTCTGTCAGTCATATAATGGCAGGTATAGGTCACTGTCTCTATAAGAGGGAAAAAGAACCTGCACAGAGAAATTCAAATTAAACAATTCCCCATCGTAACTACACATTGATGGCCTAAGACACGAAACGAGCGGTTTGTGTGAGAAAACGAACAGTATTTATATCGTTTTTTACCTCTTGTACACAACCATGTCCAAGTGATCTGAGTGCGCACACACCGGTGTGTGACGTGTGTGCGCGCGCGCTCTGGCTCACGCTGCATTCACACGTGGCGTCGGCGTCAACGCTTGATGGAGGGCGTGTCTGAAGCGTGGTGCTGACGCAACTTCGTGGTATTTTCTTGTTGGAAGACGCGCACTGTCATGGCTCGTGTCGTTTCTGAACTGTCTACTCTAGGATAATGATGACTTTTAAGCAGACCCGCTTGCTGTCATGCATTGTATTTCTATACGAGCGCTCCATGTATCCGTTTCATTCATCTGTAACTAGCCAAACACACATGCCACAACTCCACCCTCCTCACCCTGCGTCACTTCCACCTAACCATGTTAAAAATAACAGATCCAGGAACAGTTTATTGAGACATGACACCGGCGAGGAAAAAAAAAAGGAATCTTACTATGACGAAGGATTAGTCCATGAATAATATTTGTGCTATTCCGAAATTAAAGAGCCATCATTTTGTACCAAAAGGAATATACATAACCGTATATAATAATACTGTCAAACAATTCAAATAATTTTTTAAAGCACCACGCTTCAGACACACCCTCCGTCAAGCGTTGACGGCGAGCTACAGATGAATGAAACGGATACATGGAGCGCTCATATAGAAATACAATGCATGACAGCAAGCGGGTCTGCTTAAAAGAAGTCATCATTATCCTAGAGTAGACAGTTCAGAAACGACACGAGCGATGACAGTGCGCGTCTTCCAACAAGAAAATACCACGAAGTTGCGTCAGCACCACGCTTCAGACATGCCCTCCGTCAAGCGTTGACGCCGACGCCCCGTGTGAATGCAGCGTGAGCCAGAGCGCGCGCACACACACGTCACACACCGGATGTGTGTGCGCACTCAGATCACTTGGACATGGTTGTCTACAAGAGGTAAAAAACGATATAAATACTGTTCGTTTTCTCACACAAACCGCTTGTTTCGTGTCTTAGGCCATCAATGTGTAGTTACGATGGGGAATTGTTTAATTTGAATTTCTCTGTGCATGTTCTTTTTCCCTCTTATAGAGACAGTGACCTATACCTGCCATTATATGACTGACAGACTAGAACGGTTTGACCTAAAAACATCAAAATTGGATCTACTGAAGAAAAAAAGACACATACATCTTGGATGCCCTTGGGGTAAGCTGATAGATACCAAATTTTAATTTCAAAGTGAACTATCCCTTTAAGGAACAAAATGTGCCATCAAATCATTCACACAAGCAATTTGTTCAAAAATGCAGATTTATTCAGTTATGTAACAACTGACTTTGTCTAAGTAAGTCTTTGAATCATTCAGTCAACTGATTCATTCAAAAATGCTGAATTATGCAGTAACAAAAAAAAAGACTGTTTTTATGATTAAAGCCCAATTTATACTTCTGCGTCGGACCTACGCCGTAGCCTACGCAGAGACGCACAGGCCTGCACCGTAACCTACGCCGTACCTGACGTGCACCTCTCCAAAAATCTAACAGCGCGTCAATTCTACGCTGACTGCAAGCTCTGTGATTGGTCTGCTAGAACCCCTCCCTCCATATGTACTTGAGTTTTGTGTGTGTTTATGGACACTGTAATATAGTTTAATGTTACACCTTCTTATTTAAAATAAAACAAAGCAAAGAACAATTGTCTTATCATTTATTATACTACATAGCATTATACATCACTAGTTGTCCGCGAGTCCGCGACAAACATTGTTTATCTGCCGTGGTACACGTCCTTGTGGAGATTGAAAGAATGCCATCTTCTCCTGTTCCGTTGTTGTCTCCTTTTTGTAGTCTTAAATAATGATTTATTGATATTTATTTGCCGCCGTCACGGCTTCTCCGACGAGCCGCTTCTTCTTCGGCTTCTGCCGTGGTACTGCGGATTACACCAGCAACATGCCCGTGGACACTGCAGACTAGCGGTCCGCATGTGTACTGCACGTCGATGCGGAAGACGACGCAGAAGTATAAATGAAAACTGATGCACAGTTTACGGCGTAGAGGCTACGGCGTAGGTCCGACGCAGAAGTATAAATTGGGCTTAAGTCAATGAATCATTCACTCAGGGGCTTCATTCAAAACAAATTCAAATTCAAAACAAATTCAGCAACTGTTTGTTGCACAGAAATGCACAGCGGTTCAACTACTGCTTTTTGCTCTGGCAACATAAATACTTAAACAATTAGCATCATTGTGTGTAAAATGTAAGATTTATGTAAGATCTTACTAAATAATTTTCATTTGTATACTCCAAATTTACATTAGTGTATATATATATATATATTTATATGTATATAATATGTTTTTTAATAATAATATTTTATAATATTTTCAAAGACATGATCACAATGTTAATAGGTTCTTACGTACTGATAAAATGCATACCTTAAATGCACTGTAAGTTTCTTTGGATAAAAGCGTCTGCCAAATAAATAAATGTAAATGTACTTTTGACAAAACTGCAACAAGAGCTAGAGCATTAAAATGCTCCATTAAAGGAACTCACAAGTTAAAATTGCTGGGTTGACAAAGCGAGCTGTCATAAAGGACAACGACTGGAATCAATGACACTTTGAGAGGTCTGAAGAACGGACATGGCTGTGAGCAGCAAAAAAAGCTAACATGCTAAAAATCCTGATACCTTTGACATCGACAGCCTCGGCCCTGAGGTGTTTTACACAGCACTTTTATTGCTTTCTGTCCAGAGATGAAAAAACGGACAAGCAAAACATTTTGTAGGCCCGATGCTCGGATCTGATAACATTTCAGTCTTCACAAACACCCCAGTTTCTCTCTCGCTCGCTAGCTCTCTCCCATCTTGTTCAGGATTAGATGATTCTACTTATCCTCCAGACATAGAGACAGAATAACATGTGAAAATTACAATACATCAAGTAGGAGTCATTACGGGAACTGCTCCCTTCCTTGTCTCACTTCAAAGTCTCTGCAATTTTCTGATCCATGTGACATTCACGTTCCTCCAGGGTCAAACAACATCTTGCAGCCTTCATAAAATGATTAAATATTTTAAACAGCTCGCATGCGTACCTCCGTGGCCCCCGGAGACTGATGCTGTTATCGTTTTTGTCAAAGCCACTTTCCATCTGCATTTGTCATTCCTGCTTCGTGCGTAGAAGTTATCAATCGGCTTGTCAGAATGCAAAATAACTGATGTTCTTTGGGCTGTATTGGATGGACTATCTCGGGCTTTTAATCAATGCATATTTTTTCCACTCTTCTTTCTTTGCTCCTTCCTCATTCTCTGCTCTTTAATATAAATGTTTAGAGTCCCAGGCGCCTGTAATGTATTTGCACAGAAAACGCTTTGACAGAAGCAGTAGTTATATTATCAAACATTACACCTTGAGGCTAAAAGAGTATCAGAGGCTTTCACGCACAGGCAATGCTGGGAATTACAGACATGAAGAGATGACTGCTGTACCCTCACTGTAAGGGATTGCCCCGACTGTATATAAATCAGACGCGTTGAAAGCTAATCTTTCTCACTCACACATGTAGTGTATACTCTATTTATAGATTTGTCTTGCCTGAGAGAAGATTCCAGGCCATGTGAGGCCTTTATCAGTGGTAACAAGGTTGTTAATGTATCTGAATATGCTGTACATCCTCCATCTTGGCTCGGCATGCGCCGCTTGCGTAAGGGCATGGCTAAATACAAGCCAACCGCATCCACATCTGTCTCCGCCGTGACATTATCTGACTAAATGGGGAATTTAAGGAAGGAGGAAGAGAGATGCACTGTTTTGAAACACCGAAACGGTGTTGTGGATGCTGCTTGGACACAAGCTAATCAAGTTAAGATACTCTTTTAAAAGAACAGCTAACTACATTGAAGCTACTGTATATAAGGATACAGTAACTGTGTAGCTGTCAGAATTCTGCAACTACAGTAAAACAACTTTTAACTTTATTAAAACCACTCATTTATTTATTGCTCATTTATCTATCAGAGATGTAGATGAGTTTGTTTCTCCATCAAAACAGATTGGGAGAAATGTAGCATTACATCACTTGCTTGCCAATGGATCCTCTGCAGTGAATGGGTACCGTCAGAATGAGAGTCCGAACAGCTGATAAAAACATCACAATAATCCAAAGTCCATCCATTAACATCTTGTGATGTGAAAACAGTACCTGTTTGTAATAAACAAATCCATCATTAAAGGGTATTAACTTCAAAACTTCACTTACGGCCAGGGCTGGATTGGTAATCGGGCATACCGGGCATTTTCCCGGTGGGCCGACGCACTGAAGGGGCCGACAGAATTGTTTTGTTTTTTTTGCCAAGGACCATCACGCAGGGACAGCGAGCAGCCAGTGGCCCATTGTCTCCTGTATTGACAGCGTAAACCACCCAATCACAATGCGCTATAGACGGAGCGATTAAGTATTTTGCTCCGCCTACAGGCGCGGACTGGCCATTGGGAGCACCGGGACATTTCCCGGTGGCCTGGCGGCTGATTTGGCCCGCTGCCCTGTGTTTTTTTTCATTTTTTATTATTATTATTATTATTTTTTTTTGCATTCCCAATGTGCCAAAGTGATCGTTTCCGATTGTGGCATTCCCTAATTAATCGATAATAAATCATAAATCGGTTAGTCTTGACTGGCAGCGCGCGCTTCACGTCTGTTCCTTGCCTCCGTCAAACGGTTTTGAACAGAGTCGATGCGCGGGACTCGAGGAAGGAGAGGAAACGGCCAGAAGAAACAGTTAAATGTAGCGAAATTACTAACCTGTTCAGGGCTTCAAGTGCAGGTCAGTTTCATCTGTAATACGCTACTGTAGTTTTGTCTTTATTAACCTAGTTGAGTATTAAACTGCTAGCACCTGTTAGGCTGCCAGTAGCACCCCATTATTATCATCAGTCAGAATACTGTGCTAAAGAACATCATTATCGATTGGAAAGTTACATTAATAAATTTAGCAGGCAGATATTCACATGGATGTATTGTATAGAAAGGGAGGGAGCTAGAACAAACAGCAACACAAAAATATCAGTCAGCCCAAAAATATAGTGTGTTCAGTATTAGGATTTTCAATGTACTAAGTTTGGCATTTAGGTTTTTAAGTCATTTTAAGAGAAATAACAACATTATGTGCAAACAAATTGCAATGAGGTGGTTGTTTTGCAACAAGGTGAACACAGTTCTGTTAATAACAGTAGACCTGCTGGTAAAGAAGTGACAGGTACAAGAAAAAAGGGAGAGACAGAGATATTGGAGAAAATGAAGAAAAGGAAAAGGGAAGTGAAGGTGCAGTTCAATAGAGAACCTTTAATTATTTTCCAGGGCCCCCGACTAAAGACTTAGACCTTTTTATGTGATGGTCATACAAATAGGCTAATAGGGTTGTCCATGTTTCAGAATTTGTTGTGGGTGTATGGGATGGCCTGGATGAGTGTGAGATTTCCCGGCCTGAAATTTTGTCCCAGTCCGTCCCTGTCCACCTATATAAAGTATATAAAGAAGAGAAACTTCTTCCTTGTCTGCTTTTTCCACGTTTCACAGCAGCTTTATCAAGAACAGGCTTGCTCTGCAGTGAGTGATGCGGGCCAAAGATCCAGGCAGCAGGAGGAGAGGAGAGCAGTTAAATCGGTAAAGTGCTTGATAGGGACTCGGAACGGAGGCAGTCATCTAAGCTATCCTAATGTGTGCGCGCGCGCCATGAGTGTGGAATACGCAAACACTTTTTAATAAAATGTAAATTCGCCAGCGATTTTTTGGCCAAGTCAAGTGTGTTCATAGAGGTTTCCATGGGCCAATGCGAATTAATCTAGATTTAAATTTGAAAAGACACGATATTATCGGACCTGACGTTTTATTCTTATCCAAAACAACTAGATGCAATGATACATATCTACACTACCAGTCAAAAGTTTTTGAACAGTAAGATTTTTAATGTTTTTTAAAGAATTCTCTTCTGCTCACCAAGCCTGCATTTATTTGATCCAAAATAGGAAAAGCAGTAATATTGTGAAATATTTTTACTATTTAAAATAACTGCTTTCTATTTGAATATATTTTAAAATGTAATTTATTGCTGTGATCAAAGCTGAATTTTCAGCATCATTACTGCTGTCTTCAGTGTCACATGATCCCTCAGAAATCATTGTAATATGCTGATTTGCTGCTCGAGAAACATTTATTATTATCAGTATTTAAAACAGTCGAGTAAATTTTTTTTTGGATTATTTGATGAATAGAAAGATCCAAACATCCGCGTTTATCTGAAATAAAAAAAGCTTTTGTAACATTATACACTATACCATTCAAAAGCTTGGAGTCAGTATAATTTTTGTTTTGTTTTTTGGGAAAGAAATTATAGAAATTAATACTTTTATTTAGCAATGATGCTTTAAATTGATCAAAAATGATGATAAAGAGATTTATAATGTTACAAAATATTTATATTTCAGATAAATGCTGTTCTGATGAACTTTTTATTCATCAAAGAAACCTAAAAAAAATTCTACTCTGCTGTTTTCAACAGCAAATCAGAATATTTGAATGATTTCTGAATGATCATGTGACTGGAGTAATGATGCTGAAAATTCAGCTTTGAAATCACAGTAATAAATTACATTTTAAAATATATTCAAATAAAAAACAATTTTAAATAGTAAAAATATCTCACAATATTACTGCTTTTGCTGTATTTTGGATCAAATAAATGCAGGCTTGGTGAGCAAGAGACTTCTTTAAAAATATTTAAAAATCTTACTGTTCAAAAACTTTTGACTGGTAGTGTATATCATATATGTGGTGGTGGGCCGCCTGGACCAAAAAAAAATGCCAGGGCCGATTTTTTTGTCCCAGTCCAGCAAAATACGAGCCCATAAACCCATAATGTTGCTTCCTCCAGTAGAAAAAAATATATATTGTGATAATTTTGTCAGCTGTTTAGACTCTCATTCTGATGGCATCCATTCACTGCAGAAGATCCTTTGCTGAGTAATGCGGAATTGTGATGTAATGCTAAATATCTCCAAATCTGTTCTGATGAAAAACTCATCTTGGATGGCCTGAGGGTGAGTCAATTTTCAGCAAATTTTCATTTTTGTCTGAACTACTAAAAAAGAAAACACATGGGTTAAATTGATTTTTTTTTTTTTTTTTTGGATGAATCATTTATGTGAACAGTGATTTATTTATCTACATGAACCCTACGAATGAACTGATTCACTAAAATGAGTTGGAACAGCTCCTATCTATTCATTTCAAGTCAGGAATAAAATCTGACAACTACTATGTCATAAATTGTGCTTCTTTAGTATTATAAAATTGTCTTATTTTTGTATCGTAAATTGTGTCTTCAAATTTCTCAGGCTGGTCCAGCTAATGCACATGTGCATTCAAGAGTAAAAGGACAGATGATGCCTTTGAGAAAAAGATGATTGGCTCTTGTAGATGTACAGTTGGACTACATCTGTGTTACAATTTCTCCCATTTATTTTTTATATGAGTGGACCATTTTCTGCCTTTATGATGTCTCTGCTTTTAGTTACTCCCCAACAAGTTAATTCCAGGTAGTTTAAAATACATAAAAAAAAATGCATTTTTATAGATTTAGGACCTCACAAATTGGGTGCAAGGGCACTAAATCCAGGTGCCTTTTAGGTAATGAATACACTAATGAGAGATCATCCCAGTATCCTGCTGTCTTTCTGTCTCTCTTCTGTCACACTCACAAGCACACAAATTTTCCTCTAACGGGCCATAGAGTAAATTAGCAGGTAGGGCTGCAGTGGCTGATTGAAACAAACTAGTGTTGATTGCTGATCAGTCAGCTGTGGAGCAGGATAAGAACATCAGCTAATGGAAAAGAGCAGAAATACCCCCAGTCTATCTGTCTTTCTCTATTTCTCTCTCCCCCAGGGCTGTGGTTATGCTATATGGTGTTAGAAATGAAAAAATAAAAGAAGCTGAAGATATCTGCATGATTGGTATGACAGTGATGGCAGCACAGAATGCATGAATTACCATTCTGGTCCTGGCTGGTTTAGGCTGGTTTAGTTGGTGAACCATCACAGCTGTGCCAGCACAACTAAGGTCTTATAAAATATATATTTATCCAAACACCTAATTATTAAAAAATACAGTAATTTTGTGAAATAGCATTACAATTTAAATTAACTTTTGTTGTATTTTAATATATTCTAAAATGTAATTTATTCCTGTGTTCATTGTCACATGATCTTTCAGAAATCATTCTAATATGTTAATTTGGTGATCAAGAAATATCAAGAATATATATCAGTGTTGAAACAGTTCTGCTGCTTAATATTTTTGTGGAAACCGTGATATACTGTATATGTTTTGTTTTCAGGATTCTTTCCTGAATTGAATGTTCAAAAGAAGAGCGTGTTTAATATATTTTTATTATTTTATACTAATTTATAAGTTTTTTGTTAACTAAATATCCATAAGCTATAACTGTATGCTTCACTTTATTTTGAGTTTGTGACATGAGTTTTGTTATATGATTCTTTAAACCCAAATCAGTGCAAAGTCATTCAGCTAATCAGACTATAAAGACCCCAAAATGATGGGCTAGCATTTCTGAACTTCTCTTTCACCAGACAAGGTGCTTTACCTCTGGAAAAACGGCAGGGTTAAAGTTTATGCATTTCATAGCAGCCTCCGCGAGTCATTAAGACAAACCATATCTAGAGAGAAGAAGAAACCTTCAAAATTGAAGTCATAAATTACAGATTCATGACCTGTACACAGAAAAGCAGCCATTTAGTCAACAGTGGGCTTTACCTCTGGAAAAACGGCAGGGTTAAAGCATGCTACGTAAGTCTGCCCTTAGCCCATTAGCCAGACACCACCATTCCACTCCCTCTGTTCTCTCCGGTTGACAGCGCCTGTAAATTAGCAAAACAGTCATTTTTTTTAATACCTTTGAACCTTCTGGCAACACTTTTCGATCAATTAGGAGGCAAAGCATTAATTCGCCACTCTGTGACTGGTGTCTGCTGGCGTCTTCTGCTCGTCATTGATCCTGGGAGTGATCACTTTAACCTCAGAGTGATGGTAATGGCATTAGGAGATGAGACCATTACGACTCCTCCTTCCAGCTCTTCACCTCTGAGACAGGCAGAGGGCAGGGGCAAATGGGTGGGGCGTGGCCGGGGGCTCGGGCGGACGAGTCGACGGGGGGCGCAGTCAGACACCCCTAGTCTCTCGGCTTGTTGCGCCGTATCTCCTCAGAGGCAATTTAAGTATAAATTAGAGTCGGCGAAGGCCTGGAGAAACACGGTGACAGCCACCCAACACTGAATAAATCACTTTTTATTGTGAGGAAAACTGCGCAACCTCAGCTGACATGATGGCGTTTACATTTTAAAGGGAAAAGGTTTATTTGCTGCCGCTTTCCTGCCAGGTGCTCTCAGGGTTTAAGCAGACACTGTCAGTATGTGTTCCCGCCTAAAGTGACCGTTTTAAATCAAGCTTTGGACACAGCTGTCGCCAGAAACTGACCTGTTTAAGTCTTACTGGGTCCTCTTGAAAAAGGCTTACGGACTGGTTAACTTCACTGAGCACTGCTGTGATACCTGAGAGCTGACCAAGATATGCCAACCGAATCAATATAACTGACGACTTGCAAATTGATACGCTTTTACTAGAAACGAAACCCACTCAGAGTCTGAAAACAAGGCTGATGCTGGGTTCCATCCAACTCGTAAGGACTTGGAGAAGTGAAATAGAACACCATTCAAACTCTTCGCAATTGAAGATTGGCTTCCTTTTAATGAATGAGTTGGAATTTGAATTGAATTGGTCACACCCCACAGGAAGCTGACTTGGAATTTCAATTGGAATGACAGGTGGAGGAATTTACTGAATGGCAATTCAAAGAAATTCAACACAGCTAATGCATTCCAGCCTGCCTTTGTCAAGCCAACATTCAAACTTTAAAAAATTACAGCTGATCAGAAAGTGGTCTATTTTCATTTGACTTTCATGTGTTCAAATTCAAATTGGAATTCTGCATCCTGTTAGCTATCTCAATTCAAATTAAGGAACTGAATGGGAATTTAAAAATGCATTCGCGATTCATTTCTGGATGTTGCGGGTATGGCATCCAAATTTTTAAGCAATTAAAATGCACCAATAAATCTTGGTTTCTACATTTTGTAACAAAAGAACCTGGATGTTAAATTAAGACTGATCTTTCCTCAGTTCGACAAATGCCATTTTGTTTTTTTACACGTAATTTTCCAAGCGCCATTCTATCTAGTCTGCAGTCACCTAGGAGTAGGAGTGTTTCACATCCACCTTAGTATGTACAACAAGTATGTGCAACATAAATCCTCTTTAAATGAGCAAATTTGACTAAAGTCCTAAACTTCACAGTCGTCTTGTGTCCTATTTAGTAAGTGCTGGGTATCGCGGCTCGTGCTGAATTGCCCTGTTTGTTAATCACTTAAGGGATCTCATTCAGTGCTGTCCCCTTTCTACTTTTTCCTTTCTATCCTAATGAAGCCTCTGTTAATTAGCCAGCATGTTTGTCTGGGGTGAGAGCTGTTCAGATTACAGTGTCAGAGAGACTCTATTAGTCCAAGATGGAGTAGTGACTTCTGCCGTTCCATCAGATATAAAGCAATAAGCACCTGGCCGTTACTCCTACAGTCCCCACTGACCTGATAACATGAAATGGGGTGGAATCAGGACTGAATCCTGACTCCAGTGGAGCTAAATAGATATGTAGCAACTGGTTCAAAGCATTTGAACTAGAACGATCGTATTGGGGCAGTGATAAAGTTGTGATGTTTTTGCTTCACTTGTTAATGGTGGGTGAATTGAAAAAATGTACCAGCTGTTAATATTTTTAAGCCACAAATCTGCAGTTTGTATTATTTGATACATATTTACATTACTGTATAACGTTTTTGTGTCGGTAAGAATTTTTTTATGTTTGTTTTTGAAAGAAGTCTCTTATACTCACCAAGGCTGCATTTCTTTGATTAAAAATACAGAAAATTAGAGTTACAATTATTATAATTATTTTCTATTCTAACATATTTATGAAATGGAATTCCTGTGATGGCAAAGCTGAATTTAGCAGCCATTATTTCAGTCTTCGGTGTCACATGATCCTTCAGAAATCATTTTAATTTGCTGATTTGGTGCTTAAGAAACATCTTTTGTAACATTATAAATTGAATACATCTTTGATAAATAAAGGTACTATAAAGTATTTATTTATTTTTTAAATGAATTACTCCAAACTTTTGAATGGCAGGATATATTTTGTTCTAATGCCAATGCAATGGTTTAGCTATTACTTTGTATATTTGTGACAAACAGCACATTGTGCCACTCAAAGCATCACATTTGAGATATGGAGGTAATGTAAGGTTTGACAAAAAATATTATTTTAGATGACTTTATGTCGCACTACAAAGTCTCACAGAGACAGTTAATAACAATCAACATAATACAAGCTGGTATAGCAATAATGAATGGGTCCAGCAAGCCAGCAATTCACTTCTGGGACTGTACAGCTCAACTATAGTAACATACATGCACAGCATGCATATTACAGTGAAAAGCAAAGGTACAACCAACTATAAATACCCCTAAACCAGTTTTGCCTACATTTATTTTCCTAGTGAGTAATTAGATCAAATTCGCTCTGATTTGAGCCCAGCTGCAAAGCATGCAATCAGCAGCACCACAATACATTGTGATGTTGTTCCTGAGTTTTTTGTTTTGGTTGCAAGGAATATTAGGCATATGTGGTGCCACATGGAGTTCTGAAGGAAAAAAAAATTAGGCACGCTTGATGAACTTATGATGGTGAATTTTCCAGTGAGGTAAAAGTTAGAAGACGTGTGACAAATGTTTTCTTTAGCAGACAGTATGTCTTTGATTTGAATAGCTCCTGTTACTTCCTGCAACTAGAGTCAGATAATTATTCTTATAGTTAGAGAACGAATTATGTAGCGGTTTGTAATAAAGTTACCAGCCAACTGGAGAGTTTTATTTATTTACTCACTAAAGCCAATTTTTACATGCGTTTGGCACTTGGCTGGTTTTAATTTTGGACTCTTCCTTTAGTATCCCATGGATGCAGGTATGAAGTCTGGACTGCATCATGTCCTGGTCCCATTGTTCTCCTTTTCCTCTCCTCAATAAATACCTTTCATTATTCACGTTCTGTCTGCGTAAAGCATAACAATCAAATAAAAAACCTTTTTGAGCAAAAGAGTTTTGTGAACATTGTGGGAACTTTATTACTATAGCTTTCAGTTGAACACATTCATGTAGCAAATTCTTTATCATTTTTATCAGTTTTTTTAAATCAAATATTTGTATGAGCAAAGACACATTAAATTGATCAAAAGTGACATTTGTAATTTTAAAAAGGATTTCTATTTAAAATAAATGCTGCTCTTTTGAACTTTCTATTCATCAGACAATCCTAAATAAATTTATCACAGTTTCCACAAAAACATTAAGTAGCACAAAATTGTTTTCAACATTGATAATAATATGAAATGTTTCTTGAGCACCAAATCAGCATATTAAAATGATTTTTGAAGGATCATGTGAAAAAGAAGACTGGAGTAATGGCTGCTGAAAATCAGCTTTGCCATCACAGGAATAAATTACAGTTTAAACTATATTAAAATAGAAATCAGTTATTTTAAATTGTAATTTTAAAATAGTATAATAGTAGTTTAAAATAGTAGTATTTTAAAATATTACAATGTTTACTGTATTTGTGATCAAATAAATGCAGCCTCGGTGAGCAAAGGAGACTTCTTTCTCTGACACCAATAAACAATTAAAGAGCTCAAGCTGAGGTCACAGGGAAAAAAATGCAGAGATTAGCCACTTGGTGGCGCTATAAGAAGGAAAAAACATAAAATGGCTAAAACTAGGCAACCATTTGTTCTATCAACATGAAAATCTCTGTGCACGGTCTTGGTCCAAAGTGCCACAAGCATCTATGGGGACATTTGTGTATCTCAAAAAAACATGGCCGCCATCGACCAATGAAGTTTCAGCATCTATTAGACAATGTTAACGGATGCCGATCAGAACGAAACTCAGTGGGCCTGTTTGACTCACGACCCCAAAGGTTTGTGAGAAATTGGCCACTGGGGGGAGGTATCGCATTTTTTGAGTGCATAAACGATTGTACATTGCGTGGTTTTCCACACATACATGCGATATTCGTATCGTATGATAGACCTCCTCGTTCCGAACAACTTGCCTCTACATTTACATTTATGCATTTAGCAGACGCTTTTATCCAAAGCGACTTACAGTGCATTCAGGCTATACATTTTTTTAATCAGTATGTGTGTTCCCTGGGAATTGAACCCATGACCTTTTGCGCTGCTAACGCAATGCTCTACCACTGAGCCACAGGAACCTCCACTGAGCCTCTAGAACCACTGCTGTCAATCAAACTGTGTTTTAAATGACTGAGAAGATGTGAAAAACCTACTTTTGTGAACTAGTCCTAGGTTTTTCGCTCAGTCTGGAAAAAATCACCGCAGTGCAATTCTCTGGACTCTCTAGGTCAGTAATTATCAAAAACATGCTATAACGGGGTCCTTTAGAAAAGGGGCCTGTCCAAATATACCCAAAAGCCTATAAAGCCTAAACAAAAACTCAAAACTTCATGAAACCCGCTGAGCACATGTGACAGGTGATTCTAAACAGGCATGCAAAGTTTCAGGGAGATCAGACCACAGCTGGCGCTATAACAGTCATAACTTTAAAAAATATCATATTTCTATGGTAAATCACCTGGAATTGCCAAAATGCTTTTTTAATAATTCATTTAGGTGGTTACAGGCTTGTTAAATAATATGTAATGTCTTTTTCCTTATGTGTTTAAACACCTAAAGTGCTTGAATCCCGGTAATCGCTGCTTGCAGCTATATTTTAGTCCGCATGAAATCAAAATTGACTATATTTATTTTGTTAGCGCACATTGCTATTTTTGTGGTGAAAAATTCATCCATGCAAGTCAATCCACAAAAAAAATAGTTTGCCTTCATAATCTTTAATACAAATCTGAAAATGCTCCTCCCCTCTAAAATGATGGGCATTCTCTGATGACATCAGTTTGATGGCTTGGGCATGAGCATGACATCCTTAACCACGCCCCTCCAACTGTCAGTGTTCATTTCTGATCAATTCGCAGTAGAAAAAACAAGCCATTCCCTCTATTTTCCTCATTCAATATTCTGTTTCTCTCAGAAGTATGTCACAATACGGAAGTAAAAACGGTCGCAAACTTCTGGTTCACGTGGACTTTAATTGTGTAATTCAACAATTCTGTATTTAAATCGGTTAAAGTTTTGAATCTATTGATGGCCCTAGTTTGAAAAATTGGAGTGATGTTCCGATTCTTTTCAAACCAGCTCTAACAGGAAGTGCCTCAGAAGCCTCTGTTTGGACAACAGCTGTGGCCGTTGTAAAAAATGAGATCCAACGCAATCTATCGCTGTGTGTGTTTGTGTGTGCGTGTGATTTAAAAGTACTTAATCAGATCAAACGCAGAGTTTCCCTCCCCTCCGTGGAAAGACAGCCACACCCCTCGCAGGCCTCCCTCATACATCCTGGCCGCCCGAGACAGTTTGAATTTATTCAATCAATGCGACTCATCTAATTGATATCTGAAACAGCGGCCGGTGATTTATCGTCAGAGAAATGTAAATGATATATCCCGGGCAGATGTCTTATATTTTCCGACCATTTATTTTGGGGAGTGAGTGAAAGGAAGGCAACGTGTTTAATTAAAATTCATGAGGGAGGAATGTGCTGAGTTGCACTGGCCTGCGCTGGTCTCTTTGGGTTCAGTCTGGGAGGGATGAATGATGGTGGACAGGAGAGAATGTTGACAAGGGCGAAGTCAGGAGCGTCCTGGTTTGATCACACACACACACACACACACACACACACACACACACACACACGCACACACACACACTCGCCCCTCATTCACTCCCAGACTCATTTTAAATCAACACACACGTACGTTTAATATTGCATAAGGGAGGTGTTAAACTCACCCCGCCACGCTAAAGTGGCTTTATTTGGTTTTAAGGGTGTTCTGAAGATCCTTTCGCTTGATCTGGTCCAAACCTTTAACGTAACCCCTCCTCTAGTTCCTCTGAAATATGCTTAACCTAAATATTTATCTCAATTGACAGTTATCACACTGTTATGCGCAAACAAAACGGGCCACAGGACTGTACAGACTCTCAAGTGTGTGCAACGAGAGAGAGAGATTAAAGGAATATTTCATCCAAAAATGAAAATTTGGTCATTATTTACACACCCTCATGTCATATTATTGTCATCTGTGAAACACAATTGGAGCAGTTGCCCATGCTGTGCTTTTCCATACAAGGAAAGTGGATGGTGATTTTTTTTAATTCTGTGAAAGTTCAAAAAGAAGTGAGAAACAAGCCAAACATATTACATTATTCATTGTTATATTATTGTTAATTACATGGGGTTGGAATTAAATGAAGGTGACTAAATATATGTAAATAAATGCATATTTACATCTACTGCTCAGAAGTTTGGAGCTAATAAAATCTTTAGTGCTCACCAAGGTTACATTTATTTGATAAAAAAAAAACACAGTAAACAGAAATATTGTGAAATATTTTTACAATTTAAAAACTGTATTTTATTCCTGTGATGGCAAATCTATTTTTTTTTTCAGCAGACTTTAGTGTCTTATGTTCCTTCAGAAATCATATGCTGATTTTCTGCTCAAGAAACATTTCTTATTATTATCACTGTTTATAACATTTGTGCTTCTTAATATTTTTTATGGAATATTAATATAATTTCAAGATTTCCTTTGAATAGATAGCTCAAAAGAACAGTTTTTATTTGAAATAGAAATCTTTTGTAACGGTGTCAATGTCTTTTTGAACAATTTAATGTGTCCTTGCTGAATAAAAATGATAACTTCTTTCAAAACAAAAATCTTACAGACCCAAAACTTTTGAAAGGTGGTGTATAATTTATTGATTTTTTTCTTCAGAACTCTGTGTGGTGACATATATGTTGAATATTGCTTGCATTAAAACAAAACAAAAAAATATCAAGAAGAAAATCACATATTTTATATTATGACAATGCAGATTACCCTGCATGCTTTGCGGTTGGGTTCAAATCAGAGCAAGTTTGATCAAAGGACAAATGAGTGTAAAAAAGGTTTATGGTTGATTGTAATATTGCATTTTGTGTATGTTACCACTGTTGAACTGTAAAGTCAAAAACATTGTTAGAAGACACTGAAGTGAAACTCAAACAAGCATAAAACACAAAGCAGTGTATAAAATAGTTAGTTTTTAATTGAATTAAACTGCTTTATTGATACCTTCTAAGGAATGAATAATTTACTTGGATGCTTTTTCTTTTACCAAGCTTTTTTGCAATGTATTATGGGATTGCATGCCTCACAAAGTATACAGTACATGTGCTAGAATTCGGCTCATATTATGCAGCATAACAGCCTCTTAACATCACAGGTGTATTCGGGCCAGGTCTGCTTACATGGCTTTCTGTCATTTAGGGTGGGTTACTGCACATAAATACACCTACGTCAGTCCCAAGGTCACACGCACACTCTCACACACTCATTGTGTTAAAGGATTGCCGCCTGACGTGACCTTGGTGCCGGGTGAAAGCAAAACATCTCAGACAGTCTGATCTGCCACCCAGTGTATCTTTTTTTCCACTTTTAGAGCAGGAAAGAGCCGTTTGTTTCCCATCAGCAGTCAGTCTCACTCTGTAACTCTAAGCAGCTGGCCAGTCTCGACTGCATTATTCATATAAAGAGAGGGAGAGGGAGAACGCACACTCTTCACCAAAGTTACAAGATTTATGGCCCTCTGTTTAGGAAATAATTCAAAGTTCATACTCACATACATCATATTTTGAAACACATAGATTATGGGGTGGAACACATTTATCATATTGCAACACACCAGCACATGCACACACACGAACGCACACAGATACACACTCACAAGTGCACATGTTCTCAATCTCTCTGTCTCTGTCTCTGTGATACACACACACATTCGCACCATTTGCACCGGGGTCTAATTTCACAGGGATGAGTTTGGTCTGTATGAAACGGCTTTGTATTAGCTTTGTCACTGAACCCATCAGACAGTAATGAGGCCATGCTTAAAACACACCCTCAATTCCAGATAAGAGCAGGAGAGAGTACGGCGAGCACGTCCGCTTCACACTCTTCCGATAATACCTCTGTCATTTGTCACTTGTACATTTCAGATTTCTAATCTCAGCAAAATTGATCCGTATCGTGCATTTTTATACAGGCTTTTTTTTGTATATTGATATTTGTGGATTGCTCTGTGTCAACAAAACAAATGTGTGTGGTTTTTATCGTGTAATGCTTTTTATGTACTTTAGGAAGGGGAATGGTTTTCACCCAGAGGGACATTTAAGGAGCGTGGTTTTATCCGAGCCACAGACTAGGTTAGCTTTAGTGTGTGCCACAGCTAAATATGAAATGAAAATTAATTAAAACTTTAAAACTTTTTTTTTTGCATAGAAATGTTTCAAAATGAAAAGCTGAATCCTAATGTCTGATTTATAAAAGAAATAAGCCAAGCAAAAGCAAACACACACACACACACACACACACACACACACACACACACACACAAGCCAAAAACAAAACAAACAAAAACATAAAAATACAAAACAAAACAAAATACAAAGTAAAACAAAAAGCAAGATGTGGAAACAAGTCAAAACTGAACTAAAACAAAATAAAAATAAATTAAACCTATAATTATAGTAGTAATCGTAATTAATAGTAATAGTAATTAATAAAAATTACATTGTAAAGTAATTACTAAAATAAAATGGAAATAGGAAATATAAAAATAACAGCTAATTCAAAATATTAATAAAAATGATAAATAAAATTAAATACTGGGTCTGTCTGAAATACTTGATGGTTTGCTGTTATGCAAATATGAATATGTATTGAACCAAGTTTTATACAACAATATTTATTTGACAGAGGGATCAGATTTATTTGATGGAATTTACTTCAACTTTGTTTTTAAATCACAATTTCTAATAAAGTATTAATTTGTTTGATTCAAGACAAATCCACTGAATATGTGATTCTGATGAGACGATAGTCTCACTCAGTTTAGTCATGGTTGTCCATATTCCGTCTAAACAGAAAAATCTTTTCATTAGGAACACAGAATGACACTGATCACATATATAGGGTGGTAATTTTAGTATGTACTGTGTTATTTGAAGCCTAACCCACATTTTGAGACACAGTTTTTCAAAGTCAAAATCATGCCTTTTAAAGGTATGTTTGGCATTGTCTCTTATTGAAGCACAAGGACGTTATTGACAACACTTTAAATGAGGTTACCAGTGGCAAGATGCAGTACGGTGGCTTATAAAATCCTTTCCATTAGCTCACAGTTCCAGCAAATGAAAAAGAAACAGGGTGACCCTCAGTCCAGGCCCTCCAGACTCTTAGATACTTTCAAAGGGACTGAAAAAAGGACATGTCTTATTTCTTTTATTTAAGGAAAATACATTTCACTTTGTTTATGCTCCTCCTGGATAAACGTTTAATTATGAATAATTTCCAGTAAAAAAAGCTATAAAGAAAATGCAGAGGCGTGAGACAGCTGAGAGACAAAAAAAGGGAATACAACTTATTTTCAAAAAAAGACACTTAGCTGGGGGTGGTAGGACATGCGGCTCTGAGGTCCCATTAATTACAAAATGCATTAATATTTTATTAGTCCCTTATCAGTAATTAATCAAGCACTTTGATGTAAAGTTCAGCTTACAAAAGCAAGAGGAAATGGTTCCTCAGATATTTGCCCGCTCTCAGAGATGCCTCAGTATTTCACAAGAGACGGTTAATCCTCGCATGCCTTAAAAGCATTTTTCCCCTCTTAAGCCTTGACATACTGCAAAAGAAATAAGAAATACACGCAGTGGCTGTAAGGTGTCATGTACAATACGGGGGTGGGAGGGGGGGTGGGGGGTGCTGTATTTGTAGACAATGAGCTCCCTCAGATCGGATTTGGCGAGGCGTCGAAGGACACCCAATCACAGTAAATATTATTCTTTGTGCTATGCCTCTAATTAACATGCTTAATTGCAGCTGTCAAAAGGCTCTTCAGATTGTTAAGGACATGAGAGCTGGAGAGGGTGTGTGTGTGTGTGTGTGTTTGGGGAGGGGTGGTACTGGCCTGCAGCATGACTGAAGCTGTTGTTTCACTATTGAAAGCTCACATAGATCATAACAGATATGCTAGTAAAAGGGGTTTACAATGAATTTCGTTAATTTCTTTGTATAGACTTAATGTACATACTCATTTATAATACAATAACCCAAACAGAAAATACATATTGTTCAGATTTTATTACTTTTTTCTTTGGTATCCTTTCTCTTTCATAAACAAAGAGTTTAAAAAAAGTTAAAACAAAGAGGCCATGCACAAAAAATAGTCAGTCCGTTTGTATGACAAAACTGCATTGATTTGATATAAATAAATAAATAAATAAATAAATAATTATCTATGAAATAAAAATAAAATGACAAATTCATGAAATAAATCATCACGGTCTCACTCCCAACTCGTCACATATTGGCGCTTGGTCAGGACCACTTGGCGTCGCTTTTTTGACGCTGAAGGTACCCCTTTAGCGTCATTTTTCGACATGCAGGGTCCTCTGTTGTTTTCAGTTGTTTGTCTTAATTTAATGGTTTGCAAGCATTTGTAAAAAATAGAAATAATATTTATATAAATTTGTACGTTCACTGGAGCACCTAACCCCACCCCTACCCTAAACTTACCCTTTTCTGAACAATATAAAAAACGTAACAGGCAAATATAAGTGCAGTCACAAGTATTTATTGCAAAAACTGACCATAAACAAGCAGTATAAAAGCATTACAAACAAGTCGTGTTGCATTCCAAGTCTTCTGAAGGCATTCGAAGTCTTTATGCGAAGAAAAGGGTAAAACATAAGGTTTTAATCGCTGAAAATGATCCCGCTCCGTTAACGCACTCACATCTGATCATCATTCAAAAGCAAACTCCATAGCGTGACACAATCGGTCACGAGACACACAAGAGCCAATGGTATTTCACAACCAAGGCTGACGTAAGGCTTCTACTGGCGGCATTTTTTGAATTCGTGCACAGACTGCAGCACACAGGAAGAGCTTTACGGCGGACGGAGACGGCGATCGCGTCTATTCCTCTCACAAATCAATCGTTTTGCCTCGGAAGACATGGAATATTAATACCTTTTTAATAAATTATGACGGTAGTTGTATCTGTCTGTTATATCTTGTGTTTTATTTACAAATGGTAGGTTTAGGGGCAGGGGTTAGGTTATGTGCTCAATGTGTAAATAATGTAATATAAATAAAACTGTTGTGACTGTTTACATTGAAAAATCACACCCCAACATATATGCCAAGTATGGTGACCCATACTCGGACCTCTGCATTTATCCAAGTGCACACTCACAGCAGTGATAGCCATATAGCAGTATTGGTGCCTTGCTCATCTCACCTCAGTCGTGGTATTTGGAGAGAGCACTTGTTATTCACTTTTGGGAATCAAACCTGCAACCTTTGGGTTACAAGTCCAACTCTCTAACCATTAGGCCATGGCTGCCCCCTGTAATATACATAATATATGCAATATTATTACCCAATATATATATATATATATTTGTTATCAACATTTTTTATTTTTCATACACAACATCATAACATAGCATCCAAAATATAACAAAACAAAACAACAGACATATACTCAATATCTCAAAAGTTCAGTCAAAAAGGGAGGGAGAGAGGGAAGGACAAGAAAAACACAAAACAAGTCACTCCTTTATACAATCACGTATATTAAGGACAAAACACTGCCAAGAATCAATGGTCGAAGGCTTGGCCCCATTGATTCGTGCTGTTGTACATTCATAAGTCACTATTTGCTGGAGGCTATGGATACAATATGTTTTTCCACACATGTGCGGTGTAAACCAGTTCTGTATTATTGTCTTCTTCGCAGCTGTAAAACCAGCAAACAACATTCTCTTTTGCATTGAACTTATACAGAGACCAGAATCATCATTAAGAAGACACAAACTTGGGTTAACAAGCCAATCAATTTGTAGTAAGGATGATTCAAGATTCAAGATTTGTATTTGTCACATTACACGATTATATAGAGAGTATATAACCAGCAGTGAAATGTGAGTCAGGTCCGCTCCATGGACAGTGCAAATATTATAGAATACAAACACAGAGGAAATATACATAAAATGAAATAAGTAAGGAATAAGATATAAATAACAAAATATAAAATATAAAAAAATGTGCATGACAGTATACTGTAGACTTAAATATTAGGATAAGCAGGAATGTACAAGAGAGGAATGTGCAAACAGGTTGTACATGGTTGTCATGTAGCAGCAATACCAAAAAAAACAACAAAAAAAACAAAGTGCTGTGTGCAAATGACACTGTCAGTGTGAGGTTGTCACGGTGCACACACGAGGGAGGAACAGGAACACGGAGACGAGGATATAAACTCAAATAATAGTATTTAATAATACATCAAGGTAGGACATGGCAGGACAAGGCAAGGCTTACAGACAAGATACACCGGGAAGTAACGAGTAGACCAGACAAAATCAAACTGAACAGGCATGAACTAATATACACAGGTTAATTACAGATAACGAGACAAACACAGCTGGACAAGAGTTAACTCATAATGACATCAGACGAGGACAGGAAACAAACCAAATATGGACACAAGAGGCGGGAACACATAACACACAACAGAACCCTGACAGAGGTAGAGAATAATGAATATCTTACTGATTGTTAAGTGATTATAAAGTGGAGTCATGTGATGTTAAGAGGCTGAGTTTGAGTTTAGGAGCCTGATGGCCTGGGGGAAGAAACTCCTCCTAAGTCTCTCAGTTTTTGCCATCAGGCTACAGAAGCGCTTACCGGATGGCAGCAGAGTGAAAAGACAGTTACTAGGGTGGTTCGAGTCCTTGATGATTTTGACAGCTCTGCTTTTGCAGCGTTTGAGGTAGATGTCCTGCAGGGAGGGGAGAGCAGACCCTGAGATGCGCTCAGCTAAGCGCACAACCCTCTGCAGGGCTTTGCAGTCTTGACTGGAGCTGTTCCCATACCGTACTGAAATACAGTGAGTCAATACACAGGGTTTCTGGTGAGACCCTGAATTTCCTCAGCTGTCGCAGATGGTACAGTCTTTGCCTGGCTTTCTTAACCTGTGTTTGAATGTGTGTAGTCCAAGTCAGGTCCTCTGAGATGTTTACACCGAGGTACTTGAAGCTGCTCACCCTCTCCACAGGGGTCCCACTGATCATAAGAGGAGTGTAGGGCCGCTGCTGACTCTTTCTGAAGTCCACAAACAGCTCTTTAGTTTTGCTCACATTCAGAGAGAGACAGTTGTCCTGGCACCATGATGTAATTCTCTCTACCTCATCCAAGTATGCGGTCTCATCATTGTTGGAAATGAGGCCCAGAACCACAGTATCATCAGTGAACTTGATAATAGAAGTGGAGCTGTGAGAGGACACGCAGTCATGTGTGTAGAGAGAGTAGAGCAGGGGACTCAGGACACAACCCTGTGGGGCTCCTACATTCAGGGTGATGGAGTTTGAGATGAACTGGCCTACTTTCACCACTTGAGGTCTGCTGGTGAGGAAGTCTTGAATCCAGTTGCAGAGTGAAGAGTTTAGGCCGAGGTCTGTGAGTTTAGAAGCTAGCTTGATGGGGACTATAGTATTGAAAGCTGAGCTATAGTCAATGAATAGCAGCCTTACATAGTTCCCATTGCTGCTGTCAATGTGTGTGAGGGAAGAGTGCAGGATGTGAGAGATGGCATCATCAGTAGATCTAATGGGGCGATAGGCAAACTGAAGAGGGTCCAAGGTAACAGGGATGGAGGAGCAAATGTGGCTCTTTACAAGTCTCTCAAAAACCTTCATGACTATTGATGTGAGGGCAACTGGACGATAGTCATTCAAGCAAGAGGGTTTATTGTTCTTAGGCACAGGGATGATGACAGATTTTTTAAAGGAGGTGGGAACCACAGAGGTAGCAAGGGACTCATTAAAGATAGAAGTGAACAGACCAGCAAGCTGATCAGCGCAGGACCTCAGAACACGGCCAGTAATCCCGTCAGGTCCGGCCACTTTCCTAACGTTCACTCTCTTTAGGGCCCTCCGAACCTCATCCTCTGACATGGTGATCACATGATTATCGCTGCTCTGCCTGCTGCTACCTGACGCGCTGATCGGCAGAGTCGCGCTGCCGCCATTGCATTCAAAGTGGCCGTAGAAGGTGTTTAACTCGTTGGCCAGCAATGGATCTGCTCTCACCTCTGCGGAGGATTTGTTTCCAAAGGCACAGATGGTCCTTAGTCCCTGCCACATGCGTCGAGAGTCATTGAGCTGAAAATGAGACTCAATTATCTCCCTGTATCGGAGTTTGGCGGCTCTTACTGCACGTCGGAGAAAATAGCACGATGCTTTGTACTCGCTCATATTCCCAGACAAAGGAGCCTCGTTGTATGCGGCAGTGTGTTTGTTAACCGCAGCACGCGGATTGTTCTGTCCACCCACGGTTTCTGATTTGGAAAGGTCCTTACAGTCATTGTTTCTGTAGCTTGCTCGGTTAGCGTGTTTACAAAGCTTAATGCTACATCCGTGAACTCGCTGACGTCAGATGAACTCGCCCGGAACATGTCCCAGTCGACGTCATCAAGAGCCGCCTGTAGCATAGCTACCTGGGAGGACCAGCGCGTCACTACTCTCTGCACCGGGGGTTCCTGAGCGAGCCTTTGTTTATATTCCGGTGTGAGGAAAATGGCGGCATGGTCCGATTTGCCAAAACCCGGTAGTGAGCGGGCTTTGTAGGCATTCTTAAACTGAGAGTAACAATGATCCAGTGTATTCGGTCCTCTAGTTGGACAGGATACATGTTGATGAAAGTTCAGCATGACCTGCCTGAGGTTGGCTTTGTTAAAGTCCCCCACGATGATAAAGGCAGCGTCAGGATGTTTGTTAATTTAGCCGCTGAGCACATCGTGAAGCTTAGACAAAGCCAAGCTAGTGTCTGCCTGTGATGGAATGTAAACAGCAGTGACAATGATCGATGAAAACTCCCGGGGCAGATAGAATGGGCGGCAAATAGTGGATAGATGTTCCAGATGAGGTGAGCAGGAACGCGACAGAGAGGAGATATTCCTGGGGTCACACCATTTCTTGTTAATCATGAAACACACTCCTACACCTTTGGATTTACCGGCCTCAGCTGTTCTGTCCATCCGTAAAACAGAAAAGTTGTCAGACGGCGTTACAGCAGTGTCCGGAACCGAGGGCGTGAGCCATGTTTCAGACAAACAAATTATGTTACAGTCCCTTATGTCCCATTGGAAACTTATCCTGGCTCTAAGATCGTCCATCTTATTTTCCAAGGATTGGACATTAGCGAGCAGAATGCTCGGTAGTGGAGGACTGTGAGCCCTTTTCGTCAGTCTGTTGCGAATTCCAGCGCGTTTTCCATGGTGTTTCTTGATCCTTCGCCTGTGGCCATTGTTCTCCTCCTCGTTCCGAAGAATCTCGAGTGGCCAGGATGAATTCGTGGATAAGGTGACCTGAAACAGGTTAGTGTAGCAGTGTCCAATGTCCAAAAGTGTTCCTTTGTCGTAGGTGATCAGTGCAGACGTTATGTGTGTAAAAAGAGAAAGCAAAAGTAAGTAAAAAAGTAAATAAAAGCACAATCTTAGCGGAGCGACCTGGACGGCATCCGAACACGTGTCTGCTTCGCTGCGGTAGCTATCGCCTCAATCTCCGCTCTCAGCTCTTTAACAAAATTGTTAGTCGCTTGTATGTCCTCACGCAGTTCATGCAATGCCGGAATCAGCACCGAGTCCACCGCATCTCTTACTGCCAAAGTCACAACCGAATCCAAAGTGCTTTGCTGCTCTTTAAATGCTAGCTTGATACCGTTAGTGATAGTATCGTCGAGATCCTTGCTGGAGATGGTGGAATCTTTGAATTTTTTCTTCTTTGGCGATTGCTCAATCTCTCCTTTCCAATCGCCCCCGACTGCTGAAACACTCATGATGGGTCCAATGCAGAGTGGTTCGAAATTTACTGACAGGATAATATAATATTGACAAAGTGAGCAGAGCGAAAGACTATGCGTGCATCACTGTCGAAAGGTCACGTAATCCCTCCCAATATATAATTTAATTATGATGATAAAATTACCAGTATCGCATCAGCATATTGACACCATGGGTTTCTTATTTAAAGCAACGGGGGACCCTGCATGTCGAAAAATTACGCTAAAGGGGTACCTTGAGAGTCAAAAAGCGACACCAAGTGGTCCTGACCAAGCTTCAATATGTGACGAGTTGGGAGTAAGACCGTGTTGAATAAATATAAAATATGGAAGAGGATTAGGGCCAAGCAATAATTAAAAATAAAATCAACTCAAGATTAAAGTCATTATAATGTCGAGATTACGTTATAATTGCATCCTGTTAATGTACAACAATACTGAGGTGCAAATAGTATCTGTCACTATTTATAGGTATAAATAGCAACTATTTAGCTACTATTTATACTTATTGCAAAGATCTGCTACTTTTACATAACTTAAATAGAATGGCTATTTTAACTTACTGTATATAGCACATCTCTAAAAATGCTGCTGTTGTCACTTAGTGTATATAGTATATATCACTATTTTCACTGTATATAGCATCTATGGCAGAGGCCAAATACGGCCAGTGGATGAATTTCAAATGGCCCGCAGCTTGTCTATTGAAATGTAGCCTATTATATGTGGCCCACCAATCATAATTTACAAATCATGCTGTTTCACAATGTCAACACAAGGTGACAGCACTAAATTTGAGGCCAGATGTATCAGTGAAAACGACATTTTTTCTCGAAACACGACATTTTTCTTGTAATTTAATGAGTTTATTCTCAACATTTTATTTAGACTTTTTTCTCAAAATTTAATGTTTATTCTCAACATTTTATTTCAACTTTTTTTCTCAAATTTTACGACTATTTTCTCGTAATTTAATGAGTTGATTCTCAACATTTAATTTAGACTTTTTTTCTCAAAATTTAATGAGTTTTTTTTCTTAAAACACAACATTATTTTCTAAATTTAGAAAATGTATTAGAGTTTATTCTCTGCATTTTATTTTGAATTTTTCTTTAAATTTAACGAGTTTAATCTCGCATTATAATGACTTTAATCTCGAGATTTTTTATTTCTTTATAATTGCTTGGCCCTAATCCTCTTCCGTAAAAAAAAGGTATGAAAGCCATAATACTTTTCCACGATTCTTTGATGAACAGAAAGTTCAAAACAGCAGTGTTTATTTGACATAATTGTTTTGTATCAATTACAAATGTCTTTACTGTCACTTTTAATCAATTTAAATAAAATTATATTTCTCAGTTTTGCCAGAAAACATCTTGATGATCCCCAAGACTTTTGGGAAAATACTCTGTGGACTGACGAGACAAAAGTTTAACTTTTTGGAAGGTGTGTGTCCCATTACATCTGGCGTAAAAGTAACACTGCATTTCAGAAAAAGAACATCATACCAACAGTAAAATATGGTGGTGGTAGTGTGATGGTCTGGGGCTGTTTTGCTGCTTCAGGACCTGGAAGACTTGCTGTGATAAATGGAACCATGAATTATGCTGTCTACCAAAAAATCCTGAAGGACAATGTCCGGCCATCTGTTCGTGACCTCAAGCTGAAGCGAACTTGTGTTCTGCAGCAGGACAATGATCCAAAACACACCAGCAAATCCACCTCTGAATGGCTGAAGAAAAACAAAATGAAGACTTTGGAGTGGCCTAGTCAAAGTCCTGACCTGAATCCTATTGAGATGCTGTGGCATGACCTTAAAAAGGCGGTTCATGCTTGAAAACCCTCAAATTTGGCTGAATTACAACAATTCTGCCAAGATGAGTGGGCCAAAATTCCTCCACAGCGCTGTAACAGACTCATTGCAAGTTATCGCAAACGCTTGATTGCAGTTGTTGCTGCTAAGGGTGGCCCAACCAGTTATTAGGTTTAGGGGGCAAGCACTTTTTCACACAGGGCCATGTGGGTTTGGATTTTGTTTTCCCTTCATAATAAAAAACTTCATTCAAAAACTGCATGTTGTGTTTACTTGTGTTATCTTTGATTAATATTTAAATTTGTTTGATGATCTGAAACATTAAAGTGTGACAAACATGCAAAAAAAAAAAAAAATCAGGAAGGGGGCCAACACTTTTTCACACCACTGTATAAAAGGACTGCTTTAAAAAATTGAAATATTAAATATTGTGTAAAATATCAAATATACTTTAGATGTATATTTATATTAGCTGTATAACCCTAACATATTACTTAATATTAACTCCGTATGATGGAGATCATTGCTAACTGCTAAACCATGGCTCCGGTTCCTTCCTAAAATCTTAACATGTCAGAGAAACTAATTAAGTTGACGTCAATAGCTGTGTGGCTTGAGCAGGAATTTTTATGTGTAAATATGTAAAAAAGGGTGATCTGAGGACAGCAGCGCGATGATGCGAAATCTGTGCGAGATAAATTCCCACGGACCACTCGCACTCACAAAAATGGAAATTATTTAATCACCCACGAAATCTGATATGTAGGTGAGGCTGAACTGAGGACAGAGCATTATTAAAAGATCAGAATTTATTCCCTTGGACACACACACACACACACACACACACACACACACACACACACACACACACACACACACACTCATGGAGGTTGCAGTGTGACTGGAAGGTCAGTGTGCTCTTTAATGGATAGCATTGATCCTAATGTCTGTGTTTCTGATTGGCCGAAGCTGAACTTTCTCTCCCTGCAGCACCTCCCCCTCTGGCCAACTGATGGATTGACCCACCTGTAGGCCCTCAGGCGGAGCTCCACCAGGGGGCTCATGTCCACAGTGCGGCTGTATTGCAGCACTACAGCACATGTGGCAGGTCGTCTCTTTCTCTCTCTTTCTCTCTCTCTCTCATAATCAAAGAGAGACCGTCCCATTACTCCACCAGAGGCCCTGAGAGCTTGATGAGGTGTCTCTGTATCTCTGCTGTCCCTGTCTCTTACACTGAGGGCCAGGACACAAGGGGAGAACAGCACTGCTGGTCCTCTTCTCTGTCCTAGTCACCAGAGAGCTGCATTAAGACACACAGTACACAAAAAATAAATTAGGTACACCGGGGTTATACTGAAAGAGCATAAAAAACATTAACAAAATATACATATGAGCTAGTTGTCACACAGGGAAGTTATCACAAGGGATTTATCTCATTGACTAAAAAGGTTCAGTTGCACAACGTGTTTTAAAAAAAATGTTTACCCAAACAATGGTTTTATGGATATATATTTTTTAAATGTACAGCTTTTACATTTTTGCTGTTTCATGATTTGTTTTACTGTTTAAACTAGTGGAAGGTTTCATTGTGACAACTTACCATATAGTGTGACAACAATGTATATTCAGAAATTGATTTTAAACCTTAAAATATTTTCTTATTTATATATTTATTTACTTACATATTTATTTATTTACTTGCTTGCTTGCTTACTTATTTTTCATTTTTAAATACATTGGTGTAAATAAAAACTTGCTTTGTAGACTGTTTTAGAATAAAAAAAAAGTTAAAGCATATATGGTTAGAAACAAAATATGATTAAAAGTGATAGGCCTGAAATCAAGAACCATTATATAAATATATTATAAATATTGGAAATAATGGAAAAAAGTATAGCAATCAGTAAAATATGGAAGCCATTTCGATCATGGAATAGAAAAAAAGAACCTGCAACTTTTTATTTTACAATTCTGACATTTTTTTTTAAATAATTGCTAGACAAAAAGTCAGAATTATAAGATATAAATGTGTAATTCTGAGAACTAATTTTCTGAATTCAGAATTACACATTTATATCTTATAATTCTGACTTTTTGTCTCGCAATTATGAAAAAAAAAATCAGAATTGTAAGATAAAAAGTTGCAGGTACTTTTTTTATTCCATGATGGAAATGAAGTCTGAATTGCGAGATGTTACTTCGCAAATGAAGAAAAATAAAAAATATGAGACTTGTCAGAATGGTGATATAAAGTCAAAATTGGGAGAAAAAGTCAGAATTCTGAGTTTATATCTCGCAATTCTCAGAATGGTGCGAAATGAAGTCCAAACTGTGAGATAAAAAGTCACTTTGAAAAAAAAAAACACTTCCGCAGTAAACACATATGGTCTTTATAAATAAAATCATATTATTTCAGCCAGACAGAAAAAATAAAGTGCCAGAATAGCTGAGAAGTGGATCTCTAAAAAAAATCTGATTATTTGAAGCTGTAAATAAAAATCAACTCAAAAACTATGAATGAATGAAGGAATGAATGAATGAATACTCTTTTACACTTTCCCACAAAAATCCTCCATCATTATCTTTATGTTTATTTTGTTTGTAGATAATTTAACTTTTTTCCTGTGTGAGTGCGCACTATGTGGTAAATGCAGTGTAATTCACGGATTTGTTCTATAAAACAGACATTTTGGGATAATTAGCTAAAAAAAGCAGTCGAAGTGCATATGGCTCCCCTGCTTTGGCTTAGTTCTGTTCACATATGGCACTCTCTGCTGAAGCTTTTAACTGTTTGCCAGCGTTCACTCTGTGTGTGTGTGTGTGTGTGTGTGTGTGTGTGTGTGTGTGTGTGGGGGAGGGCTGCAAAGATGCACAAAAACACCCTACACAAACCTACACACACACACACACACACACTGGTCATGGAGCAGCCAAGCATGAGCCACACCTGACTCACACACACACACACACACACACACACACACACACACACACACAGACCGTGGTGTTGACTCCTACACCTTTGGCTTTCATTCCTTTAAAATAAAGTCATTTATGTCCTTTCATAAATGTTGCATTTTCTCGGTTAGCAGAGGAAGATGACTTTCTGTTTTGATGGATGGCACAAGACATAAAAAGAAACATGCTTTATTTGGTATCGGCAAACTTAGTACGGCTCATAATTGCGCTGTGCAAATTTAGAATAGTGAGAAATCAAAACTGCGCTCACCAGCCCACTAACACATCGCCCTGGCAAATATGTTCCTGCTCCATAATTTGAGTAGGTGGCGTTACAGAGAATGTTCGGCAGCTCTTGCGGCTCACACATTGCCATTTTAACAGCAAACACACATGCAGATTACACCGTCATTGTACCGATTACAACATTTGCCGTTCGCGTCAAGACAACAGTGATTAAAATATCTGTTTTCCGACCCCCTCGATTATCTTTATGAATACTGCGTGTTGTGTGCAAGCTCAGGAACACATGCTGAGACATAGTGTTGTCCACACAAACACGTCTGTGCCCACATAGTCACACAATATATTGTCTTTATCAATGCCGTGGCGTTCAGCGAGCCCTTGCTGTACTGCTTGTTTGAGAGCGATCATTTCTGCATCACAGCTTCAATTAACCTTGTCCTGCCAAAAAAAAATTAGCACAGCTCAACTAATTTACACAAAATTCAGAATTTGCACAAGTAGGTTTGTCATATTAACTCTCGTGCTTGGGGGCTGAAAGGCCATTTAAATAATAATAATAATAATGATTACATATACATATATATATATATATATATATATACAGTCATGGCCAAAAATATTGGCACCCTTGGTAAATATGATCAAAGAAGGCTGTGAAAATTAATCTGCATTGTTAATCCTTTTGATCTTTTATTAAAAAAAATCACAAAAATCTAACCTTTCATTGGATAATAAGAATTTAAAATGGGGGGAAATATCATTATGAAATAAATGTTTTTCTCAAATACATGTTGGACACAATTATTGGCACCCCTAGAAATTCTTATGAGTAAAATATCTCGAAGTATATTCCCATTCATATTCACATTTTGAGCACTCCAGGGTGATTATGAACATGAAATTATCCAGTATGGCTTCCTGTTTCACAGAAATATAAATAGGAGGGAAAACAAAGCCCAAATTCCCTTAATCATGATGTGCAGCAAAAGACAATTGAGCTTCACAAATTAGTGAAGTGGCTTTAAGAAAAGAGCTAGAGCAGTGAAAAATCCCATTTCCACCATCAGGGCAATAATTAAGAATTTCCAATCAACAGAAAATGTTACAAAACTGCCTGGAAGAGGACGTGTGTCTATATCGTCCTAATGCACGGTGAGGAGGAGAATTTGAGTGGCCAAAGACTCTCCAAGGACCACAGCTGGAGAATTGCAGAAAATAGTTGAGTCTCGGGGTCAGAAAACCTTAAAAGAATTGTCAAACAGCCCCTACATCACCACATGTTATTTGGGAGGGTTTCAAGAAAAATTCTCCTTGCTCATCCAAAAACAATCTCCAGCATATTCAGTTATCAGACACGACTGGAACTTCAAATGGGACTGGCTTCTATGGTCAGATGAAACTAAAAAATGAGCTTTTTAGCAGCAAACACTCAAGATGGGTTTGGTGAACACAGGGATAAAAAGTACCCCATGTGTACAATGAAATATACTGCTGTATTTTTGATGTTGTGGGCCTATATTTCTGCTGGAGGTCCTGGACATCTTGTTTAGACACATGGCATCATGGATTCTATCAAATACCAACAGATAAAAAAATCAATAAGTGACTGACTCTGTTAGAAATCTTATAATGGGCCATGTTTGGATCTTCCAACCGTACAATAATCCAAACACAAACCTCAAAAACAACACAAAAATGGCTCACTGAGCACAAAACCAAGCTTCTGCTATGGCCATTCCAGTCCTCTGACGTGAACCCTGTAGAAAATGAGTGAGGTGAACTGAAGAGAAGAAGCACCGTCATGGAGCTGTGAATCTGAAGGATCTGGAGAGATTCTGGATGAAGGAATGGTCTCTGATCTCTTGTCGGGTGTTCTCTAACCTCATCAGGCATTATAGGAGAACATTTAGAGATGTTAAACTGGCAAATGGAGGTTTAAAAAAGTATTGAATAAAAGGATGCCGTTAATTGTGGCCAATGTGTATTAGAGAAAAACATTTATTTCATAATGATATTTCCCCCCATTTTAAATTATTATTATCCAATGAAAGGTTACATTTTGTGAATTTTTTTTAAATAAAAGATCAAAAGGATTAACAATGCAGATTCATTTTCACAGCCTTCTTTGATCATATTTACCAAGGGTGCCGATATTTTTGGCCATGACTGTATGTATATATATACTGTATATATATATATATATATATATATATATATATATATATACACTTTAACAATGTAATCAATATTATATTTATTAAAGCAAAGCATGAATCTCATCACGTGACACATCACATGTACTGATGCTCAGGAAGGCCACACAATGCATTAAGAGACGGGGGGTGTAAACTGGGGTAAATTGTACTTATTTTGTCTTCTGGGAAACATGTAAGTATTTATGTAGCTTCTGAAGTCCAGTACTAAATGAAAAAATATGATCGTTAAACAAAATGAGAAGAATTTACTCATAATCATCCTGTTCAAAAGTTTACACACCCCGGCTCTTAATGCATTGTGTTGCCTTCTTGTGCATCAGTAAATGTTTTCACCTTTTGTAATAGTTGTGTATGAGTCCCTCAGTTGTCCTCAGTGTGAAAATATGGATCTCAAAATCATGCAGTCACTTTTGGAAAGGGTTGAAATATGCAGAAGATGCTGGAAAACCAAAGAATGTGCAGGAGCTGGAGGATTTTTCTGAAGAACAGCAGGCAGTTGAACTGCTCAGGACCAACAAGGCACTCATAAACAACTATCACAAAATATAAAAACAGTCGTGGATCATCCAGGAAATGACACATAGTATTAAGATTCAAGGGTATGTAAACTTTTGAATGGGTTCATTTTTATAAATTCAGTTATCATTTTGTCTTGTGGAGTATATGTAAACATCTGTTATGTGAAATAGCTTATTCGGGACAGTACTAAATAAAAAATAACATGCAATTTTCATGATCCCTCTTATTTTGTTTCAATTATTAACATTTTGCACATTCTGCAAGGGGTATGTAAACTTATGAGCACAACTTTATATATATATATGTATGTATGTATATGTACATATATGAAATGGAGTCTACGACCTGAATTTCAAACCAGCACTTTTTAAAAAAAAATAATTATAGCTAAAAACAAATTTTAATCTAATAGAAAGCAGTACATTTAATGATGTCATTCACATTTGTGTTGACTGTGTAATTTGTCTGTACATTTCTGCATCAGGGTTTAACCTGTTTCTCCTTTCACACATAATCAACAGACAGAAGCCCTGCTGGCCTGAGGGTGACATGAGGACCTCTCCATGACCCCTGACCTCAGTTTGAACCAAGACCCTACAGTTCATCCACATCTGCGGCTGTAGAGCAGGTCACTGGAGAGTTCATGACAACCTGCCTTTACTGTGACATAACACGCAGAATGAGGTTTGTAATTAAAATGTGAAAAGTTTGATAAATCAGAGTTTGTGATATAATTAGTTATAATAATAATCAGCTGATTTACAAAATAACCACTCATTAATTAGACATGCATTTTATTAGAATTGCTGAGCACATCTATCTACACTATCTATCTATAAAGAGACCTGTAGTACCCTATTCTAAGGTATTATGAATGCATTTTAATATATTAAGAATACATTTGTAATGGATTATATTGAGAAATCATAGAGAAAAGTTATTATTTATTGATAATTTTACCATGCATTTTCAAGGATTTGTAAGCGATTGACTGTATTTTCCAGGAATCCAGTTCAAGCCCCCTGATAAGTTTCCTTATATGTTCACCCTTTCTGATGAAGGCCAACAACTAAAAGACTCCTTAGTTGGCTAAGCTGTTTGTTTAAAAGCCCTAATGGAATATTCAGAGCTAATTCAAATGCGTTCTGATAACTTAAGACGGCTTGCGGTGTGATCTCTCTCCCTCCTCAAAATATTTGCCATGAAGGACTCGCGCTTTGAAATGTATAAAGTGCACCCATTCAGCGGAGCATATCTGTGAGTGCACATCAAAGTGCTGTGAAGTGCTCAGATCTGCTTTGCTCAGTGGAATATGTGTGGATGTGAGAATCTGCCTCTGTTATTGGGATTCAGGACATGAATCTCTAAACTAGCTTGATATGCACGCCTGTTATTTGTAAATACACTTCAAACATCTCAATGGTAGTTTGCAACATAGGGGAGTAAATCACATTTTATTTAAAGTATTTCTACTGTTGGATGTCCTCAGAAACATTCTCACCGCATTACACCATCTCACTCATCTCGCAGCCCGTTCCCCAACGCTTTCAAGAGGACATCTTGTTTTAGAAAACGGGATATTTACAGGTCATCAATTCGGTGGCACGTGTTCTGTTTAGCAGGGTATTTGGATCTCGGATTGTTCTCGCCACCTCAAATGCCCTGTTGCTAGACGCAAACATTCGGACTTTCCCTTTCTCTCCCCATCTGTCAGTCTATCTCTCTTTCTCACCCTCGCTTTCTGCGTGTGTGTGTGTGTTTGTACAAGTACATTTGTATGTGTGCGTCTCTGGGACCGTTCTGTAATTCTGTACTGGAACAAGGCTAGGATAATGTAGAGGGTAATGCCTCCCCAGAGACACACGGAGGCTGGGTAACACCGAGTCCAAACAGCCCAGGCTCGAGCCTCCCATGCGGGTTGCTGTACAAATGCAGCCTTTGATGTGTGATTTGGAGAGACCAGGGGCTCAGAAAACCAGAGTCTTACACTCAATTCAGGTTAACCTGGAGGCAACCCCTGTGAGTCTATGACTGTGTGTGTGTGTGTGTGTGTGTGTGTGTGTGGAGAAACAAACTCTTGCCAGCCATTTTATTGTCTTTTCTGTTGGGGAAGCTACTTTGAATCTGTACAAGTGATTAAAAGCTGAAGCTTGTTCAATTTTATTTTGTGTAGTTACCATTTTAAAAAAAAGTTAGCTATACTATGTTACTAAAAAAAAGTAGTTAGCTAAAAAGTAATAAAATAGTTTTAGTGTCAGCGTATATAACTAATAAAGCAAGAAACAGATATATTAAAAACATATATATTTTAGATTTACTATGTAGTTAAACATTAATTTAGTATATGTTGTTTGTACACACAGACAACATTGTATTTAATATAATACCTGATAATATTTAATACACGTTTTTACACTAAAGCTTAAATCGCATTTTAAATGACTATATTTAATATGAAATAATAATATATAATATTTAATAAACAGTAAAACATTTAAATAAAATAAAATAAATAATTATAATAAATAAAGTATAATATATATTTTAAAAATACTTAATGGATGTTCCATTTTATAAATTGTTGTTAGAAATGTAATACTTCATATAATATTTTATAATGTTTCATACATTATAAAATGTAGCTTTCAAAGTTTCCTATGAAAGCTTGTAGTACATTTTATAAATTATTATATTTAGTATGATATAATAATGTATGATATTTAATACACAATTGCTGTATATATGTATATGTGCATGTGTGTGTGTTTAAAATTTAATGTATAATGTTTAAAATGTAATATATATTACATTTTACAAATAATTGTTTAATATAATACTTAAAATGTTATATACTAATTGTATACATAGGTATAATATTTTAATATATTAACAATATAATGTTTTAATATGTACACACAATATATATTTATATATTCCATATACTGTATATTCATATGTTATACACACAATACATTTTTAAAATAATTTTATTTATATAGTAAAACTAATCTGTATAAACAATACAAATAAATAGACAGGGCAAATATGAAATAAAATAATTATCCAAACAAACTGCACCCTAAAGCTACACTGTTATGAAAAAGCTGAGATATTGTCACACGAATGAAAAATGTGGTAACATTCAAATCACTTGACATGATTGGCCATTTCAGCTGAGTTTGAGCCCTTTGTTTCTCACATGAGCATGTTGCCCTGTGCCGTCATTGAGGGCCGTTAAAATAATTAGGGAATAAATAAATGACAATCAGGAGATGAAATGAAAACGTGACGATGTGTTAAAAGGTGTAAAGAGAGAAGGATTGGGAAGGACTGATTGGAGAAGAAAGAGTGTGGGAGGAACAGAAAAAGAGAGAGATTCAATGTCCTCCAGGTGCCACTACTCGCATGATTTCATCTCAGGGCCATAATCAACCCCCTTAATGAAATACGTAATTAACATATTATAATTGTGGTAAGGATGGTTTTGACAGAAATCATTTTCCATATCTAATACTATGCTAATTTAATCTGTTCCTCACTCCCCGACATGACCCTCGCTGATTAAGTTTCATGGCAGATTTCTTCCTCTGCCTGCCATCATGTGCGTGTGTGAGACTGAAAGTGTGTGCCTGTGCGCTTGTGTGTACCTGTGTGTGTGGTCAGATCCTGATGGATGGACGTTCTGGTGAAGTCTCTGTCTCAAACATGGCTGTCAGAGTGAGCTGGGACAGACTGCAGCAGATGGCAGAGAAAGGCAGGAGACTGGGAGAGTTACAGCAGGTCTGCCCTCCTCCACGTGGGAGGTGGAGAGTAGAGGAGAGGAAAAAGGATTTTAAAGTTTGGGGGAAGAGAAAGGAGGGGGCCTCTTCTGTTTCTCCTCTTAAAACGAATGCTTGCAGTGGCCATTTAGAGAGGTTCACCATCAGTTCCACCCATGGCTGTACACTGCTGGACAACAGAGGTGGCACTACTGAGCTAAAAGCAGTGGTGAAATTGTCAGATGTTACTGCAGGTCAACTTATAGGGAATTTTGAATGGGTTTTTAGAATAGTGTTTTACAAATTTTTGAAATGATGTTCTTAAAAGCGAGTAAACTTACATGCTTCCAGTAGTTGTAGTTCTTATTTAGCATATGTCAAAACACAATACTGTTTAAAATAAACTTTTGAGATTTGTCTGTGCATAATTCATTTAAAATAATACCCTTTTAATATTATTATTTTTAAATCTCAATGTTTTTCAATTCATTTTAATTATAATTTGAATAATATTGATACTAATTAAGTAAAAATTAAAAAAATATTAATTATGATTTAAGAATTAAAATAATATAATATTATTTATAAATTATATATATATATTTTTTACTATTGTTTGTTTTGTTATTTCTTTTAAATATTTAAAATCAGATAGTATACAAATATTTTTACAATTATTAATTATTAAGTTTTAATACTATTAATAAAAAATTATAATAATAATTATAAATGTTGTTGTTGTTTGTATTGGCAGTAGCAAAAATTCACTTTTGAGGTTAATCCATGTATAATAATGCTATTATATAATATGAATTAACAGTATTATATGATTTTAATATAAATATTTTTTTAAAATATATGTATTCAATTTGTTCATTTAATTAGTATTACTTGTAGTAGTACACTTGTAATGAACAAATTTAATATTATATATTTATATTATATATTATATATTTATAGACTAGATATTACTATTTATATGTGCTTATATTAGTATATATTATATATATATATATACTACAATACTATTAATAATAAATATTTAATACTATTAGTCTTAATTGTTGTTATTGTAGCAGTACACACAACTGTTTCAAAATTAATTTTGGAGGTTTGTCTGTATAATTTATTTAAAATAATACTGATTTATTATAAACTTTTTTTTATATAAATGTTTTCCAGTGTGTATTCATTTTATTATAATTTTATTTCTAGTTAATATTATACATTTTATAATAATTTTAATACTCGTTAATAACAAATATTAAATATACTAACACAAAAATGTTTAAATAATTAATATACTATTAGTCTTGACACTATTAATAATAATAATAATTGTTGTTGTTGTTGTTGTCTGTGGTACCAGTAACGGCAGCAATATCAGTTGCGGTACATATTTATTGTTATTACATGTTGTATAAATAAACGCTGTTTACACAGGTGAAGGAATCTCTCTTTAACCTTCATAAACGTTTTATTTTCTCTCTCTCTGAATCCAGTTGAGTTTTCTCCTGCTCTCCACAGCTGCACGGCCGTCTACGCAGCGGGCTTCTCTCTCTCTTTCCCTCATGTGCGCTCAAAAGGTCAAGTAACGAGGGAGAAGAAGTGAAGGAGAAGAAACACGCAACAGCTGAGTGTGTGGGGAACTGGAGATGAGTGACAGCATGTTTGCCACTGCATAATGAGTGGTGCTCTTTCTGTACTCCGCAACTGCCTCCATGCCCCCAGGTGCGCTCGGGCCCAGTGACGCTTCACCTTAACTCCAATCAGACAGCACATCGGAAGTTCTTCAGTGAGGTGTGGCCGTCCGGAGATGCCACTTAGTGTTGGCATCCCCCTGGGGACGCCTGGATGTCTTTTCCAGTCATTTGTAGTGAGTAAATGAGACGCAGAGCTGACAATGTGTGAGTTTATGTGCCCTGTTCTGACAAGAGGGTAAATCGCCAATGTCTACTGCTGCTCGCTTAAAACGTTGGATACATTATTTTTGTCTTGATTAAATTATGTTCGTCCTTGCTAATCGGGTCTATGAAACATCACTGTCCACTACAAACACGCCTTGTCCCTTTAATATCCCTTTGGCTATTTTTTTTTAATTTTTTTTTTAGTTTAAGATTATTATCTTGTGCATTTGTGGGATGCCTTTTTTTGCTAATTATATTTTTTGTAACTAAATATATTACATAAAATAAGCATATAGTTTGGACATTTTAACTCTGTAAGGCCTACTTTATCATATTTGATACAGAAATTTTGAAGGCCTCCAAATTAACATGATCAAAACTTTGCTGAAAAACCTGTTGTACATAATCGACTACATGCTTTCTGTCATCTGATTAATAATTTATATATTTTTTTATTATAAGGCCTATACTTTTTTTATACTAAACACCTTTAGTATAAATCTAAAAATGTCCCACTTCAGTTCATATTCATTTTAATTTATTTGTTTATTTATGCATGCATCTTTATTGATTTTTATAAAGAAATAGAATAACTTTTATATTTTTAGTAATATTTCAAGATGAACACTTATTGGACTGAATCAACTTAGGTTTACTTGATTTTCCATATACAGTATATATAAAATTATTATTATTATTATTATTTTTTTTTTTTAGAAACAAATCATGTTAAAATGTATCAAATATGATACATCAGGCTTTTGAGGTTCTCTTATTTGTACATCTCTTGATTATCATTGTATTAAAAACTACAGAGCTTTGATTCTAAAACTAACCATTCAATCTTACTAAGATATAAGTGACTGATATTTATATGCATTTTATTGTAGTCTGTTATACAAATATAAATATCCCATTGATTTACATCACAAGCTATCAGAATCTGACTTTTTTTTTTTGCAATATAAATATCAGCAACTGCATCAAATTGCAAATATTTGCTCATTTTGGGCCTCTGAATAAAATTGAGGTTCTTACTCCATATATTAACTATATCATACTATGTGAGCCATAAAAAGACAATTTATCAAATACGATACTCAACAAAAAAACACATATGCAAAACTGAACTACTCAAGTAAATTCTTTCGGCATGATTCACTTGATTTAACCGTCATTTTTTACACTGCAGTCACACACAGTTACACTCTCTCTCTTATTTTTCATGCGAATGGAGTTTCTGCATTAGTGCGGCCCATCTGCACCCACTCTCTTTGATTGACAGGTGTACATGGATGCCACATCAGCTGCCAATACCTGGAGACAGTGATGTCACAATGGCTGGTCTCCCGGGAGACCCTGCTCTCTCGTTCTGTTTTCACACATGAAAGAAGCCATTTCAGGTGACAGGAAATGGGGTGGGATAAAAGGAAAACATTTGGACTCCATGGCGCTCTGGGAAGCCCGAGGGGGCAGCTTTGATATCAAATGGATCCGCAGACATGATTAAACGCAGCAATCTGAAACCAGCACAATACTGGAGAACCAAATATGTGGCGCTGGACAGCTTGTCATTCTCTCATACCTCGTTTGATTGAACACTCCTTTCCTTTTTACCTCCCGTTCGGTCATAAGAGAGTGGGACTTAAAGGGATAGACCCAAAAATGAAAATTTTGTCATTTTACTCACCCTCATGTGGTTCCAAAACCTGTATGACTTTCTGTGTTCAGTGGAGCACAAAAGCAGATATTTTGAATAATGTAATTGATGCTCTTTTTCCATGCAATTAAATGGGGAACTTCAAAAGCTTTAGAATGAAAGAAAAAAACCAAACAATATATGTATGTATGCTGTCCATATGATTTAAGTGATATAATCCAAGTCATGTCTTCTGAGTCATTAATTTGAATTTAAGAAACGAATCAGATTCTTGAACTAGCAGCTAGTTCCTTAAAATGATCTGACTCAAACAAATGATTAATTTACATGTCGGTCATTAGTGCTTCACTTATGAATGTGAAAATTCATCATTCATTTTTACTTTTGGGTGAATGAATTTATCTAAATGGATTAAATAGATTTTTTAAAATATCTTTATTTCTAAAACTATACAATGTTCACTTATAAATTTGAAAATTAATTTTCACTTTTGCGTGAACTGTTTCTTTCATTCATATATACAGTATATATATATATTTCTAACGCACATGCAAAAATCATATAATCAGTTTTAAAGTTCTCTTTAGATTCCTTGTGGATTTTTTTTTTAAAAAACGTCCTAGAAGTTTTTTTTTTTTTGGGGGGGGGGGTAGTATTAGCTGCATAATTGAGGCTGTGAATATTCGTACTTGACATATTCATTCATGTTAATTAACTTACAGCAAGGCACAAGGGAGCTGAGTTATGAGGTAACAAAGAGATGTATTTAACAGTGAGATCTACCCCAGGAACAAACAGAGTCTCAGGCGTATGTGTGTGTATGAGAGCATGTGTTTTTATGTTGCCTCCAGCACTGTGAGCTGAATTTGATCAGAGTGTCACCTGTGTGATTAGTAGAGAGCGAGAGAGATGGAAATAAAGAAAGAGACGGGAATATATATTTAGAGAGAGAGTAAATCAAAGACTCCGTCAAGCATAATCATAATCCATGCCCTACCATACCAACTGAAGATGCGATGATATCTCCGCATGGGCCTGTAAGGTCATTGTCATGTGTCAATCTCTAATTTCCTTTACGGCGGATCTCCTCCTCTTCCTCTGTGCCTCTGGATGTCTTCATAATCTAAAGCAGACATGATATTAACCCTGCGCTCAGCGATTCGTATCTCTGGCGGTTTGTCGCCCTGAGGCTGAGTGGAATGACTGAAGTTATCAAACAACGCTGCCACCTCCTGAGGACCCCACCCGTCAAAACTCTCTGATCGCTTAGCAACACAGCCTACCTTTATACTGCCATCTACACACATGAACATCTGTTAGAACCATCAGTACATGGAAGTTTTACTCAAAACTTCAAGTTCAAGGCATCTTCACAGCATCAACATGTTCTGATAATTGTTTTAACAAGCAACATCTTTGTTAGGATGATTTTTTTTTATTTTTAAATTGTGATTTTTTTTTCATCGTCAAGGCAAGTTTACAACCATAAAGAAAATAACTGAACACAAAAATAATTGTTTCTTGTGTGTATCATGAAAACATTTAATAAATAATAATTGTTAGTAATTAAGTAAATAAATAAATTAATTACATAAGTAACAGTATACCAAATATGACAGTATCACCATTTTATTTGAGATAAAGTTTGAAAATCATGATTAATCACGTATTTTATTTTGCTGACACCATAGTTTTATATATTTATAGAGAATAGAGAGTTCAGATTTTTGACTACTTTTAATGGTGAACAGTAATAAAAAATTTAAATATATTTAGAATATATATTTTAATATAATGATGATAATGTAATACTTATATATTTTTACAATAAAAATAGTTTTTATTAAAAAAAGCAAGAAAAATTTAGTAGTAGTAGTAGTACTATTATTACTACTAGTAGTAGTAATACTAATAAAGGTAGTCTTAATGTTGGGTAAAATACAATAAGAGAAAGAAAAATAAGAATGTCTTATATTTATAATTATTATTATTTTTATTTTTTTTAGTATGAATGTTTTCTTATGTATGGAAATATATAGCTGCCTTTATATTTTATGAACAGGGTCCTTTGCAAGGGGATCATCATGTTTAGGGGTGAAAAAGTTTGAAAAGAAGGCTTGGAATATAGCTCGCAAGCCACAGAATAATCCATTTTGTATTCTCAAAAACAGATTTCAAATGCCATGAGCATGATTAAATGATGACAGCATTTTCATTTTAGGGTGAACTATCCCTTTAACATGTTTTTGAAATGTTCATAGATTGCACAAACAGCATGACCAACATTTTAAAGGGGGATTAGGCCCAAAAAGTGTCTAATTTCCCTGAACACGACATCTCAATAATCCAGGCTTCTCCAGCCAGAAGAGCCACATGCACAGCTGTGTAGAGAAACACAGAGCTGTATGGAGTGATTTAGAGCAGTATGGAGAGCGGCAGAGAGAAATATAGGTTTGGAGGAGCGGTACAGAGTGATATACAGACCATTTTTGATTGGTGTTCAGTGGCATAGAAAGATGTAAAGCGGTGAAGAGCGGCGTGGAGTTGTTTAGAGCAGCGTAGGGTGGTGTAGATCAGTGTAGTTTAGCACAGCTCCCTTCTCCCACTATCTGGAGCAGAGCGACAGACTGCCGGGCCCATGGGGCAGATTCTCTGGCATTCATCCACACTGTGAGCCTGCTGGAGGAAAGAAAATGGAGCTCTTTGGTAAAACAGAACCCCCCCTTTATCGTTTTTTTCGCAAATGCTTGTACCATTATTTTTCTGTTCTTCTCTTTGCATAGTAATAGGGCCGATAGATCTCCCTCATTGGACGAATTTCCAAAATCAATTTTCTCTAATTATCATCCGTTCCTTTTTGTTTTCTTCTTTTATCTGGCCCAACATCCTCACTCAGCTCTTCCTTTATTCTCGTTATCTGATCCTCCCCATCTCCAATGTGTCTCTTTCTCGTTTAACTCTCTGTTAAACTGTTAGCCTTTACCACAGCCTTAAAAAACCCATCTCTGTTCACTGGCGTGTTAACACTCCTCAGCACATCTCTGCGATGACTGTGACCACTGACTGGGGTGGAAGTAATGTTTTTTTGCAGCTGAAATCAGAAGCAGATGGATTCAGGATGGCTCAAATTAGCCTCTCTCTCTCGTATTCTGCTGTTGCTAAGTAACAGTTGACAGACAGGGGGTGACAGGCCAGTGATGGCAGCGTTTGATGGCAATATGTCTTTGGCTCAATGGCTCCGAGCTAACATTGAAACAGTGCCTCATTTAAATCAGAGAGAGAGCGAGAGAGAGAGAGAGGGGGAGATTTTTGTAAGAGTCTGCGAGCAAGCAGATGAGCCAAACCTACCACACACATAGCCAAAATTTGTCACTCATGTCATATGTGAGAATACAATCATGTTGCCATAAGGACATCTGTTGTGTGCCAATGAAATATGTTGTTTTAAGGGCATTAACCAATCAGAATGTTGCCTTTTCCCTGCATTAGATCACATATTTGACTGTACTTTAAAGCCGTCATGCTCACAGTGACTGTTCGGAAAAACTAAAGGGGAAGAAAAATAAAGAAGAGCGTGATTACAGAATAGTCACTACCAATTTTGTATCAGCTATTATGTGTCATTTTTCATTTGTAAAATTATTTTATTTTCCTTAATAAAAAACTTGCATCCTTTGAGTTTTTGTGGTCTTTAGGTAGCAACTTGCTAGCAAAAACAAAATGGTTTTATGTTATGATGTCTGACAAAATGTTTAAGTCTGCAAGTAGGCCTACAGACTTTATATTTTACTGTATAATTTTGTTTGCCACTTTACAGCTCACCGCATTCAAGAAGCATGTTGCACTTTTCTCCAAAATGACAGATGGCAGTGCAGAAAAAATATCAGCTGAAACAGCAAGAAACCGCAGTAAACTTGATGACTTTTAGAATCATTTTATAAACAGTGTGGCAAATTTCACAGTTTAGGTCAAAACTTGATGCTAGTTCTACTCTGTTTTAAAAGTAGGCTCAACTGCTGCTCAGGCAACCTTACTCCATGTTTGTCCAATGAAATTGAAGCGGTTAGTTTTAAGTCACAAAGTTGGGAGATCGCGCAGCTAATTCGTTCTGTCGAAGTATGTGTCTCGCGTGCGCCGTGCAAGCGCTTCGAGTAGCCTACTGTACAAACCCGTCTCTTGATCATCCAAAACTGCAGGAGCCAGTGAGTAGGAAGTGTCAAGGGAAGCTGCGATAAACAGAAGTAATTCTCAGAATTTATCCACTTTAATCTTCATGTAAAAATGGGCGTGGCCATTTGTAAATTTTATGGGTCTTGCTTACGTCTCATTTGCTTCCAGCTATTTTTAGCTGTACAAAACCGCTCGATTTGCTGCTTGATACTGCAAATTGGCGTGTCTTACCACATTATTTTAGTGTATTATCTTAATTATGAACACACTGGTTTGTAATGCAAACAGTTTTACTGTTTACTGCACGTATTTTTTCTCATTATTTCCCTATTGCAGCTAATGAACCAGAAGTCTCGCCCATAGGCTTACTTCCGCGTTTAGGAATAAGGTGGATATGTATCTACCCAGGTAAACATTTCATTAGTCATCAGAGAACTCTCTGGTAAACTTAATTTTCTCACTTGAAGTTGCTGGAGTTTGACAAAAACACATGAGAAAATAGTATCTCTGACTCGTTCAACATTGCGTTTTTACAGTTTTGTAAAATCAGTATGTTTTATTTTTCCATTCATGTTATGAAACATTTTCTTTATAATTTCTTTATTGTCCCATAACATCAAGAGCTAAGCCAAAACAGCGTATGGTTAAATGGGAATTTATGAAAAATTCAGATACATATTTAATTTTTTCAGCTGTTAGATACAGTGACAACCCACATACAGACTGGCAAGAAACCTTATATTTATAAAGACAAAGCAGAATTATGGATTGTTGCATATTTATAGCAATTATTAATATAGGTTAACATAAATTTCCTATTGTTCATTGCTAATTCCTGTTAATCATAACTTCAATTTATAAAACTAGCCATGTTAAAATGCATTAGTATATGTAGATATATTCATCTTGATTTTAAAAATGCTATGAAAATGATGGTTGCTAATTTTGCACCTTACAGTACTTAAAGTAAGATTCTTGCACAGAATGATAATAACGGTATACACGTTTAGAACAACATGAGTGTAAAAGAAGTGCCATTTTTGGGTGAACTACTCCTTTAACCCTCAGGTTCCACATTTTCCTCGTAGAGTTTGAAAACTTTTTTTCATTGTCGAGACTTTTAAATAAAAAATGTCATAGTTTTGTAATGTATACCGTAATCATATTTTCCCTCATAAATTCTGTTTTATTTTATTTTGATGTACAGTGCAATGTTTTTTATATTCTGTACAAGTATGTATGTGTCATTCTAGCAATATAAAAAAGAGAAGGTCTTATAGAGACGATATAGAGGGAATAAGAAAGATGCTTGGGCATAGTATTAGCTAGAAAAGGTTTATTATTCTCTGCAGCACTCAATCAAACATTGGCCCTATGAACAGAGAGTAATGCTAGAGAATCAACCTCAGGGCTTCTGTCTGTCTCTCTCTCTGTCTCTCTCTCTCTCTTTTATTCCTTACAGTGTGTGAGTGGTATCCATCTGTCAACTGTCAGTGCCAGTGAGAGATATCCAGAGCTGTCACATCTTGTCAGCTCTTTGAGCTGACGCCTTTTGCAGCTGCCTGGCCAACACACACATACACACACGCACTGTCCCCAATGATGGCCAGCATGCAGGCGCACTAAATGGGGAAATAATGTGGCTGAAAGAAAGAAAGCAGATAAAAGCTGCATAAAAAAAATTGTGAGCAGGAAGAGGGATGGAGGGATGGCAGGAGCAGACAGATTGTACAGAGGGACGATGAGTCAGATCCAGGCTATAGAACTCTGTGGATGAGAGACTGAGTTGGAGAACCATCAAAGTGGCGTGGAAGGGGGGTTAGACGAGGGGCAGCGGGCATACGGGCAGCGTGAGGAGGATTAACAGAGAAAAGCTCAGAGATGGCTGTTTCAATGACCGTGAGATGAAAGGGATGAGTAGATATATGACGAATATATAGCCTGTCCCTCTTCAACACGCATTGGTCGTCCGTTTCTCCTTCAGTCTGCAGATTAATGTTCTCGATAGAGTTTCTAAAACCCGCATGACTTTGGCATTAGTTTGAATGGCTATTAAATGGCTTGATGTAGCTATTTGGCTCTAGTCCCAGCTCTTAAAAATGATCTCCTTCTCCTTGTCTACTTTCAATCATTAGTGAAGATCTTCATAAGGTCTGGATAAATAAAAGCAAGACAGCTTCGGCTCTTTCAAAACCACTGTCGTTTTCCAGCGTCTAAAGATGAGGGAGGAAAGGATCTTTTTGAAGTTTGGAAAAGCGCCAGTTGAGTGTTGAGAGATCAGAGCAGGACATTCCTGCCTGACTTCCTGTCTTGATTTCACTCAACAGGAAGCAAGAAGTCAGGTGTGGCCGGGGGAAACAAAGCTACAGCTTATGTTTAAGACATCCATCTCTGGGGCCCAGATTTGAAGGATTAGTTCACCCAAAAATTAACATCCTGACATGATTTACTTACCCTTATGTTGGACTGAACCTGCATGCTGTTTTTTTTTCTCATGTTAAATAGAAAGTTGCTTGTCTAGATTCTTCAAGTGGAACAACATGATGATAGTATGTTGATTTTGAGGTAATCTCTCGGACATTGAAAGACTAAAGACAGAGGGGTCAGGTGTTTAAATAATGTGTCTTCCCTATCTGTCACAACATAATAATGAGAAGTACTGTGTTAGTGCAGAAAATGGGTGTGTGTGAGAAAGAGAGATAATTAAAGATTGAGAGATGACGTTGATGTATATGTGAGTTTTGTAGCACTTGACAGTTTCCACATTTGCATCTGCAACCTCAGCAAAACTGATTTTCACCACTCAGAGTAAGGTGTGTGTGTGCGGTTGTACTTGATATTAAGGGATTAGTTCACCCTAAAATTAAAATACTGTCATCATTAGCTCACCTATTTATCTATCATATAGCTTCAGAAGATTGTAATATATGTATGCACCACTTTCATGGCGCTTCTCTTTTTCGGTGCTTAAGAATTGAAAATTACCTCAAACAAATGGCCGCAGACGTGTGCAGTGTAAATTGACTAAGCATGAATGGCAGGCAAAGTCCCTTATACTTGAGAGCGGCCACGTATTAAGTGTTTCTTGGAGGTTATAGTACATTGAATAATGATCATATGACATTTTACATACACCATGTGGCCTGTAAATGCGAAAAAAAACATTTCCATTGCAGTTTTGCAAATTATTCCTTTTTTGCATTGCCTGAAAAACCACCTCATGCGAGCGTAAAAACTTTTTTGCGATATATGGCCGTTTTTGCGAAATTGACGCGTTTCCATTAGGCGTATTTTCAATTCGCAATTTCAATTTGCGCAATTTGAAGGGTAATGGAAACGCGCCTTGTGTCTGTTCCCCGAATAGTGAGGTCAAAATATAAATTTAATGCAGGATCTAGAAAAAATCTGATCATGATTAAACCAGAAAAATGCTAAATAAATGAACAAAAACTATTTCACCACAACTAGATCCTAGTGAACTGGCAAATTACAGACCCATTTCAAATCTTCCGTTTATGTCTAAAATTTTAGAAAATGTTGTGTCTGCTCAATTGTGCTCATTCTTGCAAAAAAATTATCTCTGTGAAGAATTTCAGTCAGGTTTCAGGCCCCACCATAGCACAGAAACTGCACTTGTTAAAATTACAAATGACTTGCCTCTTGCGTCAGACCAAGGCTGCATCTCATTGCTAGTTTTACTTGATCTTAGCGCTGCGTTCGACACTATAGATCATGACATACTCATAGATCAATTACAAAACTATACGGGTATTCAAGGGCAGGCTTTAAGATGCTTTAGATCCTACCTGTCCGATCGCTAACACTTTGTTTATTTAAACGGGGTGTCATCTCAATTATCACCAGTAAAGTATGGAGTACCACAAGGATCTGTCCTAGGTCCTCTGCTATTTTCAATATACATGTTGCCCCTTGGTAATATTATTAGAAAATACGGGATTAGTTTCCATTGTTATGTTGATGATACTCAACTATATATCTCAACAAGAGCAGATGAAACTTCTAAATTATCTAAGCTAACAGAGTGTGTTAAAAATGTAAAAGATTGGATGACCAATAATTTTCTCCTATTAAATTCAGATAAGACAGAGATATTACTTATTGGACCAAAAAACAGTACACAGAATCTCTTGTATTACAATTTGCAACTAGACGGATGTCCTGTTACTTCCTCTACAGTCAAAAATCTGGATGTTATATTAGACAGCAACTTGTCTTTTGAAAATCATATTTCCCATGTTACAAAAATAGCAATCTTAGAAACATTGCCAAGCTACGGAACATGTTACCTGTTTCTGAGGCAGAAAAGCTAGTTCATGCATTCATGACCTCTAGACTGGACTATTGTAAATGCACTGCTAGGTGGTTGTCCTGCATCTTCAATAAACAAGCTACAGATAGTACAAAATGCAGCGGCTAGAGTCCTTACCAGGTCAAGAAAATATGATCATATTACCCCAATTTTACAGTCTCTGCACAGGTTACCTATTAAGTTCCGTATCAGTTACAAAATATTATTACTTGCCTATAAGGCCCTAAATGGTTTAGCACCTGCGTACCTAACTAGTCTTCTATCTCGCTACAATCCATCACGCTCCCTAAGGTCGCAAAACTCTGGACTCTTGGTAGTACCTAGGATAGCAAAGTCCACTAAAGGAGGTAGAGCTTTTTCATATTTGGCTCCCAAACTCTGGAATAGCCTTCCTGATAACGTTCGGGGTTCAGATACACTCTCTCTGTTTAAATCTAGATTAAAGACACATCTCTTTAGCCAAGCATTCACATAATGCATTCATATAATGCATCTCATAATCTTGTACTGCAGTTATATCTGATCAAACGCACATTATTATTCTTTAGCTTGGGTTGAACAAATCATTTTTGCTTGGATGGAACAACAGCTACGCTAATTATGTCTCTATTTCTTTCTCTGATTCTGCCACGGGATGTAACTAGGAATTACACAAGCTTCAGTCTGGATCCAACCCTTAAATGATCTGAGATGACCGAACACCTGAGAAGAGATGATGCCAACCCCTCAGAGGACCTCAGAGGATGCCAACCCTCAGACAATATACAGAATTACCAAATTTTGCCACAAGTTAAATATATTAAGTTTCTACAATATATACATAGTGTATATTGTATATCTATATACAACGATTGTATCGTAAAAAGCGCTATACAAATAAACTTGAATTGAATTGATTGTGCAAATTTTTTTTTTTACAGGTTCACTACATTTATAGTGCTTTTTTGGTGCCTGACATTTAAAATCACCATCCACTTTCAACAGCAGCTCAGACGTTCTGCAAAATTTCTCCTTGTGTTCCACAAAAGAAAAAAAGGTGAGTAAATAATGACAGCATTTTCATCTTTGAGTGAACCATACCTTTAAGGTTTCTGAAGATTTAACATGATGTTTTTTGAGAGTTAGAAAGTCTGCAAGAAAGTAGTGTAGATGTTGTTTTTGTACTTTGTATACGGAATAATGTGTGATTGTGCACATTTTGTTACAGGTTCACACACACGCACCAGGAGGGATCTGAAGCCCACGCGATACAGACACCTCAACCGAATGTAAAACAAACACACTCGATTTCACTCTTCAAAAAGACGTTCACCACCTTCAAAGCCTTACGACGAAAGCGGAGCGGAACGCTCCAAAACACAGGCAACAAACAACTCGTTTATACATTCTCCTAATTCCTCTCCGACGGGCCTCGATGTCTTTCTTCAGCAACAGACTGTTGGGGATCACGGCTTCAACGTTGTGGTTTTAAGACTCTGCCGTCTCCCTTCCCCGCTCCTCCGTATCTCTGTGATAAACGCCGGAGCAAATTCAAAGCCAAACAAACACGGATTCAAAGAAAGATTTTCGTGGCAACTTAAGGAAAGCGCATGTTCGTGACAACGTGTCGCCGGGGAGTTTGTTCAGTCGGTGCTCGCTCAGATAGACCCTGGCTGCTCATCCTGAGCAGGGAAGTGCATTTGCTTGATTATCATTAAAAAAAGAGAGATGATGTCTTCAGAAGTCAGCAGGGATATTTATCAGACTCGCAGTTGGAGACGTGATGGCGTGTCTCTTCTAATAGAACAGCCTCAAGGCTCTGGGCCTGTGTGCGCAGGTTATGATCCCATGAGAAGTGAATAAGTAAAGCGCTGACTGATCACATGTATTTACTTCATGCTTGCCTTTTGTCCTGTAATGAATATCAATGAATGAAACGGCAAACGTGGATGGGTAACATATGCTATTAGATGGCATACTTATTCCATCTAAGTTATAAAACTTATAAAAAACTAAACTTATAAAATGAATATTACTGCAACGTGAAGTGGTGCAGACTATATGACACAACAGACCATTATAAACCATAGTTCATAACAAAATAAAACAGTAAATTCATAATAAATTACTAAAGGATCTCGTTCAGCAAGCTGAAAAAGGCTGCTTTGCTGGTCTTAGCTGGTTTGAACTGGTCTTACAGCCTGCAATAAAACAGACCAGGCTGGTTTAAAGTTTCTTAAAGCAGGGTTTGTTGAAACCTTTTCAACATTCGCCTGTTTGCAATCCATTTTACTTCAGTCACTGACATATTTATGAGTAAAAATCATATTCACTGAGAACAAATGGAGGCAGGATATTTTATCGGTCTGGGATTTGTGACATGAGCTAAAACAGAAAGTAATTTAAACAAATACTACATATAATTGTAATATATACTGATGAATCATACACAATAAAACCAGGAAAGTTTTAATAATAAATGCGGATACCATGGTCATTTTTCTTTACCATGGTAAAGGAAATGTTTGGGGCTAAATTTAAGCTATCATGTTTGTGAATGAGAAATGAATTTATAATTATGTAATCAAAGTTAGGAAGATTTACAACGATTCCTTTTTTATTACGAGCTGCGTTCTCTTGCAGACTAGACTGTGAAAGCACCATAAATCACTCTATTTTTATAGGTGTATATATTTATTTTATTTCCACGACATACTTTTACTACTGCTTGCTCAAACTTCATACAAAACAAAAGGAAAAACAACATGACCTGTTATCAGTTTTTATTCAAAATCCCATACCTGTCTGAAAGCAAATGTTCAGACAAGAAAGAAAAGCTCACAAAGACGGAGAGGAGGGAGCGCCGCAGGAAAGTTCCTCATGCAATCTTTTTTGTTTGTTTGCGAGTGTAAACGCAGTTGTGATGAAATATTGATGCTCCCTTCCAAACTGTCTTGTAAGTCGTCTCCGTTCTTTCAGGCTTTCCATCTGTAGCACCTGAGGAAGAGGACGGGAACGCCGAGCTGTCAGGAGAGATGAGCTCACGCTCTCTGCGGCAGGCTGTCAAATGCGACACATCCTCTTCAAGAGCAGACACAAGAGCAAACTTCCGCTACTCCTCGATATTTGTCTCTTTCTCTATCTGTGTCGTTATCTTTCTTTCTTTCTTTCTTTATCTGTTCTTCTCCTTTATGCTTTCTATTCGAATTGTAGGACAGTATAGCAGTCTTGTGCATCATGACCTGTGGAATCAGAGGTGTCCTTCATTTGTAGGTAATGAACATTTTTTATGGAAGTGATTTATCAAAAACAGTTCACCTTGCTCATTAAGGCACAAACAGTTTTATGGGATCAGGGCATCATGCCCCAGGGGTTTGTATTTGTTATTTTTATTTTTTTTTATTTTTTTTGAGGAAGCACTAATGCCAGTTCTAGCTTATTTGGTGCATGAGTTGACATAAGACCAACAAGCAGAAAACACCAGATTTTATATATACACCAAGGCAACATTTCTCATTTTCATTTAGTTTAATGATGTACTAAAATAAACTGAAATAAAAACTCATTAAAAAACTATATAGACATATATGTATATATATATATATATATAAACTAATAAAATTAAAAACAACAAAATTGCTAAAACTTTAATCTAAAAAAATCTAATGCAAAATATTAATAAAAATCTTGATGATACTAAAATAGCATTATATTATATTATATTATGGATGTTCATGTATATTATTGTTACTATTAATATTTTGCTTCACTGTAAAACAGTCTTATAAGTTTTGAGCAACATGGGGGTTGGTGTGACACTATTTTTCCATGGAAAGTAAAGGATCTGTGGAAAGTGTGACTCATTTGGACTTATCTAATTTAGATTTATGTAAAAGAGTGATTCCTGCAACAGTATTTTACACTTATTTATTTGTTTATTTATTCATTTTTTTTAACCTGCAATAATCATGCAACCTCTGTTTTAAAGATACAAGTAATTTTTTGGAAGTAAATTCATGTCAAATTGAGAAATGTGAATGTGCATGAAGCTTCTGAAAAGTGTCAGATGAGGAATGAATTTGTCATTGGTCTTTTAGGAGTTAATTGTAAATTGTAAATGAAAACATACTGTAACTTTCAGAAAAAGACCATCTATTGAAACTAAGCTGCAAAAAACTGTCTCTTTCTGATCTTCCAGTCACATTTGTTGCAGTCTTCAGGAAATTCAGGACAGAAGAAAGAAAGATGTATGGGTTTGGGACAATATAATGGTGAGTAAATGAGTTTTTTTATTTTTGGTGACTTGTCCCTTTTAAATTAAGAACAAAATAGGTATTTTTCAATAGATAATGCTGATTCAAATATTAAGTAATTAGAAACAAAAAAAGACATACTTCACATACCTCAGCTCTCCTGACATCTCTCTATTTTCTTTGTTTGTGCTCTCTGTTATATTACTGCCGACTATCATTTGCAAAGTGTTGTCTGGCATTTGTGCTTTTCTCTATTGGCTTTGCATGCTTGGCTAGCTGCGCTTGAACCTCTCAGCAGAAGAGACCTAGGCCTTTTTTAATAAGGTCCCTCATGAGAAATCTTCCTCATCTGAGCAGGAGCATGTCTAGAGGGCAGTTAAAGAAGAGAAATAGAAGAGGTAACAGAAATAAAAAGATGAGGAGATATAGACAGAAAGGAGGAGAGACTGATGAGGGAAGGGGAAGAACGTGATGCGTGATTGAGTTTGTGCAGTCTGCCTCTATGAGAGGTGAGAGCTGCTCTATCAGGGGACAGGAAAAGGCATTCAGAGTGTGACATGTTTGTCACGGTGGGCGACATTGGCATCTGTCACGCAACCTTTGGCAACATTTGCAATAACCCTCTCCGTTCCAGAGAGTACGAGACAAAAAGAGACTTGCAGAGTGCTGCAGTCGTAGTGCGCAAGCTCAAGGGCTGCAGTGCTCACGGGGACACAGGTCTGAATCCACCCTGTCCTTTCTGAATAAATCCATCCATAAAGCCTCAAAATTTCAAAATAAATAAATAATAAATGTTAGAGTAAAAAAGAGATCCCTTGCTTTTGTATTTCCCAGTTCTATGGTATTCACATTTGGCACTTTGTGTTCCTGAATAGGACAAAAGAATCGAAATGATCCGTTTCCTTCCTAATTCATGGAAATGGAGAGGGGGAGGAGGGCTCCTATCAGGAGGGAGACATGGAGCGCTGGTCAGTATATCAGGGAGTTTTAATTAACAGCTCAGTGATGAGGATTGAAACAGCCCTCATGTCGTTTACCACTCTACGGGACCGGATCAAACCAAACTCACTGCAGCGAGGTTGAATTGGTAAGTCCGAGAGTGTTCGAGTGTTCAGAATGTACCATCATGAAACTGAATATATTGGTTATAATCATGAGACATTGCCCATGTCTGTTTTATTGTTGTTGTTGTTATGAACCAGTATAAACAAATAAAAACTACAACTAGTGTAACCATAAATAAGTAATGATATTATTATCATCAATAATAATTGTTAGTGATATTATTATTATGACTATAGCTGTAGTTTTAATTTGTTATTATTATTATTATTATTATTTTCATAATAATCATAGTACGAGCAAATAAAACTACAATTAGTGTACCATAAGTAATAATAACAATAACAATAGGAATCAAATTTTGTTTGTTTATATTAGTATTAGTATTAGTATTAGTATTATTTGTGCAGCACTTTGGTCAACTTTGGATGTTTTAAATGTGCTTTATAAGTAAATATAGTATTATATTGTAATTATATATTTATAATAATCAGTGTGAAGAACAAAACTGCATATTAATATGAATAAAAATAGGACTTTAGTAGTAGTTTTATTTGTTCATATTACTGTTATTAATAGTGTTATTAAAAAAGGAAAAATAACATTGCAAAATTATTTTTAAGTCTTAAACCTGACTGAAAAAGGTAAAAAAATCATTTTTTTTCTTAATCTTTCTTGAAGTATTGCTAATTCTCATTGTAGTACACTTTTCTGTGTCCATTCATCCTGAATAGTTTAAAAAGTAAATAACGCCACCTCCCTTGACATCTCGTTGCTCATGCTCTCTCTCTCTCTCTGATGAGCAGCTCCACTCAGCCATCTATAAAGACTGGCACTGAAATCAGCTGCATTTGCATATGGTAATTATTCTGCGGATCAGGCTACCTTTATTACTACCACAGAAATCTACTGTCAGCAGACAAGCATACATCACTGCATCGAGGACATACAGTAATTGTATATCTACATTAGTGCATGGTCCAGAAGAGAAAGATGGAAGGAGACACATGCACTCATACTTACAGTTCATTGTAATACATTATTGTAATGCACCTGTTTATTTTTTTATTGGGACATAGTGCCACTAGAATTATTGTATTCCTGAATGCAATCTTCAAATACCTGTCATTAAGAGGAGCTGCATTTGTGTGTCCTTTCTGTACATTTATTAAGCAAGAGTATTTAAGAAGCTGTGATATGTTGTGAATAGTCAATGGCATGCAACCCCTTCAGTCATGAATATTTTCACAGTAGAGCACAGTAGGGTCTTATTGCTTTTATAAAACCTTTACTAGAATATAAAAATTTGGACACAAATTTTACCAAAAACTCTGCAAGAATAGTTCACAAAAAATGAAAAATTGCTGAAAACTTACCCTCTGGCCATCCATGATGTTGATGTGAGCCATCCAAGATGTAATTTTTCTTTTCTTCATCAGAACAGATTTTGAGAAATGTAGCATTAGGTTCACCAATAGATCCTCTGCAGTGAATGGGTGCCGTCAGAATGAAAGTCCAAAGAGCTGATAAAAACTTCACAATAACTCGCAAGTAAACCACACGACACTAGTCCATCAGTTAACATTGTAAATCGAAATGCTGCATGTTTTTAATATACAAATTCATCATTAATATGTTATTAACTTTAAACCATTGCTTCAGTCTAAAATACAGAGTCTGCTATCCATAATATATATTTTTTCTCCAATGAAAAAGTAATCTTGTCTTAATTTAAGAGAGAAATATGCACAGATAAAGCATCTTTTACAAGTGAAAACAGTCTAAAATGATTCTAAACAAATATGTTGGTGGATTTTGATGTTGGTTGACTCAAGTGAAATAATGCAAAATTTTTCCAAATCTGTTCTGATGAAAAAACGAACTCATTTACATCTTGGATGTCTTAAGGGTGAGTTTTTGGATGAACAATTCCTTTAAATAACTGACCATCAGACTGTTTACACCAGTGCAACGATGTGTTCAAACACACAACAGTGCATTTCTATGAACTGTTCATTGTGCATATATCACACACACACACATACATACAAAAGGATGTAGTTTGCAGTCATTGTCACTAATGGTGTTTGCTGTGTGTGCCCCGGAGATGGTCTGATCATTTACTGACAACATCATTATCTGGAGCTTATTGATCCTGTCATACTGCTGGGAACAATAGCACACACACACACACACACACACACACACACACACACACACACAGTCACTGCTTCGCTTTAATTAATAATTAAAGCGACACTGTTCATTTCTGAAATTGTCAGTAAACATCTTGCTCATGTATTTATTGTCATCAGTGTTAAACACAATCATTACAGACATTCAAACTGAGACGCAATATTGTACATTCTGTGATTTATATTGTGAAATCTGTCAATATCAGCAAAAGTCAGGTTGTCTGCACTGTTGTGTGACCGTCATATCACTGGCCTGCGGTGACTATCCATTCAAGTTTCATGCAATGAAAGTGTTTGTCAGAAAGCATCATTTAGACAAAGCCGTTTCATAGATTTTTTGTTTTGTCATGTTGTCGGTGTCATTTGAGGCTTCAATAATAATTTAATATAATGAAAGTTCAATTTATGTGAGGCATAATGTACAGTCCTTCGGTTGTTATTATTACAAAATAAACCCAGACATGGTGATCAGAGCCATGCAATACTCACATGTCATTCATTATTCACTGAGAAGACACAACATTATTGTGGCAGACGAGTAAGAAATTGAATAGACGAAAAGTGTTAAAAATCAATATATTGTTGGCATCCTAAAATGCCCCAAGTTAAGAAGTTGTGTGTTTGTGTGTGGTTTAGGAAGGTGCGTTGCCTGTAATATGTTGTCTGAAGATTAGTGGGATTAAATTATATGATGATTTTTTATATATATATAATTGTACAAAATGAACCATTACATGTAGTTCTAACATTAAATAGTCAGAATAAATAATTATAATGGTTATTAGTTAAGACTGTAGCTCAGTGATTCCCTTAAGATTTTATGCATTTATTCATTTAGCAGCATATTATATGCAACATATTATAATATGAGCAGCAGCGTAACAGCTGTTTGGTTTTCAGCACGTAAAGGAGGCACACATGCACTCGTCACCAGGGTAACGCCTCACTGGACTTATTATGGGATTGCGTTGCTTTAGAGTCTGCCCTGAGTCCTATATTGCCTCAGCATTGTCGCTTGAAACCTGCGCTCATGGGACTTCAGTCCAGCAGTCTTACTATTAATACACACCGGAGAGTTTTCCTAACATTCATTTACTTTCTCTGTCTCATTCTGTCTATTCCACGTAGACTAGCATTTGTAGGATTGAGATGCTTTCTATCTTGCTACTATGAATATATTCTCCTATATTTGTATTCTGCTCTGTCTGCTATCACTGTAACACATTTTTAGTAATTTTATTGGAAAGATAATGTAAATGTACTTAATTTAAAAACCTGTTAATTGGTTAACGGTAAAACAATTTTATATTTAACAAGTGAATACATATTGTGAAGCTGTAAATTATTAGGCACCAAATTAAATGTGATGCGTAAGACTTTTCTTGGTTATGTTTCTTGCTTTTATCACATATGTACATTTGGGATACATGTACATTATTGTTAAAAAGTTTGCGGTCGGTAGATTTTTCAAAAGAAGTCTCATATTCTCGTCAATGCTGCATTTATTATATAAAAATACAGTTAAAACGATGTTGTGAAATATTATTAATGTTCATAAAATAACTGTCATATGATCCTTCAGAAATCATTCTAATATGCTGATTTGAAGCTCAAGAAACATTTCTTTTTTATTACCAGTGTTGAAAACAGTTGTGCTGCTTAATATTTTTATGGAAACCACGATACTTTTTTGCAGGATTTTTTGATGAATAGAAAGTTCAAAAGAACAGCATTTATTGGAAATCGAAAGACCAGTTTTGATCAAATTTATAATGCATCATTTATGGGGGTATCAGTTTATCAGTATATTTAAAATGACAAAGCAGGTAGTTCAAGTAGGTTGGTAAATTAACATTATATAAATTAAATAACAAAAAATATGCCTAAAACATTGTCAGTGCATTTTTACAGTGTGCAGTCTCTCATCATCTCTCTTCACTTTCTGTCCCATGTTTTTTATTTTTATTTTTTTATTAGATCTGTCCTCTTGTTCATTTGCACACTCCCATTCATGCTCCCTCTATCCTCTTTTCTTGCACTCCATTTGTTCTTGGTTCTCTCTCTCGTTCTCTTTCTCTCTCCTCTAAATGGGAGAGAGGAGAGCTCATGGCCTATATAGAAATCCCAGTGGGAGTGTATGAATCGCAGATCCTCTCTGAGTAGCTGTTTTGTCATGTTTTATATCATTCAACTAATAAAAGGCAACTCTGTTTACTAACGACTCGGCGTCCCATAAGAGCATTGTTCTGAATGTACTGCAAACAGTTGTTTGCTTCAGAACATGTTCTCTCTTTCCCCCGATTTCCCCTTCTTTGCGCAATTTGCAGTCACGCTCTCTTTCTTTGTCTCGCTCTCTGATTTTCTCTCTCTTTAAAGTGCAGTACTGAGATAAAGTGTAATTGAAGAGTACTGAGCTACCATCCTGCCAGATGAGGAGATTTGGCTCTGGAGAAAGAGATCTTTAGAAACATGCTCGCTTTTGCAGTGGAATTATCTTGTCCTTTTGTATGAACAACTGTTGTGTGAGTTTTACGCCGTTTCCTGATTGGCCGGCCTTTCGGTCCTCCAGGGCATGGTCAAGATCCGCTTTCTGAAATGGGCTATGATGTTCTTTGCCCTACAGACTACATTCATATGACACGTCTGATTATTTGCAATGCAACAAACCAAAGTGAAACCTTTCTGAAAGACGTTAAACAATATTCCGTCATTCCCAGAGGAAAATTGTCTTGCTCTTTCATGGCTGAGGAGATGTAATGGAGTTTTCAGTTATGTTTCCTTTAAGCTTGCACTTTGTTTCAGATGTTTCTCCTATTGTAAATATTTTGATATACTGTATGTACACTACCATTTAAATGTTTGGGGTCAGTAAGAATTTTTTAATCAGCAAAGATGAATTAAATTGATCAAAACGTCATTAAAGGCATTTATAATGTTATAAAAGGCTTTCCTGTAGCTCAAATGGTAGAGCATGGCGCTAGCAACGCCAAGATCATGGGTTCGATTCCCAGGGAAAGCAAGAGCTGATAAAATGTAAAACTGTAACTTTAATGCAATGTAAGTCGCTTTGGATAAAAGCGTCTGCTAAATGTAAATGTAAATGTTATAAAAGACTGTTCTTTGAGTTTTCTGTTCATAAAAGAATCCTAAAAAATTTAACAGTTTCCACAAAAATCATCGTTAATAAGAAATGTTTCTTGAGCAGCAAATCAGCATTTTAGAATGATTTCTGAAGGATCACGTGACACTAAAGACAAGAGTAATGATGCTGAAAATTCAGCTTTGCCATCACAGAAATAAATTACATTTTAAATTACATTTTAAAAAATAGATATTTTAAGTTTTAATAATATTTTACAATATTACTGTTTTTACTTTATTTTGATGAAATAAATGCAGCCTTGGTGAGCATAAGACACTTCTTTCAAATCTTAAAAAAAATATTACTGACCCTAAACATTTGAATAATATTTTTATATTGGTATAGCACATATAAAAAGCCAGTGCTGGTAAATAATATACTCTGAACTTTAAATAGCATCAAGTGTGCTGATTTTACTTGGATACTCACAATAGTGCAAATCAAAATTATTTTATTTTCCACTTGTTGACTTTGGCACTTTTTGCACTTAAAAAAAGTTGTATTCAATTTGATATTTTCTATGGATATCCTGTTCAGGCTTTTTCTTTCCATGAATTAGGAGTCTATGAGATTGAATTGCTGGTTATGAGAGTCTATTGAGATATTAAGCGAAGTGTGGTTCTGTCGCAGTGATTCAGCATTGAATTGCTTGAACAGCTCTGTCCTCCTCAAAATTCAAGAGAATTTACTTCAGGACACAGAGAGATAGACAAAAAGCAAGAGACGAGAGGAGAAAGAGGGAGAGTTTAGATGCAACCCGATCAATACGTCAGTCAAAGGCAGCTTTGATTGATTTTTTTTTTGTGAGCACTAAAATGTGAGGGAATGCATACAAGAGCACAAATACAAGGCAGAATTTCTCAGAACCTCAAATGCCCTCCTAATCCACTTGACCCGACACCGACTGCGCTGAGAAAATCTCGCAAGACCCATAAAAAAGAAAAGTCTCTGGAAACACTGTTTCCACACCTGTCCCCGTTTCCATTCAAACCAGGTGTGGGATAAAATTGGTGCTTCTCTGTCCAAGTGACCCTGAGCTTCTCTCCTGTCTCAGCGGCGGTTTTAAAGAGAGCTCCGAGAGCTTTATTGCTAAGTGGGCCTCGCCACACTATAGTGGCCGGTGACTGTGTTTAACAGGACCATTAAGAACAGACAGACCGATCAATACGGTGAGGGAACAGGAGAGAAAGGAGATGTGTAGTTAGTGCATGACTGTCCCGAAGTGTCGGCAAATCTTAAACACACCGATCCCTCTCTCATCCTATTTTTCTTTAATATACCTGACTCTGCTACAATTAAACCCAACCCTCTCAGGGCATAATGCGCACTGACCGTAAAACTGAACATGCCAACATTTCTTTAGGTTTGATTTGCAACCAGACATATCTTATATCACCTTATAAATGCAGACAATTCCTTCCCAATTAGGGATAGTGTGCTTTAAACAATCTGAATTGAGTTGGATTTATAGCCATTTGTGTCTGTGCATTTATCTCAAATCAAATCATTGATCAATTCACGTATATATAGCTAAAATCAAATATGGTGACGCATCAATAACACTGGTTCCATAACGTCATGATATTAATTAATGTAACATGCAAGAACCAATGAGGTTTGATGTGGCTGATGTCATATGCTGCCTTCAAGCCATATCGTAATTACCGTAATTTTGAGATGACAACACGTGACGTTCTACTCGGAGCTGTTGACGTCCTCGAACTCGGAATTATGCTTTTCTATGGCAACACTATCAACACCTAAACAGAGCCTGCGGTGGTCAGGTGGTACAGCGGTCACGAGGTACAAGTCGTAGCTCTCAGAAAACTCCCAGTTCACAAGTTGTAATTACGAGTTCTACGAGGACGTGAACGCTTTTTACAAGTTGGTATCTCGTAATTACGGGAATTCCGATATGGCGTGAACGCACCTATATTATTTGGATCTGATTACAGATCCTTGATATAAGGAAACGGTTCTTATGGTGGAGTGGATTATTAATCTAGTTTTGTTTTGCATTTTGAGTTATTGTACTGTCACTGTTTTTGTAAGGACATTAAAAGAAATGGTCGAGACCCCAAGAAATGACTTGACAAGTGCAGTTTTCTTTCTTGTGATGACACATTTCCTGTTGAAACAGGAAGTTTACATATTTAAAGTCGCAAGTGGAAGATCTTTGCTTCTGTATTGTGACATCCGTGTAAAATGGTATATCGAAAATTATAGGGTGGAGATTTGGTTATATATATCAGTTGTTGATTGGATGGAGGCAGATATCAATGCAAGCTTGCAGTCAACTGTAAGAAAGGAGACAGGTTTAAGCAGACTAAATGATTGTAAAAAAGTCTGGCATTAATCACCAGTGAGAAGACATTTTTATTATGAATTACATGGTCTACTTTTGATTAGCTTGTGCAATGTGTTTTAGTCTGATTTTCCCAAAAGAGAAATACTTAAAAAGACTATAAAATACTTCTTGGGGTCCCAGTCCGAAGTCATTTTTTACTGACAAGAACTGCCTTTTCTTCAGTAGAAGCGTTCGAAACTCTCTACATAGTGTTTTTAGATGCTACAGACTTCACCAGCACTACTGCGAGCATTTGTGTGTGTGCGAAAAAGCCCAGGAAAGTGTGTGCCTGCCTGTTTGACTGTTTACGTGGAGCGGTAGAGCTGATATATTTATTTCTATCTCTCTTGCTTCCTCAGAGGGTGGTGTATGAAGCTGTGTTTGCCTGCGGCAGATCCCCCTGGCAGTCTCTGAGAGCTGCCATCTTCTTCTGCCAGCCCTCCATTAGGCCTGTAAGGTGTGTCAGTCAGCGCTCGTACACAGGGGCTTATGGGAAGACTGCGGGGAAGTGAGGAGTGAACGTTAACTTGTAGCACGCACACATACGACTCACCCACACATGCCGGCGTGTGTCAAATTAGGACAAGCAGGGGACAATTAAAATCTCTGTCTCTTACACACTCCCTCACACAAACACATATACACAAAGTTGGCTGTGGATGCAGTTGTCTCAGACCTCTTCCTCTTGTCTTCTTGTCTCTTTCTCCAGGTGATTATGTGTACTGACTACTGCAGCTCTACAGTAACACACTGTCCTAACCAGGCACGATCAGCCGCGTTTCTAGACTGTTTACAGTGGGTGGCCACTGTGAAGAGTGTATGATGTGTCAAACTAGGTTTATAAAATATTTCACTGAAAGCATATGTCAACAATAAGAGTTCAGTATAGATGCTTATATGCGTAAAATATGCATTCTGCAGATTTTTTTATTTTTTTAATAAAAGGTGACTTACATTGTATTCAAGGCATACATTTTAGCAGTGGTATTTTAATATTATTTATATACTATTGTAGTATTTTTTAATATTTGAATTAGCTTTTTTTAGTTTTTCATTAAATGTTTTGTAATTTTGATTTGTGCTTTTGTCATTTTTATTATTAACTGTATTTTTATTTCAGTTTTAGTTTCAGTAATATTAGTACCTGTACTTCAACTTGAACTTTTTAATCCAATTATTTGCCAAGCAAAATGTTTTCCTTTTTTTCATCCAATATTTATATTTTATTCCACTTTTTTCAGTTACCGAAAACTATTTTTAATAACTTTAGTTTTAGTTAACATTAATAACATTGTCTAGTAATCAAATCTATGACTTTGGTCTATGATTCCTTGTTTGAACTACAATAGTAATAAGAGTAATAAACTCAGCAATTATAGCGCCAACATCTGAAGTGAACTGCACAACTTCACCTGAGTTTGAGAACAATAACATTATTCAGCCAAATTCTGCCAGAGTCTGCTTACTCTACTTAAAAACACTTGCTGCCTTACAAACAGGGAAAAAGAGACAGTGTGCTGCCTCTGAAAAGTGGCTTACACCTGTGAGTTTGCTGAAAAGAAAAATCTCTATGTCATCTCTCAGCAGGATATGTGCAGTTCAGCTAATCATATTAGCTTGAAGAAAACATGCAATAGTTTGTTGAAGTTCATTTTAAAGGAGTTTGTATTGTACCAAGTGGCCTAGACTAATTTTTGTGTAAAGGGCTAGTTCAATGTAAATTCCAATGTCTTTCCAAACCTGTATGACTTTCTTCCATAGAACACAAAAGAAGATGTTTAGAGGAATGTTCATGCTGCTCTTTTTTGACAGTGACGGTGAATGCTGACCAAAAGCTTTCAAGCTCTAAAAAGGTCAAAATAAAAGTTGTTTCTTTGTGTGAAAATAATACATTTGTGTGTAAATTACATTTAATATATATTAAAATAAAAAACAGTTATTTTACATTGTAATGTCTTAACATCTACACCTACCCCAGCCCTAAACCTACCCCTTACAGTAATGCAGATGCATTAAATATTGTTGTTCAGCGTGAGAAAAAGGACGAAATATTGATGTGCGCATGCGCAGTAAGCCCCGGTAGGAAAATCTGACGGGTAGGATAAAATGTCAGGACACCATAATTCACTGACAAGCTACGCAATACCACGTTCAATATCACAGGAGATTCATCTGCGATTCTGAGCGCGAATTGCGTAGCTTGTCGGTGAACTACGGCTCTGTGTATTAAATGCCGCTCCATTTGAAAACAGGTGATGGAGATTTAGCGCTAATCACAGAACCGGCTTTACTAACTAGATGCGCATGACTATCGCATGCAAAATATCGTGCAGCCCTACTCTGAATTGTCAAAACACCTCTCAAAATGCTTGCTACAGATGCGAAAAACGCAGAAAATCGAACCAGATCCAATTTTTTTTATGACGGATGAAAGTTTCTGAGGCAGTGTGTAAACGTGATTGACATAACGTGAGGTCGTATTTATTTTTTAACATGTGAAAATTTCGGATGAGAATTTCAGACTCAGTGTGCAATGGCCTTTAGTCAGCATGAGAGACCCAAAACTCTACAATGAAAATGTAGATCTGTAAGTATATCTCTAAAAACAAAATATATATCTCGTGAAGGAGTGTGATATGGTGTTTTAGAACAGTGGTTCTCAAACTTCTTACCACCAAGTACCACCTCAGAAAATATTTGGCTTTCAAGTACCACCATTATGACCAACATTAAAATGCAGTAGCACTATGCACAGTTAAAAAAATAAAATAAAAAATAAAACGAGTCAGTTTTATTCCTAATAAGAATATTTATTATTGTCAGCCTCTTAAAACATTGTAAATACACAGTTTGAACATTAACACTGCACTGTGCTTACTTCCAGGTAAATAAAAAAAACTTAATTAAATTAAAATATATTGTACCTAATAGTGAAATAAAAACTGTACTGTACTTAAATGTAAAAAAACTGTACTTAAATAAAGATTAAATGAAAATGTATCGTACTTAACATTTAGTACAGTAACTTACAGTTTTTATTTAACTTTTAAGTAGCTACAATACATTTTCATTTAATCTTTAAGTACAGTACAGTTTTTATTTAACTTTTAAATAAAAAAGTACTTGATTAAAAAAAATAAAAAATGAACAGGTTGTATGTGTAGCTGCAAGTAACAACAATCAGGCCATGTGTCCACCAAAGCCAGCTGAAAACGCCCAGCTGTGAGCGCTTGAGAGGGCAGCGTATTTTTGTTTTTTTCAGTTGAGACGCTGTGATTGCTATGATATGGAATATCCGCTGAAGTAATATGGCAGACGCATTACGAATGAAATGTTTCTCCAAGCATTATTTTTCATAACAATATTATGGTACTCCGGCAATTCCATCTGGTAAAGACATAAATACTCGGAGACAAGCAATATAGAGCTGATCAAATGTAAAACTGTAACTTGAATGCAATGTAAGTCGCTTTGGATAAAAGCGTCTGCTAAATGCATAAATGTAAATGTATTAACTTCTCCATTGTTGTTCGGTCGTAGTACAAGCAGGGTACTCCACTGTGATTGGTTAGCTGACTAAAAAGTGACAGTGATGAGTGCTAAGTTTTACCCAAAGTTGAACATTCTTCAACTCTCGGCGCTGAGAAAAAAATGCCCGAGTGCTCAGCATGAAAAAGACGCTCTCATTTAAAACAATTAAAAAAATGTGTTAGTCTCGGGAAGAAAAAAAACGCTTTGGTGGACACGCGGCCTAATTTATATTTAATTCAGAGATTCCTCTGCGTACCACTAGAGGAAGCTCACGTACCACTAGTGGTACGCGTACCACACTTTGAGAACCACTGTTTTAGAATATGCGGAAGTGCAAATGAGAATTGAGAGCCCGTTTTTCAGTGAACACCTTATTTTCCAGTCTGTACATACAGGTTTGGAATGTCATGAAGGTGGGTAAATGATTATATTTAAATGAGTATTTTCATTACTATATAAACTGTCCCTTTAAAACAGTGGACTCAGCAGTAAAACTTAAAATGTGAAACTATTTTGATTAGTTTTTCCCCCTGAAGTATGTGTGGGTGGTCTAAATGTGTGCAGTACTTGTTTGCCATTACTATTTGAGAGCCAGTACATCAGGAGTCAAGCATAATAATGCATACGAGTTTCAAATCAAAAACTTTTGAATCCTCTTCACACATTTATAGCATTTCTACAGTCTCAACACTCAAACTCTTGACAGATCTCACTCTGTCTCCATCTGTGTCTCTCTCAGTCTCTTTTGCTCTCTTTCCCTGCGGAGGAGGGCTGCCACATCTCTCCTCTCTCTTGTTCTTCACTGTTGTCCATGGATGTGGGGGCAGTACAGTATCAGATAACTTTATCCTGGGCCAGTGCCAGTATTTTGCGCACGCAAATGTGCACACATACACACACACCAGCTGTGTGGGTGACTCGGCTCCCAGGCAGGAGGTCAGGTAGTCCTTTGCATTGCATGCTGGGAGTGTAGGAGTGTGTGGGTGTGTGACAAGTTATTTCAGCTTTTGTTTAAAAACATGTGCAACAGTTTTGCTAAATGTCCAAAATGAGTCGCGCAGGAGTAGCTGTGGACTGTCTTCAAGTTGAGCGACTCAACTTTGTGTTGAGTTATTATGCTTCTTTTTATATTGTCTATTCGGCAGGATGAAGAAAAGACAAGATGAAGACTAAGTGCATTCAGTTTGAACCGACCGCTCTGTCAGATAGCTTAAGTTCTTCATGAAGTTTTTGTAATAATCCTTCACACAGGACTATCACGCTGATATATGACTTCCATTTCATTCACAACATGAGTCCCGTTGGTCACACGAGGTTCATACGGCATCGTCAGCTTTGCTTTTAATTATCGAAACCTCGCCTGATCCTGCTGTTCACATCTCCCTAAATATTGATTTGTCTGTGGAGCACAGCTAAATCAGTCAGCGCATTCAAAGCACTGATTGTGGGTGGTAAAAAATGAGACAAAAAAGGAAAAAAAAAAATTAAGAATTGATTCCGTTACCATAACAACCATCTCTACAAAAATGCCTTTGGCCCTCAGGTCAGGTTTGGATGGGGGTTCGGACAGCTCGTGGAGAACAGGTTGATTTCGCTCAGCCTTGCCCAAAGCGATGTCACTTCTTTGAGTGCAAGGATGATAGTTTGAATTTTTAAGTTATATTTATTTTATTTTAATTGTGTTTATAAAGCGTCTTTCAATTTACACACACACACACACACACACAAACAGATATATATATATTGTACTTTTGAAAATTAATTGGTCACACCACAGGACTAACTATTAAAGTGTGCATTAAATTGTGCAAATCTGAAAAAAATTTGAATGAAAAACCAAGTCGACATGAAATTAAAATTGATCAGTGCATTTTATATTTCAACTAGTGCTGTCAATCAATTAAAAAATTGAATTGCGTTAATCACAGTCATGGACTGTGATTAATCATGATTAATCACAAATTTAAAATACTAGGATTTACCTGTAAATGTGTTGAACTAAAGAAATGCATGACAAACTAGTTTAAGGAAACATAACCTTTCACACCTCCGCCAGGTATGAGACATAATCCTTATTATTCAGCCATTATCAGAAGAACTGGACCTGTTCTGCAGGTGCATTAGAGCTAACATTAGCATCATGCTCCACAAGACAATTTATGAGATTAATAGTACACTTTTACTCAGAACTCACTTCAAACCACCATTGAGTGTTTGTAATAACTTCCTTTTGCGATCACATGTGGAATTTGGTCGTTTACTGTTGTTAAAATATGTTTTTATAGCCTTTTATATCGCTGCAAAAATTAGCATTTCAGATGTAAGTTACATATTCATCTCAAGAAAATCACATAGAAACCATATCCTATCGTAATCGTGTGTTTATTATCTTATATAATCTATAGTGGCTGTTGTCATGTTTATTTCTGCTGTGTTGTATGTTCTGGCTGAAACTCACGTTGTTTGTGATGTTACAAGCGCCTCTCCGTTCTGAAGTTGCCAGGTGTACATTTCAAGTATGATAAACATTAGTACAAGGATCTATTTTAATTTTTAGTTGTCTATATACACTTTGGGCGGCCGCGGTAGATTATAAAAGTAGCCCAAAAAACCGCAACCCTCGGCTCTATAATTTTTCCCACGACTGTATTTTCAAAATAACCCACTTGTGTGCAGCCGCTACCCTGGCAACACTGTTCGCTGTACCCTCATCACACGCTGATAGATAACCTTCCACGCTGTGATGACGGGAAGAAGTTGGGGTCAAACCTTATCAAACGATTCATTTGCGTAAAAAAAATATTAACGCGTTAAAATTTTTAGATTAATCACATGCGTTAACGCGTTTAAGTTGACACCCCTAATTTCAACCAAAAAAACATGTTTGTCAGATGATTTCAACTAGATCTTGCAGGCTATTAGTTATTGGCAAATTGCTATTTAGAGATTGTTTTTGGCTTCTTTTGCAGGTTATGCACCCAAATTTAAAAAAACTTAACCTTTCGGATACCTCGAGATGTTCTCGATGGTAAACTTGACCTTCATGTCCTGGTCAAAAAGCTTCTTCAAAAATGTGTGTGGACACAATTCATAGCAACCTTGCATTAAGGTCTTGCTCCAGTTTAAGTAACTTTTTATGATCCAAAAAAATCCAAACTGACAAAATCTGACAAACTGTTTGCGTGTGTGTGGGCCTCAGGATGACTAAAATATATTTAAATTAATACATTTTTAGTATTATTATAATTAAACAATCTAGCTCTTATTTAAATTGAAATGCAGGAAAAAAATATAAGAAGCAAGATACGTATAGACTCATATAGAATCATATTTCTTTTTTCAAGATCACACAGTTGTTGAAACCTCTGAAATCATGAGGTTTCACTAAAGTGTGATCATTACTTTAATGCAAAAACACTCCTGGTTTCTGTTCATTAAAAAAACAATAAGCAGCAATTTAATAATTACAGCAGAAATACTACAAATATCTATGCTATATAGAGGGCCCTTGAATGTTGTGTTGGACAGAGCCAGAAGTCAAAAAGTTTGAGAACGACTGATCTAAAAAATGTTCCTCTTCGATAATATACATTTTATTTTAAAATCAAACGTTGTCAGAACTTTTCTTGACTGAAATAGAACTGAAAACACTGAAAAAAAAACTTACCAGCTCACAGTAATGGCAACAGTAGCACGATTTTATTAAGCCCATAATATGGTGACTCGAGGCCATCGCTACCTCAGCCCTGTCTGTCTGAGGGTCGCCGTGGCAACTGGGGCTAGACAATACCTCAAACTGCTCCTGACTGCCACCTGATGGCTGGGCCAAACACCTTCCTTTACTAGATTAATCATTGTGCGTTTAACAAAGGGAGCACATTGTTACAGCAGCGGCTGCAGTTCAAGAACATGACAGTTCTACAAAGTGGCCTTTGTTAGAGGAGCCGCAGTTGGTTCAAGCATCCAAAAAATAACAGATGGATTCAACTTTTTGAGCCTTGGGCACCAAACACGTCCCATTAATTTCTGTCCTTCTATCACAAACACATAAAAAAAGCCTGCAGCTGTCCTACTCTCCCAAACTCCATGTGTTGCTCTGGATTCATATGCTCTTTCTGTCTGTCTCTTTAGGCCTTCTGGACATGTCTCTGTCTTCACTGAGGGACTTGCAGTAGCATGAAAGGAGAAGCTGTCTCGCAGTTCTTGATGGCTGTACACTAATTGCTGACCCTAACAGGTCCAATTAGAAGCTACACGCGCCCCGCGCAGGCCCAGGGGACTACACATCCCAGCATGCCGAGCACTGACACTTTCAGAGTGACATGAACAAGACAGCAACCAGACGTGCGCTCTTTCTTCTTTTTCCCACCAAGCTTTCTCCATCGTAAGTCACAGGCTAGTTTGTGTGGGCTGAGAGGCAGATCCAAGTGACTTTTTATGGGCTGCAGATGCAGATCCAGTTGGAGCCTTTGGTATTTTACTATAAACAGAGATGATGAAATTACAGAGAATCAATAGTTTTCAAAAGTACATTTTTCAAAAGTACAAAAGTCAGTTTTATAGCTGTGTCGCTTCTGATTATAAAAAAAGAGCAGTTTAAAAGTGAAATAGCGATATAGGAATGCGAGGTAAGTTCTGGAACTATACACATTTGTATTTGCACCTTTAAAAATAATATAATGTTACAATATAATCCTGCTGGGTGGATATAATATAATATAATTTCTAGCTTGCAATAAATATAGCAGGAATAAAAAATCAAATGTTGTTAATATATTATGAATATATTACATTATATGTTTTCATTTAATGGTAAAAGTATATTATATTATATTATATTATTAACAGTGTAACAACAAATTGTATAGTACAAATTGTAACTTATGCACACACACATATATATATATAATATATATATATATATTCATAATCAGAATTGACAGATATAAAACCATCATGTAATTTCATCTTCTATCATGTGGTTAAATATTATATTACATTGTAAATAGACAGTTAATAACAAGTTATAATATAATATTGTAGAATTTTATATATATATGTAGAATATTAAATATAGAATCTACATTGTATTATTTATTTATTAATACTATTAAATTTATATAAATTTAAAACTTGAGATCAGTTTTTTCCTTATAATAGTGTCCTATATTATCCTATGTCATAATAAAATGTACTGTATTATCCTATATTATACCAGCACCTTGTAAACACAGCTTTGTTTTCTTGGATTTATAAAACCTGCGCACTGTGACTCTTAAGACCAAAGTACAGCTTGGTTTTTACATGTACACGAGGGTTCACATACAGTGAATGGTCCGCACCCGAGTGCGATTGCTGTATTCACACCTGCCCAAAAGATCCGCACCAAGGGGGGAAACAAACTTGAGTTCGATTCAATCGAACCTAACGAGACAGGTACACTCTTAATGACGCAAATTTCGTCACTAAAATAGTACGCACAACCTCCGATTTTTGTAATTGCACACACTTTGTACATGTAGGTCACATATGCACGTTGACTTGGTTTTGCACTAATCTGTTGTTCCACAAGGTGGCAGCACTGGCCCGGACTGTTGTTTCACAATAGAAAACAAAACTAAAGAGACGAAACAACAACAACATAACACCGGAGTAATGCCATGTCGACCACCTGCGTTCGCGCATGCTATCAAATGGAGTACACTTTGAAGGGCTATGCGTTCAACTGTACAAACGAAGTATGCTTTGGTCTTTAGAAGTAACATAGTAGTCAACCAATCACATTAAAGCTTGTAAGTTTGAGAAAGTGCTTGTTTTTTAGTGACATGCATCAGACAGTCAGTGAACGGGCTGCAGGCATGACGCTGATACTGGTTTGATGGAGCCATGCTGATGGACCTTTCCTGGTCCTGTCTATCTCCTGTGCTGATCTGGTGGTCTCTAGCAGCCCCATATGGATCCCATTATGTCTCAGCTCTGTCAGAGAGGAATTACAGGGCATCAGGCATGAGAACATGATGACCGTATCAAAACGTTGTCATGTCCTCTCCGCAGAGCTCTGATGTGGTACGCACACATGCTCTGACGTTGCCCTAGATTGCGGCATGGTCGCTGTCCACCCGATTCACAGGCAAATCAATAGCATTATGTCTTGTAGCCCTCACAATCTTTACATCATACACTCTTAAGAAAAAATTGTTCTAAATAGTACCATAAAAGGGTTCTTCGGCTTGTAACAATAGCAGAACCCTTTTTAGTGCTAATTAGAACCTTTTTTTATAGGGTTCCATACAGAACCATGCTTTGAAAATGCTATATAGGACCTTAATGGTGTTATAAATAACCTTTTTAATGATAGTTTTTCATTAATATTAGTATGTTAATATCATTAACATATATATGACATTATATGACAGTGTTCTAACAACAGTTATTAGTAGAATACATTAATGAATGACAATGGACATGATAAATGCTTAAAAAAGTAAAACAAAATAGAACATAAAATAGTGTATCGAAGACCAAGCTCCAGTAAAATATCTTCATAATCCTCTATGATGCCTTTAAGTTAATCATTATCTGTAATTTGGTGTGACTGAATGGCAGTTTCTCTCTGCAGATGATGAGGTTGTAGCATCTGAAATGCACAATAGAGTTTAGATATACAATGTGTCTCCTTTCATTTGTTTATGTGAAAACAATTGTTTATAAAGGCCAAAAGTAGTATGTGAGCACTTCACAATGTTATGTGAAGCTGGGTATGTTTATGCATAAACCCTAGTAATACAAATATCTAACAAAATGGATCATAAATTCAATATCTTTGTTACTTACTTAGTGAAGAAGAGGATAATATCCTTAACTGAATAGAGCTGGTCACATGTACATGTTCTCTTAAACTAAAAAGAGAAAAGACATAGAAAAACCAATTAGCATTTGAAAGTTATAATTTATAAACATTTTAAGAAAGAAACGATTTACCTGTTGAGAGTGTTGACAGTCTGTGTAGCTCCAGAAAATCAGTAATGATGCATCTTAGAGTGTAGCCTCGGTTAGGGTTTTACATTAAAACAACAACAACAACAATAACCACAACAGCAGCATGTTGTGTGAATTAAGTATGTTTTTATTGACATGCAAAATTGTCAGTGCTCATAACAACAGTTATTAGCTGAATACATTAATGAATGACAATTGACAATGAACATGAATAAATACATAAAGAAGTAAAACACAAAATAAGAACACAAAATAGATGTGATGAAAACCAAGTTTCAGTGAAACAATCACATTCCAATCACTATGATGCCTTTAAGTCCATTATTTTGGTGTGATTAAGTGGTGATTTTTCTCTGCAGATGATGAGGTTGTAGGATGTGATACATCTGAAATACACAATTGAGTTTAGAGTTACAGTGTGTCCATGTGTTTATGTAAAAACAATTATGTTTATGAAGGCCAAAAGCAAAAATGGACAGCATGTGAGCCCTTCACAATCTTAAAAGAAAAAAGTGATAAAAAGTCATGAGATAGTTTTAATATTTTTTTTTTTGTGACTGGGTATGTTTATACATAAACTCAAGTAATAATTTAAAAAGTCTAACAATATGAATTATAAATTCATTGTCTCTTTTACTTACTTAGTGAAGAAGAGGAGAGAAGTTTCCAAAGCTTAGCAGAGCTGCACACACTTAGGCTATATGTGACCAAAAAAAAAAAGATAAGAACATGTTTGTTTGGAAACCGGTTACAATTTTAAAGTTAAATTTGTATTTAAATTTAAGAATGGAATCATTTACCTGTTGAGAGTGTGTTGAAAGTCTGTGTAGTTGGATCACTGAACTCCAGAAAATCAGTAATTTAGTGCTTTGACAGTTACAGATCTGAAAAACAAAAGGGCGGGAACAAAGAACTCTAAACTCTAACAAAGAACCATTTCGGCATAAAAGGGTTCTTCAGAATGCTATGGTTCTAAATAAAACCATTACTGCATGTAAAGAACCTTTAAAGAACCATCTTTTTTTAGAGTGTAGACAAGTCCCCAGGGCCTGGAAATAAACAACTGCGATCAGAATAAAAGCGAGCCCAAAATTGTTCAAAGGAAATACTTTTAGAATAAGAAGAAGTTAGGTACAGAAACCATTTGTTTTCTATGCTAAAATCTAAAATGTAACTCTTTCATCATTTGAATTTGTACATTCATCTCGCTTTTCGTTCCTCACTTGAGCTCTAAGGCTCTTGAAAATTTCATTCAAAGAACATTGTTTGTTGATTGATTCTCAATATGGAAAATGAATCCGAAATCGTATAGATATTTTATTAGATGTGAGTATTTAATAGTTTAATCTTGAAATAACATAACTGATTGAGCTGTTGAAGCTCATGCGGTATTACATTATGTATAGATGATAAATCGCGCCGGCTATGTATTTTCCTCGGCAGTTAGAGGGAAAGACGTCGATGTTAGCGCACAAAAGAGAAAGAGTTGAGAGATCAGCCCCATTTTCTGCCATTTACAAACACCTTGTTTAGTTTCCCGTGTTTACCGAGTGCCTGCACGTTGATTCTCCTGACATTGACGCATCGCCCTGGAAAAAAAGAGAAAGAAGCGGAATAGATAAATAACACAACAGCGACACTGCTCCGTAATCCCTTTTGTTTCGCTGGATTTGTTCTCCTCATACGCTAAAGCAAACAATCCCCGTAAAAAAACTTGGCTTGGAACTTTCCCCCCTCGACAAGCCCCATCCCTTTACGCCCGTGTGTGAGAGAAAAAGATATTTAGTGACTTTGATATGTAAAGCTACAAAATCTTACCTGAGGCTACACAATCATCTCTCTTCCACAATCCAGTCAAATCAGGAGAGAGAGCGAGAACAAAAGAGATAGGATAGGACACCGAAGAGCAATGCAAATCTTGCTTTCTGATGAAAACAACAAAGAAGGGGGGAAAAAAGGAGTGAAAGGATGGATGAGGAGATTAAGGGGAAGACAAAACCCACATTTGGCCGCCACTGGATTCGAAACGCTGCTCTCTCGCGCAGCAACCCAGTCCGTCGTTCTGAGATGTAGATTTCCATTAGGACCCTGTTATTAAATGCAAAGGGTTAAAAGCGAGAGCTGTGAGGTGAAAGTGGACAATAGACTAAATGCTACATGCGCTCAGGGCAACACATCAGACTAATTTAACAGAAGCATGCCTCCGTGATGTAGAGGTCAGATCCGGAGAGTTGCGCGTCCTGAAGCCCATAATGCTTTTTTTTTTTTTAAATGAAACAGGCAGTGGAAAGAATGCCCGGCCATTTAAAACGCCTGACCCCAGACTTTAACACAGCACTTGTAAATTAGCCACACAGACAGCCTTAGCCGAAAGGTCACGAGCATGTTTTTCTGCTCCTCTTTCTTTGACATAATCTAAAACGGAGGGTCTGAAATTAGCTTTAACCTCCCGAATGACATGTTTATTTACATAACTGCTATGGACAGAGAGAGCGGCTCCACGCTAGATCAAAATCAACACATTGTTTTTGCCATGTCACGAGCAGTCGCCCAGTGACCATCTCTGAGTGGCCCGGGGATATTTGTTGTCAAGACGAGAGCTCGGCAAAGGGCTTCAAATAATCTAATCTGGTGCATCTAAGTGTGTTCTGTCCTAACGCGCCTCTGACCCCATTCTGTTCTCATGGATCCTGGCGGTGGGGGCCGAGGGGGGCTCATGCGCGGCGTGCTAATCCGCCGAGTCAATAGCAGCAGCGAGCGCTTGCGAATAATCTGGTGCCGCGGTGGTGGCACTATCGCGACTTGGCTTGACTCTAATGCCAGTGTCTCCTCAGGGGAAGGACTTTATTTCAGCATCGTTAAGGGAGGGCTTCGGAAAAACATTAGCGTCAAAGTGCGTGAGCTTTTATGGAACAGCACTGAGGAAGAGCGCGAGGAGAAAACCTGTCACAGCAGTTCTGGTCTCTGCGATCGCATGAGGGTGACCTGCGGTTTTAACTCTGTCAAGGCAAGAGTCTGGAGGTTTCCTGCATCCTTCTGCCTTTTGATAGCGCATGTGAAATGCAAGAATAAACGTGTCGGCTTGGCACACGATCCGTGTCCACTGGGCCTTTGCGAGATGACCTTTGCCTGGTGAATGTCGGACTGAGTTTTTAAGCATTATACGCATTAATTTGAGTGATTATTCATATTAGTGCATGTGCACAAGGTTTTGACTGTTAGTTTTTGTTTCCTTGAGGATGTCAAAGACCTTTTTGCTGGGCATGTACCTATTTTTTTTTTTTTTTTTTGAAGGAGGCCTCAGTGACAGTCTCGGTTCACTGAAATGTGCTTTTGGTACCCTATTTCTTTAATATTTAAAAAATGTTCAATGTTTTATTATTATTATTTTTTTTTTTTTTAAGTTAGTATTCAAAAATGTACAGGTTAACAAATCACATTTTTTGATGGGGGGGGGGGGGGGGATTTCAACCGGCATGTCATGTGAACAAAATCTTATCATTATTAAATTTGTAAAAATTAATAGAACATTTTTAATAAAATTAAATTTAACAAAATTTAATAAAATTTACTAAAATGTGTGTATGTATAATTAAATATCAATTAAGATTTATTAACATTATGTAGTGTTTCGACTTAAGATATTTATATTAAGATGTATTCATTCATTAATTTTTTTCAATGCACATATATTTAATATATATATAATATAATTGTGTGTGTATATATATATATATATATATATATATATAAACATTTATTTGTCAAGTTCAAGATCCACTTGGCTTACTAATTCAAGAGGGCACATGACACAGTTTGGAGGGTAGACTGTGTGTGTGTGCCCTCATGTGTGCGCTTTTTTTTTTCATACATGTAAAAGGCTTGCGTTTTCGAGTGATTGATTAGATGAGTGAGTAATGTGTGTGTGTGTGAGTGTGTGTTTAACAGTTAACACAGCAGGGAGTGGACAGAAGGGCCAAGTGTGACAGGTGGACAGGCATGATAAGGAGAGAGCGGTGCAGCCCAGCGATCAGCAGAAGCAGAGCCCAGGAGAATATCCAGCCAAAAGCAGCTAATAGCTGATACTCATCAGAGATAGAGCCGCTGAAGATTTCCTGTCTCTGTGGAATAGTCCGTTCATTCAGCTCCAGCCCAAATTCTCCTCCCTAAAAATGTACTGTATTTCATACAGTCGTGAAAAGATGTTGTTAATCAAGCTTTATACAAAAGGACAATTAATGTTGGGACTGAAGGAATGTGCAATGGTTAGTATAATTTACTGCTTATGCTTTGCCCCTGGTTAAATTGTATTTTTTTTGTGTGATATTCCCATACGCAGTATAAACTGTATGGTGTTTGTGACTGCCCATAGGATATCACAAATCACTAATTAAATCTCTTTCATTTCACTTTTGTTTATAGATCAGATGAAGAGTAAATCGAGACTTTCTGCTTTACAGATTTCACATCAGTGTCTCAGTGCAAACTCAGCAATGTTGTAACTGCAAGAACAAGGCATGGTTAGTATAGTTTTTACTTTCTCTGTGATCCATGTTAATTTTATGTTTAACTTTATGCTATTTTTCACTCTCTTTAATTTCTCAAATCTTTTTATTAGACAAGAATGAGATTAAATGAGAGATGAAATTGAGCCTTTCTGCTTCTCATGTTTTACAGATTTATCTTAGAGTTTCAAAAAAGATGTTTCAAACTGCTCACATTTGGTAAAAGAAAAGTGCACAATCAGAAGTGAGTAATTTCAATATGAACTCAGACATTACTCATTCAATTCAGAACAAAAAATATGTGCTATGCCATTTACCATCATTTTTATAGCTCTTTACTTTTACTGCATATCAACAATTGACTCATTTGTTTCTATTTTTGTTTCTTAAGGGACAAGAGCAACCCACTAAATGTGTATTTACACTGCTGAGCCCACACTTATAATTTTGTGAATTCAAGCGGCAGCCCTATGTGAGACCATTTCGTGTAACTAAGAAATTTTCAGGTATGGAAAGACGATTTTGATTGATATGTATTTACTTCGCCATCAAACGGATTGAATGAAGGATCAGATCGGAGCTTGTTTGTGTCGAGCCGAATGATGTTTACGGTACAGTATCGTTCGAGCTTAGTGATTTATCACAAACGTGGCAAACAGTGAGTCAGTCAGCAGTGTGGGTGGCAATGTGTCACCAACACACAGCGCCATCTGCTAGGAGTTTGTTCAACAAAGATCGATTGTGCTTCGAGACGCTCCCTCTCTCTGTCGGTTTCTATCCTGTGTTCGTTCTCTCACCTCCTCTCCTCTCCTTTCCTCTACTCCGCACAGAGGAGGACGTGCGATGCCAAAATAAGAACGAGATGTTGGAAGGCACCGAAGAGGAAAAATGATCGGTTTGTCCTCTCGTTGGGAGCGGTCCAAATCTGGAGCTTCATCTGAAAAGTTTGTTTTCGCAGTTGGTCATTGCTTGTAAAGCCCTTAAAACTTTACAAACGCACATATAACGTCAGCTCACGGTGGCCCCTAGGGGTCAATCGAGGCAAGTCGACATGTGACTTTCAAAAAGAGCTGTTTAACATACTAAAATACATCACTGTGCCCCACGAAAGGCTCAAGTACAAATGGTCAGATCTCAGGAGACGCAGCTTCGCTCTAAATGCTTCCTGCAGAAATCCAGATCTATGATACGTGTCGGCCATTATGTGAGACGTACGAGGTAAAATTGCTAATGTAAAATTGGTAATGTGATTAGAACGGTCCCTGGCAGGCGAGACCGGGGCAGCGGTAAACAAGCCAGCGCTCCTTATGTGTAAGTGAAGATGGTGGAGGAGACACAGACTCGACATGAATAACTTCAACCCGGCCTGTTTACCCCGGAGCTAGGGGTCAGGACCCGTTTGGAAACAGCGTGTTATAGCGTTTGGACATACTTGTGCGGGTGCTGGACTAGTCTTCTGCGTTTTCTGCCCTTTAGCTTCTTACATGCCAGTTAAAGTCACCGAGGACAGCAGCCGACATCTCTTTTAGTGCCAAGACAGGGGATCCGTTTGTTGACAGAGCCGTCCATACATACGCCAGATTGGGATCTGTGGCCTTGGTAAAGCCAAGGGTCTTACCCCCATCAGACTCGCAGCGGTGACCCTCGTTTTGGTGTTTACGGCCAGGCAGGTGTGCCCATGATTATGGGGTGCGTGAACTGGCATCCGTCAGGGCATCCATTCCCTTAGCGTGAATGTAAAAGAGCCTACAGCCTGTGGGTGAGGCCCTTGTCTGTTTACCTGCCAAAGGAGGGCAGAGAGGGGTCTATAAGCACAGAAGGCCTCCTTTGCCCTGGTGTTCCTGGTGGCCCCCAGGGTCAAGGTCCCTCGTTTAGCTTTCTAAAAGGACTATGGGTGTGTTTTCATACTTGTTTTTATTATTTATACAGCCTATTGTCAAATTTAGTATTTGATTGCACTGATACCAGTGTTTGAAGTTCGTCAGAATGATTCTTGTGTACCGCCAGCTCTCATTAATTGTCAGTTCTCTTTTCTGTCCCTGCTTCAGGGAAGAAACGGCACTGAGTCAGAATTTAAAAAGTGTATTGCTGGACTGACTCTTTTTTTGTTTTGCACATTCCAATAAGCATCTTATCTGGAAAGTTATGTTGGAGTCTCATTAGAGTACAAATATTTTCAGAATTGGGCCCTAAATTTGTGTAAAAGAGTGAAAAAATGTCTAGAAATAGGTTACATTGGGGCCTTAAAGATTAAAGAGATTAAGGATAGTATAATTATGATTTTTTTTAATTAAGTTAAATAACTGTTCTGTATAGCCAACAATTATTAGTTTGTATGTGTGTCTGTGTGTATGTGAATACCTACACTACCATCTGAAGTCAGTAAGATTTTAATTTTTTTGTAAGAAGTTTTATTTAGTAAGGATCAATTGAATTGATCAAAAGTGACAGTAAAGACATTTATAATGTTACAAAAAATGTATCATGTAAATGCGGTTCTTTTTTACTATTTCTATTCATAGATGAATCCTAAAAAATGTAAGAAAAAAAATATTAAGCAGCTCAACTGTTTTCTACATAGATAATAATAATAAGAAATGTTTATTTAGCAGCAAATCAGCATATTAGAATGATTTCTGAAGGACCATGTTTCACTGAAGACTGGAGTAATGATGCTAAAAATTCAGCTTTGCATCAAAGGGATACATTTTGAAATATATTAAAATAAGATAACACTTATTTTAAATTGTAATAATATTTCAAAAGTCCGGCCGAATTTTTGCACCGTAGTTCGCATATACTGTATACACGTCACGATATGCAAACAAGGGGGAACAACACCTAATTTTTCCACTTGAAGCACTGTCTGATACCCCACCCTCACTGCTGACAATGATGGGAATTTGATTTGCAAACTTACAAAAGAAAGTGTAATAGCCTGCATATTGTTGTCATTAGAACTGTTTTTCTGGTTATTTCCTCAGGGACGAGAAGGAAAATTCAGAGGGAACGAGAATAATAAATGCAAATTATGAATCCGTTTACCAAACACCGGTAAGAGCATCCTTTTTTTCTAACACCCTAAACCTCACCACTTCCTGCCTGTCCTTTGGGAAACGGCCACACTTCTCCAGTCCGCCTATGAACAAACATCTGCTGCGAAACACGGAAGCCTTCCCCTGGTGATTTGTTTCCAACAGATCCCCTCATCCCATGTGCTGTTTAATCACGTGGTAAGACTGACGACAGTAGAGCAAGTCCCGGCAATCTGAAAATTAGACAAAAAGTCTGAGAACAAATTTACAGATTTTTAATGAAGTTTTTTTTTTTTGGTCCCCCCTTCCTCTCCATCCTGATGTGCTCTCAGCAGCGCCGCGGTTCCTCCGCCGTTAATTCGGTTCCTAAACACCTGCTTTTGCACCTTTGATAATTATGGCTGGAACGTTTGTTAATCCGCTCTAATAGTGCTCAAGCTGAGTCCATTTGCAGCTAATAATTACGGCAGTCGGCATGGGGTTTGGCTCGTCTCTGTTGTAGCCTGTGTGATACAATACCGATCACAGCTCTAGCGAGCTAACATCTCGACTGGGATAACTCAACATCACGTCCCTGCCTCTTCCTACAGCTGTCTCTTAAAACTCGGTGCTCTCTAAATGCAATATTCATCCCTCTTCTGGGACATTTATTTTGGAGATATTAGTGCAAACTTGACCTTAAAAAGAGATGAATTAATAGGATGGAAATATATCAGGAAAAATAAACGAATTCTTGAAGCCCTGAAGGAAGAGCAAACAAATCATTGGCACAGATCTCACCTTTGGGAGTTGTCATACTTTGCGTTTTTTCTTCTTCACTCTCTCTTCTTCTTCCTCCCTGTGAAAAGTTAGCTAGCGCTTGCATATCATCATTAGTGTGGCTGCTGCTCCTTCAGAGATCAAATGCTGTTTTCTCAGCACTAGCAGAAAGTCTGTTGGTTTTAAACTCCAGAGGGTTTGCCCCGAGGCATTAAAAACATAGGCATGTCAATCTGTGCATGTCGAAAGCACTCTCACAGGCTGCTAGATAAAAAACGGCGATCATTTAAATGGTAAATAGTCTAAATGTTTGGTGTTTGAAGAGTGGAGGAATGCCAAAATAGATGCTGCTATGGTTCATAGGGAAGCAACGAGAGGCTAAGAGGCTTCTGCCTACCATTTCATGCGCTATGGCTAATCGTGCGTGTATCGGAGCGTCTGATCGTTAGCGTTGAATTGAAAGGAGAGTTCTAAGGCCGGGCTTCCAGTCTCAGATCTTTCTGTATTGACATATTGCAGCAGTGCAGACGAGAAAATGCAGGCAGCAAAACACAATAAAGAGTGGATTCTCCAGTGATTTGATACTGACTGCAAACACTTTAATATCTGAAAAAATCCTGAGGTGCAATCAGCGAGTGTAGAACATACTGTAGAGCAACAAAGAGAGTGAGGGAAAAAGGGATGTGTGAAATCAGGGTGATCTTCATGTTCATAAAGAGTGAACGTATGTGCACCTTGGTACAGTTGTGTAGTGGTGCTCTCTTTAACTGGTAAAGATGAATAAACTTTGCCAGAGAAAGGCAGATTTGTATTTAAATTTAAACAATACTTTTATGGTGCTTTCTGAAACAAAACTCCCTTTGTGTTCAACAGAAAATACAAGATAAAAAGTTAATGATAGTAATGCATAAATGCGGACATAATTTTCATTCATATCATGTTAATATTTTAAAGTTTAGCCTTGGTTAAAGTCGAATCCTCTGAACATGTTGTTGAACATGGCACCAGAGTGATGTTTTGGTGGTGCAGAATAAAAGTCAAAAGAGTGATTGTTTTCTTATGAGAGTGCTAGTAAAAAGGTTTACATTTTAGATCATGCTGAATATGTTGATCTGTTTCAGTGTCTATCCAAACATGAAAATGCATATTTGCTAGATCCAGACATTTCAAACCAGTGAAACTGAGGTTTGATATTTTTTTCAGAAACATCTTATACACAATCATATATAGTTTATTTAACTGATATAAATAATTAATTTAATTTAATTAAATTGGAAAAATTATAAATATATAGTTGTGTAATTACATTTATATATTTCTAATATATTTGTACGACTTGGCAGTCCTATAAACAAGTGCAAAATAAATTTAGTTGTGGTTAAGTATCTGAACCCCCCTCAACCATGGTAAAAATATAATAAATAAAAAAAAGGACTTGTTGAGAAAATGTAAAAAAGGAATGCTTCAAAATTAAGTTCCCTAAAAAATAACTGATAACTTTAGTAATTTGAATAGATTTGTTCGCTAAATACACAATTCTATTAAAAAAAACTCTCTCTCTTTCTCTCTCTATTTTGCACTTAAAAATGTACTTGTAAAAAAAAAATCAAATTTTTCTCTGGTCATGTCTTACCTCACTTAAAGCATAAAGGAGCCCCCTCAACTACAATCCGAGTTCTGGAAATGTTGGGACGTTTTTTAAATTTGAATACAATTAAAACTAAAAGATTTTCAAATCACATGAGCAAATATTTTATTCACAATAGAACATAGAGAACATAACAAATGTTTAAACGGAGAAATTTTACACTTTTATCCACTAAATGAGCTCATTTCAAATTTGATGCCTGCTACAGGTCTCAAAGAAGTTGGCACGGGGGCAACAAAGGCCTGAAAATGCAAGAAATTTTGAAAAGATTCAGCTGGGAGAACATCTAGCAACTAATTAAGTTAATTGGCATCAGGTCTATAACATGATTAGCTATAAAAGGGATGTCTTAGAGAGGCAGAGTCTCACAGAAGTAAAGATGGGCAGAGGCTCTCCAATCTGAAAGAGTGCGTAAAAAGATTGTGGAATACTTTAAAAACAACGTTCCTCAACGTCAAATTGCAAAGGCTTTGCAAAATTCATCATCTACAGTGCATAACATCATCAAAAGATTCAGAGAAACTGGAGAAATCTCTGTGCGTAAGGGACAAGGCCGAACACCTTTGTTGGATGCCCGTGGTCTTTGGGCCTGTCTGTCATTGACATGACTAAATGGGCCCAGGAATACTTCCAGAAACCACTGTCAGTAAACACAATCTGCCGTGCCATCTGCAGATGCCAACTAAAGCTCTATCATGCAAAAAAGAAGCCATATGTGAACATGGTCCAGAAGCGCCGTCGTGTCCTGTGGGCCAAGGCTCATTTAAAATGGACTGTTTCAAAGTGGAAAAGTGTTCTATGGTCAGACGAGTCCAAATTTGACATTCTTGTTGGAAACGGATGCCGTGTCCTCCGGGCTAAAGAGGAGGGAGACCTTCCAGCGTGTTATCAGCGTTCAGTTCAAAAGCCAGCATCTCTGATGGTATGGAGGTGCATAAGTGCATACGGTATGGGCAGCTTGCATGTTTTGGAAGGCACTATGAATGCTGAAAGGTATATAAAGGTTTTAGAGCAGCATCTCCTCCAGACGACGTGCATTTCAGCAGGACGATGCAAAACCACATACTGCAGCTATTACAACAGCATGGCTTCGTAGTAGAAGAGTCCGGGTGCTAAATTGGCATGCCTGCAGTCCAGATCTTTCACCTATAGAGAACATTTGGCACGTCATTAAACGAAAAATACGTCAAAGACGACCACAAACTCTTCAGCAGCTGGAAACCTATATCAGGCAAGAATGGGACCAACTTCCAACACCAAAACTCCAGAAACTCTTAACCGCGATGCCCAGACGTCTTCAAACTGTTTTGAAAAGAAGAGGAGATGCTACACCATGATAAACATGCCCCCGTCCCAACTATTTTGAGACCTGTAGCAGGCATCAAATTTGAAATGAGCTAATTTTGTGCATACAATTGTAAAATTTCTCTGTTTAAACATTTGTTATGTTATCTATGTTCTATTGTGAATAAAATATTAGCTCATGTGATTTGAAATTCTTTTCATTTTCATTTTATTCAAATTTAAAAAACGTCCCAACATTTCCGAAATTTGGGTTGTAAGTGTAAGTCACCCCTAGATAGAACCACACTTTACAAGACACCTATGAGATCATGTTTTTTTGCTGTTTTTTTTGGAGAAAAAGAAAAATATCCTACACCAATTTGATTATTTTCAATGTGAGTCAATGCAGTAAAAAAGAAGTGTGCTTTTATGCCTTTTTAAAAAAGCATAAGAAACAGGGTGATAAAGACTGATAAAGAGAGTGATAAAGAGGCAAAGGGGACAAAAAGATATGACAGACACAGCGCAGGGTAAGAGTCTGAGACGCAGCATCGTGGCTGTGTAGGACTCCGGCCTGCTGTCCTCACCGTGTCCTCTCCCAGCGCCCCAGAGTCACGCATCACTCATCATGTCACAGTGAACTCCAGATGCTCTCACCCAGGAGAACCATCCCACCCCTCTCATCCCTCTTCATTCCCTCCAACAATTTAGTAATGAAATATTGATTTTTAGTTAGATTCATATTGATGCTATTAGCTTTGCATTGATAAATCACAGCTCTGTGCCCGTCGGTGGCAGAGCAAGTGTTTGCGGTGCAGTGCTGGGGAGATTACAATCAAGCCATTGATGTGTTAATTTGATGGATATCTTTGATTTCTGTGTCGTTTTTCCCCCTCCCTTTTTTTTCGACGCTGTCCTCTATTTCCACGAACCGAGTTTCATAACAATGCTTTAGCACAAATCACACACAGCTGGATTTATGAGACTCGCTGTCCACTGGAGCGCCTGCAGCCTCTCTTGCGCCGTCTCTTAGTGTGTGTTTGTGAGAAGGTGATATCATACTCTTCGCCTCAAATCACCCACGCAACATTTGAGTGTCAGCCTGCACACATCCCAATTAAAGCCCTGAGAGAAAGAGAGGTGAAGCTAAAACTCAAAGCCCTTTTAGTTTCCACCCACAGAATGTTTCTATAAACACAGCTGAGCAATAGATGATCATCAGCATTTCATGTAACATGATTAAATACGCAATATTTTAATTAAAGCCAGTCTCAACAGATATATTTCTTCTAAAACAAATAAGCGAGGTGACTGTTGCTTAATGTGCATGCAGTTAGTAAGATGTTTCAGTCAGAAACCACCTGCTAAATGATAATCTGTAATATTAAGAATACAAATTTAATAATTTTTTTAAAGACTTTATAGATAATGAATTATTATAAAACTGATTTAAATTTTGACTGGATTAGTTGTATTAAACCACCATAAAATGCATATAAACACAATTGCAACCACAGATTAAACAATAATAAAAAATATATATATATATAAAATATATATATATATAATATATATATATATATAGCTACCACAAGGTGAATGTCTGTCACATATACTAAATGTTTTGTGAATTACTTGAAATTTAAAAAACAAAAAAAAACAAAAAAAAAAAAAAACATGCTAGCTAGACCAACAATATTCCCATGTTGATTTTGATATTATATATTCTGTATGTATATTTGCTTCAAAGTAATGTGTCATATTAAACTACATATTAGAATAATATAGAAATAATATTTTTGTGGTGTTATTTATTTTGAAGTCTGTAGTTGTCTTGATAAGTTTTTTTATTTTTTTATTTAGTGAACAAATTCAATTTGGGAAAATAAACGTATTTACTGTATGTTCTGCCAATTTATCACTTATTTTTAAGATATATTTTTTAAGATTTTTAGTTGTTTTTTTTGTCTTATTTTTCCTCAACAAGTCCTTTTTTAATGCTAAAGCACTATATTACTTGGTGAAAGAAATGTTTATTATTATTTATGATTTTTACTAAGCAAAGTAAAAAGTAAGGCACATACCTGGGGTGAAATTATTGTAATATGGCCTCGTTGCTTATTGCTTTACTAAGAAGAGATAAATACTAATACAGGTATCCAGTATCAGGTCCTGTTGGCCTTCTTTAAAACTATGTGACCACCAGTTCTTACAAAATAACATATTAAACATTTCCAGTAGCCATTGGAAAGAAATTACATTTCCTTCCTCTTTGCCACAAAGACATTCAATTTGAACTGAGTTTAATTGGAAATTATGATGTCTACATACAATGCACGTTCTCTCTTTTAAGCGTATGTGAAATGTATAGAGGGTATATAAATGTAGGTTTTAAAACTGTAATGCTTGCCTGTTTGTCTTCCCCTTTGACCCATGCAGGCAAGAGGAAGTTCACAGTCTCCAAGGCACCAGATTACTCCATTGATCCAAACCCAAAATGGCTCCATGTCTGGCATTTTCAGAGGCAGTTTCCAAGTCAATGTCATCCTATCTGCCTCAAACTAAAAGAGACAAATACGACTGGAATAAGGTATCTGCCTCATTATGAGGCACCACAGATCAGAGCGTAAATAGTTTAGACTGATTCACTGACCAACAAAATAGCGCCAGAGCTTCAGTTCGATAAAACTCAGCCTGTAGCCTCACAAAGCGCCGCTTAGTTGTACACTCAGAGATTACCTTGGGATACTACCATGTCCAATACACTGTTAGTACTTTTTTGTTTGTACAAATTAGACTGGAAATGTAGAGTCATTTTTGTTTTCATAGTCATAATGATTTTTCATAGCTCACTTCTAGTGAAAAGTTCAATGCATTGACGTTTTAGTATTTTAACATAGTAATAGATGTTGTTAGCACATGCAATGTTTTCATACTTTACATGTGAAATGCTAACCATAGAAAAGTGCTTTAGCGGGACCATAACTTAAGCCTTCTCTTGCAGGTAAAGATGGAGTGGTTGCCTTGCTGTTGTGCTGGTATCAGACATGGGCTCTTCATCAGATGACTAATGGAGTTGTGCAGCTAACCAGGAGGCCCAAGGCTGTTTGTTAGCTCCTAACAAGGTGAACCAGCTCCTACGGAACAGCACACTAGCACTGAAGGATTTATTATAGATCTGCGTGTCCGCAGGCCATGAACGGTAGCACCGGTCTCATTGTAGTGGGTCCACCACACTAGCAGAGGGTTTAGATCATTATTGCCTCATTGTTTTGATACAATTTTGGAGAGCGGATGATGGATGGATGGATAATCGGATGAGTAAAGGAGTTTTGGTAGCCTAGCACATGAGGGTAATGGATGGACTGCAAAAACACATGGAAAGGATAAGGAAAAGTGAGTTTTGAACGTTTTAAGATGGAATTTTGAAAAAGTTTTCAGTTTTTACATATTTAGATAGTTGACATTGTTGAGTAGTTGACTGAATAGTGATGTGGTATGTTATACTTCACCTAAAGTTATATTAAACAACATTGTTTTTTATAATTATATATTCATTTAGAAAGACTTGCTTTCTTATTTAGTTACATATAAAAAATACAAATTATTTTTTTTAATTTGTTTTACATTTTAAATATTTGATTTGCACATTTAGTATGTGCAAATTAAATCTTTAAAATATAGGAAAAATACATTTATACAATTATTGATATAAATGTGTGTGTGTGTGTATATACTAAACATAGACATAGATAGATAGAGGATATATATACTTATATATACCTAATTGTTGGTAAAAGTTTAAATGGTACAATTTTAAATGTACAAATTAAACATTTAAAAATACAAAAACACTAAAATATTTAAACAAATAAATTAATTACACACAATTTAAATATTGAAATATTTTTTTAAAATAAATTATATATGTGTGTGTATGTATGTTTTCTTTTTAAATTTCATGTTTGAATGTTTAATTTGTAGTCTTTTTTTAATTAGTTATTTTTACATTTTACATTTACAAATGCATGTATGATTAATTATTTTAGATATAGATACAAATTTTATATATATATATATATATATATATATATATATATATATATATATATATATATATATATATATATATATATATATACACACACACACACACACACACACACACACATACATAGAATTTAAATATATATTTTAATATTTAAACACTAAAGCTTTTACCCTTTCTGCTTTTGGAGTGTAAAACAAATGCACAAGTGACATTTTAAACAATTATCCGGCACGTAAACCAGCGCAATTTTTTTCCAGAGAAAACTCTGTACTGTTCTGCCCTTTTGTCCCTCCGTCAATACAATCAGCCGGTGTCATCCAGCGGTCAGTCTCCGTGCAAGGAGGGGCAGGCTGCGAGAGGTAAGGGGGACTTTAAGCGACGCTAATCACCGCACTCGCTGTCAATCGCCTGCCAATATTAGCCGCCCCGTCCCCATCTGTCAGAATGGGGCCTGATGGCTCCCTCGTTAGCGCCGATCACCTGCCCTCAGCCAGAGCGGCTGTGCTAACATCCATCACTCACCCGCACCCATTTTTTCCACCGCCGCTGTCTAATGGCCTTCGTTCAATTGTCTCCTTTAGCTCGGGCGCTACAAAGTTAGTAGAGCGCAGGGGTGATGGGTTGGGGGGGAGGGATGTAGAGGGAGGGGTGCGACAGAAGCAGCTCAAACATTTCAGGCACGCTGCGGTGGTGTAATGAGCCATGGCAGCTGGATATACCTGTGCATGCTTTGATAAAGGTGAGCTGACACACCAGGGCCAGATAGGCACTTTGGTGTCGCAGACATATGTCTATCTATCACCGCAGAGCGCTGGAGGGGAGAGAGAGAGAGACAGGGAAGAGCAGCGTGAGTGGGAAAAAGCCAGTAGGGAGGAAATGGTGTGAGAACAGCTGCTAGTATTTTGTAGTCATCAGTACGTACAAGCAGCGGTCTCCAAATTGGACATTCATGGCTAGAAGGCTCCTGATCTCAGTTTCCCCTCTAACAATCCTCTGAAAGCCAAGCGAGATGATAAACTGCGAAGAGCGTCTCCAAGCTATTCCTCTTGTGTGTCCCTCTGCGTCTCTCCCTGCATTCTCCACCGTTTCTTGCCTTTTGTCCGAAAAAGGAAAAGAGGGAAGCAAACATTTAGGGGTGCAGTGTAGCATGCTGGACTGATGCAATACATTCTCTTTGTGGGACCGTAGCAGTAAAGCCGCTGGACTGTGGCTCTGCTCGCCAGCCGTGAGATGATTAATTCAAACTTAACACCAGAGAAGACACTAATATTCATCACCTCTGCTGCATTCCTCTCCAACGCCAGCCTACAGCTCTCCTAATTCATCAGCACAGACTACACCCCAGCAAAGCTGCAAAACAACACTGTACGCTGATAGAAAACAATGCAGGAGAACTCAGAGCTGCCGTGGCTGGGTGTCTCAAATCGCTGTTCATTTAGATTTTTATTAGGCCTGACCTGTGTTATTTAGATATATTATTATAGCTCTTGATATTATTGTTTAACTTTTTATTTAAAGCTTTTGTAATTTGTTTGTGTTTTTGTAATTTTTATTAGATTAACTTTTTAATTTAAATTTTTACTTCTATATATATATAAAAAAAGTATATATATATATTTTTAGCTCATTTTGTTTAAAGCAACACAATTTTATGCTTTCAGTTTTAGTTGATGATACTAATACTGGGCCTGATGCGATTATGACAATTTGGCGAGCATTTCATTGTCATACAAAAAAAAAAAATATATATATTATTATTATTTAGTCACACTGTAAACATGAATAAAATATATGATTTCTTTAAAGGCTTTTTAAGCAAATATGGCTCAGTGTCAAATTATGTGAATGTAATATTAAAAAAAATAAAAATAATTTCATATAATATTAAAGTTGTGTTACTGATTTTTTTAATGCAGCTAACCTGAATATAATATTAAAGTAATGTTTATAATATTAAGTAATATTAAAGTTTTACATTCAAATTATTGAATTACATTGTTAAATTTATTTATAATTATTTAATTGTATATATAAATAATATAGTAATAATGATCAAAATAATAAATAATTATTATTATTATTATATTGAAAAGTATTGATGCATAATAAGTTATGTCTGTCCTAATTAAATCACTTTCACTCAACATTTCATAGCAGTCCAGTTCCCTTGAGTCTTAATATAATAATTAAGGAAGGGTTATCAATAATATATAATAATATAATACAATAATATGGGTTGAATATATATATATATATATATATATATATATATATATATATATATATATATATAATAATGTTTTTTGTATTCGTTGATCTGTTTTTTTGTTTTTTGTTATTCATTTAGATGTTTTCCTTTTGTATATATTTTTTTTAACAGTTCGAAAAAATAAATAAATATATATTTGTTGTTGGTTTTTCTCAGATCATTAAATCTCTTACTCTGTCATGTATGTTGGTTTTTGTAACATCCATTTATTATAAAAAAGTGAATCTGAAGCTATTTGCATTGACACACATAAAATTACACAATTTTATGTTTGTGTAAAATTCCCATATTTTGGATGCCAATATGTGACTCGATTTAACATGCACAAAGATAACCGTAATCTGAAATCGCAATGTAAAAAATCGCGACATACCAAACATTTACAAATTTTTCACGAGCGATTACGTATTGTAGTCCAGCCCCTTTTCTTTATTTCCATACATGATGTTATTCTGAAACGAGTGTCCCTGTGCTTTTTGTTCTTTTGAAAATAAATCCCATTAGTCTATGCGACATCATACACTATTGTGTATCTCTTTTGTTTCATGCCATTCAGATGCCTAGCTCAAATGAGATATAGATCATCTGAATCGTGATTGTTGAATGGAAGGATTGTTAGCATGTAAATTCATCTCTTAAATTAGCACCTTTCATTGTGTAATCAAGTTCTGCTGGATGCTGAAAAATAAGACTTTAAGGTTCTGAATCCTGCGTTGCTATAGAAATCTTTTTTTATGCAGTACAATCCCTCTCCTCATCAGAGGGAGAAAATACCTCACTTTTTTCTGTTGTGCTTTGCATTGTTGTTAGCCTTCCATTCAAACAAAGGAGACATTTTATGGTGCAAACGATCTATTCAGTGTTGCCTCCTCTCATAACTCCTCTCAGAAGCAGCCTTTTATGCTGGAGAAACACCCTCATATGTTAAACAGACAAAAAACAAATCCCTTCTTCCAAGAGAAAAAAAAGAAACGCGTATTTTGCCGAGAGCTATTTTTCTCGTTTTGTCACAGGGGAGCGAGAGTTTACACGTGCCTCAACATGGCGGCCTTGACCGCGTATGAAGTAGAACAAAAGTGCTGACTTCATCTCCACTTCCCTTTTCTCTCAGTAGCCAGACAATCTCATCAGCACTGCTTCTCTTCAGCATCTGTTTCCGTTATGATGGCCACCTGTCCTGTTGTCCCTCGAGACGAGGAGATAGGACAGACAATTCACACATGTAGAATGCCAAAATATGGTGTTGGTGTTCACACCAAAATCTTTTGCTTTTTTTATTCTCAAGACATGTATATTCACCTATGGTCTGCAGGCAGGGTGTTTTATTGTTCGCAATATGCCTCGTTTGCTTTTCACCTTTCAGTTTGAAGCGTTTATGTATTACATGGTGCATATCATAAATGAACGAGTCTCTTTTCTTTCTCTCGCAGCCTGAAGAGAGTGAGTCACATCTTTAGAATAATTTCAGGGTTTGTTTTATTTCTTTAAAAATACAGTCCTTCAGTTGCAGACAGTAAATATAATGGGATTCAAAAGACTGAGACCACATTGAAAATCCAGCAGGTGAATTCTAATTTTAAAGAGAGTGATTTTTATGCTGGTGTCACCAGTCTAAATAGAAAAATAATGACATTTTCAGACAGGTTTCCGGACCACTCCTCCTGTCTTCCATTGGGTGGACAAACAGATGGTCCCGCCCAAAATTCACACCATTGGTTGTGCCAATGTTGCTGTGCTGGACTGGAAGTGATGCGCAAACAAACAGTTATTTTGATCATAGCAAGATCTAGCCAGTAAAATATTGTACAGCAGAGAATAATTAGAATATATATATTATATTGTTTTTAAATAAAAATATTATACAAAAATTTGATAAATTTTAAAGAGAAGCATATTTATTATACTTTTTAGTAATTAGAGTACATTAGAGTCTGAATGTGTCTTTTCAAAAGCACATCTTGAGTGTGAAAAGGCATACCTGCAAAATGTCTAAATCTAAGTGTTCCCCTGATACGGAGTGGAAATCAATTCCTGTCTGTCAAATTTCTCTCTTCCACATGGTTTGTTTGGTAATTAGTTTTAATGCTGGCAATCTTGACAAGCTCAAGAAGGTGAAAATGGCAAACGATGCGGGGCCAGCTGAAATATTTCAAAACCATTCTCACACACTATGTACATTTGAAATATTTCTTTTTGTTTTAGACCTACTGACATTTTCCAGCACTGGTAATTAAAAAATCATCAAATAAAGACCCAGCAGTACAATGCTCTTCTTATTTATTCAGAATAAATGAATAAACACATTTATTATTAAGTAGAGAAAGATACTCTCCATGACTTTTGTACAGTTTGCATACAAAGTATATCTTAAAAAATTAGTGCTGATGGTATTGAGCATTGCACAGCGACTGACTTTCACCTCTGGAATACTTGATTCTGATTGGTCAATTGCAGTTTTGTATGATGACCATTGAGGCAACCGATTTCCTATCTTTATCTTTTTGCAATCGCTTCCTTCTCACATAAAATAATTTAATTTCAAATCAGTATTTCAAGTCCATTTTTTGATTTATTTGTAATAGTAGTCATTACTACAAAATAAACCCCTTCATGCTGATTCAAGCCCCCTTTAGTTGAATGCTTATATTGTGATAATGCCTGTACTTTACCGTTGCGTATACTACAATAATAATATTTACAACAATTTTGCATTTGGCTCTAAAGAGTGGCACTTCAGAGCCCAAAGTTTCACTTAATCGTTTCACAACACCATTTAAATGAAGCAATTATCCATTATTTCTTACTTTAACCAGTTTTGTTAGTCTATCATAGCAACGGCTCGTACACCTGCTTTTCGCCATTGTTACAGATGGGTCGTGCGCTATCATTCGGCACAATAGCTGCCTTTTAACTCACAGAAATAGCTTGCGAGTGACACATTAACACAGGTGTTCCTCTCACAGCTAAGTGCTCCACGAGGTGAAAGGCCTTTAAGTACCTGTTGATAGGTGACAGGGAGGGACATGTTAATAAATACTGTTAGGCTGCGGAGAGGGGCCTGGTGTAATCGTGTGCAGTAAGTCAGATTGCTGTCTGGCTCTGCAGCAACAGTAAAGAGTTAATGACACGCTGTGCCAACCGCACGCCTCCTCTGCCTCGCCTCTCTATTGTAAAGGCCCTGCGCTACACAAAGCTGAGAAGAGAGATGAGCGGAGAGAGGCGGCGTGCCTGGCGATGAACAGGAAATGAAACAAAGAGAGAGAGAGGATGGCCTGATAGCAGTGATTATTACCCAAAATATCATATAAAGATGGCAGCGAGTGCGAGGGGGAGGACTAGCGTGCCGCCCACTTAGCCTCGCATAATGAAAACGTGCAAGGTGCGAACACAGGCCTGAATTGTGTGTGTGTGCGTGTGCGTGCGTGAAAGAGAACGAGGAGGCGGGGGGGGGGATAAATGCTAGGAATGTAAGTGTGTTTCTTGAATCCACCAGAATATCAAGGTTACCAGAATGCATTTGTCCTTTTGCCAATTCTTCGGTTTTACCCTGGAGAGATGGACCGCGGTTGCACCTTTTAAAAAGGTAGTTAATCTGGAAGTGAAACGTACACAGACTCGCCGTGCCCTTGTAATATGTTGCTCGAATGAAGGAGCCGATCAATCTGCTTTTGATTCATGGACATATTTTTCAGATTAACTCTGCGCTGCCATTAGCGGCCCCTGAAACAGTGGTGAAACAGGGTTACGACGTGCGAGGTAGCGTTCCCTGTTTATGCTGATATTACAGTGCATTAACAGCTCTCACGCTTCCAAACAAATGAAATCCACAGTAAGCTGACTTTAAATCGATAGTTTTCATCTGAAGCCAGCAGAAGTTGGGTCGAGCTGAAACAATGCCCCAGTCAATAAGCAAGGTGAATAAATCTTTTGGATTAGGAGATGGTCGTGTGCAAGCTGTGATCTTACCGTTTACTAAACGTGAGGTCTGTTATGTGGTCTATTACATATTTACAAATAATTTTGATTCTGATTGGTTAAGCTGCACCTCTGACTGCGCATTCTATAGTAATGTGCTAAGTAGCTGTCAATGCTGATTGAATTTTAGTCACCCATAATTGATTAATTTATTCTACAGTACAGGACTTTTCCATGACCTTTCCAGTCATTTTTATTTTTAAAATACATTTTTAAATCATTTTTAATTCAGACTGAATGGCTCATGAATCATTAAGAAGATTGATAAACCAGTTTGGTTGATTTAAAAAAAAAAAAAGAAAGATAAGGCTAAAAAAAAAAAAATTTGCTCACAAGTCAAACTTTTCTGCGAGTTGTATGCAACAATGGCAAGATCTATCCAGTAAAATATTTTACAGCAGAGCAAGATTTTTTTCCAGGCCTGGAAAAAGGCTGGGCTTTTCAGGTTTTCCAGTACATGAATTTGTGATTATTATTTATATTACTATGAATTATTATTCATGAATATTTTTTTTTATAAATTATCAGCCTGAATAAATTATTTTCTTTCAGGCTGATTCAATGATGAATCACATGTGAACTGGTTTGGTCAATTCATTGAAAATATCCAGCATGCAAGAATGACTCAAGAATGACTCACTCAGAGACTGAGCTTCACCATGGCTGCCTTCTAGTCATGACATATATGAAAAATAATAATAACAATAATAATAATAATAATAATAATAACAGAGCATAATTAGAAAACTATCTATAATTAGAAAACTCTATATACATTATAGAAATTTTCAGGCCTGAAAAGCACCTTTTCATAAAATTTCCGCAACATCCAGGTTTTCCATGACTGTGAGGTTGGGAATGACTGACAAAATTCCATCCATTTTAGCATGAGCGTGAACTCCCTCTTTTACCTGCCGTCTGTTCCCGCAGTCTGACCTCCTTGTATAAGGTGTTCTATTATCTTTTAAAATGATGGGCAGATTCTATTTCCTGTCCATCAATCAGCCACTTAAAATGTACTATGCTTGAGATTATGACGAGCAAATTACACATACAAGAGCTCTCAGCTTCAAAATGGTTATGAGAGTCGTTAAGAGTGTAATTAACCTTGTGTTAAGTGGCATTTACTAATGATTAATGTGCAGTATTATAAAGGCAGATTGTTTCCTAAAATGAATACCTCGAACATAGCCAGTTTAAGGCTAATTGATCCAGACATCAATAACCCGATGCAGGATCAATTACAGCGCCTATTATCAGAGCGACGGGAGAACGGGCCAGCTTTTAGTTGACACAAATGGCTTACTTACTTAGTGATATAAATTCATCGTGCGATATTTGCTGACAATACATCACAGGAAGTGTATTGAACTACACATTTGGAGTGTTTGTAACACCAAAAACAGGAATGTCTTCAAGAGCCGTCACGTCAAATCTTGATGAAAAGGGGCATGTGAGGACTCTGTCTCTCTCCTTGTTCTTCGCCCGCTCCGCTGACCCGCTCTTAAGCTCTGTATTTTTGTAGCTTCTGCTATGTGTGATGCCTCTGCCCCTCTGTCCCTTTCTTTCTCTCATCCTCTCTGTCTCCCCCTTTTGCTCGCTCTAGGTTTACATGAGACTGTGAGTGTGTGTTTGTGTGCGTGTGTGAGGCCCTGGCCTCTCAGTCTGCCTTTCACAGAGCGAGATGCCTGTCATTCTAATCAGCCGGCTGCCCATCTCTTCCACCACCAGCTGGCTGAGTCAACAAGAGAGAGGGCGAGTGTCTTGAGTTGACTGGGCTGCCAAAGAACATATGCCCCTGTAACGGTATCTACTCCCCGAGCCCTGAGCGCTGGAACTCGCGGTCTTCTCTAGCTGGCAGGGCCATCTATGATCCGTGTCTGTTAAACCCATGTCTGACTGACACTGCCAGTGAGCTGGGTCCTGACACACTGACGCTCAGCCGATCTGACACACCGCTGCTCGGGCTGATTCCTCCGTCCGCTGCGATGGAGAAGTGCGGGTAGGGAGGGAAAGGGGGGCTGGAAAGACAAGACAGCGAGGTTTCATTTAAATAAGAGGGATAAGACAGGGATGGATAGATGAAGCGATATTCTATAGGAAAGGAATTTTAAAATAAACACATTTAGAGGTGACAACAAACAGTTAGCCTACAGCCTATAGCTATCCGACCATTTCTATCCATCACTAAATGTCTCAATAATCTAATTTTAATCAATAAACTAATTTCATAGAGTAAAATAAATGTAAACCGTAAATGAATAAAAAATCTTGCTGGAGCTTTTCTGCAAACTGCACAACGATTGCTGACCTCTCCGAGAAGAAATTTCTGGAGGCAGTATTGTCTGAAAATACCTCCAGCCCTCAGATTTAAGCCTCTCCAGGGCTCTCTGCTTACCGTAGCCCGCCATCTGTTGGTCGCATCAATAACTGCGCTGCTGGCTCATTCAAGGGAATGCCGCTCTTTACAAAAATAATAGCCTATGTAGTGAAATATTTCAATACAGGTTGACATGATTGCTTTAGATTAATTTTATCCTATTTCTGTGTCTAGAATAAGCCTAGCTGTGCGGTCGCCAGATCCAGTACGAGCAATTAAAGGAACACTCCACTTTTTTTTGGAAATAGGCTCATTTTACAGCTCCCCAAGAATTAAACAGTTGAGTTTTACCGTTTTTGAATCCATTCAGCCGATCTCCGGGTCTGGCGGTAGCACTTTTAGCTTAGCTTAGCATAGATAATAATCAAGTAATAATCAAGGAACTTTGCTGCCGTACCGTGGGTGCAGCAGGCGCAATGATATTGCGCAGCGCCTGAAAGTAGTCCCCAGCTATATCATAACTAGTTACCTAGCTGGGGACTACTTTCAGGCGCTGCGTAATATCATTGCGCCTGCTGCACCCATGGTACGGCAGCAAAGTTCCTTGATTATTACGACAGAATGAGAGTATAGTTCCTAGCCATATCGGCCTAGAAAATCGCAAGTACACGATGTAACTACAGAAGAGTCAAGTTTTAAATAGGAAAATTATCGAAACTCTTTGGTCATTTTTGATGACCAAATGCTAATGGTCTAATCTGATTCAATGATCTATGCTAAGCTATGCTAAAAGTGCTACCGCCAGACCCGGAGATCGGCTGAATGGATTCAAAAACGGTAAAACTCAACTGTTTAACTCTAGGGGAGGTGTAAAATGAGCCTATTTCCAAAAAAAGTGGAGTGTTCCTTTAAAAGGAGCAGGCGACCGTTATAGAAAAGTTTTGCGGTAAGTCTTAACCTAACGTTTCTTTGACAGTTTTTCTATTTATACATTTAATATCCCTTTACTTAGAACATACTAGGACTAGAATAATGTTTTAAGAAGTTAGAGCGTCATGTTTGTTTCATAAACTTCAGCTTTGCAATTTAATGTACGTCATTTAGGGAGCTTTTAATCTGCTGAAGACAACCGTGTAAAAACTCAAGTGCAATGATGGTCGTTATATAGCCGTAGGTTCAGTTCACCTTCATAAAGTCACTCTTGGCTCATTAAAGGTTCTTCCATTAACAATAATCCTTCAGCATTTGGCTTAAGGTATTTGGGCAAAGGAGAGGCACGCAAATGCTCCGCTTTGTCGACTTTACGGCAACACTGGAATACATTAAACTCCTGCGCCCTTCTCCATAACTGTTTCCCGCTGTGAGTAATTAGCATTTCTGGGGTGAAAGATTCCAGCATGATTGTCAAGTGTATTACAAAAGACTCAAATTACTCAGGTTTTTTTCTTCTTTTTGCGGGTATTTATCTAAGGACTGACAAAGTCTGCTTCTGTTCCTTGTAAAAGAGAAGAGGGTGGGAACAAGTCGAGGACACGAAAAAGCATGAGACCCTGAAAGTTAAGTACATTTTACACACCTTTGGATATATATTCTGAATTAATATATTGAAGTATATATAATGTTTATGTTTAGAATGGTTTTATAATGCTTAGTTTTAATAATAAATATTTAAATTATTAGTTTGCAAAATGAATGGGTGTTGTTTTATGAAAATCAAAACATTGCTCTGTTTAAGAAGCCGACCAGCCTGACATAGCAACACTAGCTCAACCAATGATGTGAGTGTGGGGGCAGGGCTATCTGTTTGTTGACCAATGATTGACAGGGTTGGAAACATGTTTGAAAACAGTGTTTTGCACTTCCTCTTGGTACCACTAGTGGTGGGCAACCTGCTTCTAAGACGGTCACTGTGAATTGCCAAAGGCCATTCATCAGTTGTCTCCTAAATATCTAGTTAAACACATCAGCACTTCTACTTATGCTATTGTTAACGTCGCTGTTTGTTTAGAGAGCTTTCCTTCTTCTTCTCGCTCATTACCAGCTCAATGCATGGGAAGAGGCCTAATCAGAAATTCCACTCCACTTGGTCTGGGAGAGTCGAGTCTTCCTATCACAGTTGCCAATACTGCGGGCTCTGCCTATAAAGAAGTCCCTAAAGAAAATTACACAAGAGTTTAAACCTTCAGGCTAATAGCATTGGCACAGACACTTTGCCAATATACATTTATCACCTTCAGCTCTGGCTGGGCCAAAGGTAGTGGGCCAGAGTCATGTCCTTCTTAGAGGTGTCTGGTTGGAAGATTGGACTGTCCGTCATCATTGGCTCTGCCCATTTCCCATGAGTGTAGAGAAGGTTGAAGAGTTGTTTGTGTTGAAGGCGAAGTGATTGAACCATTGTCCTTACACCGCTCTGACTTTGAGAACATCAGTTCTAGGACATTGTTAGAGATCTTTGTGCCACCAGCTTAGAGACCACCGTTGACAGAAGAGGACATGAGAGTTATAAATGGTCCATGAGAATGTTTATAACCTCGCTAGTCCATTCATCTTAACTGGTCTAGATGAACAAATGACACATGAATCGGTTGGGCAAACTGGAAGAGCTGCAGAATTAGCTCTTTTGACTAATCCCACGCTAGTCGCTTTAGTCGAACACTGGACGGTTTGTTAAGAGTGCCTGACTGATATCCCGGGCCCTGTATTACAGGATTTACTTTAAACAGCTTCTTTAAAATGTTCTGTTTCTCTTTGCTGTTTTGTCCTTTTGTCACAAAACAGACTATACTGGTACTCTTGCTATACTTCTGAAGGATTTCTGACAAAAGCGTAGCATTAGTTTAAGCTGTAGAATCCAGCTACATACATCAACTGTTAAGTATCAGTTAAAAAAAAGAAGAAAATTAATGGGGAAGGGGGATGTATGAAATGTCTTTAACGTTAATGCTAATCACTTTTTGCCTATTAAGCACAAATTAGTGAGGGCGATGTTAAATGTCACTGGATGTCCTGGGAACCATTTGCACTTTTGAGAGTGCAGACCTACTGAATAGCTTCTGATTAGCATACTTTAGATATGGTTTAATTCTCTCCTTTGCTGATATGAGTCACGAATCACACGGAGCCATAAAGCTTTGACAATGATGCTAAAAGACAAAGGCTGCTGGCTGTCGGAAAATATACAGGACAGGTTAATATGTAAGATTGGGGCTGTTCTTCTTTAAAGTAGCCTATATGTACCTTACTCTAGTTTAAGTATGTTAGGGAAAACAAAGTGATTCATATGTTCAGCTTTAGAAGTAAAGATGGTTCAGAATGGGTTACTATTGCTATACTATTTTAGCAAAGTAAATAAGAAATAAAGCACTAAATTTCTTTTGAATGCTACAAAGGAATTTTAGCCATCATAACATTATATGGAATTGTTTTAAAAAAATTAACTTTAGGTGAGCTTTAGAGCATAGCAAAGGTAATTTAAAGGTAAAAATAAAGGATTTTTTTTACATTATTAGCAGTAGTAAAAAATGTAAATTATGGCTAATACAATAATTATCATTTCATGGCAGATAGCCAATAAATGGCTGATATTAAAATTATGTACTATTTTATCTGAATAAATTCAAATTAAAACATTAAAAATTGGCAGCGGTTTTAAATGCTTCAAATTTAGGCATCACGTTATTAGTGTTTTTAAAGATTGAGATTAGATTGAGCATAATCTAAAGGTAAAAATAAGGGAAATTAGCATGCACTAAAAAATATTGAATTTACAGTACTGGTTGACTGTAATTGAAAAAAAAAAGTTAAAAAAAACAATATTGGTTATTGATGTACCTGTGCATCTCTAATCACTATTCATGTACTGTGGTATTTATGTGACTTTAAGGTAACTCAAAAATAATTTATTTATTTATGTTTTATTTTATTTTACAGTTTTTACAACTGAAAGGTATAAATCAAATTTTTAAAAGTTAATCAGACTTTTCAATGTCTTTTAGATAAAATGTCATTCTTTTTGTCATTTTAGCCAGCACATTTTGTGTTTGGAGAATATCACTCCATTACCGAAAGCCTCCTCATCGAGAGACTTCATTTTCTTGGCTGCCAGCCTCTCGCATTTGACAATGGCGATGCGAGGCGAACAGAAGAGAGTGTCTGCGTCCCTGATGACTAGCGTTCGCTCTCTCAGCTGTTTGGCTGTAAATAATCGTTGATATGCATAAACAGCTCTCTCCATTCATTACTGTCAGCATAGTGAGGGGCCTGCAGGCAGAGGTCGTCCGCCAGGGGTCCGCTCTCCGCTCTCAACCCCGCGGTACCCGTCACTCCAACCTGCTCCGCCGGTGCCCTAAACCCTCCATTAGCAAGGCTCTGGGTCGTGACCTCGCTGTGGCATTTGCAATTCCAGATCGTTTGATTAGCAGCGTATTTACATATTTCCCGCCGCAGACACTGTTGGGGTGTCGGAAACACTTGAAGTGTTGTAATTTTCTCTGGCCTTTTTGTCGCGTGGTGATCGGGGCCCACGCACACACACAAATACACACATGCACTTCTTTTCTACTCACCTTTGATGACAGTGACAGCGTCCTTTGCTTTTCTGCGACAACCTACGGTTCGGCTCTGACCCTCAGAGAAGTGCCCAGTGAAGTGGATCACAATCCCATCTGAATGCCCCAAAGATGGGTGGACTCTTGCCTTTTAAATCTAGTCTGATTAAAGGCACTGAGTTTTTAATGCATGAATCAGATTTTACCAATGACCAAATACCAATTTAACTGCACCAGTCAAAGCAATTAATTTAGTCCAGTTGCAGGGGCAGTTTAATTTCTTGATAGTACAACTGGAGCTCACAAAGGAGACCTGTTTAAATAACTAGTGTTGAAGCATTTTCTTGCTGAAACAGGAGGTTTTGGGAAGATATTCTTTGTTGCCCTATTTTAGGAAATGTAAACGAAATAATGAGGACTCCATTAGTTTCCTGAGTTATGAAAGAGCAATAAAAGTGTCTCTCTCTCAGTGCAATTCAAGTTTCTTGAATAATAATTATTTTTTAATGAGAACCTAAACTCATATCTTGCCTTTTACCTGCATAGGTTCAACTGTGATCTTGAACAGCGCCCCGCAGAGGTTTGTTTCTGGTCAGAGGTCTATTGTGTGGCTAGTAGATCAGACAGACTCCTGCAGTTGTTTAGCAATGTAATCCCAAGTCATTTGTCACAGCACAGAGCAGCAGCAGTAGCTATGCATGCACAAGAGGAGATCAATGCAATTAGCAGCCATTTCAATGCAAAGGACTTCAATACTAATGTAAGTGAACACGACAGAGGTCAGAGAAAAAAAGAGGGAGAGAAAGATATGTCTGTTTGAGTAAAATGCAATTTAGGGCATATTATAATTTGGCTAATGTGTGTGTTTTAGATATTTAACACCTTTACAAATGGTAACACTGGATCCCTCCTGTAGAATACAGTAACCCCATGCTGCAATGCAATATCTTGGATGACAGTGTGCATGAATAGACTGTCTAGGCTAATGTTTCCCCAGCCTTTTTTATGTAGTCAAAACAGAAATGTATTCAGAACTACTCAATTGCAAGTGTGATTTTGCTCTATAAACAAAAATTAATATTAAGTAGGTGGCACCAACTGTTGTTCTCTGTTATGAGCGAGTCATTGCATTATTATGCAACTGATTCGATAACAGCATCCATACTAATTGTATACTTATCTTTTCACATACTGTTTTTGCCTTATATAGTAGGGAAGTAAGCCATTCACCAACTAAATGTTATTTCACAACTTGAATGATTTTGCATCTCACTATAATTAGTCTTTAAAGCCAGCAGAGGAGCCACATGCTTTAAATGGGACACTTTTGCAAATGAATAATTAGTCCTATAAAAAAAATACAAATTAAACCACATATGTAAACCACATTCTGTAGACCTGTTTTGGAAACATTGGTCTAGATCAATATTAGCACCATTTGTATTAACATTAATACCATTTAGACCAAAGGTAAAGGTAAAGTTTAATTTAAGTGGTTCAAAACTTCAACAATGGACAATTTAAGAGTTGGAGATGATCTGAGGATGACAGTCAACAGGTTTTGTGTACTTCATTGAACAAAATATATGTGGAGGGAAGAAAAAAACTTTTAACCACACAAAATACATTCTATACATTCAACTGCTACTTCTATTCAAACCACAAAATTAATAGTGTTACATAAAGAAGAAAAAAAATCCAATTGCAAATGAATTCAAAACATGCTATTTAGTTTTCTTAGGTCTTCTGCTCTAGTACTTAGGGGTTTAAATTCATTAAAAAGCTAATAGGAAAAGCTATTCATGTTTCTTGTGTCCTAGGACAAATTTTAAAAGTTGATTTGCTGTTAGTAAATTACAATTAGCAGTCACATTTCATCCAATGTAACTTCCAAGACATCAATTGCAGGAACATGGAGTCCCTATAGAGCGACCAAGGGTTAAGTGCCTTGCTCAAGGGCAGCAGTGATAGGACCACGTTCGCAATAACTCTCAGTTCCTGGGTCACTACTGCTGCTGCTTATAACCTGCAACATGTTTCAGTTTGACTGCTGAGCATCAACACAAATTCACATTGGAGGTTCTTCTAAAACAAAATTTGCAATGTAGGATCAGTTTTCTTGGCTTAGTTTCCAACACAAGGATTTAGGCAATATAAATGCTCTAGATAAATGTTCATTTTTGACTGTTGTACATATCTGAATGCAATTACATGTACACAGCTGTGCAGGACTATCTCTGTAAATACCTAATTACCATATACAACATTCATAGAAATATATGGCAAAGAATTTCGTTGCTTTTAAGTTTTCAACCTCTAAAAAATATGGCATTCTATTGCTTTATAAGTAACATTATAAAACATGCTAAATCCCCCAATCTAGTCTTGCGCTAATTACTAGTCTTTCTATTATGCAATCATTTAAATGATTACACAGACAACTTGCAATTCCGCATGTTAAGATTAAAATAGATCCTTCATCAAAAACTTGAGCATTTTAACATGGCTTTGAGACCTGATTTGAGACCGCCATTGAATTAAGTTTTCTTTCTTTCTTTTTTTGGGATACAATTATTCAGAATCCACCGAGGCAAACATGTTTGACAAAAAAAAAAAAAAAGAAACATTAAAACTTGTGCAGGCTACATAAAAAGAGTAAGCGCAGACACAAATAATATTTCTGACTTTGTTGGACCAATCAGATGACACTAACGCAAAATATGGCATGTGTCTTTACCTTAAATTCTTCAGAGAGATGGTTTATGAATATGACACTCGACGCAAGTGGAAACCTATGTAACATTACAGCTGCGCTTACATACATACTTTAAACACAATACAAAGGTGTTCAGGACATATTTTGATGATAGTGCCAGGTGTTGCCCAACCAGTGACAAAACACACTCAACTAATATATATATATATATATATATGCTTATAAGCAACAAAACTAAGTAATGAATTTCACTGCATGTCTCCTTCGCGTGCAGTTACACACTTGTGTGAACGAATGCAGGCTTTGGAATTGCGTCTAACTCAAGTCCTGAGAAGTAGAATGTGGAAAACACAATCGCACACGCACGCACAAACTACACTCGTTGCACACTAAGGCTATTTTGTTTTTAATAACTAGTCAATCAGGGAACTCGGAGGCAGCATTTCAAGTTTAGGGGATCAGATGATGTCCTTGGGTTTGAGAACGCAGCTCACTGTCCTACTCCATCAGCTCTGACCTTGTGTTGTCAAGGCTTTAGCCCTCAAGTGTTTTGTAAGTCTCTGGATAAAGGAGGTGTAAACATGTTTCCCCCCTTTCAGTTTAATCTAGAGCTTTGTGTCGGGTGAAAATAAAAAGGAAACATGGAAAGTCGAACTAAACTAAAAACATGAACGAATCCAATGACCTACATTACGTTAAGTCTTCCTCGAATGTCGTATTTGTGCATCAAAGCATTTTTGATGGACCTTTTATAGATTTCAACCCTCATTTGAGCTGGTCGTGAGGAGGTGGGGATGCTCAGTGAGATCCAGAAGGGTCCGTGGGTTCATTGGTAGGGGCTTGGCGGAGTCTCCTGTCCGGGTACTGCGCGTTGTCGAAGGATAGACGGTGCACGGTCTGGACATGGGTCTTCAGGTTACCTTTCTGCGAGGCGCTGTAAGGACAGTATCGGCACTGGAAAGGTCGCTCACCTGAAACGGACACACAAAAAACAAGATGAGGTCAGAGCCTGGACCCCAAGGTGAGAGCGGAGCCGAGGCTGGAACCAGAGAGGAGAGAGTGGTGACGTGGCAGTGATGTTGGAGGGCTGGCTTTGAGAGCGCTGCCTTCCCATTTCAAGAGGAAAGAACAGAGGCAGGTTGGGAAGGTGGGGGGAGGGGCCGCGGCATGATTGATGGGCTGATGACATGCCATATGGAGACGGTTGACTGTTCCCCCCGAGGGGACGTCAGCCTTTTGTTTTCTGTTTCTGTCAGCTGTTCGTACAAACACACAAACTCACAGACACAGGAATCTCTGCCTGCCTGCCTTCCCCTGAGCAATAAGACGTCACACCGACGGTAGATGTCGAAAGTCTGGGCATATCAAGTTTTGCGAGGAGAGGCGAACTTGACAACCACACACAGACCTAGATTCTCCTTCTGCCCATGTCTGTTTGGGGCTCAAAACTGGAATAATTGTCAGAGTCCCAGTTTCAGCGTTTAATTAGACTGATGTACAATGCTGTCCTTGTGCAATCGCGTAAAAATATCCCCCCACACCTGAGCAAAACAAATGAGTCTGCCATTCAATTTCTCCGTATTATTATTTTTGAAAAATGAATGAATTATCCACTAGGAAATAATTGTCATTCCGAGGGGCTGAAAGAGGGGTATTATCATAAATCATGCCTCATAAAAAAAATGAAGACAGACACAATTAATCAGGACTATCTGAGGCTGGGTTGCGCTGGCTGCCTGATAAGGTCTGCGGCACAGTAAGAGCTCATCCAGGGGCACCGTGGTTCCCTAGAGGAGTAGAAAGTGAAACCCCGATCCAAAACAGAACCCACCAAATTACATTAAAGGTTATTGTCAGAACATCACCGAGAGTGCGGCACGAATTTAATTTGACCTTTACTCTCGGCCTGCTTTTGCCATTTGTAATATGCAACACATGCAAAAGGGGTAATTCATTAAGGATGGGCCTCCCCGCTGCAGCAATGCACATCTCCGATTGTTAAGGCTGGACACGATCCATTTGATCCCCTAGCGTTGGTTTATTTCTAGAACTTTCTGCGCTGTAACAACGGTGGCAGGTAGAAACTGCGTATCACAGAATTAAGAAAGATGAAGAAATGACTGACAGGACAGAAAAAACAACAACACAAGATACACACAAATAATGCAAACAACCGAACGAAAAGTGAAACATACTTGTTTGGGGGCTTCTGTAGAGGATGGACTCCAGTTCCCATGAGTCCATTGGACTCAAACATCACTGTGGGAGCAAGGTGGCCGGGTTAAACAGAGGTAATCAAGTTTATAATGTTGCAAAAATTGGAACTTGTTCCCTTGTATGGTTACCCAGCAGGGTGCAAACATCATTCTCGTAAAAATTAAACTTTTAAATCAACATGAAATCAAAATTTACCCCATTTACTTTTGAATCACACATTCCTGGTCTATTTATGAATGCCCCATTGGTGCACATCATTCCAAAGCAAAATAAAATGGTCTTCAAAATAAAATAGATTGCTGCACCAAGCCCTCTTATTTTTCCCTACAACCACATGAAACAAAGACCAATCAACTGGGCTAATAAAAATGATTCAATTATTATATTATCTAATTGAATATCCTTTTTCACTGGGACTTACATCACATTACAGAAATAAAATTGGTTGCTAACGCATTTCAAGTTGACTTTAATGATGTTTCTGCTCTCCTGGTACTTTCTGCTCTCCTGGTACTTTCAACGGAAGTATTGCAGGAATCCATTTTACAGGCGCTAAGGTGCAAACCCAGAATCCACCCGCTCATCGAGCATTAGCCGTAAAGGCCTTGAATTAGCATCACCAGTTAGCGTGGCCGCGGCAGACAGTGAACTGAAACTACCAATTTAAAGTGACACACAGAGTTAGTGTGCATGCTAATGGAGGCCGGGGGCCCCTGCCCCGCTTCATTTGGAAGCTCACACTGAAGAGAGCAATCACTGATGACGTTGATTGTAAGTCTATGTGCATAGAAAGAGAGGGAGCTCCGTAAAATGTAGCATTTGGCCTCTGTCACTGGGGATCAGTCTGGCTAGCATGCGCAACCTTCACACACTCTTAAAAAAAAAAAAAAAAAAATGCACTTAAAAAGTGCACCCTGTTTAAGAGAGTGGAGGAAATCCTAGTCGTTTGGACTAATGCGAATGGTACATGACCTCTTTATATTATTAAAAAGCTGCTACGGTGCATGCTAATGACGGCAGTAGCACTTCCCCCCTGTAACCAGGAGGTCAGTTCAGTAAATACTCATAGCAAAGGTCACTTCAAATTTTTTTAGAACATAAATTGATACAAAATACAATTGCAATGCATCATATCTAAATAATGCAAACATAAAATGGCACACAGATTTATTTTGTTGTTAAACATGAAGGATGGATATAACCTTATCTGTGATGAAATGAAGACTCCTGATTGAGTAGGTGTGTGTATGTGTGTGTGTGGTTTGACGAGAAGACAAGGGCAAACTGTAACATGTTCTCAGCGAGCATTTGACGCATATCATACTGGACTGGTGACTGCTGAGCTTATTAGCATGCACAATTACAGCTCCATAAGTGACATCTGATTAATAATGTATACAATTTTCACAGGTCAGAGTCACACGCAAATATGTTTGCGGCGAAAAAAAAAAAAGAGTCTCGTCCAAGGACAGAGAGAGATTGCTCGTTGTACATACACACACTTGCACATAAATGCATGCATGTACATTTAAATATATATGAAAATGAATATTAGATAAGTATGTATGGGAATCATTTAGCAGCTTCTTATCCAGCATGACTATATACATTTTTGGTGAATTTGTGAATATTTCACTTTTTATAAATAATTTTAAAATATATTTTTAATGATTTTATTTGCACAAATTTTTATTTTATTGGATAAAGTATCTTTTAAGTTTACATATATTTGTAATTATATTTACAAGGATAAAATAAAATAACAAAAATTACAAAAGAAACTGATATTAAAGGCACTTGCAATATACTGCAAATTACTGGATAAAGTATAGTATATGTTATGACAATATTTTTATAAAAATTATATTTAATATATTTACCATCATATTTATAATGTGACATTAAAAACAGGATAAATTATAGTATCTTATAATTTTTATATATTTTTCATTACATTTATAATGATAATGTGATAGTCACAAAAAAAAATTGTGCATCTGAAAGAAAAAAAAATAGTTAGTAGATTCAATTAATTGCTGTCCAGCGCTGGTGTGTATATGTTTGTTTCTAGTGTGTGTTTCTCACCTGTGTGTGATCTCATATGTGTGCGGTAATGGCTGGGCTGGTTGAAGCTCTTCCTGCACACTGGACACACATACTCCCCCTGCTGAGACCCTGACCTCGCCAACCCTACAGTTCACACACACAAACAGAGAAAGAGAAATTAAAATTAATAGGAAAAACATGTAGGCGAACTTACACGGAACAGAAAGAGAGGTTACGAGACGGAGGGAGAGAGAGAGAGGAAGCATCATTAGTATGTTTTATGTGTCATTATGGGAGGCTACCTTCAGGGCTTGGATGGGGAGCTGTCACGCCGCATCACGAGAGCATCTCCGACAGCCTGACATGAACACAGGCCCATGTGATCGCATAAATTACTGTGAATTAAAAGCCTTGCCCTGTGATGTGCCCCCATCTGCGCTACCATGTCACATGTCAGGTGTGCTGCTTTCCCCTTCCTCCCTCTCTCCTTGTCTCCTTCCCTCTCGCTGCTCTTTTCCTGCCCGTCGCTCTAGCTATGTCAACCCTCGTCCGCACGGGGGGAATCGCTCGGACACGTGTGCATCGGTGAAGGACTCGATGAATTAACAGGAACGGATGTGGAACCTGAAGCACCCGGCATCTCGTTTCCCCTTAGGGTGCTTTAAGAGGACGAGCTGAAATGCTGTCCCTTTGGCTCCTGTCCGTCACCTGGCACTGGTGGTCCTACCTGCTCCGACCCCTCAGGCCCCGCTTTGATGTAGCGCCGAGCTGTGACTGAGAGTGTTGGTGGCAGTAGTAAGCAAGGCTACGTTTAGTAAACATGAGTCCGTGAGTTATTACCATACCGGAGCGATGCAACAGGAAAAGCAGCGGACAGCACAAACAAAAGGAAAGTCTAATATTGGAAAGGTCACTTTATTGTATGTGACTCAAAGGGCTAAAGAGAGCGCTGATGATATCAGGCCAGACAGTTGACAGAAATTTCCACTGTCTTTCTGCAGAACTGCGCTCACTGATGCTGGCCAACTGGACCACTGCCTGGCAAAATGTCCTTAAATGAAGTGGAATGGAAAAAAAGCATTTGAAAATATTTTTCAAAGCAGCTGGTGGCTTAATTTGACTCCTCTTGCTCTTTCGTTCATTCACTCGTTGAGTGTGCTGTTTTGCATATTTGTGGCATCGAGGCGCCGTAACCCCTCGGAGAGCGCTCTGGCATGCCGTTACGAGCCTGATGTTTAAGGCTCGCGATGCCTCTCAGCGATAGCTGTCTGAAATGTTTTTACACACTTTCGTAGGTTACACGATGATGAAGAGATTACTCAATAGTTCCATTAACCTTTGAGTATGCGCATGCTGGCACAACGCTGTGTGTATGTGTGGGGTGCTACGTGCCATTTTAGACCTCACTGTTCTCATTTGTCATTTCAGCTCAGGAGTAAATGTAGTTAATGTGCCTTCGCTGAATAATTCAAGTATTGTGACCTGACAACCATTTCCCAGCATGTCAATCTTTACCCGTTTGTTTCTACAAATGCGCTGTAAAGTAAGTGTTACTGATGAAATTTTAACTACAGATAAACCGATAAATTATGTCTGAATAAATTTGTCAAAACAAATAAAAATAAAACACTTCAAAACTAAAATTAATTAATTTTAATACTACAAGTGAATTTAGGCATTACAACATTTTGAAAAATTTAGTCATTTTCAGATTTGAAAAGATCCCAATAAACAGCGTTATTAAATTATTAGTGTTATTAAAGATTAATTTTAGGTGAGTGTTAGATTACAGCAAAGCTGTCAAATGGGGAAATGAGCATACACATAAATATCTAATATTGACAGATACCAATAAATTAATAAATAAAAATCTCAACTACCAATACCAATATATTATATCCCTCGACCCAGCAAACATCTGATGCTACAAGATTTGGCAATGTAAAAAAAAAAAAATTAATCAACTTTAAATTTTACTTCAATTTTGAAAAAAATGCATCTCAGTAAGTTTGTGTACATCTCATTTTTTGTGTGTACATCATCACATCTTTTAATTGTATTACAGTAAGTATATATATTGACATTATAGGCCATCCTGTTCTCTAGATATCAGTATTGGATATCACTAAAAGCTACCACTAATTGAGATTTATTTATTTTCACCATTCGATATTTCTGTAATTGATTAAATGTGCATTCACAGTTGTAGTTCCATTTGAAGGTTTCTATATCTGTTGTTGACTGAGGTATGCAAATATAGTATTTGGCTTAATAAATGCACATCTGCATCTTGCCTTATTTAATATTTCAAGAGTCATAATCACAAACATACAGGAGAATATGGAAGTCCAGTGTGTACTAACCCATTGCAAATCTAATTAATATGATTTAATACCAGTTTAGTAATCAGTTTCGGAAAAAGTAAATTAGGCTCAAAATAAATCATATAGGGGCCCCAAAAAGTATTTGGACACACAAATCCCTATTCACTTGCCTATTGTGTCATCATTGCATTGATGTGTCATAACATAGATGATAACATCATACCTAATGACTATTCAAATAAAAATATTTCACTAAAAATGCTATTGATTGATTGATTGATGAAATGATCTTACATTTTTGAAGATTTCTGTCCAAATTAGTTTTGGGGCTAAACAATAAAACAAATAAACAAAAATCAGCATCTCGTAATACTGGTTATGAATGTCAATGCAAAATTCTATTCACCCTCTTACCTGCTTGCTCTGCCATGGCATTATTGAAGCCCCAATGGTGGTAGAGGGCAGCTAGATCGTGAGGACTGCAGTTCTTCAAGAAACTCAGGATGTCTGTCACAGGTTCTGGACCATCGGTCGCCGACTGTCTCTTGGACTGTGAATGAGAGGACGGGCCACTCAAGCGAAGTCTGCTCCAGGGGTCATACCCAGCAACGGACGGTGTATCCTGAGCTTGAGAATCAGACCTGCCGGGGGTCTGAGGAGCATGGGCTTTGGAGCGCCTCTGATCTGAGAGTTTGTGTTTGCTAGAGAGCATAAAATGAAGTCCCTCTTGAGGTAGCAGACTACTCTCCATCACTCTGCTTCCTGACTTTGGATTTCCAGTATTCTGAGGACTTGCCGTAGGCCGTGAGGAACTGTTTTGATGGACGTCTGCTTTGTGTTTACTGCCTGCCAACTCATCTGTCCTGGACTTGCTGGTCTTGTGTTTGGACGAGTGAGATGATGCCCCCGGTGCTGTGGCTGTGTGCCAGCTCTTGCTTTGCGAGGAGCTGGACTCTACGCTACTTGTCGGAGGTTTTGATTTTTTCATCCCCTCCAGGGCTGCAATCAGGTGGACTCGTTCTGGAAGTTCTCATCTGCGGCAGAGAGGGGCAGTCCTTCCCCTCCAGAAACGGAGGTGGCCCCGTGCGTCTCTTGAAATCGAGAAGTGATTTGGGCCCCTTGAGGCCGTTTCTCGGGGCCCACTTAGGCACCAAAGTAGTGCTGTCAACTTTATGTGCAATTCGTTGGTGGATCCAGAGAACTTCTGGATAAAGTGTTGCATAGGAGCAATAAGGACACTGGTGTTGAACCAAACTTTTCAATAATGTGGAAGAAACCTCTTCTTTTTCGTCATCCACCTCCACGGAGAGATTAAGCAGATTAGCATCTGCTTTATCTGTGATGCTACTTTCTTCCAACCCCTTGTTGTTTTCCTCCACAGCCTTTGATGCGACATCGCTCAGTGCTGCCGTCTCCAGGTGAGTTGAGCTGGTGTAGGGCCAGTAGGGCTGCTGCAGCAGGGCATTTCTCAGCCTTGGGAAGCCTGTGTGGTTGGTTTGGTGAGGTTGGCTTTGGCTGAGTGAGCTGGTTAAGGCATCACTCCTCTGGCCCCAGTTCCTGATTGCCAAATGATGTGTTTGAGCATGGGCAGCGATGGCCAAGGGCTCTGAGGTGCAAAAGTCACAGTGCTCACAGGTGTATGGCTTTTTATCTGTCATGAAAACAACAAATATGGATTTGTAACTACACAACAATATCATGTTCTGAGCAAAAGCCAGCAATCCGAACAACACTGAATTAACATGAACACTGGAATTCAAAACAGTTTTGGAGTTTCACCACAAGATGGCACCACATGACTATTAATTTTACTTCAGTACACATACTAATACTGTACAGAAGTTTTAGATTATGTTAATGACATAAAATTGATTTAAAGAGGTAAGAGCAAGTACACAAACACTAAAAGTTTGGGGTCAGTGCCATTTTTTTTTTTAAATAGAACCTCCCTACGTTATTCAGCAAGCATGCATTAAATTGATCAAAAGAAACAATAAAGTTTAAAAATGCACCAAATCAATAATATATATAAACATGGTGTAACATATATTATGATGTAACTACATAAATACAATATAATTGCCTAATATAATGCAACATTTAATATGCAACATTTAAAAACTCTCAATGACATTGTATAACATACACATAAATGATAATCTGCATAGTTAACATAAGATCAAAAACTTTACCAGTGCTAGCATAATCACGCAGTTTGTTTAACAGTAGTACAATGGAGCAACAGACTACTGGGCCTGGGAACTTTGCCTGGGACTACCTCTTCTCATCTGTCAGCAAGATGTTTGTTTACATTTAACATGTCTGCAATCTCTCAGTAGCTCTCTCTCTCTTTCTATTCTCTCTCTCAAGCCATCTGGATTGCATTTGGTGGCTTACACTAGCTGCTGTGCAGCTTTCATTACAACCTCTCTGAGGTTATTTAAAAAAAAAAAAAAAAAAAAAAAACTTTCCCTTTATCTTTCTCTCCTTCCCTTGCTAGCTTGTACTTATTTGAACAATGACTGAGACTTGGTGTTACGAGCACTTCCTATGTCTGATTGCCTCTTCAAGATGAATCGCTTTATGTATTCCCCAATTGTAAGTCGCTTTTGATAAAAGCGTCTGCCAAATTACTAAATGTAAATATAAAATGTAAATTTTTGAGCCAATTCAGAGAGGGGGGTCCTCTGAGATAAACTTTACACGAACGTAATGGCCATGTCTGCTTCCCTACATGTTTTGTCCTTCAGTAGAAAACCTACAAGAGGAACTATCATATTCTAAGAATAATTTGGTCTTATTATGAATCTTCTAGAGGAGATAAGTAGTGTGGAAGAGCATTCTACAGTCTTCACACCTACATGAAAATATCAGTAGTGAGTGGACATCTGTTTCAACTCTTACACAATGAAACCTCTGTTCTGGAACATTCCATCTGTGTCAATCCCTAAGAGGGCATCTTTTGTTTAAGGCAATTTTATTTTACTTAACTTTGTGGTAACGAAGGGCAATTTTATCAGATCTACAAGTCCACTATAAGTCTTCCGTTATAGACGATTAATATAACACCCCAAGATTCCACTAAATATGACAGGAATTATCAATTATCAGGACAGATTCAGTGCTCTATTGGGGCATATTGTTGGAGCTCCTGCCATCCTCAGTATTTTCCAGTGGTTTTAGCAATGTTTTTTAACTGAAGGTCTGCACTTAGATGGGGGGGGGGGAAAAACACAAATCTTTAGAGCTCGTCTTCCTGAGACAGGAAGTCCAGAAATAGCATCATGTAAAGAGGGCTGGACAGCTCCAGCCACAAGCAAAATATTTAACAATTCAAAGCCTGGTTTTGCACCTTGATAATTAAAAACATGCTTTAAAGAGCTAATACAGCCTGTAATCTGATTTTTTTTATGGTATCAACTGACAGAAAACAAATGTATGAGATATAAACAAGTGATACTGAGACTTCAAAAAAAGACCAAAAGCTGTAGACTGGTATTTGGAACTGATTTAAATGTCTTGATAATGTCTTTTCAACAAGTGTAATTTAGTTTTTAGCTTAGAGGCAGAAAAATAAAACAAACCGATACTACAAATGGAAATCATAAAGGTTGCCTACTTAATGGGTATTTTGTGCAAAAAAGCTTAAAATATGTTATTTTTTAATTGGAAGCAAAGACCATGCTTCCATTAATTAAACAACCAAGTGAATAAATGCCATAACAAAATCAAATACATATTAAAGATTTAAGCTATGCACAAACACTACAATACAATTGAACATGTTCAGATTTGCTGCAGCATTTGTCCACAAGGTGTCTCTGTCCTCCGTAAATTCAGCTTCAGAAACAGTATATCATACTGTATCTGTTGAGCCAGCCATTCTCATATCCTATTCCTGGATATCTGCCTTTAGTCTAACACACCTTCCAGTAATGATCAAGTGAACCCGAAAACCTGACTTGCTGGTTAAAGCGTGTTTGATTAGAACTCCACAGGAAGGTAGATCTACAAGAGCAGGATTAATAACAAAAATAAAAGCTCAAATTAAATTTCTAAAATTTATAAATGTTGCTAAAATGTATTTTAGTTAATCATAGCATCATTTCCAATTAGGCACCAGTTACCTGTTGAGAAGTTTACACATTCTTTGGAGCACAGTCACATAGCTAATTCAGCATGAGTAAAATTAATCTTAACTGTAATCGAACACACCTGAGTAAACTAATCAAGGTCTGTATGTTCACTTTGGTGTTGAATAGTGATAAAAATGGAAATCTCTGCAGTAAAGCAGATTTATAGTAGCATACAGATTCAAATAAAATCACATTCTTTTCAGTGAATTTAAACATTAGCTGTTCAACATGAAAGCAAAAACTTTGCCAGAGGTTAAGCATCTGCACAGCATTGCATGAATAGTGCTGTCTGTTGTTTACAAACTGTGAGTGTGGTAGTGCGAACGGAGGTTATGATATGCAATCAAGTGGTGCTTGAAGTTTATAACATTAAGAACACATTCCTGAGATTATGTTTGAACTTTGAGCTTGCTTTAAATTTCAAAATAAGGAGGATGCCCTTACCTGTGCCCTCAAAGAACTCTGTTTGTTTTTGATCCCTTAAGAGTCCTGCTGATTCGCCTGCTTTAGATGGGTTGGATGCTGCTTTACGGAACAGTCCATTTCCACCAATGGTTTCACCCAAGCCACCATGTCTGATGAGCATGTGGATCACCATCTGTTGCTGTGTGCGGAAGCCCTTTCCGCACTCCAAGCACTCTGAGGTTTTCTGGGAATTCTTACGGCTAGGGCGAGGAGTTGGGCGGTACTCGGTGTCACTAAGATTCTCTGGGCTTCGCTCACCTGTCGAGACCTGGCCGTTCCTTTCTCCATTGCTGTGGTGATCTGTATTGGAGACTTGGGTCCCAGCCCCTCTCCGTTTCTTTATTGGAATACTCGCCGCTGAATCAAGCGACTTCTTCCGCTTGTCCTGTCTGAGCAAGACATACTCGCCCTTTTCCCTGTCGTATGCTACATCTGCATCAGCTAACCTCTCTTCCCAACCCAGGCTCTTCTCCGATACCTCCACCACTTTGCCTCTGGTGGCCAGTTGCCAAGACTGGTAGCTACTTACTGGATCAAGCTCCGGGATTCTTTTCCCTAGAGTTCCCTCAGTGGGGTTCTCTCCATTTCCTGCTGGTTTCAAGTTTAGGCATTCCAAGAAGCTTGTCTTGGTGACAGATGCAAAGTCCTTATCTCTGCAGAAGGTATTGTTAGGAGGCTGCTCAACATTTCTGTGGACCTGTTCGTGCAACAGCAAGCTCTTGCGGTTGTGGAAGAAGTTACCACACTTGGCACAGAGTTCATACAGACACACTTCGTTCACCAAGTTGGACTCGTCCTGCGCCACCTCATTGACAGTAGCCAGAAGGTAGGTGTCAGTCTTTGGTTTTACCTTGGTGTTGTGGGTCTTCATGTGGCTACGTAGAAACCAGGGCTCACGAAAGCGGCGTCCGCAGATCCGGCACCCATGATCCAGACTGTTCTGATGCTTTTTCCTGTGAGCTTTCAGAAACCAGGCCTGTGTGAACACCTGGTCACATTGTTCACATGGGAACTCGCCTTTACCATCAGCTTCCTCGCTGATAGAGACTTCTTTGGTGATAGATTCCTCCTCGATAGGATGTACCTTCTCAATGTGAGCCTGCAGCTGGTCCTCCTGCAAAGTCTCATAAGGGCACAGTTCACATCGTAAGAACTTGTGAAGCTCCTGCATATGCTGTTCAAGCTCTGCCTGACTGGACAATCTTTTCCTGCACAGAGAGCACTGCACTGACTGTTTGCCATTCTCACTAGAGGTTCTTTCCTTCTTCCCAACTTTCTTCCTCGTTTTGGCCGACTCCTCACCGCTCACAACCTTGTTGCAGGCAGAGGTACTCTCGGTCGGACTGGAGCAACCACCTTGATCTTCTGGCACCCCTCCTTCCTTTTCCCCTTCCTCATCCACGTCTTCCTCCTCACCGCCAGTGCTCTGGCTGAGGCCGTCCAGTTTGTGGCTGCGAATGTGGGCCTTTAAGCTACCCTTTTGGGCTGAGCGGTGCTCACAGTGAGGACACTTGTATGGTTTCTCCCCAGTGTGCTTTCTCATGTGCTGGGACAAGGAGCTGAGGAAAGGAAAACTTCTTCCACAGAGTTCACAAGTGTGACCCCTGCTCTTCTTGCCATCAGGGTTGTCTTGGCCACCCTTGGAGAAGGACTCTTCCTCTACAACGTCCGGCTGTTCCACCTCCATCTCAAGGCTTGAATATTCCACTATGCTGCTATCTGTTGTTCAAATTATTCGATCCTATTAAGTCAGTCTCGCCTGTAGTCATTCGGTCTGGGTAAAAGTTCTCTTTGTCAAACGTGTCATTGTTGGTAATTCTGTCTTGACAGTGTTGCTTTTGTCTGGAATATGTCTGGAGTTTTTTCTCCTATGAATCATCTTACAAGCTGAGGGTTTGCTTCATTCTGGTCACCTGAGAGGAAATAGAGACAGAACAGAAGCAAAGTTGAGAACAAGATTTGCAAATGAGAAAATAAAAGTTATTCATTAATCCATTAGTCCATGGCAATAAACAAGCCGTTATTAGTAAATGGAAGGTACAATGCATATATTTTTTTGTAAAAGTCTTATTACGAATTGCTGTTATGAATCAAGTGCTATACGTGGTAAAAGCGGTAAAGATAAAAAAAACTGTTACATGGAAAGTACTTGGGCCCAGTGTTTGAGACAACCCCCAGCTAACAGAGTCCTTTTATATAATACCATCTGACGGTCTTTTGTTCAGTCAAAACTATTCGTTTAAGGCAGAATCCATACTGCACAGCTGAATACAGAGGACATAGTACATTGGGTTTTATGCTCTGCACCATTTACAAGTGAGTGGGAGAGAGACAAAGAGATAGAGCGAGAGACTGCTGATGTCCTCATTTAAGAGTCAGAGGAAACAGCACATCTTTAAGTATTGCATAAACACACTAACTTATCCGACATGCTTTCTGATGATTCTAACAAGACCATAAACACAGATACAGTAAATACACTGCTCAATATTAGAACAAGAAGGTATTAATTGTTGTAAATCCACAAAAACATACACACCCCTGTCCAGAATCAGGATTTCCTGCCATTCTGTTTTGTTTTCTATCAAATCTAAACATAGCAAACCTTTTTTGCATTCTTCAAAAAATGCTTATGCTGACTGAATGTTTATTGTAATGTGCAGCCTGTGTGTTAGCATATCTTTTAATCTAGTTTGTGCAATTGGTTAATGTGGTTAATATAAATACACACTACATCACAGTAGAGACTGAGTCTGAGTACTTTAACAAGAGGTAATATCTCAGTAATATTAGGGGAATATTTTGAATTTAAATGTTACAAATTCATACAGTTTGTTATATTAAAATATTTCCAGACCAAAACAATGGTTTGAGTTTTATAATTATTGATTACTCTTTAAAAAAATTACTGTTTTTAAATTTAGCTAAAATTCCTATAATAGGCAGTTTAATGGCAGGCATTGTGACCCCAAAGAGTGTGACAACATGCCCCACTATTAAGGTCAACATGTGTTCAGAGAACTATATCTTTTTTCCTGGACAATAACTGGGAATGTTCCAGTATTGTTTTTTAAGTATGTGTGACAACTTGCCCCCATTTACCTTATATTTTAGCCAATCTGTGTGGGTTTGTGTGAATCTTAGCCTGAAGGACAACAGTACGTCTCAGTTAGTCCGCTCTCGTAGTCAGTATGAGCAGTGGCTGTCTGCTCACAAGCCTAAATTCATTGTGTGTGTGTGTGTGTGTCTGCTGAGGCGTAAAGAGACTATTCAGTTTTGGGCAAGAGAGAGGCCAGTTGGGATGAACCCTGAGGGCTGGTCCTCTCTCTCTTTCTCTCCCAACAATCAATAATCCATTATATACCAACTACATTTCACCACTGGCCCCGCATCCCCCCTCACACAAACACACATTCTAACGCACAAAAAGCACTCACCTCTCCACAGTTCATCTTTTACGGTAGCTATAAAATGCCAGGTAAGAATTTTAAAGAGGAGACGTTTAGGAAATTGGAAGTTTTCCTAGAGGTCTCATCATCCATTTATCTCGACTTATAACCAATGTTTGCCTACTTATTTAGTTTATTTCCTTTGATTATTTGATTTTGTATGTTGGGTAGCGTGTAAACAGTGTAGCCTCTATGACAATGGAATGGATGAGGTGCTTAACCGCATAATAACGGAACTGAACATGCTGAGCTGGTAATGAATAGTGTTTTGCTGTTTGGCAAACCAATGAGCTGAGCATTAAATCGCCGTAACTATGATACCAAGAGGTTTGGGAGATGTGTAAGGACACACATTACACAAACACACACACACACACACACACACACACATACATATACACACATCAGCAGTGGGTTTATTATTGAAACATGGCTGTTCTCGGAGGGCTTACCTCAGCTCTGCTGACCTACTTATCCCCAGACAGTTCATCTCATCTTGTAGCTCCATCAATGCAGGATCAGTGCATTTTTCAAATTGAGTTGTCTGTCTGTCTGTGTGTGTGTGTGTGTGTGTGTGTGTGTGTGTGTGTGTGTGTGTGTCAGTATGTGTGTGTGTCAGTATGTGTGTGTGCACTCAAATCCTAAACCAAATTGTGCATTTTGTTCAAATGCACAGGGACAGTAACCAAACCACTAACAGGCATCAATACTGACAAGAGAAGATAGCAGAGCTTGATTGTCTTTTGTTCTTAGTGTGATGTGACAGACGGCAGATTAATCACTTGTTTGACTGCAACCAATGAGATTTTTAATGCATCATTTGTCCTAAAACAAGCTAAATGAAACAAGCCAAAACTTTTATATAAATTAACATCAGTTTTTGATTTCCACTCAAGGTATCTTGTTTTTATTCAAAATCACAATTACCAATGATGAAACTCACTTGTTATCCAACATTTTTACGAAACTCCATATTGTCTCTATGGCCTTCCTAACAATTTGAAGGATCTCAAATCCCCCAAACTACAATTGCATTGTGCCTCTCGCACCAGAACTGTCACAATAGCTCAAGTCTATACCTCCTCTGAGCTGCGGGGAGTCCAACACGGCCATTGTTGGATGCAGGGATCCATCCTACGCTAGAGGCCTGTCTGAAGCATGTCTGGTTGGGGAAGACAAAGGGAAGTCCCTCCTGGTCCCATTTTGGAGTAGATCCTGCTTGGTACCCTAAACTGCTGATTATGGCTGAAATAAAAGGGGGGCCCTGGCGCGAATTTACGATTGCGAGCACGATAGCAGGTGCTGAGGGTAACGTTGTCATGTTAAATTACGGAAAATATTCTGGTGTGTTCCAGAGATGTGATTCCCCAGGTTTGAAACGAGAGGAGCCAAGAAGAAACAGGCTTGGTTGGACATGCTGCATGAAATGTCACGTCTAGCAAAGTTAAAGTCTGTGTAATGAGGAATGCGAGTACAGATGTGGTCATACAATAAAAACCCAACAGAGAACGCGCACAAACGTTTCTATTCAGTTGAAATGTAAAGCTTAGTGATACAGCTTGCACAGAGTGAAGGGCTCCTTTGTTCTGCAGTGTTTCTGAAATGAAGACACAATGAACACTACTTAACTGTAGCCTGTCCACGTTACATAGGCATAAAACAAGATTTACAACTCAAGTTCTTCAAAAATACGCTTCCCCTATAGAGACTTCATCCTTGTCCAGTAGTTATGGTCGCTGACAGTGGTTATGATTGGGTGTTTGGGATTCTATTGGTTTCCACAGTTGGGATACAGCCACCGTTCATTTGAGATTCCAGAGGAGCCTTTCTATGACACGTCTGCGGCTGTTACCCCTGCCTCAACTCTTAGCTGTCGTTCCGAATACACTTTTACCATTATATACACTGTACAAAGCAAGCACCTTATAAACAGTTAGTGATTCAGTCCTCTTAAAGGAACAGTTCAAAATTATGTCATTATTTAGTCACCCTCGCTCACTCATCACGGTTTTATTTCCTTATGCTTTTATTTTCACTGTGGAGTATATAAGTAAATTTAAAGACTCGTTGCACAATGACAGTTTATGGTGACCAGGGGATGGTCAAACTCCAAAAATCTGAATTTAAGTAATTTTTCAAAGATTTTCAAAGCTCATGTCTAGACTTAGAATATAGCGCACTATTCATACAAACCACTTTTATGGTGCTTTTAAGGTGTTTCGTTTGTATTTTTGCCACTTTTTGTCATGCTGTTATAGTGATTACTATAACATTTCTGTTTCTATTCTATTAAAAACTTTCCAGAAGTGAAAAATAAAATTAATATAATAAGCAAAACAACAAATAAAAACTGTACACAATTTTGGGGTTGATGAGATTGTTTGATATTTGCTGACCAAGGTATTTATTTGTTCAAAAATACAGTAAAAATGGTAACATTGTAAAATATAAATAACATTGTACACATACAAACCGAACGATTCGTTGGACTAATCTATTATGTTTGGAAAATAAAAGAGCTTAAAGTGTGTGAAATATAATGTTCTCAATGCCACTGCGCTCAACAAGGCAGCCCAAACGACGTAACAGGCAATGTGCTGTCTGCCCAGTGATAACCTGCTCTTGCTGGGGTGCGTCGAACAGAGCATGTGAGCGAAGCCGCTCAAAATTCCGCTTTGTGGGCGTGCGCTCCGCTCAGTCGCTCACGGCCAAAGCAAACGCTCCGCTTATGTTCCGCTCACGCTCACCGGTAAACCAAATCCTGCTCAGATCACGCTCTGACATAACATTTCTCTGGTAGGCCTAATTGTGTTTTTTCCCCCCGTTTATAATGAAATTCGTAACGGTTATGATTCAGGGTGACGTTCAGCTTGCACTTTTTCAAATTAATTTTATTAATTTAAATGTATTAAATTAAAATTATTAATTTAAAAACGTGTCTTGTTTTTGAAGCCACTTGGCAAACCTTCCTAAAAAAATTAATAACTGAAAAAGTAGGCTATATTTGATTTTCATTAGGCCTACTTTATTTCCATGAAAACACAACTTCAGTTATTGTGCAACAGAACATTCAAAACATACACACAAGATGAAATAAATGCACATAGAATTTCACAAAATACACCTTGCTTATCAGGCCCATGAAAAGCACAAACAAGATGAAATGCACCTAAAGAATCATTTAGTGGCGTTAATAAAAGAAACTTTCTAAAAGACCAAAACTGCGGGGAAATTCGGTCTATTAAAACGTCTGTCAATCATTACAGGATTTTAGAATTTACTTTTAGAAACATTAGACAAACTATTGCTTATTCCACAGATTCTCGAACTAGGAAATTACCAAAGGGCATTTTGGGTTGAGTGAGCGGTGCTGAGCGTATTGAGCGAGCGGAGCGGAATCTTCAGAAGGTGCTCTCCGCTCTGAAGGAAATATGACCGCTCCACTCCCGCTCCACTCCGCTCACATGCTCTGGCGTCGAAAGACGATGATCATATATCAACGATAGCCAGAGATGTCAATTATTGGCAATATTAAGAGTATTTGGCATTTCCAATTAATGTAGGCCTGTTACATTCTTATTTTTATTATTATATTATTATTATTATTATTAAGTTACTTTTATTATTAAATTAAAATTACAATTAATTTGCCCCGCAATAATTACCACATAACTGACGCGCTGCGAGGATAAGATTTACTCCTCAATTAAAATGTTTTTAAAAAAGGTGTTTTAAAACAGGTCTATTAGGCTATACAATAAATTATAGTCCTATAATTAAAATATTAACAATAAAAATCAATACAAATCAATGAAATAAAAAGCTTTTATTTCAAGCACCGACTTTCAAAAACAACCTGTTTAACACGAAATACTTTTCTTCTCATTTTTTTTTCCCACTATGTAGGCTATGGGCCACAAGAGAAATATTAAGGGAATAAATGAAAACAGCTATAGGCTATACCGTTATCAGCATGTTGAAGTAGATTCGTCTCTCTTTGTCTCTGAGAGAATATGCGGCGTCAGATGCCGAAAGCTCCTCATTACTCCGTCATTACGTTTTTACTTTCACTTTCTGCTTATAGTGAATTGACTGAGATTAAGAATTTCACCGGCATAAATATTGCACAAAGTTTGCATGTGTGCAAACCCTGGTGCAAACGCGTGCTTGTTTGATATCCATTGGCTTACCTTCATGGTTTAAAACAGAAATATTTCCAATATTGGGACGTAACCAATTGCCCCGCCCCCCGTATCGAAAACATACAACCGTGACACCCTTGTGTCGTATCGAACCGAACCGTGAATTTTGTGAACCGTTACACCCCTAATATATATATATATATATATATATATATATATATATATATATATATATATATATATATATATATATATATATATATTTATATAATATATTTTAAAATTGAATTTATATATATTATATATATAAAATCATTCTAATATATTTGCTCAAGAAATATATTATTATGAATGTTTATTGAAAACATTTGTGCTGCTTAATATTTTTGTAAACGGTGAATTTTTTATTCTTTGTGATGAATAGTAAAAGTAAAAAAACATCATTTATTTAAAATTAGTGCTGTTAAATGATTAATTGCGATTAATTGATTAATTTTGGATGTGATTAATCTTTTGACAGCACTATTTTAAATAGACATATTTTGTAACATTAAAATGTCTTTACTGTGACTTTTGATCGTTTTAGATCATCCTTGTGGAGTTAAAAAAATTAATATATATAAAAAATTGCTGACCCCTAACTTTTGAACAATAGTGTAAATGAATCTGACTTTTTACTATTTTACTTCAAATAAAAAGTTAATTTAGATGTTACCACATTAAGCATATTCCTTCCTACTAGCAATTTCACAGTATACAGTGGAACAAATATGCTTAGAGTAAATGTTATCTTTCCTTAGTACTGTACTTTTTCTGTGACATATTACTGCTCAAGTAATTAAATCATAATTAAATGATCAATGATTGATAAGCAGCCATATGCTTGAGGAAATTCTTCACAAAAGTGAAATCACATCTTTATGAGCGCATTTAAAGGCAGGATCTGCTGTTCACACGCAAGCAACAACACATGTGCCTGTAAAAACATAAAAACACACACAAAGACAGCCAGCTTTCAGTGGAAAGAAACAGCAGCACATACACGGGCCCGTATCTGAGAGACACAGCCCTGAGCGAGAGCTCCATTCTTTCCCCTCCTCTCTTTTCTCTGGCTGATGAATGGCTATGGCGAATCAACTGTCTGCTCGCTTATTCAACCTGACGGCTAGTCCAGCTCAGCACAAACGCCCCATGCTCTGGACACTACTCCTCTGCTCTGAGCCAGTGTGTGTGTGTGGGAGAGAAAGAGTGTGTATATATCCTCATGTGAAAGACAGAGCTAAACAAGTCCCTGACACATGGTTTTTCTAACACGCCCTGGCCTGAATCGAAAACCGTGAGCCAAAATCCTATGTGCGTATGTGTGTGTGTGCACTGTGCACATATGTTAATTGTTGCATCCGTGCCAAACAAACATGTTGCATGTCAGTGTGTGTGTTTGATAAATCCTAAAATACCACAAGAGGCCGAGCAAGAAGGGCTGTAGGTTTTGAAACGGACTACAATGGCACTGCTGATGTCGATCTTACACCACAAACCAACAGTGCAGCACAATGTGTTTGTTATTGACTTGTGACGCTCATCTGCTAATAAGATTACACCGCTGCCGTGACTTCTTCACAAAGCAGTAGTTTTGTCCAAGCTCAGTCAGAATTCATAGCTCATAATTGTATAATGGAATGATAATGGCCTCAGATTGGTTGAACATCAGTATTATGAGAGCAGTGTTTCTCCAGTAGAGATTGCAGACGTGCAAGGGCTCCACAACCTCCCAGCGCCGTCACTACAGAACGCCACTCCCTAAAGCCAGAATACGGTTACACAAGCAATAAAAGCAAGGGATTATTTTCCTGCTAGTGTGCTTGATGTCTGAGCAAAGAATCTGGAAATCCTGAATGATGATATGAATTGAAAATTCGGTTTGATACAACAAATGTGACACTTTCTGATTAGCAGCAACTTTGAAATTGTTATTAAATTGTATAATTAAAAGGTGCAGACCTTTTGGTCAACAAGTTATTAATAATTAAAGCTATTCTTAATCTATATTGATGTTTGACATATTTTTGTAGTAAAAATATCTAAAAACCTCCTTAAAACAATTTATATAGGGATATACTTTGGGTGGTGCAACTGGTGCAGAGTTTGGGCGAATGGACCGAGGGGGACCCCACCCCCTCATACTCAAGTCAAATAATCATCAAATAAGATCTTTTAAACTAAAATTCCAAAGATTACTTTTTTTTATGAATGTAAGTTTATTCAGATTACCTCACATTTTATTTACTTTTTCTTAGCATTTAATTTTTTGTTATCAACATTTTTAATTTTTCATACATAACATTCAAAATATAACAAAAAACAACAGACACATACTCATTATCTCAAAGTCCAGTCAAAAGGGACTGAGAGAGGGAAGGACAAGAAAAACACAAAAGTCACTCCTTTATACAATCACGTATATCAGAAAGAAAACACTGCCAGGCATCAATGGTCAAAGGCTTGGCCCCATTGATTCGTGCTGTTGCACATTCACACGTCACTATTTGCAGGAGGCTATGGATCCAATATGCTTTTCCACACATGTGCGGTGTAAAAAAGTTCTGTATTATTGTCTTCTTCGCAGCTGTAAAACCAACAAACAACATTCTATTTTGCATTGAACTTATACAGAGACCAGAATCATCATTAAGAAGACACAAACTTGGGTTAACAAGCCAATCAATTTGTAGTAAGGATGATAAAACCAGGTTTACATGTGTCCATAGACTAATGACGATAGGACATTCCCAAAACATATGAAGAAAAGTGCCTGATGATGCAGTATTACATATATGGCAGTTGAAATTTGGTTGTATTTCATTTTGAATCTTCTGTAAGGAGTTATGTATACGCTATGAATGACTTTGAAGTGAATAAGACGATGAGCCAAATTTTTAGATGTTAAGCTGAGATTAGACCACATCCTCTCCCAGTCGACAGATAAATTAAGGTCAGATAAATCCCTATTCCAAATAGTTTTAATAGAAAGAGGTTTTGTAATCAATAATTTTATTATATATTAAGGAAACAGATGACCGACCAGCAGATGGTGCAATCCAGTCCCGCATAGGATGAGAGGAAATAGAAGATGCCCACGGAACGCCATACACTTTGAGAGCAGAACGCAATTGAAGAAAGACAAAATATGCGGATGCTGGTAGACAAAATTTGGTTCTTAATGTCTGAAATGAACAGAGGCCCTGGTTATCATATATATCCCCGCACGTGTTTACACCTAAATAAGACCAAGAGGGTTGGACAAGTGGACGATTTCCGCATACAAAATTAAAATTGTGCCATAAAGGTGTACTGTTACAATATTTGAAGGGTCCTCCTATCCGACGTTCAACCGTTTTCAACCGAGTTAGCCACAACCGGACCAAATTTATAATTATCCCCTTTTTTTCCTGTGCCAGTAAATAAAATATCTTGGAGTCTATTTGGTTTAAACTTGTCAGCTTCAATCACCCTCCATGAAACTGTAGATTGAGGATCAACCCAATTATGAAAAGCCTTAAGCTGGAACGACCAATAATATAATTCAAAATTTGGTACAGCCAGTCCTCCTGCGCTATTAGTATGTTGTAATGTGGTAAGTTTAATTCTGGGGCATTTATCATTCCAGATAAACTTAGAAATTATGGAGTTGATCTCCTTAAAGTAACCTGGAGGGGGAGAAAGTGGTAGCATAGAGAATTTTTTTTTTTAATCGAGGTCTTTTTCTTAGCATTTAATGATGTAATAAATAAATAAATTCTTAGTTTCATTAGGATCCCATCATCTTAACTTTTTTACACACACATATATATATATATATATATATATATATATATATATATATATATATATATATATATATATATATATATATATATATATATATATATATAATAAATAAACAAAAAAATTAGAAAAATGAAAATTGTTATCATTTACTTGCCTTTATGTCATTCCAAACCTGAATGACCTTCTTTCTTAAGGCTGTTTCACACTGGGCGCGATGTGAAAAAGCAAGGCGAATCGCAGACGAACAGTGCTAGGTAGCACCGACCAACAATGCATTTTTTTCATGTATGTATATTGTATATTGATTTTACAGTCGTGGTCAGAATTATTGGCACCCTTGGTAAATATGATCAAAGAAGGCTCTGAAAATAAACCTGCATTATTAATCCTTTTGATCTTTTTTTGTTTGTTTTTTTAAAATCACAAAAATCTAAATTTTCATTGAACTAAAACAATTGAAAATGGGGGAAAATCTCATTATGAAATAAATGTTTTTCTCAAATACATGTTGGACAATTATTGGTACCCCTAGAAATTCTTATGAGTAAAATATCTCTGAAGTATATTCCCATTCATATTTACAATTTTGAGCACTCCAGGGGGATTATGAAAAATGAAATTATCCAGCCATAGCTTCCCGTTTCACAGAAATATAAATAGGAGGGAAAACAAAGTCCAAATTCCCTTAATCATCCATCACAATGAGAAAAACCAAAGAATATATTTCTGATGTGCAGCAAAAGATAATTGAGCTTCACAAATTAGTGAAGTGGCTTTAAGAAAAGAGCTAGAGCAAAATTCCCATTTCCACCATCAGGGCAATAATTAAGAATTTCCAATCAACAGAAAATGTTACGAAACTGCCTGGAAGAGGACGTGTGTCTATATCGTCCTAATGCACGGAGAGGAGTAGAGTCTGAGTGGCTAAAGACTCTCCAAGGACCACAGCTGGAAAATTGTAGAGAAAGGTTGAGTCTCGGGGTCAGAAAACCTTAAAAAAAAATTGTCAAACAGCCCCTACATCACCACATGTTGTTTGGGAGGGTTTCAAGAAAAATTCTCCTCACTCATCCAAAAACAATCTCCAGCATATTCAGTTATCAGACACGACTGGAACTTAAAATGGGATTAGCTTCTATGTTTCAGATGAAACTAAAAAAATAGCTTTTTAGCAGCAAACACTCAAGATGGGTTTGGTGAACACAGGGATAAAAAGTACCCCATGTGTACAATGAAATATACTGCTGTATTTTTGATGTTGTGGGCCTATATTTCTGCTGGAGGTCCTGGACATCTTGTTTAGACACATGGCATCATGGATTCTATCAAAGATAAAAAAAATCAACAAGTGACTGACTTAGTTAGAAATCTTATAATGGGCCATGTTTGGATCTTCCAACCGTACAATAATCCAAACACAAACCTCAAAAACAACACAAAAATGGGTCACTGCACAAAACCAAGCTTCTGCTATGGCCATTCCAGTCCTCTGACCTGAACCCTGTAGAAAATGAGTGAGGTGAACGGAAGAGAAGAAGCACCGTCATGGAGCTGTGAATCTGAAGGATCTGGAGAGATTCTGGATGAAGGAATGGTCTCTGATCTCTTGTCAGGTGTTCTCTAACCTCATCAGGCATTATAGGAGAACATTTAGAGCTGTTAAACTGGCAAATGGAGGTTTAAAAAAGTATTGAATAAAAGGGTGCCGTTAATTGTGGCCAATGTGTATTAGAGAAAAACATTTATTTCATAATGAAATTTCCTCACATTTAAAATTCTTATTCTCCAATGAAAGGTTAGATTTTTGTGAATTTTTTTAATAAAAGATCAAAAGTATTAATGCAGATTAATTTTCACAGCCTTCTTTGATCATATTTACTAAGGGTGCCAATAATTCTGACCACGACTGTACATCGTCTGCTCCTCAATAAACAATATACTTGTATATATACACAATACACTTCTCTCTTGCGGGATACTCTTCTTAGGTGATTGTTTACACTGGTTTTCGAAAGAACTCCACCACTCTCTGCCTTTTGTGCAACACCAGCTGCTCCAGGCACGTGATCTACGCTCAGATCCAACTGGATGGTCTGTTTTGTCACGGAGCGACGGGTGAAAAAAAAATTAAAAAATAAACAAAAACGACACAGGACGGATAAAAATCCTTGCTTTTTCGCCCCACGAATGATCATACCTGGTGTGAATAGCCCCATAGAAATCATTGTTCAGATTCAAAAGTGTCATTGCGCCAAATTTTCACGTTCAGTGTGAAAAGGCCTTTGTACGTGGAGCACCATTTGAGCACCAATGTACTAATATAATTTTACTATTCAGCTAGATTTACCTTTTTTTTAAACAAAGATACTGATTAAGAATATAATTTATTTTTGTGTATAACAAAGTGACACTTATGAAGTCACTCTATAACATTACAGTGTACATAATTCATGCAGATCTGTCAAAGTTGTAAATTGCCATATAAATGTTTTTGGGATAAAAGGAAAATATTTCAACAGGTGTCCACATGTGGGCATGCAAGTGTGCACGTATTTCTGTGTGTGTGTGTGTATGTATGTGCGACAGCAGTGATAGAGAGATGAGAGAGGGACACCAGCAGCAATGCTTATGTAATATCAGGCCGAGCCTCTGCAGCACTCCTGATGGCAGTATGACATAACACCTATGCGGCCACACGGCTCGTCCAAGAAACACACGCATACACACTCAAACAGACAAATATCTGGTCTATATGATTTGAATGCAATTATGACTTGATAGTTTCAAACAACGATACAATTCACAGCGGGAAAAAAGAACATTGATAAAAAAAAAAAATGAAATTCTCTGATCATTTACTCACATTCATATAATTAAAAATGATATTCAAAAAGTGTACTTTGAAGAATACTGGTCATTTTTTTCAAAAGAATGAAAGTGAATGATGACTGAGGCCATCAAGCTTCAAAGTGACAGATACACCACAAATTAAGTCTATATGACTTATGAACTAATCCACATCTTCTGAAGTCACACAGCTTTATGGAAGTAACCATCTAAAATTTAGAAGAAGAAATGCCTGATTTGTGAACAAATAATTATTGCATCAATGAATCAGTTGATCCAGTCAAAACTGGTCTTAATGATTTGTTCATGAAGCAAACTAATCTGGTTCCTGGACTCAATGTGCTTCCCCACACAAAACTACTGTAGCTTTAGAAAGCTTGGAATATAGTGCTTAAGTCACATAACACTGAGATACTATTAAAGATTTTATAAATGGTTTGAATTAGTTTTTATTTTTAAATGTTCTGCTTCAATGTAAGTATTGGTAAAGATGTAATATTTTTTATGGTTTTGTTTTATAGTATTTATTCATTTTTAGGTTCATTTTAGGTTTATTTATTTTAGTACATCAAGCTAATAAATGAAAATGAGAAATGATGCTGAAATAAAATAAGCATCAAAATATTTTATTTCAGTTAATGTTTTTGTTTTTCAAGTAATAAAAGAGTAGATTTTATGGGTTTAGTTTTAATTAAGTAAATAACCCTTTAGACATGTATTTTTTATTTATTTGTCTTCTTTGGGTGACTGTAGAATTGATTATAGTGACAGTAAGTGGCTTGCAGATACACTTGTGTGGTTGGCGTGGTCTACAGCTGAACTATAATCTGAAGGCATTAACTTGCTCTCTAAAAAAAGCTCTCTGAACAGGGATTAGATTATAGCTCAGCTCAGACTCTCGTTCTCGCTCCCTTTTTTGTCTCTCACTCCCCTTCTTTTTTGGGCAAACTTTCTCAACAAATGAAGGTAAAATGAATAAATGTGTCACAAAAACCGGAAAGGATGCAAATGTGGGTCATTCTCGGAGTTCAATTCAAAGCTCTGTAAACCATATCAATGTTTCAGCTTTACATCTAGCATATGTCATGGCACAGAGCAGCCTAAACCTCTTCACTGGGTTTATAGCCGGAGGGCGAGCGATTGTTGACTATAGGGGCTTTGGTAGCCCCCTGGGGCAACTCGGGGTTAAGTGCCTGGCTTTGGGTTGCCAGATCTGCACCAGATGAACTGCTCCTAGATTTGACAGAGTTCTAATAAAAATGCAGTGAACAGCAAAAATCATTTTCTTAAAGGGATAGTTTACCCATAAAATGAAATTCTTTACTCATGTAACTGTCAAAAAACAGTTGAAAGCATCCAAAATCAAGCTATAAGTACAACATTTGATCAATTCTTGTGTTATAAACACTTTTAAACAGCACAGCTCATCCCTCCACTGCCTGTATGCTTTATTGACCTTGATGGCAGCCCAAGTGGGACACTCTTCCCCAGAACCGTCTGGCCTCCGTAAGTATATCTGCGTCCTTGGCGAGAGACGTGATCACGGTCGCTCGGTTAGAGCTTGCAGGGCAGCCAGATGTCTTTCTCATGGCCTTCAAAGTATTGTCTCTCCAGCTGTTTATTTATTAATGTTGAGTTCACACTACGATAACTCTCACCCTGCAAATACTGTTTATTATACCAGAACCATGAGAAGTGGCAAGTATTTAAAGATTAATGTAAATACAATTTTACATTTTCTGAAGAAAATGTGAGTAGTGCTTGCCTGTGCAGGGGAAAAGCCACTGTACAGTTTTGTCAGTGCTTACTTATCCAAGTCAAAACAACCCTCTCCCTAAGTCTGTTATTCTGCTACCTAGATATGATGCTGGTTACTCTATACAGTCAAAATCATATGAGTGCTTCGAAAAGTATTAGAACATGGTTTGAGGTTTTATTCAGACTGTAGCTGAAATAAAGTTGAATACTTAGAGTTGGCGGTTTGTTAAAACCCTATGTATGAGCAATAGTAAGAGTGATGTTTACATTAGCAAAGGGAATACCTGAAGCAGATCTTGAAAATTTTCTTTTCACGGACTGGATTTCTCTCTCTCTCAAAAAAAAAGTGCATTAAATCTTAAACCTCTGTTGCACGATGCCCATTGCAATAAATAGATTATTCAAAAGCCATTGAGCCATCAGAGTGTGATCTTTCTCTCTCTCACACACACACACACACAGAAATATAAATTATAATTAAACTTTATAATATTAAGTCTATCTAATATTATCTTTGAATAATATCGGTCTTTACATGCAAAATATTTAACGTGCACCTGAAGTATACTTGCAATAGTTCACCTTTAGCACAATCAAATATACTAATTATATCTTTAATTGGACTTCAGCACTACTTTTGCACAATTAAAGTGCATTAAGTACAAAATTAGTTGTTCCAATTTAGCAGACTTTAAGTATACCAGTTTAGTAAAAGTACAATTGCAGGGTATTTTTTAAGTACATAAATATAAAAATGTATTTGTAGTATACTTAGCGTGAAAAGTATATTTATTTTTACTAGGGTTGTTTGGAAGTAAAAATCATCATTAAGATTTTTTAAAAATTATTTACAGTATTAATGCTATGCATCAGGGGCTTAATACATTAAGGAATATGAATCTATGCTTTAAGGTCATCGTCACAGTCTCTGAACAAGCTCAAGTTTCTTAAAACGGCTGGTTTCTCTCACTCTGGTTAGTTCAGAGAAGGACAGGTAATCTAACACCATGAAAGCCATCTCAAGCGCTCTCTTTCCCTCCCTCTTCTCTGTTCTTCTTTTGCATGTTCCTGTTCTGGTAAGAGAAGATCTGTCTCTTTTTAATGAAACTCCTCCGTCACACCCATCTCCCATCTGGTATGTGTGCATATATGCTTGTGTGAGGTGGTGGGAGGAGAAGGCTGGTGTGGTTATGTGTGTGTGTGTGTGTGTGTGTGTAGAGTATATATGTAACCAGAGGGAATAAGAACATGTGTATGTATGTGTGGTGTCATTACAACAGGAAGCCTTTGCTCTAATGAGAGGTCTCACTTCCTGTTTATAGAGCAACCACTGGAGCACAACAATAGCTGGAATTTTGATGGATCGGCAGAGAGGACGCCCAACTCACACCCTCCAGAGAAAATATTTAGTTTTTCACTCTTGCTGACAACAATACAACACAATCTGTGAGAAATCAGCAGCAATACATTCAGTGTTACTGATCAGCTGTAAATGAACAGGCAAGTCCCTCTGTAGTGTGGTTTTATTAAACGGTGCCTATAAACTCACTGACTTGATACATTCATAAGTTAAATTTATAATGTGGCTATCATATTTGAACCATAAAATTAAATTAATATTATTATTACTACAATTCATTACATTTACAATTTAATTTATAATTAAATAATTATATATATTTTAATTGTGTGTGTGTGTATACATATATATATATATATATATATATATATATGTGTGTGTGTGTATGTATGTGTGTGTGCGTGTATGTATGTGTGTATCAGTGTTGGGTGTAACGCGTTACTAAGTAACGCGTTACTGTAATTAAATTACTTATCCACTGAAAAAGTAAAGTAAGGGATTACAGTTCATTTTTAGGTAATTTAATTACAGTTACTTATAAAGCATTTGCGTTACAAACAGTAAATAATTTCAACAGTTCTAAAATCAATATTGAATTTGAAATGTAAATGTACCGTCTAAAGATCAAATTGAATGCAGCGCTTTAACCCTCCGCGCGCCAGCTCCTTCACTTTCAGATCTTCCTGATTCACAGAGAAACCTTAAATACTCAGATACATATAAGACTAAAATCAATAGAATCTAAAAAGCTTGAATTTTACTTTTAAATGAACGAATTCAAATCGAAAACGAATATTATCCGATTATGTAATCCATATGAAACTGGGGTAGGCTACAGTCTTTCCCGTATCCATACCTGTCAACCCTCCCGTTTTTCCCGGGATTCTCCCGTATTTTACCATTCTATCCCGCTGTCATCCCGTTTAAATATTTTCCGTATTTTTAATCTTGCTATAAAAAAAAAATCCCACTGGACGTATTTTATATGTTTGCTACATTCACCTCCGGTAAAACTCCCATAATTTGTATGGCCCAAACCTCATTATATGAATAATCAAGTCAATATATTCCAAGGTTGTCCGGTTGCAGATCTTGTATGAAAAGCATCCTTCTCACACAATCGACACGTACAAATTCCCTCAACTTGGCAACTTTACAACCCAGTGAATCTGTTGATATCTGCGCACTGTGCGCAGTAGTGATGCGCGGATGGTGGTTATATCCGCGGGCGCTGTGGATAATCCGCGGGTCGGGTAATAAAAAAATGCATTCTGTTATTTGGGGCGGGTCGCAGGTGGATAAGATAAATCATTAATGATGCAAATATTAACCCTACATTTTCTAAAATACGAACGTGTTTTAAATATATATTTTTTCATCAGGCATACGATTTCGTTTGTGTGTGTGTGTGTGTGTGTGTGTGAGCGCTGCAAGTTTCAAAGTCAGGTGCAGCTCAGCTCTGCTTTGTTTACTCCGCCCCCTTCCCCCATAGACAGCACCCAAACAATTTCTGTGATTTATTCTTACCTAGTTAACATGTTATTTTTACATAAATCTGTACGGATTTTACTAGTTGGGCTTTTACTGAACATCTTGACAAACTGAAATGTATTGTTTAACTTTTAAGCTTTTTTGTTCTGTTTGCTAACCAAAGAAGGTAAAAAAAAAATATTAAATTTTTGTTTAAGTATTACAGTTGTTTTAAAGCTAAAAGGCTAACCTATTCTATGTTTGACTCAAATTGAAAGAATACAGAGTTTAATTTCTATTAAGGTTTATAGGGATTTTAAGATGTAGCCTAATTAGCAATTTGAATAATTAAGTTACTTATTGAGTAACTAAGTTACTTTTCAGACAGAGTAATTAGTAAAGTAATTTAAATACAATATTGATGAAGTAATTAGTAACTGTAATTAATTACTTTTTGAAAGTAACTTACCCAACACTGGTGTGTATGTATGTATGTATGTATGTGTGTGTGTGTGTGGTGTGTGTGTACACATACATATATATATATATATATATATATATATAATATATATAGCACAGATATGACTAAATATGATATTAAAAGTCAGAAAGTTACTCGTTTTTATAAAGTAACGACACCCGCTGGTAAAGTACAGTGGAGGCTTGCCTCCCTTCGGTCCATTGACTTTCTACAGAGACCTTTCTGGAGGCTCATTGAGATGAATGGGGGAAAGTCACGTGAGAGGAGGCAATGCCTCCATCACGCTATAATTGGATATGATCGGTTATGATTGGATGTGATTGGTTCTTGCGATAAATCCCACCTCTTGTTTTCGTGCGAGCTCTTGGTCTGAATGAAGAAAATGATGGCTTTATTGACTAATTATAAAGTAAGTAAGCAACTCTCCCGCTTAGAGACGTTTTATTCCTACCTTTTCAAATCATATATCATGTTGGAAAGGCATGTATTTTCAATAATAATGAAGGAAATAATCTAAACGTTGAATTTAAAGTATCGGGTAGGGTTAGGGTAGGTGTAGGGAGGGATTTATTGTCCCAATAAGGTGACATCCATTTAATAATTTGAATTAAAATGATAATTTACACTCAATATGTTATTATTGCCTACTGTTTTATAATATACTACAATACAGAGGTGCAGATAATTTGCCACTATTTGCAATAAGTAGTATAAATAGCAGAAAATCCTGCTAGATGTAAATAGAATCTACTATTTGCACTTGTAAACATTAAGTGTAACAGGGACATGAATTATATAGGCCTATATAAAACTGCCTCCTCATTTTAACATATATATACACACACATATATATATATATATATATACACAACAGTAAGTCTCAGTTAGTCCCCTCTCGTAGTCAGTATGAGCAGTGGCTGTCTGCTCACAAGCCTTAATTCATTGTGTGTGTGTATGAAGTTTATTTGCAAAAGCATTACTCCATTTTTTAAATTTTCAAAAATCATGTGTTGTATGTTATGTTTTTATTGTGTTAGTTAGCTGTTTTTTAACCTAGTCAAAAAAACAACTGCAGTTTGATTGAGATTAATTGGAATGCACAATGAAAAAACATGATTTATGATAATAGTTAAAAACGGAGTTATTCGTTTTTGCAAATTAACTCTTCAGATAGATAGAGATGGATAGATAGATAGATAGATAGATATAGTATATCTATATATCTATCTATCTATATATATATATATATATATACACTGTATATATCTCTGTGTGTGTGTGTGTGTGTGTGTGCACAGACATATATAAATAATCCTGTGTTGCCCTGTGACATTATCATATAAATAAAGCAGTAATTTAATTTAAGTAATTAAAAAAATTAATCAGCATAAACTCAATTTAGTACAACAAATGCTATTATGATCTGTACTTAGAAGAATTCTACCTTAAAATTAAAGGTGCCATAGAATGCATTGATACAATATTTTAAATTGTTCTCTGATATCTACATAGAAGGTATGTGGCTTAGGTAAGTGCAAAAATTCTCTAGAAAGAGTTTTACATGTCCATTTACAACCCTAGGATTTCTCCCCAGAATGAAACGGTCTGTTATTTGCTTATTTGGAAGGGTCATGAATAATAATGTTGAGCTCTGCTCTGATTGGCTGTTTCACAGTGCGGCTCACTGTTGAGCTCTGCTCTGATTGGCTGTTTCACAGTGCAGCTCATTTCACTAGCTCATAGGAAGGAAACACAGGGAAAATATATATTTCAATACTTTCTCGCGCAGTTATATTGTTGGGTAATTATACTGTAAATAAAATGCGGGCATCAGGGAGCTGCTATTAATATGCTGGGCATTGAAACTGCTTTCAAATGCACGATCGCTTTTTACTTTCACTTTTGAGATTAACGATCGCACAAACTCTGTTTATACTTGGAGCAGGCAGTACTTACCACACATTTTACAAGATCAGATGCTTGTCAGTGGTGCTCAGGATCTGTAAATCATTCACCATCATCATCAGTCATCTCTCCTTACTCTATTTATGTGGTAAGTGAAATCTTATGTACTGTAACAGGCTACAGCTAGCAAGGAGCTAACCATGTCCCTTTAGTGGCTCGCATTATTTTATTAGAACGCATTATTTGCTTTCCGTGCCTTTCTGAATTCAGACACCAATCCATCCCTGCACTTCACATCCTAGAACATAACATTTATTTCCATGATCTGCCATTTTCGCTGTTGTCCTCACTTGTTTCTTCACAATAACTGCAGAACTTCTGATGGTTCGGCTGGCATAGAACATGGGCGGGTATATGCATTTGTTGTGGGTGTAACTATTAGTGATCCCGACTGTTACGTCACAGTCAGTGTTATGTTCTGATTCGCCTATTTTTCAGTGGTCTTTTTTATTCACAAGATTTACATAAGGAGGAAACAATGGTGTTTGAGGCTCATGGTATGTCATTTCCATGTACAGAACTCTTATTATTCAACTATGCCAAGGTAAAGACAGTTTTCCAGTCTATGGCACCTTTAAAATTATAATTGACTATTTAAATTTTTAACGTAACAGTAATGATTTCTGAGTAGTTTGCAGTATAGGCTACTGAGAATTGTGGGAGTTATGTTATATAAACAAAGTTGGCTTAGTTTTATAAGCAAAATCTAAATAAATGTTTTCTATTTGTTTGTTTGTATGATTGTTTATGTATTTATTCTTGTGGAGTAAAACATCATCTGGACATTCCGTACAATTTTCGTGAGATTCCCCCATTGGCTTATCTTGGTCATTTGCTACAGCTTAACTTTAACAATAGCCTACCAAGTTATTGTGTAAAGGGCTTTTTTGACTCATGTCTGATCAAAATGGTGTGGAGTGTTCCCCTCACTGAGGGATATGTCATGTCGGGCTCTCTGGGATTTGAGGTCAGTCCAGCTGGACGTCTGGTGCCAAAAGAAGGTGGATTACACACTTTAATCCCAGTCACCCCAAAGGAAGTGAACTAAAGCTGCCAGCGTCCTTCTTCAGACCACAGACTTCATTCAGCTGATCTTTCTGAACCTCTTTAAACAGACTTGGTGAAGTGTGAAAGAACAGTGCTACTATCACTTGTCACGATACAAAAAAAAAACAGATGTAGAAGAGTTTTGCCCTCAGGGGACCATCAGAAATGACTTGCGAGATGAATTATGTATTTACACTGTATCATGTGATGCGAGGGTTAAGACTTAGAAGGCTTGTCAAGGAATTATGTATATAATACTTCTGTCAATTCTTTAAAATTTACAAAATGAAGAAGTTTAGTCACACTTTACAGTAAGGTTGTATATACTAACATCAGTTAATGCTCTAGGTTTCAAGAAATCACAATGTTAATTACTACTTAATGTATTAAATTAAACTATAAACTTTAATGTTAAAAATTCATTAGCATATGTAGAATGCTGTACTAAATAAATGCTGTAAATCGTTAGTTCATTAAGCTTAATTAATGTTCATACACCAAAATAATTTGTTCGACTGAATTTCTTATTGTATCTCATATAGGGTTGCAAAGGGAAAATTTCCGGTAACTTTCCAAAAATCCCAGGAAGATTCCCAAAAATCCTGGAAAGTTTTCAAAATTTCTGGAACTTTTCAACTTTTCAAATAAAATTTTTTGCAACCCTAATCTCCTAACAAACAAAATGGCTGCCCAGACAACAAGGTGTTTTGATTCCACTTTTTATAGCACAACATGTTGATTTCAGGTACAACACTTTGCAATAGCTGTACTCACAAGAGAGTAGAAGTATGCACTTGCAAAAATGTAATAGAAACTCAGACTTCAAGAACTTACTTGAGTAATCTGAACAGAAGGGATGCACTGCATTGGAAATGAGAGGTTTGGCACTGAATGCTAGCTTTATTTTTCTCAATAAGCGAATTCCCTTGAGTTTGAGCTATTAATAATCTCTGAGCTCTTTCTCAGAGGAACAGCTGTTGGGGAAGCTGAAATTTGCTAATATTTGGAAAAATGTGCCTCTACCTACACAAACTCAAAAAATATACCTCTACATACAATTCACTGCCATTTCCAGGTGAAATCAACACTAGTGCCACTGAAACCCATTGACCTTTCATTCTTGTTCAAACAAATTGTGATCACAGGGGTAAATGATCAATTAATAAAGACTTGTTTTTGTGTGTTTCTTTGCACAGTACTGTTATGACTTCAAAACACTTTTAGTACATTATTTGTAAACTAACATTTAATGTTTGCATCTAGGGATGCACCGAAATGAAAATTCTTGGCCGAAGCCGAACAAAATGAAACACTGGGCCGAAGGCCGAATACCGAACACGGTTTTTCGCACCCCCCCCACCCCCATCTAATTTGCCTTTTTAAAAAAAAAAAAAAAAAATGTACAATTGCATAAATTAGGCCTAAATAGTCAAAATGTGCTTTTTACTGTTTTTCAACCTGCTTTTCAAATAAAAAAAATCAATTACAAAACAATTTACAGGTTCACGAATAATTCGGATAAATCTGAAAACACTTAGCACCACTCACTGGACATTCCACCTCGAAAGTTTTGTAAGATGTGCAAGAAACAATGTAACATCATTCATACAACTCATTTGCCACCTATATTGCCGAGACATACTACTTGTCCTTCCCATTCATACAATCGTAATCCTTTCAAAATAATATAATAATATACCTACAGTATATACATGTATTTTAAAGCAATGATTAGTTGACATCTAATATTTAGCTACATTAAATACAAAGTACAAAGATATAATGTGCTGTGCTTTTCTACATGTTGTTTTACAGACAAACCAGACTCTGAATAATTTACAGCAGCAAGGCCTTGACATCCACAGGATCCAATTAGTTGAAATCCACATGCAATCAGTCCACAGGAAAAAGGCACAACAGGGACATCTCCAGAGAGACGAGACACTATTAGCAAGTTTCTAAAATACAGAGGGGTGCACTACGTAAAGAGAAGAGCAAATGCACCGCTGCTTGGACAGAACATGGAATCCTTGAAATCAGATCAGTGAACAAAGAATGTGATACTCGTATAGAAATACCTCAGTTACTCAAACAAACCTCTGATAAGGTTCTATTGACTTAGTAACAGCTGTGCTTTAAATAGCAACAGCTATTAGATATAGTGTATGATAGTGCAGTTTAAAGGAACACTCCACTTTTTTTGAAAATAGGCTCATTTTATAACTCCCCAAGAGTTAAACAGTTAAGTTTTACCATTTTTGAATCCATTCAGCCAATCTCCGGGTCTGGCGGTAGCACTTTTAGCTTAGCTTAGCATAGATCATTGAATCAGATTAGACTAGAGCTGTCGCGATTCGTCGATTTTATTCGACTAGTCGATTTTGAAAAATCGTCGACTTCATTTTGCTCGCGTCGACTAACCGCAGAATACCGGAAGTGCCGCATTTCACGGACGAGAATCCATAAAACACATTATTAGACTATTTTCCAAGGCTGCATGACATTAAACCCATTTAAAAATCATAATTAAGCATAATTGTGAATTCACAAAAGCTATGATTTAATCATATTATCATTATATGCCATGCAGTTCTAACACAGTATATGCGCTTTAATTATTTACATGCGTGTAGGTTAAGTATGTGCGTCACACAGCGGCTCGGTTCACAGTAGTTCCACAGGAACATATTTACATCTGTGGAGCGTCTCAAACTCCATCTCTGCATGTTGTTGTGAGTTTGGGTTTATTATAACGTTCATCTGGGAACGCAACGTGCGCCATTTCATCAGATTTGTAAGGTAAATCACTTATAAATCTACACAAACACAGGAGAATACATTACGATTTCAAAATAAAAGCTCAAACCCTCACTCTGAGTTTACACGTTTTGATGTCCACATATTCATTTAATTACAGTGGCTATAGCATTTCTGTCCTAAAGAAATGGCCAAATATTAAAGATTAAGTGGATATTTGAATTAAATGGTGCTTGGTCAATATTAAACAAGGATTAGATCACGCAGTAATGTTTAAAAATAATCATCAGGCTGTCGGCACCCCCTGCAGGCCTTTGTTGTTATGCGTAATGTACATTAGCTCTATTGTTTATAATACATTATGTATTTTAACAGTTTTGTTCAATAAAACCATATGATTTCTTGCTTTTGATACTTTATTTGAACTAATTATTATTGCACCATTGCTATTATATATGTATTTTAAGTCATTTTAAAAGCTATTGTTCACTTACATCTATTTTTATTACCACAAAAACATTATTATAATTATAGGGCCCTATGAAATCCGTTTTATTTCCAAATTCAGTTTTTTCCATTTTCATATACTCTGTTTTAATGGTTAAATTAAATTTTATTAATCAAAAAGCCTGTCTAATTAATTGAGTTTTACAGTTTTATCTGTACCAAATTCTTATTTTCTGGATTCCATTTTAATGGTTCCATTAATTTTTTTTTTTTTATTTTTTTTTTTGCTTTTTCAGAAATACTGCACATTTACATTTTTCTCCTAAATAAATTCTGGTAAATAACATTTCTGGTAAATACTCCTTTATTTAAAATACTGATTATAATTGTATTATTAGACTAGAACACGTGGATATGTTGTCTTTCTTACACTATAATACTGAACTGATTTCAGTGATCTGGACTGAGATGAGATGGACACTTGCTTCTTGCACTCTATGTTGCACTTTACTTTTGCTTTAAAAAAGGATTTCATAGAAATTTGGATTTCATTTGGTTTAATAAAATATTCTTAAGTAAAATTGTTGATTTTTTTTGTGGGAAATTAATCGTTTAGATCAATCGATTAATTAGTCGATAGATTAATCGAAATAAAAATAGTCGTTAGTGGCAGCCCTAGATTAGACCATTAGCATCTCGCTCAAAAATTACCAGAGTTTCGATAATTTTCCTATTTAAAGCATGACTCTTCTGTAGTTACATCGTGTACTAAGACTGACGGAAAATGAAAAGTTGTGATTTTCTAGGCGTCTGCTGCACCCATGGTATTCCTTGATTATTACACCGGAATGAGAGTATAGTTCCTAGCCATATCGGCCTAGATAATCACAACTTTTCATTTTCCGTCAGTCTTAGTACACGATGTAACTACAGAAGAGTCATTTTTGAGCGAGATGCTAATGGTCTAATCAGATTCAATGATCTATGCTAAGCTAAGCTAAAAGTGCTACCGCCAGACCCGTATATCGGCTGAATGGATTCGAAAACGGTAAAACTCAACTGTTTAACTCTTGGGGAGTTGTAAAATGAGCCTATTTCCAAAAAAAGTGGGGTGTTCCTTTAATGTATATATAGCACTATGCTGTAGTACTGTATAGCGTATGATCCGGTGGGACATTTGCTTGCGGTCTTGTAAAATGTAATTTAAGTAATTAGTTTAAGTGCCCTCAAAAATAAATAAAAGCGTCTCATGGCGAAATGCAAAACCCAGATGAGCTGAATGTTTGTCTTCGCTGAAGTTTAAACTTTCCATAAATCAAGTGAAGAACTGCACAGCTTGTTAATGTTTTCCTTCAAACCAAAGACTGTAACTACGACTGACTTTCTTCTGCTGAAAACAAAAGATAATTTGAAGAATGTTTCAGCTGTGTTTGTCCAGACAATGAAAGTCGATAGGGTCTAATGTTGTTTTATGGATTAAAAAAAACAACCAGTTAAATTTTTTCGAATTATCTTGAGTGTTCAACTTATGAATAAAAATGCATGCAAGTTAGATCAAAGTTAAAAATTTAAGAATAAACTATTTAAAAAAAACTAAACATTCTAAACATTGCGTTTAGTTATGGTGGTTATAGCCCTGTCACTAATAATAACGCATATGAGAGTGAACAAATAAAACAAAACTAACAAGTCAAGTTTACATAGCAGAACATGTCCTAGATGTTTTACAAAATGAATCCAAGCAAGAAACACAATATAAACTGATAACTGAAAAATGTGAAAAAAACTAAACCATGTGAAACTGTATTTCCTGTACTTTATCAGTCAGATTGGGTTTGCGTTGGTTTGCATCACAAGCTCAAGAGAAAAAGAGCCGTTTCAGTTCTGTCTAAGGGTGGAGTCGCCACAACGGTTTGTGTGGTTTCCAGCCAATGGCAACAATGGCTTGTTTCTATAATCTCAAATGGAACATTTGTTAGACATTGTGTGATTATGCACTACCGAATAAAGTATCATAAAGGGCTTTGGTCTGGTTCTTAGTGTAGTATAATCAGGTTTGGTCTTGTGTGGCATTGATATGGATGATGTGCTGTGGTTTGGAGAAGTATTATGTTCTAATTGTATAACATGATCTGGTTTAACCAGGTTTGGTTTGGTATGGTCTAGTCTAATTTGGCCTTTCATGGTATCATATGATCAGTCTTTCAGCATTGCAATAGTCTGGAAAGGTCAGGTCTTCGTGGTTGGTTATGCTGCAATGAGGTAAAGCCACAAAATGGGGCAGTTCACCCAAAAAGAAGAATTATACTAATTACCTGTTCAAAAGTTTACAGTCAGTAAGAGGTTTGAAAACAATACAGCAAAAAGTCATATTGTGAAATACCATTCAAATTTAAAAGAACTGTTTTCTATTTTAATATACATGTCATTTATCCCTGTGATATCACATGATTCTTCAGAAATCCTTCTAATATGCTGCTCAAGAATCATTTTTTATTGTTGAAAACAGTTGTGCTGCTTACTATTTTTTGTTTGATGAATAGAAAGTAAAGCATTTATTTGAAATAAAAATATTTTGTAACGTCCTTACTGTCACTTTTGATCAATTTAATGAATCATTGCTGAAAATGGTAATTTCTAAAAAATAAGAAAATAAATCTTACTGACTGTAAACTTGTAATTTACTCAACATCATGTTGTCCCAAATCATATGAATTTCTATCTTCCAAAACAAAAGATGAATTTATGAAGAAAATCTTGGCTGGTCTTTTCCATATTATGATAGTGAATGAGGACTGGAGGCATCAGTCTTAAAAACACAACAAAGCACCATAAAATCATACAGAGAAGGATTTTCAGTTAATACGACAATATAGATAGTTTATGAATTTATTTTATGTTGCTTTTTTTGTCATTTTGGAGCTTTACAGCTGCATTCCCCATTTACTTTTTGGAAAAACAGTGAATAAATACGATTTTTGAGTAATCTATCCCTTTAAAAGGACAAAGGCTGTGGCAACGGTTCAGAAAAAACTTTGCTAACTATATGCTGGACATGATGGCAGTGAGGTCATGGTCAAACACAGGGATGTGTGCAGTATACAGTACCAACCTGTTCCTGTTGGAACGTTGGACAGGAAGATACACACTGCTATCACTTGTTGTGCTCTCTAGTGCCAAAGCTGTGCCCTGCTTAGCTCTCTCTGTCTCTCTCTCTGCCCGCTGCTGCCAGCTCACCCATGTGCCAAGCCCTCACTAGACACAGGGCATTATGCACGCCCAACACAGCTGATACACACACAAATTCTGGACACAATCATTCCAAAACAGTTTTTATGCTCAAAACACATTTGTTCGCATTACTGCGAGCAATTTACAGTAATGACATCACCAGCCTGTTTTTCCACTATAGTGGGTGATGCTGATTAATCAGCATTACTAATTTAAAAGATAAGGGATCAGCCATTATTTGAATAACTTCTAGTCAAGACAGATAGTTTTTGTTTGTGTACATATAAAACAACACACAGGCATATTAGGACATGTATTCTCAACTAAATACTCTGGAAAAACAAGTACAGTTAGTTTACCTTACTATACCAGTTGAGGCATAATGCCTCAAAACAGAATTACTCTAACACGAAGCGGAATGACATTTGTAATTATAAACAAGCAAGCACACAAACATACAAATAAATAAATAAAATACATTTGATAATTTATAATTACATAATTTATCAATAAATAAAATAAAATGTATTAATTGTTTATACTAAATACGTAAATTGTACTCCTCAATATAATTAATTAAAAAAGTACTCATTTGATTGCATTTTATATCAAAATATCAAACCAAGCTGCAAACAAATGACTGAGAATTCACTTTTAACTTAACCAATTAAACAATCTGAACATGTCCAAATAATTATTTAATGAAATGTTCAGCTTGAAAAGTGCTTTCTTTAAAATAAATGGCACTTGGTCTAATATTTTGTTATATAATGCAATGACATTCATACATTTTAAATTGTGGCTTAAGTGACTTTCTGGAGCAACTGTGTGCAACTTACTCTGTATTTACTATAAAACACGGACCATTTACAGCCTAATCAAAAACAAACAAAAAGCACAAATAGGTATATAATCAAATAAATATCAACCAATTTAAGAAGACATCTGTTCACTCTTAACCTGGACGTCTTAACTCTGCAAATTAAACTCTTCATGTGGAGTCTCTCCTCCCCCTCAGCTGCACTTAATCCCAGTGATTAAATCATTTTTCTTCAGCCCTAATTTTGCCTGTTACAGGGCTCTGATGGAGGATGGGCGTGCTCTTTATTGATTGGTGGGTTGAGCAGATTACCCTAATAGCGGGATTACCGCCCACATGTTGACCACGCATGTTGGAGCTGCTGGGCTGTGGTGCCAGCTCCCTATCAGATGGCCAGGGGGAGCAATGAAGACATAACACACCACTCAATGAGAGCATCCCTGTCCATACTATCCACCCTATCTGCCCTAAATAGTATTGAAAATTACTAATGTCACATAGAATTTAGGATGGCTAGTATGCACATTGGGACGCAGGCCATGTGTCTTGAGGGTGCACATTAACAAGTATTTGGCAACTCATTAAGTTATTTTATTTGCAAACTCAGTAGTCATCTCAGCGGTGTTGTCAGTAAAGATGTAGTCAAATTTACCATAATTATCACGTTTAGCTGCCTTGACAACTTGAACATGACAGGTTCTATAACAACTGGTGTAAATGTCATTTTTAATCTAACGCTAGTATGTTAGCAGGCACAATACTACATGTGCTTCATGTGGAAATTGTTTGTTGTTATTCAAGTGAAGGATATGGTTTATTATAACTGAATCAAACTGACAACATTATGTCAATAATAAAAGTAATTTAATGTAGAAATAGCGCCTTAAAGGGACAGTTCACCCAAAAATGAAAATGTTTCCACTGTTGTCTTTCCAAGCCTGTGTGACAAAGGGAACGTCCAACCAAAATTCACAATTCTGTCATCATTTACTCACTCTCATGTCATTCCAAACATGCCTGCATTTCTTACTTCTGTGAAACATAATAGATGTTTTGAAGAGGGTTGGTAACCAAATAATTGTGGGCCCTACTGACTTATTTGACATGTTTTTGTCCATACTATGGAAATCAATGGGTCCCAAAACCATTTTTCAAAATACATTCTTTGGTGCTCCACAGAAGAAAGAAAGACATACAGGTTTGGAACATCATGATGAAGAGTAACTGATGACAATTTTTATTTTTGAGTGGACTATCACTTTAAATAAATTATTTATTGAAGAATATCCAAGCTGCTCTTTTCCATACAATGGAAGTGAATGGTGACCATCATTCTCATGAACTGTTTTTAGTGAAAATTGACTTTCAGTTTTTCCATCACTCAAAGCTAACATATGGTTTTATAACATAGTGCACAAGTCATGTGTCTACTTTTAAAATGCCTACTCCTACTTTTTTTTTTGTCTTTTTGGGAGCTTGACAACCTCAGTCTCCATCTACTTTCATTGTGGAAAAGAGAAGCTCAGACATTCTGCCTGTGTTCTACTGGGAAAAAAAAGACATGGATTTTAAATGACATGAAGGTAAGTAACAAACGTTAATTTTTGTGTAAATCATCCCTTTAAGGGAACAACTGCACATTTTAATTTTACTCGCTCTCCGTAATTCAAACCAAAGGTGGATTAAGACCACAATGGAGAGAATTCAGGAAATTTATGGATATTTCCTTTCAGAATTATTGCTCCCGAGGATAAATGGCAATTGACTTTGTCTCTCAAATTGAACTCTGTGTGTATATCCTTGAAGCCATTTTCCTTATGATTCTATTAGACTGAATGTACAACAGTCAGCTGTTTATCAAACAGACAGTTATTCAAATTAATCCACAACAGGTAAAACTGCACTTCAGTTGATGACATATACATGACCAAATCATCCAGCCCTCTCTCTTATCTACTTCTGTACGTGTATGTTTGATTTAATGAGCAATGAGTGGTAATGATGCAGCAATGAGACATTTAACAGTTTTGTGACATGTTATAATACACATTACGCATACTGTAGCAATAAAGTCAACTCATAAAATCTATTTCCCCTACTATGAATTTTTTAATAATCAACAGAACGTATCATAAAACATTACTGTACACACTTCACCAAAAGGATCTTACATTTGCGACGCCCATTATTACGTCTTTTGAATCCAAATGACACTAATGGCTAAGCAGCCTCGAATTGCTTCAGTATAACAATGGCATTAAAATATTAAAGTTGCAAATGTAAGCTTTTCTCATGTGTCCAGATGGGGGAACTAGAAGCTTATTCAGGCCACGGAAAAAGAATTCCAGTAATCTACTGCTGATCCTTCACAATGCCACCCTTGTGCCTTTTGTTTTAGCCTCCCCACTGCCTGTACTCAAAGCCACTGATAATGTTAATGGTCCCTTCCTCCAGCCAGCAGATCTTGAGCTATTAGGGGTTGTGAGAGGACTGAAAACGCTTAAGTCAAGTCATAGTTGAATGTTGAGGGGACGAACAGGGTCAACTTCGCAAGGTCAACACAAGTTCAAGCCATAAACCTCAAACAAAGTGAAAATAGTCTGGTGACAAATGGATATGTCAAATTAAGACCAGATATTTGTGCAGTGTTATTTAATCTTTTGGATATATTTGAAAAGATGTATAAAAAACCATGCTGTGTATTCTAGGTAGACACTCTTGAAAATCTTGGTTCCAAAAGGGGGGTTTTGAAGCAATGCGATAGAAGAACCATTTTTAGGTCTGTGAACAATTCTTTAAAGATTTTTTTTTTTTTTAAATAAAGAACATTTTAATAATCCTAAGAGTGTTTTCAATTATAAACAACCTTTTGTGCAACACAAATATTCCATGCATTCTTAATTCTTAAGAAGTACTGCCATAGAAGTGTTAATGTGAAAAACATTTTGAAATGTTTTAATAATTTAATCATTTTCCACTATGTTAAAGGTTCTTCATGGAATCATCAATGCCAACAATGAGCCTTTATTTTTAGGAGTGTAGCAAATACAGGTATTTTAAATAAACAGCTTGGGTTCCAATTCCCAAGACCATCATTCTTTTAAACGTCTTTACATTTTTAAAAAGGGTCTTAATTCCATTCTCATTCACAGAAAAGAATTGCACCAAGTCTTGAAATCCGAAAATCCCACATCTTTCGACATTTAAACGCTTGAACCCAAGCCCCCTGGCCCTTTTCAGATGAAGAACAAAACAAGCACAGCACATCTTATCACGTTTCCTTACATCTCAGAACAGTCACGGCTGGGATTTCAGGTTGCTTCTCTTCACAACTCAAACAAGCAGTACAACACCCACTCACTCATTTCCGAATGAACATGCTGGAGTTTGTTTGATTTGCACTGTCAAAAGGTGTGTAGTGCGTGAACCGAAGCCGTGTAAACAACTTGCTTCATTGAGGCTGAGCACAGTAACCAGCTGCACATAAAAGGGAAGTGACTTTAGCAAAAGGCCCATGCAAATATCTCCCACCACTGCTGCAAGGTAAGGTTTTTGTCTATCGGCACAGAACACAAGAATAACTGTAGTGTTCAGTGTCATTTTTTTTTAACCCATGGCAGCCTCCTGACAACCAATAACTTAGTAAACACAGTAAAGTATGCAGTTGGGACTTTGAGATGTTAATTATTTTCACATATCAACACTAACTTTTTTTTAGAAAAGACATGCAGTTTGTTCCTTTAGAGTTAAACTACATGTGCACACTATGAAAAATATTGGATTAAATTAATTTAGAAATTAAACACCATTTTAGGTCCCCTGACAAAACAATTCCACAAATCTACTTCTATCTACACGAAACCTGCTATGACAAATTGCAATGTAAAACAGCAATTCCAAAAAAGGAATACACTCCTACATCCAAAAGAAATCACAAAAGTAACCCGTTCATTTTAGTCAGAAACAGATCCCTCATCACAAAGCAAAGGGGTATTAACTAGTGTGCTGACGCCACCCCAGCAGCAGCCCCCCAACAGCCCTTATGCCAGCAAATTCACCTAATAACACAACAAGAGAGCCATCCATATGCCTGTTGTGTCATTTACCACAAAACCTCCCTCGACTTATTTGACTGGTACATGAACTTTCAGCTTCACATGAGCAGATGTTGCTTGGCACCATGACAGTTGTGATAATGATAATGCACACACATATCACACTCCTCCCCTTCATTCTCCTCATCATTATCAAACAACACTAAAACCAGTTTAACAGTTTTATCCAAGCTAATGAGCACAATAAATAGGCTAAGTAACCTTCCTTATATGTAAATAAGCATGCAAACTTAACACAGTAGGAGCTAGTAGCAATAAAACACTTTAACAATTGCTTTAAGATTATAACCAGTTTCTGATTTTTTTAGATGTTTGTTTAAACTGGACATAGTTGTTTACTTATCAAAGTTTTATTACATTATCAAATACTGTATAATCAAAACATACTATAATTAGCATACACAACAATTAGTTTGATTACATTTTATAGCTGTAAAATGCCTTACCATATGTTTTTATTTATCAAGTGTCCTTATGTGGAAGATCAGTCATGCACATTCTTTCGGAAGCACGAACATCCTCTGCTGCTTCATTCACATATTCCTTATCTCCATATAGTTAAGATCCCATTTCAACAGGACCGTTATCCACAAATTCCCTGTAAATCGCAGTCCGTCGTCCTCTAAAGGCTTTGAGCCTTGATAATGGTAAGCTAAATGCGAACTGACAAGCACCCGACAAGCTTTCAGGGAGAGGGGAGGAAAAAAAACTGCACAAAACAAAAAAAGTAAAGCACCAAAGCCCCGCCCTAGACTGTAATAGCTCTCAAAGTAACACTGGGTTTAGATTTAAGACAATCCGAAGCCATTGGTCGCTATTGTGTATTGTACCCCCCCAAAAAACAACACAAACAAAAACAAAAAAACGGAAAAATGTCTTATAGGCCTAATAGATAGCCTAATGTTTAAAGTAATCATGTCGAAAAAAAATCAATATGATGATGGAAGATGGCTGATAACCTAATTTAATGCTAATTGCATGGCATGTTTTTTCCATCTAAAATAATTGGTTTTCAGTGATGGATCATGTGTTGCATTGCATCAACAAGTTTATTATTTAAATGTACAGCTGTTTCCCTGAGCCAGGATGAGTTTTGGGTTTATAGTTACGATCAGAACAAAAATGTATTTGTAGGCTATACGATATAAAATGCATAACGTGGCTATTATTAAATTAACAAGAGTAAAGTGTGAATAAAATATTGATGGTCGTTATTTGTCGATTGTATTTCTAAATGTCAAGAACACATTGAAGTAGGCTAAATAGCCTACATTTAGCGTCAAAACGCCTAAAAGTTATGTTAAAACATACAAGACACCTCTGCATGCCAGCTCAAAAGCTTTATATTTCTGCATTCCCACAAATAGAGTTGGAAAACGAGAACCGGTTCTTAAAAATAGGTGTCATTTAACCAATACCGAACCGAATTATTTTCACGACATTGGATTCTTGAACGTGTATTGTCGGAACACAGCTGTTCAGGGGGCTGTTTCATAAAACAAGTTTACCAAATAAGCCAGGTTTATTTCAGTTAGCCTGACTTATTGTCAGTTGATTTGGTTCAAAATAAGTCAGACTAACTGAAATAAGCCTGGCTTATTTGGTAAACTTGTTTTATGAAACATTGTTTTAAGTGTTGTTTATACCAACATTGAATGTACAGCGCGAAACAAACAGCAGACAGCATAGTCCGAATCCCGAATGAATGATTCTCTTATGAGCCGGTTCTTTATAATGAATCAAAAACATAGAGGCTAATAACGCAATTGTAGCTCGAATGCCGAGCGAACGACTCTTTAATGAGCCGGTTCTTTATAGCGAATCAAAAACATACAGCACCGGTGTAGTACGATTTCCAAACAAATGACTCTTATGAGCCGGTTCTTTTTAGTGAATCAAAAGCACTTTAATCCGTCTCGTTTTACTAAAACCACAATACTTGCTGCTGCCATCATAGTATTTTATATAGGCTAAATAAACGAAATCAATTGTTACCCCAGTTTTATTTGTTTTATAAGACACACAGTGGACACAGACTCTCCTCTTAAAAAGTCTGAAAACTCATTAAAGTCTATATAAGCACACCCTTTGCCAGAAATGTGTTGACTTTATTTCTGATTTGCTATAGGCTAGGCCTAGGCTATGTTATGTAGAAATCTGAAATGATTCCTCGATCTCATCAGCAACAAACTGCTGAGTGCAGTAGGCTACAACAAGAAAGTCTTGTTTCCAAACATTTCTTCCTCAAAAGTTATTCGTTAATGGAATTATGCAATGGTCAGGAGGAATCGGAATCAATAAATTCCTTCCGATTTCCATCTCTATATGGTTCAATGGTTAAAGCTCTTCAGAAGAGAAACTTCCTAAAAATAGCGCATGGACAAACAGAATGGGTTATGCCAGAGGTTATGTGTGAGTGCGACACGACAGGCTTTATGTACTGCTATCTACACTAAAGAAAGCAATCATTAAGTGTGCGACTATTGTTTAAAGTGAGTTGCCAATAGATTGATCTCTAATCTTAATCTAATCTCAATTAGACCAGCGCTAAAACAATGCCTATTCACATCACGACAGCAAACCCGAGCGAAATCTCCCCGTCCAATCTCCATTCAAAGTAGCGAACTATTATTAACACAAAAGATTAAGCGAACCCTGCTGTTTATGATCGATTCTTTCTCAGAATTCGATTCGAAACTTACCTCGGTACATAAAAATGACGTAATGAAGTTGTGGAGCAACGGCACAAACGCAAGGTGACACTCCGCGAGGATGACAAACTGAGTGGCATCCGCAGTTTCCAAATGACTTCAATCGCAAATCAAAGCGATCAGATCGGCTAGGTTTGTAGATCGAGGACACAATGTGATGACATCGAGCGACGTTGATCCAGATCGAGACGGATCGACAGCGAAGTGCCCCGTGTGTTTGGTGCGACACCTGGAGCGGCAATGGTTCCTCCCTCTTTCATTGACTATTGTTTGTTCAGCAGAAAGTTGGGTGATGCAGAAGTCTGGTGTTGAGGGCGCTTGTAATGCTACAATCTCTGTCTGCTGGCATATAACCTGATAATGTATAACGATTGACATTATAATTAAATTATTTGAGAAAAGACAAAACATATAGCCTACTATAGCTATATGGGTCAAGGGCATGATGCTTATTTTTTTTCTTCTTCTCTGAATCTATTAGGTTATTAAAAAGATAATTTATTTTACTAAGTAAATAAACAAAGAAATAATGCAAAATTGAATTAAGTAATTTAAGTCACAATATGTTTTATGTAATGTACACCTTTAGGAAGTAAAAAAATATATATTTAATTAAAAGCCTAATCAATATTATTTATTATCATTAGCCTGTTTCTGAACCTGTTTTGTTTTGGAGTATGAATTGGCAAATCAAAGTGTCTCAACCAACAAGCTGGAAGCCATTTTGTTGTCATGTGACCTCTTTAGACCATCATGTGTCAAGATTATTATTATTTATTTTTTTAACCTTTTAATAAAGAAGCACATTTTGTGCAAGTCAAGTTGAGTAAAAATGACGATTCGGTTGTGTTCATGTGTACTCAAGGTGCAAAGTTACATTTTCATGTTGTATTTTTTAACTGATGAAACTGACATAAATACATTACATTTCTAATAACTTGTGCCTTAAACTGGGTTTATCATCACAGATATTTCTCAGTGACAATTTATTTTAAAATTTAAAATTGGCACATGATGAGTATACACGCATGCTTTTCAAGATTTCATATAGGAGTTGCATTTTTATATATATATATTGTGTGTGTGTATCTCACACATTTACTTTAACTGATTTAATTGTTCTTTTCATCGAGCAGCTGTTTTAAATGCTTTTTTTACTCACCACACTTGCCCTTTAAAAACAGTGCAATCTAAAGTCAGTAGTCAAAATTAATCACCATTGTATAATTTCAGTCCTTCGTTACGTAACTTTCAGGCCTGCCATGCAGAAGTGGATAATGCAGTAGCTGTTTGGCTGGAGCTGTTGCAGGACACCTATGTGAAGAGTGGTCATTAGCGGCTCTCACCAGAGGCTGTGACAGCTGTCGCTTGTGGCTGCTGCTGGGCCCCAGTGCCTCCCCCTCGCCCGCTCACAATGCTCCAGTATGAACAGTAGGTCTGAACAGACATGCAACCTGACCCCCTCATCTCCACTTACCCATCTCATATTTAATCCCAGACTCACCCTGTCATTAACCACCATCCACACTACCTCTGTCCCACAGCTTTGATCATTAATCAACGCATTCGCGCAATTATCGAACGGCACAGCTGCCAGCCTAACAATGCGTGTTTTTAAACTTTTCTCTCACATTTTCTGTAATATTTTGTACACATTTTTCATCCTTTCTAATCGAGTATGCTTGAGACTTAGTGTGGCAAAATTAGGCCTTGTTTATGGTATAAGGGACTGCCACCCTTTTAAGGGCTTGTTTTTGAGATGGAAGTCCATGAACGAGAGTCGATGGATTTTTTGGTTGTGGGGGAAGGGCAATTCTGAACTCTTTCACCCCTCGATTCCTCTCAGACACACACAAAACCTCACACACAGGAGTCTGGACACAAGAGGAAAGGATGAGTATAAATTATCACATGTGAAACAATAAAACTCTGTGGCTTGAATGGAATATTTTAACAGAAGCACAAACAGCAGGGTTACAGTTGGGCCTCAGTATGTTTAAAAGATGTTCAAAATCATTTACATTTAGTCTGTCTGCGACCTGTTGTGTTTTATCCAGAGTGTATTTGCATTGCAGACACACTTTGCCCTCACAAAGAACACCTTCTTCTCATTTCTTTTCTTGCGGCGTTTGCATTCTGCTCCAGAAACTCTTTGCATTCTGCTCCGCACTACAGATCCTGATGCATCCTTATGGAACATGTGAAATGATCTGAAAGAAGCAACCTGTTGTTTTCCACCGCAGTGCGGAGCGGAACAACTTTGACTCTGAGAGTTAGTTTGAAGAGTGGGGGAGGATGCATGTGAATATTCTTCCAGCAGGTCAGAGTTCACGGGCTCCATCGAGAAGTGCAGAATGCTTTTCCTGTTCACCTCCAACTGTGCAGTTTATAGAGACAACAGAATAACATTCTCAATTGACTCATTTCTAACTTGAAGTGAGCCGTTGTGTCTGAAAACTATTCATTAGTAGCTGATGCAATCTCTTGGCACTGTAGTAAAACAGGAAGCATCTACTTTAAATCTGGGACATATACTGTACATATCACTTACTCTCGTCTGAAGCGGAATATGAATAGGTTTGTATAGAATGTTGCAGGAAAAGGAAGTCTAAAAATAGGTCACATCAGCAGATGCATTTTGGTTTCTCATTGGTTAAAACAGTTCAAACCCGCATGTTATATACTTAACCCCTCTGCTTGAATCCCTTGTTTTGTGATTTGTGCTGTCAGGCCTGTTGCTTTGACAACAGCAGAATGTGGTGAATATTTCATGATGGGGGGAGGGGGAAGGGGAGCCCGCCAAACTTTGACCTGAGGACTAATATATTCAGACAAAAAGAGGCAAACCGGAGCTGAATCCTGAGACAATTAAGGTGCACCGTGGTCAACTCTCTGTCAGTTCTCTCATTTGAGTGTTATGTTTACAAATCACTCCTGCTGCTTTTTCAGCTTTAAAACATTGTTCAGTTAGCTTCTCTTGAGACTTCTTCATTCTTATAAGTCGGCTTCTTTAGTCTAATACACGGAATTCACTGTATTTGGCCCTTCGGTTACCAAACGGAACTAATGAAACAGAAAAACAACATTTGAAGTCATAAAGTGCTGGAAACTCTTTTAGAACACTGTAATCAAATAAAATTTTGGGACTTTAACACCTTTTTAGATTTATTTATTTGCCTTTTAGAATTCCGATGCCAAATTAAAATATTTAATGTCATTGTGTTGTGGAAAGTGTTGTTTTTTTTTGGAGTATTGTACATTATAAATTCCAATTCCACCAAAAGGTTTACAAATTAAATCTTGAGAACATTAAAACTTTCTGAAGATTTCTGTTAATTTCATTTAACCTTCTTTGGTAGTGTTGGCATGTGGCAACATTTGATTTTTCTTTTTTGATTTATTGCTCTTCGGGATAAAAAAATATCTAAAAAATTTAAAAAACTACAACAGTTGTTGGATGTTAAATATTTATAAGCAGTTAAATATTTGTCTATGTTATTTTCATCACAGATCAACTTGATTTAAGACAGTCTTACAGTAAATTGAGAAAAAATAAACATTGCCATATGTTTCTGTAGCTCAGTGGAATTTCAGTGGAATTAATTTCATCATTAGGATTTTTTCTGAGCGGCCTCAATTATATTGAAATATATATTCAGTTATTTGTCTATTTGGAAATGGTTATAGTAATAAAACTGTGTTTATCTAAAAAAAACAATACAGTTTAAGTATTTAGAAAAATTGAAGCATTCTACAAAAAAAGTCAGGAAAAAGAGAATACAGTTGACTAACACTGACGATGAGGTTCACTTTAAAGATACATATCAAAGAATAAAGCACTCAGTCTAAATTTGTATAAGATCAAAAAATGTATTAATATATAAATATAGCAATTTCTAAAAGAACCATAAATTTAATTGATGTTAATTGATGTCATCATTTACTCACCCTCATGTCGTTCCAAACCTGTATACATTTCTTTCTTATGTTGAACACAAAAGGAGATATTTTGAAGAACCAAACAGTTGTTCCCCATTGACTTCCTAGGGAAAGAAATACTATGGAAGTCAATGGGACCATCAACTGTTTTATTACCAGCGTTCTTCAAAATATCTTCTTTTATGTTCAACATAAGAAAGAAACTCATACAGGTCTGGAATCACATGGTGAGTAAATGATGACAGAATTTACATTTTTGAGGTTAACTATTCCTTTAAGAAAAAAATATATATATATATATTAAATATATATTTTTTTCACCTTCATTCTTTCTTTTTTAATCTCTTCCTTGTTTTATGTTAAAATAAAAACATAATGTGGAAAATATTCCATTGTTACAACATAATGGATACCACAGTAGGTTATAAGAATATACTTCTTTATCTAAAGAGATTTTGTGTGCACTGATATGGTCCCCCTGGAGCACCTTAAGGTTAAGGGCCTTGCTCAAGGGCATTGAGTGAGGAGATGATCTCAGTAACTCTCCAGGGCCCCTCATAGTTTGCAACTGAACCTTTGAGCCTTTGTGTTCATAGCCTGGATCCTCGCTGGTTAGAGATTCTAGGCTTGTTCAATGACTGACACTCCCGAACAGAACTTAGAGATGCTGCAGAAAGTCTTCCGTCATCCATTACTGCACAAATCACATTTATTTTGTCTCTCATCATCCATCAAATCATAGGTGCTTTCATCTGGCAGTGTCTCTTTGTACCTGTAATTAGTTTTGGGACAGGAGATCGACTCTATTAAAACAGCATAAAAAGAGAATAAAGAGGTTTGTGTTTTCTTGTCATGGTTGCTCAGGAGCTCTGCCTAATAATGGCTGATAGATTCGTTCTGTCAGGCGATAGAGAAAATGCTATTCTGGCATGTTTATGACATTACCTCAGAGCAGGACCAGGGCTGGAGTCAGCCGCTCGCGGCCGAAAGGGCTTTATGTGTTCTGAAGTCGCACGAATGGCTTTGTGGCTATGACTACAAAACAGATGTAACCCAGCAAACAAAAATATGTTTTAAGAATGTTAAAGCCATGTAACTCTGAATGAATGTTCTGTTAATGTCACTGGAAGAAAATGTATTTATTTATTTATTCATTCATTTACATTTTCTGATGTGGTACAGGGTTGCAAAATGGAAATATTGTTCACTTTATTGTTTCTATTTTAATATTAATTTTATGTAAAAAAAAAAAAAAAGTGGACAATATTCCATTGATAGAACATAATGGGTACCAGAAGTTTATAACAATATACGTTTTTATCTAAACAGATTTTGTGTGCATTGATGAACATGAACAAAACTTTGAAAGAACCTTACTAGAGCATTAGTCAAAGTTCTGAGAATGTTCCTTGTTAGCTTCCTGATTTGAGTTGTGTTTTAGCTGATGGTAGACTATAGCAGAGTTTCAAATGCAACATCGCCTGCAGGTGACTGATAGTGGAGAGCAGCTGTCTAACAGGCAGTTTTGTTCAGCTGCAAGCTGGCGGTCAGAAGGAATATGTCCCTTATAACCACATTACACCAACAAAATTACAGTACGTGTGTGATGTCATGTACCTGTATGTGTGCAGCTCTTCTCACCTTTGAAAAATGATAGTATCAGCTTCTTACTTTTCTTAGTTTTCAGAAACTAATTTCTAATGCATTCTAATGCAATACACTACATTGGCCAGCGAATCTGATCTCTCTCAGAGATGGACGTGCGAGGAGGAGGGAGAATCCAGGATGAATGAGAAAGAAAGGGAGGACTGAGAGAGAGAGAGAGAGAGAGAGAGAGAGAGGGATAGCAGGGGCGCGGGCAGATGGTCGGGATGGTGTGGAGTCTTGCTTCGGTGGAAATCCCTGAGTGCTTAACCCCTCCTCCACTAGGGAGAGATGTGTCATGACAACAGTTCCCCCCTCCCTGCAGCAGATCCTCACTGCTATCACCAATCCAGGCCCCCAGAGGAGAAGAAACAGCTCTGTCAGTCTGCCTCCGCAATACTACTCACATCTGCCTTCTTCATGCAGGTTCAGATAGATAGATAGATAGATAGATAGATAGATGCAATAATTTAGTCAGGGGATTAAAAAAAGGGATGTTTAGGATATTGACCTGAATATCGAAATAAAGCTTGTCTCTTTCCGTTAGAGCCACTGCTGTCCTCTACTGGCTGATTGCAGTCACGACACCCACCTTATAAAGTGTTAACAAACAGTCACTACATCACAGTGTTTCTCAATCTTTGATTCCGAGGCCTCCCATTTTCCAAGACAATATTCAAAGGCCCCATGTAGGCTAACACATTTCTGGTAGTCCTGCTGTAATGACAAAGCTACTTGTTTTCAAACTTTTTATCCCTTTAAATTTACAGAGTGCTGAAATATTAAAATAATTAGATAAAATAATGTATATTACAGAAGTTCAATAACTTAATTTTTCAATAAATTGTGAAGGATTTTTATAGATTTTTTTAAGTTACTGTATTCACAAATAGCAATTTCAACCTGATAAAAATATTTGATAAAATATTAACTTAGGCATAACTACAAAAATATTCATTATAGCAATTTCCATGACTTTTTGATATTTCATTCATTTTCATGACTTTCCTACATCTAGAAATGACACTTTCAAAATTCACTCATTTATCCAGGTTTTCCAAGACTGTGGGAACCCTTGTTCTTTAAAAAAAAAAAAGAAAAAAAAAAAAGAAGATTTGTTCTGGAATGAATGAATAACAATACTTTACATCTTGATTTTGACCTTATATTAAAGCACTCCTTGTCTTATTTTTAACACTTTTTAACACGTTGTCTTATTTTAAATCATTTTAAGTTATCTTGCGCCCGCTTGGAATTCTGCTGAGGCCCACCTAGGTTTTTTTTAATGTAAATATTCCCCTAAAATGCTGGGAATATTGGGAAAACAAACGAACTAACTAATGGATATTTGTGGCTAAGATTGTAGAGAGTAAAAAGAAAATCAAGTCCAAGTCTAATATGAAGTAAATGTCCAGTATTCTATAAATAAGGAGGACCCATGCAAACTCTTTTTTTAAATGTGCGCTTCATTATTACACCAAAGGAGGGCAGTGTTTCACGGTTTATAGTAATATGATCAAACACCTGTTGCCATGCGCTACAGAACACAGGGAATAATGGATATGTGAGCATTCATGTGTTACAGGGATGTAGATATTCCAAAAACAGATCAAACATGTTTTTCTTCAAAGCAACCAGTGACACAACCTCCTCTTTTACCGTTAGAAATCACAAAGAATTCTCCGTGACAGGTTCTCAGGTGTATAAAGAAAAGTCCATTTGTGAACCCTCCAGATCTCAAGAGCGTGTTTGAAGTCATGAAATATTATGTGATTTGAGTGAAAGGAAATAGTCACATGATCATATCAGAGGCGCAGTGTTCTGGTGTTTTTGTAAAAGTTATGGATATTTTCTTTCATGTTGATTGGTAGTTTTATGATTAGACATGCTGCGTAATACTTTTCTTGTAGAAAATCTAGGTTGTGTGTCAGTGAGCTTCAGTCGGTCAAATAATTCAAATAATTCATTGTTTCTTTCGTGTTTGTAGGTCCAGATCAAACAGAGTCCACTGAGACGCCATCAAGATAGACCCACAAGCTGCTCATCTATTTTTATGAGAGAAAGAAAATCTTTGCTGAGGTGTGAAGTCCCACCTTTCAATATGTTTGTTCTTTCAGGGCAGTATGGACATTCTCAGCTGAATAATTTATTTTCTGAGAACATATCCAAACATTCTGTTTTGGTTGTTCTAAAAAGAGAGATTTAAAAGTTAAAGGGATAGTTCAACCCCCCCCCCCCCCCCCCCCCCCCCCCCAAAAAAAAAATCTGTCATTAATTACTTGTCGTTCCAAACCCGTAAGACCTTTGCTCATCTTCGGAACACAAATTAAGATATTTTTGATGAAATCTGAGCGCTCTCTGACCCTCCATAGACAGCGAGGGTACTACCATGGTCGCAACGAAACGTAGTAAAGACATTGTTAAAATAGTCTGTGACATCAGTGGTTTAAACATAAATGTATGAAGCTACGAGAATACTTTTTGTGTGCAAAGAAAACAAAAATAACAAATTTATTCAACAATTTCTTCTCTCCCGGGACAGTCCGCTGCCATTATCAAGAGTATAGCATGATGCATGTGCGTGTATTCCTCTGCTCGTGAACACATGCGTGTTCTACGTCAGCAACACCACACGCATGCGTCGTGGTACTCTCATGAATGGCGGCAGACTATAGTCGTTATTTTTGTTGTGTTCCAAAGATGAATGAATGTGTTTTTTTGGGTGAACTATCCCTTTAAAGTTGGAATAGGCCTACACTACACCAATATGAACAGATTTTAAAACACTGGGCATCATACACTAACCGACTTTGTAGTCACAGAGGAAAAACTGGCCATCATAAAGTAAACGACTGAGGATCACAGACTACCAGACTTTCAAGTTGTTCCATACCAGACTTTCCAAGTTGAGTCCTCTGCACGATCTGACTTTGCTGCAGCATGGAAAAACCTGCTGGTTCGTCTGGCCAGAGGAGAACTGGATAACCGACTGAGTCTGGCTTCTCCCAAGGTTTTTTCTCCATTCTGTTACTGATGTAGTTTTGGTTCCTTGCTGCTGTCACCTCTGGCTTGCTTAGTTGGGGACACTTAATTTTCAGCAATATCGTCGACTTGATTGTACAGATACTATTTAAACTGAACTGAGCTGATGATGACATCACTGAATTCAGTGAACTTTAACTGAAAATTGAGTGTTTACTATTGTCCTTTTGCATTATTTTCCTATTTAATGCTGTAAAGCTGCTTTGACACAATCTGTATTGTTAAAAGCGCTATATAAAGGTGACTTGACTTGACTTCTAATCACAACAAACTCACTCAGAAATGTGTGCCTTGTTGCTAGGAGATGCGTGACATATGAAAACAATATGTGTTCTAAAATTGGCTCAAAATATCAAACATGTTATCCTCCGACTGGATGAAATCATAGTCTGAAACTAAAAAAATCGGAGTCTGTTACCATCATACACCACGCAATTTTCTATGAAATCTATCAACTCCAATCTGCAGAGTGCAGGCTGCCTCTGATTTTTGGCAACTATCATGGACTTCTCCAGACTGTAAATCGGGGAAAAAATCGGGGAACGTTCTTTCAACTTAATTTTAAACAACATAACATTCCAAGAACAAGAAAACGTCTGGCTTCCTTAATGTTATTAGAACATTAATTTAAGGTTAGCATAATGTTCTTGCTATGTTCGTTCAATATGTATTCTTTTTTTTACCAGTAATTAAGGGCTTGTTATTATTAGCATTAGCTTTATTGCAAATAAAATTAGTAGTTTTCTTGGCTAGTCCAGGTTAAATTTTAAGGCTAATATGTACACTCTGAAACTTGACACATAAGTTAAAACCGTTTAAAGGCATTTTCAGTGAGCTTTCAAGAGACCTATTTTAAGGGCATTTAAAAAGAAAGCACCAAGTGTCTGTCCATCTCATTCACAACTGACTAGGTGGAGTACACAACGCAAAGGTCATGGCAATTCTTCTGCTAATATTTACTTCAGAGAGAATCCCGAGAATCTCCTAAATCAACAATTTCCTTTCTCTTCTCTTCTTATTTCAGTGTTTTAAGTTTAACACAAAGAAATGGGCAGTTGACATGACATGTAATTTTACTGTCTTCAAAGAAAAAGCCCAGTCATTTTTTACTATTGGTTAGACATAAAAGAAACACAAATTTTATCCAGAAGCATAAAATGATCTGTTTTTGTTTAATTTTATAGCTATTTGAATTTATTAAATAAAATAAATTTATTTTAATTTAATTTAAAATGTTTAATTTAATTGTACATTTTGCAGAAATGTATCAAGATGATCATTATGCATAGACAAACTATTTAAATATTTTAGCATTATCTGGTGTGGACTAAAAATAAATGGACAAAAAAATCATTTGTAACTGTCCAATCAAGATAAATAACTAAAATCAAAAAGCACAAACACACTTAGTAAGACAGAGAAATTGATTTTTGAGAACCTCAAGGAATGAACAGATGCACAATCAAACACAGACTACATACATTTCTGATCCTTTATTTAACGTTACTTTATAAATAAAGGGAGGGTTAAAGAGATTACATCAGAACACCTGGCCACTTCAGAATATCCTGTGCATTATAGAAAGTGTAGCACCATTTTGGAGACAAATCCAGCGCTGACAGGGAGAATATTTGACCTAATATGTATTCAGCAGTATTTCAGAAACAGTACATACAGGAAGAGTCTATGAGACACGAAACGATGAACATTATTAAGACACGTGTGAAATGTCACAGAGAACAGAGAAGAAAAAAAATCAGCTGAATAAACTCCACCGTACTCTTTCAGAATTCCTCGTTTATCATTTCTCACATTATCCCTCATACACTTTCAGGTTTCTTTCCTTTTCCTCGCCAGTTTCATACCCTTTATGCTCCCACTGACTGTTTGTCCAAGATTTCTGCATGTCTGTTATTGAAATATTAATCCTACCCCTGGTAATTACATGAGACCTTTCTAAAATAACATCAAAATTGCAGACATAATGACGCAGACAACATTTACAGGCTGTTTTAACACACATATGCAGTGCAACATCTGAGGGCATACGATCCAAGCGTCAGATATGCTTAGAATCTATTCCCTAGTCCACAAAATCATGTTTTTAGTCTTTGATTAACAATTTTTAAGGCACGTTTCTAATTAAGGAGCTAAATAATTACTCAAATAAATCAAATTTAATATTAGGTAAATGTTAACTGGTTGTCATTTTTTTAAGTTGCTCAAAACATAATAAGAATCCTATATACATAGTTCTTGGTACAAAGGAAATAACCAATATATAACATAACACAAGGACCACAATTAACATAAACATCCACAAATACACTGCACATCACTGAGGCTGAACACTGATATCAACCGTGGAGAGGCTTCTTCACTGTAGCACAATGACTAATGTCAGGCAGCAAATGCTGGATAGCACACAAGCAACCCATTGTGTAAGATACATCTGAGGTAAATTCAGAATTATACAATAATGGGTCTCGATGCCAGTTATATCTTACTTTTATGTTTAATGGTTCAAACAGAGAAATATTCTGTCTAGTTCAGTCAATTAAGCCTAATAATCAAACCTTTTAGTTAATCTGCATTTCTGAGGGATGGTGATCCTCTTGAACATTTTTGAACTGAATTTTGGAGGGAGATTTCCAATATAGCAACTAGACGTTTGACTATCGCATCTCCTGACAACTATTGCAGCAGTTTTGCACACATACAGTCAACACATGCTTTTGAAACCATGCAGGCATGTAACAACAGATACTTGGATTGTATCTCTATCTAGAAAGCGAAGATGGCCAATGTTAGTTTGTTAAACTCGCTGCGACTTGTGAATCTATAGGGCAGAGATCCTCCCTCTCAAGTTTTTGCTTTTTATCCATTTCACTCTCTTCCATCTTGGCGTTCTTCTGGTCGGAGAAGGGCTCAGAAGATGGTGCTCCAGCGTTTGGGTGGAGAGCGAGATCGGCTTTCTCCCTGAGATCGGAGAGAAAACCAGCATGGTCATCGTCGTGTCAATTGCATAACACGAAACCTTTTCAACATTGGTGCTTGATTATGCAAGGTCAAAATCAATGTTAGTTCTGAAACACATTACAAAAGAATAACTGCTGAAGCTTGCACAGAAATAGCACAGAGCATCAGCAGAATGGGTGAAGGACCTCGATGTTCAATGTCAAAACTCAAGAATTTAATAACAAAAATGGCAATGTTGAGTAATCAAAATTGTAGGAGCGTTATCAGCCATTACAAGCTATGCTACATTTCGAAAAGAGTGATCTGAGCACTCAGCGTTCTAGCTCTACAGCACAATGGATGTGGAAAGCCAGGCTGATTTGATTGTGTTCTCTGTGTCCTCGGTTCAGGAGAGATTGTCATGTGAAAAGTGCAGAAGGAAGAAAAGGAAATTAGGCAAAAGGGCAGATGAGGTAGATGATTTGAGCTAAACGCGAACATCAGAGTCATTCTGCTTCAATGTCACATTTTAAATGTTAAAAACAGTACCTGTTTAAAGAATTATATGGACCAGATCCTTGCAAATGTGTACATTTATACATATACTACCATTCAATTGTTTGTGGTCAGTAAGTTTTTTATATTTGTATTTAGCAAGGATGCCTTAAATTGTTCAAAAGTGACATTTATAAACACAAAAGATTCCTATTTTAAATAAATGCTGTTCTTTTGACTTATATTATTATGATTTCAACATTAATAATAATTCAGCTGTCATCACAGGCAAAAAATACGTTTAACACATTAAAATAGAAAATGATTATTTTAAATTGTAATATTTCACAATATTACTGCTTTTACAGTATTTTTGATCAAATAATGCAAGGTGAGCATAAAAATTTTTTTTTTCAAAAACAATTAACTTTTGAATGGTAGTTTATGTATACAAATACAATACATACATACAACATTTCATTCCAAACCTGTATGAACTATTTTTATCAGTGACCTATTTTGTTTCCATATAATGAAAATGAATGGTGACCATGGCAAATCATTTATTATTATTTTTTTGGTCCTTGAATTATCTTTTTTGTCTTGGTCCCCATCTGCTTTCGTTGTATGGAAAAAAAGCACCTCAGACATGATGATTAACATCTTTACTTTCCATGAATGAAAGAAAGTCATACGGGTTTGGAAAGACATAAGGATGAGTAAATGATGGCAGTCACAATTTTCACTTCAATGTGAATGATTCTTTTAGGAGCAGGTGATATTTCCTTAATCCTCTGAAAATCAAATCTTATTGGCAATCAATGAGAACGAACATGCAGAGATGTGAATACTATATGCCCTGCACCTGGCAAAAGTTCAAAATGCTTATGTTACAATGAGACTCTCAATGACTGACTGAACATAAGCAAGGTTAGGGCGCATAGAAAGACTCAACTTTGACTGTAAAATTGAAACAGATGAGACAGGCCTTCTTTATAACCTAAATAAATATTGATTTTGAAAAGCTTAACTGAATAAAAGACCTTCAATGACTGCTGAAAGACTGCACAGCCCTCACTGACAGGATAGGTGTCATTACTTTAGTGAGAGATGGATATTATTGGACTTGCATACAGAAGGTGACTCTGGGTCAGAAACAGAAGCAGTCAATAGTCTTATCAAGGACATTCTCATTCACTTTTTCACATGCATCTTCAAGCACAGAAAGTGAGTTCTGGATGGTTTCAAAGCAATAATCTATGCAACATCCTGTAATCGAACATTTTTAATAGCCTTAATTACATCTCGATGTTGAAATTGCTTTCTTTGTAGGCATTTGCATAAAGGTGCATCAATCAACTGTAATTACGCTTAGATGAGAATAACCTTTTTAAAAAGCTACAAAAAATATCTTATATATGTATGATAATCTTTTCAGAGAATCTTTTTCTGCTGTTTTAGGCTCACCAGGTTGAAGATTCTGGAGAGTGTATTCTGTTCCCTTCTGCGTCTGTGAGGTGATCTAATGCTCTCCGAGCCACGCGCTGACGGGGATGCCTAAAACATATAGTTTATGAACACAGAGAGGATGCCAGCCCACTGCTCTTTAATGATATACTATGAATATGTTTTTCTTTGTGATATTATATCAAACTGTGAATTTAAAAAAACAAACAAACTGGTGTTTATAATGGTGCAGTATAGTTTCTGTGCTATATGTTTTGATTGGTGATGCATCAGTGCATTTCTGCACCGACATCCACAAATAAAGAGTGCAACAGGAGGTTGCAGCACAGAGAATGTTACATGTTTGCCACATATCAAGTATTATAGAGGGGGTGATTTAGAGATGGCAAGAGTGCAGCATAGGAGGATAATCATAACATGGATTATTTACATATTTTATCTACCATAGGAAATGATCTGCACAAAACAGTTTTTCCAGCCAAAGAAAAACACATTTTTTTGTGTGCGTTTGTCAGTTATTAATGTCCAAATACATCCAATGCTGCATGCCTGCTTTTTGCATGCCTTTATGTTTTGGAGCCTGTGGAGTTAAACAACATGTGACAAAAACACAGGGGGCGCTGGTGAGTCAGTGAATCAAGACCTGGGAAAGGAGTAGATGGGTTGGAGTATGGGTTTATGAGGGGAGTGAACAGTTCGAAGACCCCTAGAGAGAAAGCTGCTTTACCGGCTGCGACTCAGAAAAAGCCTTGCTGTCTCAAATTCATCAAGAAGCAGAGAGTCGCTCTGGTTCAGGAGAAATTCCATCAGAAAAAAAAGAGTGCAACAATCAAGGCAAAAAATATACAGTAGAAAGAAAGAAAGAAAGAAAGATAAGAAAGAAAGAAAGAAAGAAAGAAAGAAAGAAAGAAAGAAAGAAAGAAAGAAAAAGAAAGAAAGAAAGAAACTGAAAAACAAGCAAAAACATGAAAACTCTAATAATGTTCTAATAATTTTAGTACTTAAGATCACTCTTTTATGTACTATAGCACAGCTAAAAGCTGTGGAAATTCATAATCACATGAACAGTTAGGGTAAAATTACAACAGATTTCTTAAGTAATGCCTATTTCATGCATTCTGGCATTACAAAATGTGTTCTGAATTGAAATTGTGCATATTTAATCTCATGAGAGTGCGAGTTAACAAGTGCAATAATCATATTGAAAGCATTAAATGTGGCTAAATTGAAACCACAATGCAATAATGCTTAATAACTCCACTAAAAATGACATGGGCCTAAATTCCATGGCCCTTTTTTGATTTGGGTAAAATAAACCCATTCAACCAATAAATCATCCAATCTCACAGGTTAACGAGAAGATCGCATAAAGCGCAGCGAAAAGTTCAGCAGCTGTAATTAGAGCGATGCATTGGTTAATTCACAAAGAAGAGAACAAATGATTAAGATACGTGACAGATCTATTAGAAACGAGACATAGGGCAGGAAGGTATCCTGCAATCAGCCAATCAGATCGTTTATGAGAGTGTCTGTGAATGCAAACGTGAATCACATCGAAGATGAATGACATACCAGGCCCAATAGTTCTCTCCACTGCGCATGAAACAAAAAAGAATGTAGAATGATTAACTTTCTTCTTAGATGAAATTACAATTTCATTGCTGGATACGAGAGTGCATAGAAAATTATTATGTGTCACATCTATTCTATCTGCTAGGAAACAGCTGTATTATTCATTTAAGTGGGTGGTGGTAACCTCATGGTTAATGGAGGTAATGATGGCCTAATAGAGAGTTACAAATTTCACATTCTTGCTCTGTCACCATTTATATCCTGAGCGAAGCACTTTTTCAGCAGAAATTCTCTGCAAATTGTCTCGAAATAACTATAAATGCATATAGCAAGAGCATTTTAAACAATGGGATTAGATGCATGCCAGTATAGAAAAATGGGATGTGAGACTTACCCTTGACTTGGGACGAGGAGAGGACACCTTCAAGGAAACAAATTAAATCTTTTAGTCAAGGACAATTTTAAGAATTCAAAAAGCAGAGCCCTGGGTATTATAACGAGACGTTTCATTATCCAGCATAATACAAATAAGATAAGCAATCCTTGAACAAAGACTTTTAATTTTAAAGATGTTTACAGGGGTCGATCATTAGGCTTCCTTGCAGTTCAGATGAATAATGAAGGCAGAGACTGTATATTTTTAATGAACAAGCCCACAGAACTGAGGAACAACTGTGCAATTAGTGTTTCCCAGAAAACCATTTTTAATTTAGGACACGAGTAATGGGGAAACGTTAAAACTCGTATTCAGTTTCCACAGAACTGATTTTGTGTTTTCAGGTGAAAAAACAAGAAAATGAGAAATGAGATAAATCTACATGCTGTTTGAGGTCATGCCATCTGAAAGTGGAATTTGACACATTTACACATGACATCTTACATCACGAAATAAAAAAGGTGATGTTAAAGGAGAACGATCAACTTCTCTGTCACGTAAACGTTTCCACACATACAAGAGTATATTCTCAAATTTTCAACTGAAACAGTGACTTTCAAAGAGTGACTCATTCTTTACTACATAGCAGAGAATCTAACACTAGTGATGTAAGTGTGTGTAATGTTGTCTGTCTCACAGAAAAACAAGTCTGGACTATTGTAGCAAAGAAAACATGGGCTGCATGTTGAACATGACGACAAACTTGGCCTGCGGACTTAGACGGCAAATGGCCAGACACAATGTGGCATGTCTAGGACCAAAGCTTTGCTTATGTTTCGATTGTCATGGTGAAGTTTGGTTAAAAAAAGCAAGCTTAAGCTCTTCTAATATATTTGACCTGATACATTGGTTGAGGTAATGTTTTCCTGCTGCTCAGTGCTGTGAGAGCAGTAACAAACTCTTAGGATCGGTGGGAGCTAAAGATGAGGACAAAGGGAGGTGTGAAAATGTCATTCTCATGTCTTAGGCCGAATTGATTTCTTTTCTGGGGTTGCAGTTGTTGGTTTCACATTACTCTTTGAAGTTTGGGACTTATAAAAATCCATGCCAGCACACGTGGATACTTACAAAGCTCCTGAAGAAATGCACCACAGGGTTGACATCTCCACGACGACGGGTGGAAGAGTGCTGGGGTCTCTGTGGAGAGGAGGATAGATGACCACGAAATGAGCCCTTCAAATAAATGAAAGAGAAATGTCTAGAGTCAAGCTGCAACATACATTAGCATGACAACTTCTTGGACTGGAAAGCCAATCATTAAAGATTCACAATTTAACTACGACGCCAATCTCTTCGATTTTTGTGGCAAAATGTTTTTTGGCAAAAAAATATCATGCTTATCTAAATTTACCTTTGCACCTAAATTGACATGCTTTGAAGGAGGTATGAGTGTCAATAGATGAAGCTCTACCTAGAGGCAGTAACTGAATTGCACTTTTCCTGCAGAACAGCAAACCCCTGTAATGATATCACTTGCACTGTAAACAACTGTGCCCAAAGCTTCTTAATGCTGTGAGAATTCATTGGTTTTAACATTTGTGTCATTTCACCATGATTGATTGCTACTGAAGAAGCCAAAAAAAATAATCTCATGAATATAATCAGTTGCTAAAGCAGATTGAACAGGCTTTGAACATTGATCTTTGAAGGAACATTATTTTGAACCAGATTCAGCTATTTGTTCAATATCAGCAGGATTTAAGACCAAATTATTTGTTCAATTGCTGCATGAAATGAAACTGGAGAATCTTCTTCTTATTTGGTAACAAGACTGGAATATATTCCTAATTTCACTGACATACATATTAATTGTTTTAAATGTAGCTTTAAAATGGTACATTATTGTACATTATTTATAAATAAAGACTATTTGATGGCAAATAAACAGAACCTCAAATACTAGGACTTAAACAATGAGCGATACCCAGATACAATACTATGGCGAACTGCATGCACATAGCAGAAAACCGTCATGTGTATCAACCAATATGCAAAACTGAGAAAAACATACATTTTTTAATGCAGTTGTAAAATGAGACTCTGACTATCAGACTATGAGAACAGGCAGCCCATTTGCAGTGCACAGGTTAGTTTGAATTTGAGTATTTTTGTGTCCGTAAACCACATCCAATTGAATGCAACACAAAGGCAATCACAACTGAGTTCTAAACTATATTGAAATTCAGCTATATTCTATATAGCTGTATTTTTCCCCAAGAAATTTAGAGCAAGAAGTTTTCATTGACCATGCCAATGTTTGGAAAACACATTTTAGAAAAAAAAGTGACTCACCTTTCCCTTTCTCTTTTTGTCTCCTCCGAAGAACCTGCCAATCTGATCCAGGAGACCAGGGGACTTCTTCTTCCTGCCCAGCCCGAAGGAGCTTTGTCCAGAGGTGCTTGCAGTGGCCATTCTAGATGTTGCTCTGTTTGGTAGTCTACAGTCTGGACGGTCCACGAATGTCCTTCTCCACTCAATCCAAAATCCGCTCTGGGGACACTCTGCAAACCTTCTCGATAGTCTTCGGCGCTTCTAAGGAAGAAGGGCTGGCCTTTGAAGGTGTCATCCCCTCCATTGCATGGCATCACGGGAGATGAGGTGGGTCTGTAATAGCGTCAGTGATTCTGGTCCGGTGCCAGGCATTCTTTCGAGTCCTTGTGTGCCCGCGGAGGGTGTCACTACCCTGCTCTCTGATAAAAGGAGCTGCTATTGTTCTAGTCCACATCTGCCTCGACTTGGGCCGAGCACAACAAGGCCTGTCTATGAGAAAGAAGCAGAGCGCTGTGAAGAACGGCTTCAGCACAATCAAACCATTGTTGTGATGACTCATGTTCATTATACAAATAGTTTACATCGAGAAATTACATATGGTATATTGCAACGTGTGGGGTTTGAAATTGTTAGCTTCAGACATATGTTGCCATGTGCTTTATCATACCGTATGAATGAAACATCTCCAGAGATTTAAACAACACAGACACACCCTGATGATGTCATGCGACAGTTGAGGAGGCACGCCTTCTATTATTTCATTGATAAATTATATTTCAAAATGCTGTGAACTAGTTCTTGGGCTGATTTCTTGAAGTAGGTATCCTAATCTTGTATCCTGGATAAACAGTGCAATCTGCACTTGCCCGCTTGCTCTGTTCCCTTCCCATCTTGAAATATCCACAAATTAATTCATTTTCAATGACTTTGCAATTCATTAACCAACCGCTGTGTGTGATACTCAGCATGGTGCCCACCGTGCTTTTCAGAGAAACATTATGAACACACGGACGAATCCGTCTCTGTTGAGTGTAAAGTGCTGCTAAAAATGCTGTTGGCTTTAGCATGCTGTTTTTTCCTGCTTTTTTCAAACAATCGACAGTTGTTTGTGCTGCGAGTTTGGCCAAAGAACAAAGGCCACTGTGTTTCGTAGTAAAAATATGCTGTTTTTATTATTACTCATTCATTTAAAAAAAAAAATTCTCTTTTTGTTGTTGTACTATCTTTCGCCAAAAAAAAAATCTGATCATATAAATGAAGGCTTTTCCTTCGCTGTGATCACCCAGATGTGAGGCTGCAATTTCATTTGTCCTCAAGATGTTTTCCACAATGTCATTAGTAGAGGAAATTCATTCAAGCTAGAGATCCAGCAATACTACTGAGCAAATAGGCATAAGGTAAAATAATGAGGCATATAAGAAATAGCTCAGGAAATATAAAAAACACAGCGCAGTGAAAAATGATGCACAGAATTTGTAAACACATCCAGTCAATTTCATATACAATCAAATCTAGACCTGCCGTAATTTTGAAAAGATGCCATATGATTGCTGATTAATCTGTATAAATGCACTATGCACCAATGACATAATTTGGTTTTATCTCCCAAAGTGTAGACAATGCAGAGCATTAAAACAACACATTTTAGAGATAAAATGATGTAAGAAACATGGCCAAATTTTTGTATTATTTAAGTAGACAATTTGATATGGGGACCCTTAGGTGGTTTCTTACAACAATCTGTGCTGCTCAATCATAAGCATACATGAATGGAATTAAACACAAACAGATTTCCACATATGTTTCAGTTGTTTATTACTGTATATTCAGTGAGCAATTATACTGTGAGCTGTTGAGGACACATTGAGTATTTGCAAAAGTTCACAGCATCCTCTCAAAACATGCCCTTCACAACTGTTTGCCTCTGCACATATTCAACTAGGCTAGCCTGGCCTCTCAGTCTCAATTTATAGCAAACCCTGAGTCTCTATAAATGGAGCTAGAAGCTTGTGTTTGTTCACTCTGGCCAGTCCACAGAAGCTCATCTGTTGGCTGAAGGGCTGGCTATCTACAAACCTCCCACTGCTCTTTAAGAGATCAGTGCAGGAATGCAGAGAGTGGGCAGGTTGCACTGCAAGTGGCCTTGTGTTGAAGACCAGAGGCTTTGTTGCCCAGAAAGGGGTGAAAGACACACAGGGGCAAACAATACAATTCTTGATGCGATCTTGTGGGACACAAACATGGGAGAGAGCCCAAAACACTCGTTGTAAAGTATGAGGATCACGACCAAGACGCCCACAGAGCAGCTTTGGCCCCATCCACCACTTCCATTTGCGAAGGAGAAATTGCTGTGAAATTGTCTGTAGACTAACTCTGTGTGTAGCTTAAATAGATATTTCCCCTGAAAAAAGTCACTCAATTATCTCTGATTGGGAATACAAAATGACATGATTGATCTTCACAGGTAACCAGTGTCTACAAATGACGAGGTCAACCAATCTAAATGTCAAACAAGAAAACTCTGGATGACAGAGCTGGACATATCGGTTGCTTGGAAAGCATGTTTAGTACCACATGTCTGCTCCATTCCATAGGCTATACAGATTTTTATTTGTTTATTACACACTTTAATTATGTGTATCGATGATATATTGAATGAAATATATAGTTGAAAAGTCTAATTAGTGTTTTTAATAAAAATTATATTTCCAGCATAACAATTTGAACAACTTGTGCTTCAGTGAAAGAACTTTTGTACAAATAAGTTCACATGTTCAATGACACACACACACACACGTACACACGTGTGTATATATATATATATATATATATACATACAGTAATGTTTCTTTGTTCAAATTTCTAAAAGTCCTAACATTTCTGATTATTTCAGATTTAAATTAGAATCCCAATCCCCACTGCATAATGTGCATCAATATCCTGTTAACCATAAATATATTTCATGAACAAATATGGGAACTTAAATTTCAAACCTCTCTGTACTCTTTGTCGCAAAGTGAACATTTCTGTGAGTTTTTGCCCATGCATGGCAGTGCCAAGTGAGGGCATGATATTGTTGTGACAAAAAACAAATGGCAGCATTATGCTTATGCCCAGCATTGAGAGAGGATGCCAAGAGTTGATGGAATCATTGGCGGCCCATCACTGAGGCATTAGCATCGCCTTGTTTACCCTCCAGAAGGAACAATTAGGACAGGCCTCCGGCACACTGAGATCAGATATACCAAGGACAAAGTGCATAGAGAAGTGCTGGTTTGTTGTTGCTGGTGGATTACTGAATTTATGTTACGACTATTCAAAGCCTATCCATAAAAAAAGTTTATTGAATTTGTTTATTGTACTGAATTAGCACATCAGTACACAACAATAACATCACCAAAAATATTTAAATTCCAGAAAAGCTTTTGTTTCATTAAAAATGAAGCTTGATTGAGATTCCAAATAAGTAATTAATCATATGAATTTCCAAAAAAAACTGTAATCTCTCATTAACGCCGTTAAGCATTCACAATGGCTATTCTTCATGACTCCAGTGACCCGAGCACTGAGATTCTGGAGGGAGGTGGCTGCGGTTACCAGCGGACATGTGTGATATCAACACATTCCGGTGACCACATTGATGAAGAATCGTGGATCCTTTGGTAGAAATCAACGACACATGACTGGCAGGCAGTGTGACATATGGCACTACATAAGAGTTTGTCTATGGGATGTGTACAGGACAAAGAGGGTTGTGTTACAGAATCAAAGCTTTACTGGAGGAGCCCTGTCCCTGAGTGCTGCCACAGACCGAACGCACAATGAAGTCTTTGTAGTGTAATTCATGCTAGGTTGTTCTTCACAGTTGTTATTCTGTGACTCAGAAACCCTTGATTTTTTTTTATCTATATGTAGAGCACTTCTCTTATTGTCCCTTTAATTGTTTTTGGTTAGAAGGTACAATACATACAGGCCAAACACATATTCACTACAACTAAAAAGAGGCATTCAACTTTTACCATGCATAATCTCATTCTGCATGCAAAGTGTTTGGTTCTGAACTGAATTCTCCCCCGAAAGGATAAGGTTTTCATTATATAAGTAATTGTTATGAATATAGCATTTGCAGTTGTCAGAAAAATTGTCACAACTGTAAGTCATTAAGTTTAAATAGTGAGATATAAAGTCACACTGTTTTTTTTATACATATGCCTACTTTTTCACTCTGATGTGGAAAGGGCATCGATACACACAAAATCAAACTAAATAAACAAGCAAAGGCCCATTCACACCAAGAGCGATAAATATAAAGATAACTATATTAGTGTCCACACCAAAAGCATGACAATGTTGTTTACTAAAAGTTTGTCTGACGCCGTTTTTTATCATTCAGTGGCCTACAAACTTAATTCTCTAAACTAAACTAACTTCTAAACTAACTTCTCTAGAATTAGGGCGATTATTACGTATTATAGATGTAGTTACCTTTAAATTTCACATCTTGCATAATAAACAGAAGCTACAGAAGCCAATTTAAAGCTGCAGTCCATAAGTTTTGCCTCTTTGTTGCCATCTCTGTTTGAAACCTGCAATTGCAGTTATTTGCGTAATTATTTTCTTTACATAGGTTGTGCGTCGGCACGGCTCCTCAGCGTGGATCAATCTAATGTTTTGAGGAGTTTGTGTGGCTGGCAGTTACCGCACCAGTGTGGATACTGTACTTTGGAATCATAGATTCTAGCCTACGTCTTGGAAGTATGGCCCAAATAAGAATTTTCAGCAGATATTGTCATCTGAACAAGTCTGCCACTTTTGTTCTGACCAACTGAGGAAAAAAACATAACAATAAATCACGCTGCCAACAGTGATTAAATCTAATGATTGGTTAGCTAATGATAGTGTGTATTAGCATTACATGTAGATTTCAATTTCTGTACAGTCTAATCTCTAGTCATACCATTCGAATTTAATATAAAGAAATTATTTTAAACCAAAAAAGCAAATTATTAATCTTTAGAACTGGTTCTCTTTAAAATACAAAACTTGTAATCCCACGTTGGCTATCTGTAATGAGATGCACATTTAAACTGAATATAATCAAATTTCAGTCACTTACATATGTTTCATAAGCACATAGGCTAATCCTTTCCGGATAACAATTCGCCATCAAAATGATAAGTTTAATTATCCTAGCTGCTGTGAGAAAAGGCTATAAACGATCCGCCACCTGCTGCATACTTGCGTGCGATATACTGTATATAGCCTACTGGCCGAGACAACTTCTTTATGTTTACAGATGTGACGTAATGACGCGGCGGCATGCTCGAAATTCCCACCAAAACCTATCAGTACCACTTAAATTAGAAAACATTATCATAAGCTTACTGTTGTTAATCGGGCTAAAGTAAGAGGATAGTTTTGAACACTGGCTGGTTATGTAGGCTACTTGCTCAAAAATTGATTTCGGATCATTTTTAACCAAAACAATTTAAGTACTGCAGCTTTAATCAAACAATAATACATACCTCATCGTTTTATTTTTTTTATTTTATTTTTTAAAAAGCAACCATTTCACATCACATGCTTATAAAGGGCGTCTTCTGCGCCATTTTTTTCTATTAGCCTAGCCTTTTGTATTCTGCCGCAGTATCCAACTGTATTACGCGACCCACCATTACACATTCCCATTGGTAGACGCTTCTTCGTGCCGCGACTCATTTGCATTCAGTGAACTCTGCTGTTCAGCAAAAGGAAAATCGCCAACTCGAGTTGAAAATGCATGGCTTCATTTCGCAGTCAGCGTGAACACCCTTTAACACACTGTAATAGGTGATTCCTACCTGCATTAAAATATGGTTATCGTGATATCACTCTCATAACTTTACATAGTGTAGCCATTTAAGCTTGTAATATGGAATGGTAGGCCTATATTTTTTTTAAAATTGGTCCTCCATAATTTGTAAACAGCAATAGGCTAGTAAGTATGGTAATAAAGAAACATTTAGTATATGAAACCATGATCCTCACTCGTCTTCTTTTTACATTTTATTATACATTTATCACCAATAGGGAAAAATCACAAACGTTTCAGCTCAAGGCCTTCTTCAGTCTGTTAAACAATTCCATCCCTCCACCCACTTTTTAAATTGTTAATTATATTGACGTCATCATTCATTAACCAGTGTTCAGTTCCTAAAAACACAAGTATTACCATTTACATATGGGATAATTTCCATGTATAGACAACATAGATCATCACATCCACCAATACACTACATAATATACCTCTTATGTCGAACATGAATTACATAGGATTCCATGTTTATCACTATTGTACAAACAAGCAGTTTAAATGAACAATCACCAGTATCTACTTCAAATAAAAAATGTAAATGTATAACAATGGAAAGTTTAATGATTAAAATCATCAGTCATAAAAATACATCGTCATAAATAATCACTGATTTTCACACTGTAAATACTCAAGATATACTACACAAAAATATAACAAATTGATTTGACCAATTATAGTTCATTAAAGGAAAACAGAAAGATCTAACTCCTCATGCATGTCATAAAGAAACATTTGCCAGATATCAGTGCTTGCTTCGAGCTCTTTATCACAGCCTTAAAGGAAAAATAAAAAAGGAAAAGTTAAAATTCTGAATAAACAATGTGTGTAGACTAGAGTCATCCATTATGTCTATGTATTTTGTGGATGTTTTCATCCAAGTGCATTGAAGTATGACATTTTTGTATATGTATTCCCTTGAATATAACCCTTGGCCTTGGTGTTGTTAGCAACATGCAACAGTATAAAGAGTAATTTATCAGAAAGAGCTGGCAAACATAACCGCACCAGTAATACTTAAGTCTAATTAAATAAAAAGGGATACACTATGTGGTAAGAATTCTGAGAATCTGGGTTGCATTACCATGGAATTCATCAAATTCACCAAAGAACATCTGAATGAAGAAAAAACATTTTATTCAGATTAAGTGGGCCTATCATCTTCATTAGTGTCATTTCTGACCTTGAACTACCTTTGTTAAATGCAAGTCTGCATCAATGTCCTACACTATATGTCTGTACAATATATGCAGTGTCGTATTGAAGCAATAAGGAAAATTAGACTACTGTTAGTCTTTCATATTATAGATATTATAGAATAGTCTATCATATAAGTACATTGGACCAAGTAATATGTAAGCATCAGAAGAGCCTTAGGTAACACTTTACTTTAAGGTGTTCTTGTTACACGTTACATGTACTTACTATTATAATAACAATAATACGCATAATTACATGCAAGTAATTTTAAGACAAACCCTAATCCTAACCCTAACCATATAGTAAGCACATGTAGTTAAATAATATTGCTCAGTAGTTAAATGGATAATTACATTGTAACAAGGACACCTTAAAATATAGTGTAACCAAGCCTTAAATACTTAACAAATGTTCTGGAAAGATTCAGAATAAGATTAAACAAGCTTCCAACTGTGCCCACGCATGACTTCTGGAGCAATGCCAGAAGTTACATGAGAGATAATTGTTTTCTGTTTTTAGTATATTATTATTGAATTGTATTATTGTGTTCAATTTTCTCCTACATGCATGTATTTATTGTTAATATATGTTTCCTTAAATTTTTCTGAAATGTTCTGATAATTTGGTAAATATCTCTTTTTTCTTTTTCTTTTTTTGTCCTTACAGTAGAAGTTAATGATAACATATACAGAGAGAGAGAGAACGCGTGAGAGAGAGCGAGAGAAAGACATAGTCAAAAGGTTTGGAATGAGTGCGTAAATGATGACAAAATTTAAATTTTTGGGTGAACTGTCCCTTTAAATGAAAATGAGTTGCCTTTGCTGAATGAGATTTAAAAATCAAAGTCAGTAAACTGAGCCAATCTAATCTAACAAAACAGCATGCACAACAAAAGTGTGTAAAGAAATCTCATTTTATTATATTCAGGTGCGTAGCAACCATTACAATCACATTTGCATTTTGATGAATATAATTTGGTGAATACAAACAACGCAATTCAGTTTATTAACCATAATCACAAATTTAAAATCAATTTGATACTTTTTGTATGTCAGGCAGTACACATTTTCAGTTTTAACCAATCATGGCCATTCTAAAATATTTTTGAAATTTTGCATGATTAAAAAAATGTCCCATTGATTCTATCTATGCTTCAAAGAAAGCGAGCAGGAGCTTCAATTGAAATTCATCAGCTGCCGTGAGCCAGCCAGAGCTGTGTACAGACAAACCGTTTGTTTTTCACATGAACAGTTACTATTTTTAAGGGTGCAAAGGTCTCTTCAGTCTCACACAATAATACACGTTAGGTTGAGTCATCCATAGCATCTAGCTGTCCATTAAGACCTAACCAAACAAGCCAACGCTAAATTCATTAACCTAAGAATTTAACCAATTATGAAATGTGCAAGCACTCATTATCGCTGAAGTGTTAAGTACTTGAGTATAAATGTAAATTAAATATCTAAAAAGAACTGACAGATTCACAATAGACATCTCTTTCTAGTTTCTCTTCATTTCTTCCTCCCTCTTTGGGTAGGTGTTGACCAGAACGAGAGCTTCTACTCTTCTTGACTGGAGACTTGAGAGAATAATGATGCTCTCTTACCCCCTCCACAGTTCAAATGAAGCACCACAATCACTCATCCCTCCGTTTCCTGAGCTGATGTCGGTCCTCTCCTGTGTAAAACCTCCAACAGGTCATATAGCATTCTTCACAAAAGAGGCTACACCAGAGTACTTACCTTAGAGGACACATGAGATGGCAATGACTTTGGGAAGACATTTGAGATCGACGCTAACCTCTCATTTCAGATCTATTCACGATTTCATTTCTGAGAATATTGCTTTGGGTTGGCGGTGAATTAACAGCATCACTCAGTGCAGGGAAATAAGTTGTCAGGAATGTTGCATTTCATTTTGTGTGGCAGCAAGATTACAGAAAACATTACATTATTTCACTTTTATTTTAAAGCAATTAAAAAAACCAACAACAACATTTGATCACTCTTTGAATTGATGTAGGAGGGGGAAAAAACTGTACCAAACAATGAAATGCATAGCATATAAAACATAAATAAGATATCACAGTTCAGTTTTCAATAATGAAATATTCAGAGCTTTTCATAAATAATTTTATTCTGCAGACTTGTACATCTCGTTTAGGAGTATTTCTGGAAAAAAAAAAATGCCAGAGAATGAAAGGAAATAAATGAAACAGAAATAAATATTATTGGCAGTTCAGTATTTTCAACAAAGAAATATTCTTTAAACAATGAGTTTTTTCATAAATAATTTGATTCAGCTGACTCATGTCTGGTTTAGGAGTATTTCTGCTAAAACATTGCCAAATAAGGCAATAAAGGCATAAAACAGAAATAAATATTTGTTGCAATTCAGTATTTTCAACAATGATATATTCAGGTGAGGCTTAATTGAGTTTCATAAATAATTAATATTATTAAAATATATAGTCTAGTTTGTGAGTATTTCTACAAAAAAAAAACAGTGGCAAATAATAAAAGGCATGGCATTTTCAATAATGAAATATTCAGGTGAGGTTTAAATTAGTTTTTCATAAATAATTTTATGCAGCAGACTTGTGTCTCATTTAGGAGTATTTCTGCTAAAAAAAAGGGTGTCAAACAATGAAAGGCATAGTGTATAAAAAATAAATAACATTTTGCAGTTCAATGTTAAACAGTTAGATATTCACATGAGTTTTGAATGAGTTTTTAAAAATAATTTTATGAAGCAGACTCATTTCTGGCTTTTGGAGCGTTTGTTAACAAACAGTGTCAAACTATGAAAGGCGCAGAAATCAATAAGATTTTGCAGTTCATTGTTTTCTACAATGAAATAATCAGATGAGTTTTGAATGAGATTTCATGAATATTTTAATGCAGCAGATGTTTGCACTTTCTCTATCAGGGACACTTCAAATCATTATTATAATCAGGTGCTCTGAATGAGTGTCTATCAAAATTATGCATTTTATGGACCCATCTGTTACAATAATCAAGAGGAGATTTAGCTATTACAGAAACCAAGGAGAGATAATAACTAATAACTTTACGCTTCAGGGCATATTGTGCCAGACTAGTCAAAAATATGATGACAGCAGATTTTAATTATCATCACTTCTTTTGTCTCTCTCAAAATAAAAGCCATCAGAAGTATCTTGAAGGCCTGTGAGTTTGTGGCCTCTGTCCATGGTGCTGAAACAAGCATTATACGCATATGCTGACCATTACTGTTTTGAAAGCTCTGATGACACCTTCTAAGTAACAATTTTCCTCACTTTTAATAACCATATGATTAAAATGGATTCTTAGATGAGTAATGATCTTTGTGAGAAGCTTAACCACGTTGTGTTTGATTCATCTGACCCAGAAAAACATGATCAGCTCTAGCACGATCTCTCACAGCGAGAGAAAAAATGTTTTGGTCTTAGAGAAGAGGCAACTGGTCACCATGGAAACATCAGTACCTCAGGATCTCACAGAGGCAGCACACAAAAGGCTGAAGGACTCCAAAACAATCTAAACGGGTAAAGAGCAGCCTAATAATCAGTCAGTGTGTATAGGAAAATTGATGAGTGGCTGAAGTAAGATATATCAAAAGTTTTTTTTTCGTCTGATGCAAAACAGACAAAATTTCAGAGGATGTCATGTCTGTGAGATGTTTAGGCCTTCCGAGAAGAACTCTAAAAACAATCATAGCATGTCAGAGTCAGATTTGTTTTATAGTTCAAATCCTTAAAAACTCCTATCAATTTCTCTGGAGATTCTTGCTCTGTTGAGCTTCCTTGCACTGATATGTATTGGTGGTATTATCTCATAATCATTCGCCTCATATGTTTGAAATATGCTCAGGTGTTCTCACATTGTCTGGTGATGCACTGCAAGCTTTTATATCAGGTTATGTGGGCCTGTTCATCATAACAATGATATTTCATTAAAAAGACGATACGTGGAAGCTCTCAAGTTACGCTTTTTTCTAAAATAATTTAATTATAAATTCAGTTGTCATAGTTTCCTGGGCCACATCAGTACTCGACGAGAAGGCTGGAGATGTGGTTATCTCTTGAATGATCTTACATGACTAACCATCTCTGGTTCCCTGAGGACAGCGCAGTTGTGTTTCCTCTTTGGATATTGGTAGTTGTGCAGTACAGGTTCAGTATGAGAGGGGAGGCAATTTGTATGCATAATAAGCTTCTTAAATAATAAATGTTGTATAGTGGTGCTAAGGTAATTGGTCATGAGGCGCCACAGAGCTTGAAATGAAAGGGCATAACCCGTAGGAGAGCCATTATGATGTGATAAAACTATTTCATTTTTGAGAGATTTTCAAATATATAATCTCATAATATCAGTGGTTCTCAACAGGAGGCTGCAGGCCACTTGGGGGCATAAAATGACTATAAGAGAGAGAGAGAGAGAGAGAGAGAAACAAGAACTTTGAACATCTGTTCTAAATGTATGCTTGATGAGCAACAAATGCATCCCTGCATCCGAAATCAAATACTTCCCTACTATATAGTAGCCTATGCGAAAAACAGTAGGCCTATGTGAGGCGAGTAGAGTAGTATGTACGAATTCATAGTATTCCAAAAAACAGTTGACATAAAGTACCTGGATGACCTACTATTTCAGGTGAGATTCTGAAGTGCAAATTTTACTATCCCATGAGGCCGTGAGAGGATTTGTGAATGGCAGTGCTGGCAGGTCACGTGACAGTAACAACATGGTTGATGTAGTAGTAGGCCTAGGTCCGAATTTCATCCTTGCTACCATATTCATACTACATATATCATTTTTTAACGGTCATTAAGTAAATTCATATTCAAATGTAGTACTCAAACAGTACGCGATTTCGGACGAACCGCAACTGTACAGCTACTGTATCGACTTGTAGTTAATTATGACAGTGACTTCCACTCACTTAACTATAGGGAGCGCAAAAATACATCAAATTACAAACAGTTGCTTTAACTGCAGATTTAAAATCGTGGTACTGATAAATTATGTATTTTTTTCTCCTCAGTATGTGTTGACAGTTCTTGCAATTAATCTGTCAAACATAGGCTAATGTAGGATTTGCAATTAGTAAAACGTTACTTTACTTTAAGCATTACTTTTAAAGCTATTTTATGTTTTACCTATTTATTATATGAAACATACGTTTAAGACCTTCCCACAACCTTTTCCCTTAGAAAATTAACCATGGCTTTATTATGGTAAAAGTGAAGTAGGCTAATCATGATTTTTTTTTTGGCGTTTTACCATTTGTATAACCACAGTTTTACTGCAAATACCATGGTTATGGTTAGTGTAGTAAAACCGTGGTTAATCTGTGGTTACCATGGTTTAACTATAACTATGTTTTTGTGTTTGTTTGTTTTCTTTGTAGTAAAACCATGGTTAATTTTTGTAAGGGTTGCGTTGCCTTAGACAACCCCCATCCTTTCACGAACGCTTCATGAATTTGCTTTTTGAACATATTGTGCTTATAATATACAGCCTTTGATTAATAGTCTACAACTTTTAAGTCCACTTGCCCCCCTTTTTATTACCTGTATAGCCTACATGTTTGGGAGTTGAAAGGGTTCTAATGGGGTCTTGGGGTCTAACCGTGGAGAAAAGAGGGGGAAACTCTTGAATCATAGAGCCTGCGCTTTTCCCATGTCAATGTAAGAGGATGGGGTGAGTAAGGCTGGGAAATTGGTGTCTCAGTGACGTCCACACATGCAATATTGTATTGCAGCACCTAGCGCGAGCTCAAACACAAGAAGAGCTCCTGCAGGTGAACACATGAATCTATACGCGCTATCAGTGTGAGAAAGCAACTGGATTATCAATTTATTATCAATTTCTAAGAATTGTTATTTTTTTATTGTTATGAATTATATTGTGATGCGCGTGAATGAGCACTTTCTGCTGAAACCCCGTCGTTGTTGGACTTCAGTAAACTTTAAAGGATTTTTTCAAGCAAACCTTCTCTTCTGGAGAATCAATAAACCAAGAAAACTAAGTGCAGAAGACCTTTTCACGACGAAGCGTCAAAATAAGCTCACGTTGAAGATGAACATCCAAAACAGCAGTGATTTAGACAGACCTGAGGGCAACATAGACTTAGAGGCACCTGGAAAACCCGTATTTGGCATCGGCACCGACAACTTCGTCACGCTTCTGATCTTTGGACTGATTTTTACTCTAGGCGTCCTGGGAAACTCTCTGGTTATCACTGTTCTGGCTCAACGCAAACCTGGACAGCATCGAAGCACCACCAACATCTTCATCCTCAACCTCAGCGTGGCAGATCTGTCCTATCTGCTCTTCTGCATCCCTTTTCAGTCCACAGTTTACATGCTGCCCACATGGATCCTGGGTGCCTTTATTTGCAAGTTCATCCACTACTTTTTCACCGTGTCCATGTTGGTGAGCATCTTCACTTTATCAGCCATGTCGGTGGACAGGTATATCGCCATAGTGCACTGCAGAAAGTCCTCTTCCATTCGAGTTTCGAGGCACGCATTGATCGGGGTGCTGGTCATATGGGTGCTCTCTTTCGCCATGGCCACACCGGTCGCCTACTACCAGGGCATCGTGGAAAGTGAGGACAACAGCACGTTTTGCTGGGAAGTGTGGCCAGATCACAGCAAGAGGAAAATCTATGTGGTGTGCACTTTTATCTTTGGATACGTGCTGCCGCTGATTCTGATATCTTTCTGTTATGCCAAGGTTAGTGGCTCGTCTTTAATTGTGGTTGATTAGGAGTATTTGAATTTAATGTGGCTTGATCATGATCTCTATTAATGCAAAACGGAATATGGGTTTGTTTTAGAATCTAATGACGAATAAGAATGTCCAAAATTAGAACAATGAATCTTACTTTAAAACACTTGTCCCAAGTTCTTAGAAATATATCCTCTTTGCATTCATGCTGGTTTAATAATCTTTAAAATGCAAAATGTGAAAAAAGTAGACGTAGGAAAACATATTTAAGAATTTACAAATAAGTATTTTTCCCTTTTTTTCATTTGTTTTCCACAAGTTTTTGCATTTGACCTGAACAAAACATCTCTTTTTTTCTGTTTTATCTTGTCACATGAAAACAAAATGGCATCTTGCTGTTGGTCACACCACACTGACTTTGATTTGGCTGACAAAATGTCTTCATATATTATTCATATATATATATATATATATATATATATATATATATATATTTTTTTTTTTTTTTTTTTTTTTAAATAAATAAATAACAACAAAAATATCTATTTTTCACATCAAGCATCACAAAATGTGTCAAAATAAATATCAATAGAAATTACAGAAAGAGGTGTGTTCAATTCATCTGCAACAATTTTTTTTTATATATTTGGGTAACTTTATAGCCTATATCCAGACAAAAAAAGTGTGTCAAACCATATATCAAGGAACATTACTCATATTTTTATTTCAAATTCTTATGTACCAATGTGTCTTTAGGTCCTGAATCATTTGCATAAAAAGTTAAGAAATGTCTCCAAAAAGTCTGAGGCATCAAAAAAGAAGGTAAGAAATATCAGGTGGGCTTTCTTCAAATATTAAAATATCCTTTTTTAAAAGAATATTTATTACTTCACATTTAGTATACTTTATATTTATTATGTTTTATAGGGTAATATAGGCCTATAATAATTCATATTATATATGTATTATATATTATTATTTACACTGACCATACATATTTATGTTAATTGTTGATCATTGTTGATCATGTTGTTAAAAACCAGCAAAAACGTCTCTCTCCATTTCTCTTGTCAGACTGCTCAGACAGTTCTGGTAGTTGTGGTGGTCTTCTGCCTGTCCTGGCTGCCTCATCACGTGGTGCACCTGTGGGTCGAGTTTGGCTCTTTCCCCCTGAACCAGGCGTCCTTCGTGCTCCGTGTTGCAGCTCACTGTCTGGCCTACAGCAACTCGTCTGTTAATCCAGTTATCTATGCGTTCCTCTCAGAGAACTTCAGGCAGGCGTATAAGCAGGTGTTCCGTTGTCAGGTGGCTTCTGAGTGCCCTACAAATGAGGCCAGAGAGATGAAGAGCAAGACAGAAGCAGCACCATCCACCAACTGCACCACTGTGTAATTCCTGCAGCTGTTGTGTTCGTCACAATTTATGATGGCTTACAGATGCTTACAAATGAGCTAAGGTTCAGTTTTTAAGCTTGGGAGAAGGCAAGAAGCTAAGTTAGAGATTGATTTAAATTTAACATGGTTAGATATTCAAATAGGTTATATGCTTGAAGGTTTGGATGGCTGCCTTTTTAAGTGCTTTTGACATGTTAAAAAAGCATTTGCTGTGTGCTTACTCACAACGATGCAATTCCTTGGAGCGCAATCGAGACTGTACTTAGCAATTGCTGTGAAGCTGTAGTAATGTATGGCCTGTAAATATGTGCAATCAAAAAAAAAAAAGAGAGATGGTAAGAGGTAAAGATGGTGAGTACATGGGATATGTCTTTTTTCCTTCAGGGAAAATAATCTGAAATGTAATCACTGTTATCTTGAGTCATGTTATAGACTTTCAAAGTCCAAATGCTTGTATAGTATTATAATTATTTTATTTTCTTGCAGTTTGACAAATGCTTTTCATATACATGTCCCATGTCAACAATGTGGCTTATTATGTAAGATTATAAAAATGGGATCTGTTTTTTCATTTCCTTCAGGGAAAATAATCAAAAAAAAAAAAAAAAAGATCTTGAGCCTTTCAAAGTATACAAATGCTTGTATAATAGTATATCTATTTTCATTGTTTGTGTGTGTGTGTGTGTAATATATATACTGTATATATATATGAAAAAATCAGAGAATGCTGGTCTTGAAAATCTCCCATATTTTGTGCATTAGTGCATCATATCCGAAGCATAAGAACATCATGCATCATTCAGTAATTTTGTTTAGTATGTGTGTCATGATCGAAACAATGTATATACATATTCAAAAAAGATTCTTTTGAAATAGCTCTCATTGGATCAGACAGTATAGGACACCAGTAGTCCTGGTGATGCCACAGTCTTTATTTCAAATCCCCTGCATAAGATGCCTCTTTCAGCAAACAACCACTTGAAGTTTATTAACTTTATTATTAGGATAAAATTCATAAGTGTCCTTAACTTTGATGGAAATGCAGAAGCTCAATTTATATGTGGTACATTTAGTGCACATTGAAGTAAAAAATCCAATCATAAGACACTGCACTCTCCCAGGGTCACGAAAAGAGGCTATGTTTATCTTATCACTTCAGCGAGAGACCTGACAAGATTACCTTTGTGGCAAATGTACCTGAATTACTGATAATGGAATATAAGAAGGTCATGTGAGGCAGCAGCATCACGAGCTCTCAACTCTCAGAATGGAGGGGGAGTTAGGGGTCTAAATGTGCAATATTTCAGATTTGCAGTGGAATTGATATATCTACAACTGTATTTTGTTATGTGGTTTTGTTTTTGTGTGATGTGTGAGTAAAGTTCTTTCATGTGCTGCAGAGAAGAGTTTCTGTCTCAAAGTATCCTGCTTTTGGTCGTCATGGAGACACAGTGCAATACCTGAGTGAGTCCTGCAGTCTCAGGCTTAAGAGTGAGCAACAGGAGTTGTAATTCTACATCATTGGTGCATGAGTGTGTGTGCGCGCGATAGGTCACCGTGATCTACAAAAACACTTGCTTCTGGAAGCTTCCATCCAATAGGTCTTGAGTCTTACTTTATTGCAAAAAAGGAACCACTACACAATGGAAAAAAATGGCTTTTTTTCAAATCTGCAATTCATAAATAGGAGATGAATTTGTGATATTAACAGTTACATTATATTTTCTTTCATTTATGTTGGTCTACAACTTCTGTTACCCATATACAGTAGTAACTTCTGACAAATATTTTACTGTAGTATAACTTGTAAATGAAACAGATATTTGGAGTACACTTTACAAGAAAATACTATTTCAGTTTTACTGTTTTTAATACTTAAAAAATTCACATTTAATTTAATGTTACTTGCCATTTCTTTGCAATTGTTTTTGAAGTTAAGTGAAAATTGTTTCTACATCATTTTTTTTGTTTTCAGAGATACAAAATTTACATATAAACAACACATACAGAAATAAAGAACAGCTTTTGAATTTTAAGGTTAGGTTATTACATGCCCTCGTTTAAAACCATTATGAAAAAAAAACATCACTGGGTCAGAGCATACTGTAAATCATGCAGTGTAGGATTACAAAAGGATTCGCCAAAAAGGGCTATTTTTCTATTCTCTGATGTGCAATTTGTAACTTTAAGTGCCTTCCTCTGACTACCATTTTTAAGATTTCAAGATATTCACCACAGGGCCTCTTGTAAGGGATCCATTTTGATTGCTACAAGAGTGAGTGAGTGTGTGTGTGTGTGTGTGTGTGTGTGTGTGTGTGTGTGTGTGTGTGTGTGTGTGTGTGTGTGTGTGTGTGTGTGTGTGTGTGTGTGTGTGTGTGTGTGTCTTTATGTGAGAGTGCACATATGAGTGTCATTTGAATTCTTTTCTGTTCCCAAAATATTTCATCACATATCAGTTTATAAAATGATTTACATGGAATTACATTTTAAATCAAATTTATTTCTAGTCTTGAATTGCACTGTCATCAAGTTATCTTGCTTTAATAAACATGAATTAGGTTTTATATGATTGGAAAAGCAGTTATAAACAGCACGAGACGTCTGGCTTTTTCTGGCTCATTATATATATATATTCTGTTTTAAAATAATTTACATAATTTTTCAAAGCACAAAAAATGATCTCATAACAAAATGTTGCTATATTAGGTTTTACCAGCAGAGGTCAGACTTGCACAGCATTTCAAAACGTGCGCTTCACATTATGTAAAAACCCCTCTAGAGATTCACTCAAGTGTCACTTAAGTGTCACTAGAGTCGTTACCCACCAAACAAACTACAAATTAATCTAAAATGCTAATAATAAAACACAGCACTTATATAAGTAGGCCTACTCTTCAAATTGTAACAGAATTCCCTCCTCCATTTTTAAACACAGACAGAACACAATACGCCCCCAGCAACATATCAATGTTTTATCAGCATAAAGCCTCGAGAGGATGATGTTATGGTAACAGCATTATGGTAAAACAATTTTTAGTAGGCTAAATTATTAATAATAATATTAATAATAATAATAATAATAACAGATAAACCGTTTTTACTAGCCTAACTGTAAGTTGGTTACCGGTTGTTAATCAACATGGCAATCTGGCGCATTAATTTAGTCATAATTATAATTTAATTCTTACTTGCATTCGCGGGATTAGGGATATTTGGCTATTTGGGATCATTTATAATCGCTTCGAATGCGGCTCGTCTAATTAGAATCGAGTCAGAACTATTTGTTTATAATAAAGGAATTCCGTACATGTAGCCTATAGGCTACTATATTGTGAGATAAAGGGTGTTGCGCAGAGGAGTGTCTGCTACTAAATACACGATGAACTAATTAAATATACATTATGTAAATATATTTACTTCACAGTATAGTACCCCTTAACCTTAACGGTTTAACAAAATGTTTAGCCTATTTTACAATTTTATTATTATTATTTTTTTTAAATCAAAGATTTGTATTAAAGCATTATTAAGTGTAACTCTTTCTGCTATTAGGTCACTATAATCCCTTACATAAGGAGGTCATGTAAAAGGTTTTGGAAAAATTAAGCATAGGGGCCTGTCATAGGCAAACAAGTGGGGTCTATCTTGTGGATAGTAATGAATGATTTTGCAGTGATTGTTCGAGTTATTAATTCCGTGCTTCAAGGCACTCATAGGAAAGAGATTATTGACAACCAAATAAACGTTAATCACTCACCTTTCAAGGTTTACGCAATATATAATTTTGCAAAGAGCATACACGAATGATGTTATGTTTAAAAAAATGTAAATTTATTTTTTATACTTATTATGATTGTTAGGACAAAATTACTGTAGGTTTTGTAATAAGTTGACAAATATGGTACCAAAGAAACATTATGTATCTAATGGAATTGCTTCAGGGTTTGGATTTTGATGCAGAGTACAATTTGGGCGCCAGGCTGTTTTGAGCCTATCATCTGAGCCGTAAATGCCATGTGACTAATGACTAAGGTGGCACCTTAAGAACACAAACAGTCCCAAGCCCCTATAGCAACTTTCCGAAAGCTGTGACGTCAATATGATCCATTACACGCTTTTAAGAGCCATCCAAAAAATAATCTAAAAGCAGAGGCTAACAGGTCCACACTAACCAGCAAAACCTCGACCCCTTGGTCTGAATGCTGCTATGCAACAAAAACATTAATAATCTATGAAATTCTGAACCACATCATAGATATATACAGTGGATATTAATACGGCTGTAGTGTCCAATCAGCATCTGACTAACCATTTTAGAATCGTATAACTGCACATAAAGGTCGAGAGAGATCATGCTGCTGTTGTTCCACTTTCTCTCTCTTCCTCTTCCTCCCCCGCAGTGAGCTGATGGCCATACATCTCTTAAAGAGCCCATGACAATCAATAATACTCCACGCTAGCCCTCAGTATTGGACTCTGTAATCGTATAATACTGCAGCATTTGTCATTATTCGCCCTGACGGCTGAGGTCTGTGTTATTCTCCTGGGAGCTGTTCCCCGGTCATTACCGCTGTCATAAATAATATGCACTAATGAGATATGAATTGATTGCTTGTGTGAGCCTGACATTTTCATCTCTCACATTAAATGCTGTTTAACAATAGATTACCACCCAATCGTTCCTTCAGTACGGAAGAATGAATAGACTCTGCATCAGGCTGAATGCAAAAAATATAGGTCTTTATACCTGCTATAGATGTTGTAAAAAGCTGTCAAGTGTTTCTTCTCAAGCTGTTCAAAGAAATACAAATTTTTATCTGAAAATTAATCATAAATAGTATGTAGAGTGCAAGTTTTCAGGGACAGTTCTCATTATATTAGTGAGAACTAAAGCATTATGCTGCTTCAACTGAATTTTTATATTAACATGCTTTAGGTAAAAAGGCTCTCAGGTGGCAAAACTTGATTTATGAAAGATAGCACTAAAAGCTATATTCAGCCAATAGTTTTCTTTCTCTCGATTAAATCTAAAGCAAACACATCAACAAAACCTTCAGTTGAGCAACACGAAAAGAACAAAAAGATGATGAACATGAAGAACATGAACCGTGTGTGCTTGTATGGCTGTCACTTTTACTGATTAATGACTTTGCCTGTTAATGCACATTGAAGTCGAAGTGTTTGTGTGAGTAAGTGTGTGAGACAGAAGAGAGAAAGTAAGGGAACGAGAGAATGAGGGTGGAAGAGATGGAGATAGGAACATGGAGAGAGAGGGATTGCTGTTGGTCTGTCCCTTTGTTCTCAAAGGAAATGGTGTCGGTGGTTCAGTGTTGCTTGCCATTGAGAGGTAAAGATTTACTGTCATCAAAGAGCAGATTAGAACACACAGACACACACATTGATTTGGGAGAGAGAGAGAAGAAGGGAACGAAAGAAAATAGAAAGAGAAAGAGGGAAAATAGATAGAGAGAGATTCACATTTTGGTGAGGAAACTCATTCCGCGCTGGGAAAGATATGATCAGCTTATTTCGTGAGAGGGGAACATGGCAGCTCCTTCCTGAATGAACGCTGAAAGAAGTAAATTGTAAATATTGATTTCTGCAATGAACTGTCAATCTTCCTTGGCCCGAGATTATGCCGATCATCGGAGACCGACAAATTCGAAAAATGCTGACAGAGACAGCTGTATGGGATTCGTTTTAGCAGTGAGTGGAGTGGGCTTTATTTTCTGATGGCTGGTAATGGTTGTTCAATTTCATCAGATAACAGCTGAGATCTCATCGGCGGGGGGAAAATGAAACCAAGCGTGACACCACAGACAGACCTTCACAGACAGAGGGCTTCGTCCCCCCAGAAGGATACGAGGAGGCATTCAGTGGTCCTGTATAGCAGGTCAATTTTGATACACTAGAAAACCTGTTTCAAACCAGGTCAAGCCATTGAACTGATGTCAGTCTCCTTAAGTGAGTCAATTTTTTTGATGTAGACAAAGGAGAACTTAACAGATTTGTTCCAAAATGAGGAACAGAAGATCTTAGAGGTGCACTCAGTAGTCTTATATATATATATATATATGGGTCAATGACGTGACGCCTACATTTTCTGTCCGATTGCATTTTTTTCTTGGTTTAAATGCATAAAAAATATGCCATATATAAGAAGTACCTCTCCCACATATGTACCAACTTAAATTTTTCAAAAAACATTAGTTATTTGTAATTTTTTAGTTATTCAAAGTGTCAAAACATCATGTGGTGCGACCGTCCGGCCATAACTGTTGTTTTGGAAACATCTTTGAAATTACCCTAAATTTATTCAGAATTATTTTCTGCTCTATTTGGCATGATTTCCAAAGTGTTTTGTAATCCTGTATAAAATTGCAAAGCATTTGTATTTATATTTCCATCATAATATTCAAACAAACTTTGTCCGATAATCTCCATTTTATAAAATATCATGTGGTGCAACCATCAAGAAACTACCATTTTGATACTTTTATGTTGAAATCCATTAAAAGATAGGACGTTGCATCATATAACAATTTGCCAAGGACCCATAGAAGCATCAAGCAGGTTTGTCACTCTCTTTCAAATTTGGAAAAAAATAACCTTTTTAATGGCTGGTAGTTACCACATTTGGATATCATGTGGTATGACCTCAAAAAAACAATGAATATTAAGTTATTTCTACAAGCATTTATTCTTATTATAAATTTCATAGTGACCTTTCATAGGAAGCTAGCTTGTTTTGTTTAGGTGGCTAATTCTGTGCTTGTAAATTATGACTGAAATTGAAAATATCATGTGACCACTGCAGAGTGTTTTCCATTATAGATATATTTCCCAGATTCACAATTGTTATGCTTTTATATTGAATTAATGGTTTATATACACAAAATACTTTATTTTAATATCATTTGGAATATATTTTTATACAAATTGGGTCACATTGTTTAATCTTTGTACAATATGAGAAAAAAATGCATTTATTTTTATAATTTAGAGCATCTAATTTTAGTTTGGTAACTATGCATTTATTAGTAATTTATTATATATTTATTAATATCTATTTTAATCTATTTTACCAGATTCCACTGCCAAGCAAAGTAAAATAAATGCTCGTCATAGGCAGCATGTTAATTCTGACCCTGCAGTCAAGCACAAACTCCAGATGTAATTTTCTGCTGTAAGAAAGATGTATATGATGTCATCTCAGAACCTGAGCCAGCAACCTTCCGCTATATATATATACACACACACACACACACACACATATATATGTATACGTATATGTGTGTATATATACAGTTGTGGTCAGAATTATTGGCGCCCTTGGTAAATATGATCAAAGAAGGCTGTGAAAATTAATCTGCATTGTTAATCCTTTTGATCTTTTATTTTAAAAATTCACAAAAATCTAACCTTTCATTGGATAATAAGAATTTAAAATGGGGGGAATATCATTATGAAATAAATGTTTTTCTCTAATACACATTGGCCACAATTAACGGCACCCTTTTATTCAATACTTTTTTAAACCTCCATTTGCCAGTTTAACATCTCTAAATGTTCTCCTATAATGCCTGATGAGGCTAGAGAACACCTGACAAGAGATCAGAGACCATTCCTTCATCCAGAATCTCTCCAGATCCTTCAGATTCACAGCTCCATGACGGTGCTTCTTCTCTTCAGTTCACCTCACTCATTTTCTACAGGGTTCAGGTCAGAGGACTGGAATGGCCATAGCAGAAGCTTGGTTTTGTGCAGTGACCCATTTTTGTGTTGTTTTTGAGGTTTGTGTTTGGATTATTGTCCGGTTGGAAGATCCAAACATGGCCCATTATACGATTTCTAACAGAGTCAGTCACTTATTGATTTTTTATCTGTTGGTATTTGATAGAATCCATGATGCCATGTGTCTAAACAAGATGTCCAGGACCTCCAGCAGAAATATAGGCCCACAACATCAAAAATACAGCAGTATATTTCATTGTACACATGGGGTACTTTTTATTCCTATGTTCACCAAACCCATCTTGAGTGTTTGCTGCTAAAAAGCTCATTTTTTAGTTTCATCTGACCATAGAAGCCAATCCCATTTGAAGTTCCAGTCGTGTCTGACAACTGAATATGCTGGAGATTGTTTTTGGATGAGCTAGGAGAATTTTTCTTGAAACCCTCCCAAACAACATGTGGTGATGTAGGGGCTGTTTGACAAAAGGTTTTCTGACCCCGAGACCAGGGGCGCCGTAAGGGGGGGAGAGTTAGGACGATTCTAAGGGCCCGACGATGGGGAGGACCCCCCGAGGGGGAAACGTGATTTCTACCGCGGGGAAAGCTAGAGCCCTGCATTTCATCCTGGCCCCGACGGGCCCCGACTTTTTTACGCCTCTAGGGCTTCCATCAGGCCAATTTTCACGTCATAGGTCAGACGTGGGCTGGGCCTCAGGCCTGTTTTAGGTTTCTCCTTATTTTTATATTTTAGACATCCAAAAAAAAATGTACGCGCTGGTGGAAACAACACAAGACCGCGCCGCGACTGTCAAGAGCGGCTCGACGGTGTTTAGTGTCCCGCAACAGCAGAGAGGGTGCCATCAGCGCAGCTGAAGAGTTCTGCATTCAAATACATGCAATAGGCTGAAGCTTTCCGCAAAGCCCCAGCAAAAGTAATTACCTTGACTGTGTCGGGGGGGAAGAGTAAGGAGATATTTGAATTATTTACTAATAAACTAGTGTTTTCTGAGTCAGTGTTGCAAAGATGAAGATGAAGAACCTGACTCGCCATATCCTCGTTAGACGTGCCTTTAGAGAGAAGTGCATCTTCACAGATTATAATGAAAGAGTTTTTGTTTTCGATTTGATTTATTTCGTTAAGTAGTAATTTAAAGCTTTCTATATATATATTCTATATATATATTCTATATATAACAACTTTCTATATATTAAGTTGTTTCCATTGAAAAAATGCAATTGATTGCACTGGTGCCTCCATGTCCTGCGCTTTAACTTCCACTCTCCGCACAAACTTATATGCTTGAACTGTTTTAGTATATCTATAGGCCTATTTTAGGCAAATCGTGATGATTTGAGAAGGCTAGATTGATCAAACATGGCTATGATCAGCTCACTGTCTGCCGCTGGCCGCTTGGTCGTTACATTAAGAAAGAAAAAAAAATATTTTTTTTAACACAAAAATGCTCCAAACGTTTTTCTAAATTAACTTAATAAATTTTTTTTAACTAAATATAATCACTTTGCCATTACATACAAAACTGAACTATTTTAATAGCTGAAACAGTATAATCTGATTTGTGAGAAGGGGAAAAAAAGACGGGCTCCGGTCGGACTCTGGCTGGTAATTCTGTTAAGCTCTCGGACATGCTAGAGATGGGCGGCGCTAGGGAGGGGCTAGCAGGTGCTCCAGCGCCCCCAAGAAAAACCAAAGCACCCCCATAGCACCCCCATAATAAATGAAATAAAATAAAAACATTTGACTCATTACACATGCATAAATACTGCAGTGCAATACAACGTGATTTGCAGTAGCACTTAATGTCAGCATTCTATTTTAAAAATGGATCGGTTTCTTGTGCCAAGGCCTGCCCCCGACTAAAGATTTTTCTAGTCAACTAGCCGCACGTTTATATTAAATTGATTAGTATAATAACCTACTAAACCATCCTTTAATATAGGCATTTAGGCGTATTATTCCGCGCTCAAACTCAACGCATAAAGCTTGCCGCAAAGCACCGGCTAAAGTAATGATTATGAACGCATCGGGGAAAAAGAAGACATTTTAATTATTAATTAATAAACTAGTGCTTTCTCAGACTCGCCATCTCCACAGTGGACGTGCCTTTAATAGAGAAATGCACCTATACGGACTACATAATCAGAGAAGATTTGTTTTTTTATTTTAATTGGTTTTCAAGCTTTCTGCAGATTTATTTCTTATGTCTGTGAGCTGGTTCATTGTTGTGATGCGCTCCATTCACAGAGACTGCATGAGATGACAGAAAGCACATCCAAAAATGATGGGAGTATAGGCTAAGCTCTTTCCGCAGGAAAAAAAAATAAATAAAACATTGCGTGCGCGCCCCCATGTCATACAGTAGGCTAAGCACGATAATACTCCCACACTCCTCATAAACATTTGAAATGCGCCTATATAGCGATTTTATTATTCATTTAAAAAATAAGAATAATAACAACCTGTTTTGGTCATATTTACTATTAATTGCCCAGCTCTCCCTGTCATTGATCTAGCACTCCCTCAGCACCCTGGCGTTGCACCTAACCCCCCCCCCCCCCCACACACACACACACACACACACAGGAGGGCCCGAGTGAAAATGTCCAGGGGGCCCAGAATCCGTAGCGGCGCCCCTGCCCGAGACTCAACTATTTTCTGCAATTCTCCAGCTATGGTCCTTGGAGAGTCTTTAGCCACTCAAACTCTCCTCCTCGCCGTGCATTAGGACGATATAGACACACGTCCTCTTCCAGGCAGTTTCGTAACATTTTCTGTTGATTGGAAATTCTTAATTATTGCCCTGATGGTGGAAATGGGATTTTTCACTGCTCTAGCTCTTTTCTTAAAGCCACTTCACTAATTTGTGAAGCTCAGTTATCTTTTGCTGCACATCAGAAATATATTCTTTGGCTTTTCTCATTGTGATGGATGATTAAGGGAATTTGGGCTTTTTTCCCCTCCTATTTATATTTCTGTGAAACAGGAAGCCATGGCTGGATAATTTCATGTTCATAATCACCCTGGAGTGCTCAAAATTGTGAATATGAATGGGAATATACTTCAGAGATATTTTACTCATAAGAATTTCTAGGGGTACCAATAATTGTGTCCAATGTGTATTTGAGAAAAACATTTAAGATTTACCCCCATTTTCAATTGTTTTAGTTCAATGAAAGGTTAGATTTTTGTGATTGTTTTAAATAAAAGATCAAAAGGATTAATAATGCAGGTTGGCTAGGGGTATCACGATTCACGATTTTATCACGATTCTTTGTCATGTTGATTCTTCTATTTTGCAAGCTGTTTTAGCACTACAGCCAAACTAATTTCCCTATTATAAAGACAAAGCCAAGGTCAAGGTAACAAAATATTAAAAAGTATGGCAGATATTTAGGCCAAACTGGGTGAAGATAAAGATCTTTGTCATTATTTTTTCTTTGTTATTAAAAAATTAGAGCAAAGATACACATTACAAATACACACAATATACAACAATAAACAATGTTTTATTATCAGGTAGGCTACAATAGGTGTATTTAGCAGGAGCATTCAAGAAACTGAATGAACAAATATACAAATAAAACACTATATAGATTGATTCCTATTAAAGGAACTGTATCAAAGTTTTTCAGTCAAGAGTAGTGAGTGATTTTTCTCTTTGTGTTTGGTGTTTTATTAACATTAAAGGAATAATTCACCCAAGAATTAAAATAGGCTAGTGTTTTATTTTTATACCTTAATTTACTCAAAAGTTTTTTTAAACCTGAGTTTCCTTCTTCTGCTAAACATAAACTCTATTTTGAAGAAGGTAGAAAACCAAACAGTTGCTGGTCCACAGTGACTTCCATAGTATTTTTTCCCCTACTGTCAAAGTCAATGTGGACCAGCAACTGTTTGGTTACCCACATTCTTCAAAATATCTTCCTACTGATGTGAATGTATGTGGTGCTGTACAGTATATTGATATGGCAGCGCCAGAACTGCAGCTGATAGAATGTGTGCTGTAGCAAGATACAACAATATTTCTTCAAAAGCAGATCGTGGAGACATTTTTATCAGGGCCGCTGCTGGCCAAATGGGTGCTCTCTCTAAGCAGAAAACCTCCCTCCTAAAAACACCTACCATAGGGGTCAAAATAGAACTTTAATAAAATATAAAAGTAAATAAATAAATTGTATTATTTACAAATTAAGTCTCAAGCATTTACATTTACATTACATGCATGCATTTAGCAGACGCTTTTATCCAAAGCGACTTACAGTGCATTCAGACTATACATGTTTTATCAGTATGTGTGTTCCCTGGGAATCGAACCCACAACCTTTTGCGCTGCTAACGCAATGCTCTACCACTGAGCCACAGGAACACATGGCAAGCATTCAGAAATCACGCATTCAGAAATCACGCAAAACAAAATTAAGCAGTTTTACCATGAAAACCATGGTTAATTTTTGTAAGGTTTGTGATGTCCACATGTTTTTTGTTGAAGAAATTATAGAGGCTGTGTCATCTATAGCAAAAAGGTGGCCAAAAAATAAAGATTAAGTGGATATTTGAATGAAATGTTTGGTCAATAGCCTATTAAACAAGGATATGATCGTCCTGAAAGTGTAACAGCAGCAATGACCAGGCCTTTAGCTCCCTTTACAGGCTTTTATAACATGTAATGTTGAAAAAACAATAGACACCATCACAAAATTTGTAATGGTATTACTGGTTCTAATGGGACTTGTATTGGTTTTAATGAAAACTGTAATGGACCCTGTGGGTCTCTGCTGGTAATTGGTCACCTTCTATTGGTGGCTTGTTAAAACCAATACATCCTAATGGAATATGTCCCGAAACATTCAACAGAAAACCATTTTTTTAATGGTTTTAATGGTTAATAGTTGATGGTTTGTAATTGCATTTTTTATTTATTTGTGATGGTGTTAGAATTTTCTGTGATGGTTCTATTGTTTTTTTCAGCAGGGTTGCCTCATTGTTTTTATATAATGCATTTTAAGTCATTTTCAAGGCTGTTGTTGGCTTAGGTCTGTTTTTATAACCACAAAAAAAAAGATATAATCTTAATACTTCTTTGATTATGAATGTAGCCTACCTGAAAGTGACGTGCGGGCTTCGTTTTCATCTTTTTAAAAAAAAAAAAATTTGGCGCCGGTCTGCTGATGTCTTTTCACGGGCATAGTTGTCCATCAATTATGATCATCTGCATTCAGCCGCAAATTTTTTTCCTTTTTTTTAAGCAACTGGGATGGTGCCAAACCCAACCCCCCCCCCCCCCCCCCCCCCCTCCCCCCCCCCCCCCTCCCCTCCCCTCCCCTCGCGAGTTGGTGCCCTAAGCAAACTGCGCACTCTGCATATAGGGAGCGGCGGTACTGATTTTTATCGCCCACGATATAGTTCATATCGCACAGACCGGACCACAAGGACACTTTAGCGTCACCCCCCCCCCTGTGCACGCCACTGACTGTGGTCAAAGTCAAAGTCAAAGTCAGCTTTATTGTCAATTCTGCCACATGTACCGTACATACATACAGAGAATTGAAATTGCGTTACTCTCTTACTCCCTGGTGCATACAGATAACACTAAACACTAACAATAGAACGCACAAATATACAAATAAGGACATGTAGAAAAAAATAAAAATAAAAATAATAATAAATAGATAAAGTGGCATAAGGCACATGGTAGATAGTGCAAACCACTGAAATACACAGACAGTGCAGAATATGAATGGTGTAATGCAAAGAGCTTATTAAGTCTATTCTATTTAAAGTGACAAAAAGAGAGCAGTCTTTATTCAGACTGTCAGAAGAGGTAGTTGAATGAGGTCAGTCCAATGCTGTACAAAGTGACTGGTGCTGGTCACAGTGTGTGTGTATGTATGTGTGTGTGTGTGTGTGTGTGTGTGTGTGTGTGTGTGTGTGTGTGTGTGTGTGTGTGTGTGTGTGTGTGAGAGAGTGGGTGGGTGTGGTGTGTGGGAGGTGGGTGTGGTGTGTGAGTGTAAGAATCAGAGTTCAGTGGTGCGTGGTGTAAGAGAGGGGAGGGGGGGCAAGGACGGGAGGGAGTTCAGCTTCCTGACAGCCTGGTGGATGAAGCTGTCCTTCAGTCTGTTGGTCCTGGCCTGAAGACTCCGCAGTCTCCTCCCTGATGGTAGCAGACTGAAGAAGCTGTGTGTCGGGTGGGTGGTATCACCTGCAATGCAGAGGGCTTTAATAAATTAATGCTTTATTAATCACTGCTTTATCACAGAAGCGTTCATTGAACTGATTCATTCAAAACAGTTGATTCGTTTATGAACAAGCAAGAATGGGCCACTGAATCACTCAACCGAATCGTTCAAATCCCTGGATTCGTTCAGTATTCAGTGTGTTGCTTAGAGACACGCGTAACTCTAGCTGTGGGCTGAACGGGACTGTTGAAAATATTACTAAATATCGTATGTTATAAATATAAAAACTCATACTAGGGCCATTTTGACAACATGTCTTGGATTTTGGGTGCAAGAGAAACATCACTAATCGATAAAATAAACTTTGGTTTCCGTGGTACGATTCCATATATTGATTTACAAAGAGGGATACTTGACACTAAAGCACTGTTTTGAGATACCAACGCCAGCGAAATTAAAGTTTGACGTCGTTAATTACAAACACGAGATTAATAATTTATAATTACTTTAATTTAATGACAGACCTAAGCTGAATTTTAAGACCAATGCTGTTTTCAACTAACGAACAAGCTTACATACCTTTCCTTTATGAAGTGGTGACGTCCTGGCTTTATAAATGCATACAGTGTAGAATCGAAGTGTTAATCCAAACATCTCGAGAGAGTCTCTTGCTCCCTGTATTTGGCGCGCTGTGTGTGTTCCTGTGCTCGTGCAGTGTCATCATCTGCGCAGACTCGTATCACTTCTGCCGCTGGTTCAGAGGCTTGCGTTTTGTTTACCAAATTATGTCGCAATGATTTATAATAATAATTAGAGTTGTTATAAAGTCAAGTCCTGCCGAGTCATGAAGGTCAAGTCAAGTCTCAAGTCACTGGATCTCAAGTCCAAGTCAAGTCGAGTCATTTTCTTTATTTAGTCAAGCAAGTCACAAGTCCTTAAATTTGCGACTCAGTCAGACTCGAGTCAAGTCATGTGACTCGAGTCCCCCACCTCTGCAGATTGGCTCTTGCTGTTTTGAGGGCTGCTTTATCTCCTGATCTGAATGCTTCATCTCTGGTCTTTAGCAGCCCACGAACCTCTGCTGTCATCCACATCTTTTGGTTTGCACGTGTGTTGATGTGGTGAACCTCTTGGTGACTGTCACATCATCATTGCACTTTTTGATGTAAGCAGTCACAGTTTCAGTGTACTCCTGCAGGTCTGTGTGGTTGTTGTAGGTGGCCGCCTCTTTAAACATGTTCCAGTCTGTGCACTGAAAGCAGTCCTGTAGTGTTGAGGTAGCATTCTCTGGCCAAATTGTGATGAGTTTTTGAACCGGTTTGGCAAGTTTCAGAAGTGGTCTATATGCTGGGATTAGCATAACAGAGATGTGGTCTGAGTACCCGAGGTGGGGGGCGGGATACAGCCTTGTAAGTGTTCTTTTCTGTTGTGTAAACAAAGTCCAGTGTATTGTTTCCCCTTGTTGCAAAGTTTATATGTTGGTAGAACTTTGGCAAAACTGTCTTTAAATTTGCGTGGTTGAAGTCACCGTGTCATGAATCCAGCCCATGAACTTCTGTCCAGCCACCTCTAGAGGTCACTCACCCACCACATGGACTTTCACACCACACAGTCAGTCACAGATCACTCAAGGACTACATTTCCCATCATCCACTGCACCAACACAGCTGTTTGCACTGATCACGCACACACCTGTTTTCCATCTCACAATCACCAGCACCCAATCACACACACACACACACACACACTATATAAACCATGGACTTCCTCTCACACACTGCCGAGTATTGTTAGCCCAGCTACCCTACAAAGCGTTTCCCTGCATCCCTAGTTAGTATTCCTGTGTTTTGATTCCTGCCCGTGTTCTTGGATTGTTCTCTCTGCCTAGCCCTCTGGATATTGTACGCCGATCGCCGACCCACGCTTGCCCTTGGATTATTCTTGTGTCTTGCCCATGCCATACCTGTTTGCTACTGACCGACCCTGCCTGTATTGACCATGTTTTTGTAATAAAGAGCTTGCACTTGGATCCGCATGTCTCACGTCTCGTCAGCCGCGTAACAGAATACTCGGCCCAAACAAGGATCCAGCAGCTTGTCAAACGGACATTTGTCAGGTATGGACGCAAACAGAATATTGTTTGCCCTTAAACAGGGCCCAAGATCACTGGAGAACCATATTAGAGAGTTTTTAGTCTTCGCTCATTATTCCGATTTACCGGACATAATATTGATTGAGATTTTTTGCAATGGCATTAATCAGCCTCTACAATCTCAACTCAGACGCGAGGGTCCGCGGTCATCACTAAGTTGTTTTTTGGACTATGCTTTGCTGTGCACTGGCTCTTCGTTCACGGTGGGTGTCGCGGAAGAGGAAAGCGGCACCACGTCTGCGTCTGAAATGGTGGACGCGCCAGAATGCGTTCACAAAATGGCGGCTACAACAACACCCCGTCATGTCAGTGCTGCCAGTAAAGAGTCAAGTCAAGTCACCGCTGCTGTTAAAGAGTCAAGTCAAGTCACCGCTGCTGTTAAAGAGTCAAGTCAAGTCACCGCTGCTGTTAAAGAGTCAAGTCAAGTCACCGCTGCTGTTAAAGAGTCAAGTCAAGTCACCGCTGCTGTTAAAGAGTCAAGTTCAAAGAAAGTCAAGTCAGGTCAAGTCCGCTGATATTAAAAAGCCAAGTCAAGTCACAGCCTATGTTAAAAGGTCAAGTCAAGCTACAGTTGATCGTCACAAGTCAAACCAAAGCACAGTTGATCATCACAAGTCAAACCAAGCCACCAGTGATCTCCGTGAGTCAAGCCAAGCTACAGTTGATCGTCACAAGTCAAGCCAAGCCACAGTTGATCGTCACAAGTCAAGCCAAGCCACCAGTAATCTCCGTGAGTCAAGCCAAGCCGCAGTTGATCGTCACGAGTCAAGCCAAGCCGCAGTTGATCGTCACGAGTCAAGCCAAAGCACAGTTGATCATCACAAGTCAAGCCAAGCCACCTGTGATCTCCGTGAGTCAAGCCAAGCCACAGTTGATCGTCATGAGTCAAGCCAAGCCGCAGTTGATCGTCACGAGTCAAGCCAAAGCACAGTTGATCATCACAAGTCAAGCCAAGCCACCTGTGATCTCCGTGAGTCAAGCCAAGCCACAGTTGATCGTCCAGAGTCAGTCCACGTCGCATCTGACCAGCCAGAGTCAGTCCACATCGCCGCTGACCAGCCAGAGTCAGTCCACGTCGCCGCTGACCAGCCAGAGTCAGTCCACGTCGCCGCTGACCAGCCAGAGTCAGTCCACGTCACCGCTGACCAGCCAGAGTCAGTCCACGTCACCGCTGACCAGCCAGAACCTCTTCACGTCTCAGCTCCTCAGCCAGAACCTATTCCACCCAGAGACTCAAGGTCAGTCCTTCAAGTTCTCCGGTTGATATCCAACGTGAGGGATGCACAGCTGGTGTCTGTACGCACTGCTGGTATCTCCAAATCCACTCACTCTGACCCCCCTGTGCATGAACTGATTACCCTGTCTGAAGTGCTTCCCAGGGTGGGGATTGCACTATGTTGCATTTGGGCCACATACACCACCACGTTACTGCCCCAGGGGAAGGCATCTGCCGCAGAACCTCCCCAAGCGGTGGTGCTCGCCTCAGTCCCTTGCAAGGTGGTGGCGCCCAGCAATATACTCTCACCCGGTGATGGTACCACCGTAGAACCTCCAGAGGTGGCGGCGTTAGCTGCAGAACCTCCAGAGGTGTCGGTGGTATCCTCCTATGAGCTCTCATCCTGTCCTGTCACGGCTATGGAGGCCGTCTGTGAACTCTCGCCCTGTCCTGTCACGGCTATGGAGGCCGTCTGTGAGCTCTCATCCTGTCCTGTCACGGCTATGGAGGCCGTCTGTGAGCTCTCACCCTGTCCTGTCACGGCTAAGAAGGCCGTCTGTGAGCTCTCATCCTGTCCTGTCACGGCTATGGAGGCCGTCTGTGAACTCTCGCCCTGTCCTGTCACGGCTATGGAGGCCGTCTGTGAGCTCTCATCCGGTCCTGTCACGGCTAAGGAGGCCGTCTGTGATTCCCTGTCCGGCCCTGTCACGGCTAAAGAGGCCATTGGTGAGTCCCTGTCCGGCCCTGTCACGGCTATGAAGGCCGTCTGTGATTTGCTGTCCTGCCCCGATGTCACGGCTATGGAAGCCATCTGGGATTGCCTGTCCTGCCCTGGCATGGCTATGGAGGCCGCCTGTGATTCCCAGACCTGCTCTGCCACAGCCCCTGAGACCAGGAAGGCTCTCCCTGTGTTGTCTGTCTCTACTCTCCCTGTGTTGTCTGTCTCTACTCTCTCTGTGTTGTCTGTCTCTGTTCCCCCCAGATCTCAGACTCTGATATGGGTTCCTGCCCGGTCTGCTTTCCTGCGGTGGTCTACTACTCCGGTCTGGTGGGCTCCTGTCACGCCTGCTCCACCCTGGGGGGCTCCAGTCCCGTCCGCTCCACCCTGGGGGGCTCCAGTCCCGTCCGCTCCGCCCTGGTGGGCTCCAGGTCCGTCTGCTCCGCCCTGGTGGGCCGCCCTGCTCCGCCCTGGGCTCCAGATCCGCCTGCTCCGCCCTGGTGGGTTCCAGTTCCATCCTCTCCGCCCTGGCTTCCACATGGACCTGGCCCTCCGTTCCTCCCCCTGTTCCGCCTCCGCTCCACCTCCCTCCTTGGATTGCTTAAGAGCGTCTGGAAGCCGCTCCTTGGGGGGGGGCTATGTCATGAATCCAGCCCATGAACTTCTGTCCAGCCACCTCTAGAGGTCACTCACCCACCACATGGACTTTCACACCACACAGTCAGTCACAGATCACTCAAGGACTACATTTCCCATCATCCACTGCACCAACACAGCTGTTTGCACTGATCACGCACACACCTGTTTTCCATCTCACAATCACCAGCACCCAATCACACACACACACACACACACTATATAAACCATGGACTTCCTCTCACACACTGCCGAGTATTGTTAGCCCAGCTACCCTACAAAGCGTTTCCCTGCATCCCTAGTTAGTATTCCTGTGTTTTGATTCCTGCCCGTGTTCTTGGATTGTTCTCTCTGCCTAGCCCTCTGGATATTGTACGCCGATCGCCGACCCACGCTTGCCCTTGGATTATTCTTGTGTCTTGCCCATGCCATACCTGTTTGCTACTGACCGACCCTGCCTGTATTGACCATGTTTTTGTAATAAAGAGCTTGCACTTGGATCTGCATGTCTCACGTCTCGTCAGCCGCGTAACACACCGGCTATGATGAAAAAGCCGTCGGGGTTATTTGTTTGTTGTTCACTGATGGCGCTATACAGTTCACGAAGCGCGTCCTTAGCGTTTAAACACGGTGGAATGTAAACTGCGACAATAACAATGGCCCTGAACTCCCGCGGCAGATAGAATGGTCGACACTTCACAAACATAAACTCCACCAGCGATGAACAGTGTTTTGATACTACCGCAGCATTGTTACACCATTCTTTGTTGATATAAACACACAAGCCACCACCACAGCTCTTACCAGAAAGTGCTGTGTCTCTGTCTGCTCGGTAGCAGGTTAGCCTGTTCAACTGAATGGCAGAGTCCGGGATGTTGTCGTTTAGCCATGTTTCAGTGAAAACAAACACACAACAATCCCTTGCCTCATGCTGTATAGACCGACTGAGTTGAATTAAGTCCAGTTTGTTTTCCAGAGAGCGAACGTTTGAGAGCATGAGTGTTCTAGCTCGTATACCTCCACGCTTACCGCGCTTCCGTCCTCTCTCACACCGCTTGCGATGCCGCCTTGTGCGGGTAGCGTCAGTAGGCGAGGCCGCGGTATCGAGGTCCGGCTTCAGCAGTAAACAAAGCCCTTGTAGCTTCTCAGCAGCCGCCGGCGAGAGTTCGTGTTTGTATGCGTTGCCGATATCCAAAAGGCTTTGGCGATCATAGATGTGTTCTGGAGAGAATTCCTTATGAATTGGTGGTAAATCGACAATATTTGGAGACGAACAGACGACATTAAAGGACATAAAAGCACCGTCTTTGGGACCCGGAGCGGCCGCAGCGTCAGATCGCGCCGCCATCTTGGATTGATTGAGAACCGTGCTTCACTGAAAGATACGCATGACAATCGCAGCTTCTGCCTAATCGCGATTTCGATTTCACTTCTATTTATCATGCAGCCCTAGTTGTTAATATTAATAATTTGAGAATAAAGTATAACAATAATAATAATTTGCACGGTTAGATGTGATATGAGCTAACCGATCTTTAGATTTAATCACCATTGGTAGCGCGATTTATTATAATTATTTTTTCCTCAATAGGTCAGAACAAACATGGCAGACTTGTTACTTACTTGTTCAGATGGCAATATATGGTAAAAATTCTTATTTCATATATTAGGTCATATATTCCAAGACGTAGGCTAGAATCTGTGATTAAAACCCCAATTAAAAAAATTTGGGAAAAGGTCATTGAATCACTATCCGTCACTATGGGATGTTACATCCCAAATTCTCCATCACTTTGTTTACTAGGCGATATATCCACAATCAATTTAGGCAATATAAACAGTCAGTTACTCCTAGTAGCGCTAGCTATCGCCAATAAAACTATCCTCATGAACTGGAAATCAAGAAATTCCATACATATTGCATCCTGGAAAAATCTACTAATTGATTATATCCAGTGCTTAATTTGTAAATTTCGAGGTCCCGGAACAAAGCGGGGTGACGGATCTGGCATGTGATTAGAGAAGGGAGAGGTAACGGAGCATTTGCGCGATCACATTGGTGGACAGCTTAAATGATTAACAGCGTGCATCAGTTGCTTTTATTAGGGTTCCTACATGGAAAAACCTGGAAAAGCCGTGAAATTTTGAAACAGCGCAATTTCCAGGGCTGGAAAATTAAAAAAAAAATTATAATAATAATTTTATTTAACAAAACTCTGTAATAGAGTTATATTTAATCATCTCCAGAATTACTGCGGGGGATTGTGTGTGTAGGCTATCACATAGTTTTATTCATCCCCGCAGTTTTCAAGTTTATAATGAGGGAAATTCCTGCAAACATTTATTCAGTATAGCATGTAGGTTATAAGAGTAAATAAATCCACACAAACTAGCAGATTAAATAAGTCATTTGAAAACAACGGGAGTGATTCAGCTGTACAGCGTCTTCTCTCTTTCACTCTCTCGAAGCTGTTTCACATCAGCGCATCTCGTCTGCAAAATGAGCTGCAGCATGCTGATCCAAGACTTTCACTCGCATTTTGGGAGAGTTGACAGAATTGTCACTTGTCTAATCGGGTCATTGTTGCATCGTCACAAAAATTTAGAATTTGCATGTCTTTTTAAGCCAATCGGTACTCGCGCGCTCCAGAGGCGGTTTAAGGCTGAGCGCTCACAGTCACATCCAAAGCCGCCTCACGAGTATCACAGAGTTATTTTTCATAGTTTGTTGTTGAGCTTAAGTGGCCAAGTACACACAAAATTATGTAAAAACTGCCGTCCTGGCGATTATCCTCGTAAACACAGTCAATTTTCCATATATGCACACTATAGGTCAGAACAAACATCTTTCATTGGCGCGCGAGGAGGGGGATCTGCCAAAATGAGGTGCCGGATCGGATTTCGAAGGTGCCGGATCCGGATCCGGCTTGTTCCGGCACAAATTAAGCCCTGATTATATCTAAATGGAAAATCTATCCAGTTCATCTCATAATACAGTAGAATTACGCCCCTTCTGGTCATCTCTCATTACCCTCCAGCAGTCATGAATCTGTTGACCTTCTTTGCCTGAGACCAATCACAACATCACATCTCCACCTAAACTACTATTTGTACTTAATTTGAATATTAATCTTTGAGAGTCTTGGGGAGGGGTGGAGGACAACATTGATAAGAAAACACTGTTGAGAAAGGCTTTAAGAAAAGGTTAACCTACTTACACTCTTATGTATATGTTATATGTTTTAATATGTTTTATATTTTATATATTTATGTATGTATGTGTGTATATATATGTATATATATATATAATACATAATACTCTGTTTTGTTGTTGGAATGGATGAAACGCATCTGTCCGTGTTTCACTTCAGTCTCGAATCGCGCTCATGGAAAGCGCTCGAGAAACAGTCTCTTCCACGGCCCGTACGCTTTCAACTCTGTTTTGTTTTTGTTTTTTTTCTCAAACAAGAGACTGTGCGACATTCACGTTACATGATTTGACTGATTTTTACGTAGAGAGGGTGACAGAGCACCCGCATTAAAATAAATGATCATTAATGTTTACACAACAGCTGGCCAAATTCCAAAACAAAACTAAAATTAAAACATCTTTGAGAGCAAGGGTGTTTCGGGGGCCCTACACAGCCTGCGTATTCTGCGTATAGGGAGGATCGGCTCTGCATCCAGGTCTGTATCTGGTGTGGTGAAGTTGTAATACGGGTGGGTGGATGTAAGATGGGGCTTGTGTCTCCCTGCCGTCTCCCTGAGCTATCGCTTCCAAAACCACTTGCCCTGGGTGGTTCTGTCTTGCATGCCTCGCTTTTTTTAATGCATCACATATTAGCTGAAATACATGCACACCTATTGTAAACCTGTGTATGTATGTGTATATATGTACAGTATATGTATATATATATATATATATATATATATATATATGTATGTATATGTGTATGTATATATATATACACTATATTGCCAAAAGTATTGGGTCGCCCCCTTCTAATGAACAGGTTTGACTACTTTAGTAATTTCTATGAGTACAAATCTTAATGTTAAAGCATATAATGATATTCTAGGAAATTGTGTGCTTCTAATATTATAGCAACAGTTTGGACAGGACCCTTTTCTATTCTAACATGACAATGCCTCTGTGTATAAGGCAAGGTTCAAAAAGAAAATTATTGATTCAGTCAGTGTGGAAGAACTTGACTGGTCTGCATAAAACCAAGTCCTAATCCCAGTTTAACTTTGGCTTTGGGCTCTGTTGCCCAGCAGCATATTTCCCTGGAACTCCCGTTGTGGCGTGACATGGGCTGGGGATTTAAGTTATGGTATGTTGTAGCCACGGTGGGATCGGAGGCAACCCCCCCCCCCCAATTATTAAACATTTATTAATTTATAATTTAATACTATTATTATTATTATTATTATTACTTGCCCTCTTCATGGTCCTCCACCCTTTCCCAGTTTAAATGAAATCATTATTATTATCATCATCATTATTATTATTATTATTATTATTATTATGGTTATTATTCTTGCTAATAACATTTGTTGTCTCCTTTATTATTATTATTATTCTTATTATTTTTTACAAGTTATATCTGTTATCAATCTATTAAAATACTATTTCGGTTGTATACTTCCTCCCCCACCCCTAGACACAATGACACTCACACAAACACACACATGCATGCTCACAGACATATGAATGCAAATACAGGAGCTAATCAGAACAGACTTGTAATGTTGGCTATCAGTATATTATGTTTGTTTGTCCAAGTGATTCTATATCTGGCACATGTAAATATTGTCACCTTCTTTACTTAATTTATGTTTTTTTTTCTTATACGTTATATGTTTGGTCCATACACACCGGTGCGGTGACTGACAGACTGACACACATACTCCTCAAAGCATTAGATTCAGCCGTGCCGGAGCACAACCCCACGCACGGAAGATAAATCCGCACAGAGCTGCAATTCCAGGTTTTCTCAAACAGAGATGGCTACAAAGAGGCAAAACTTACGGACTGCAGCTTTAATAAAAGTATTAATTTCTAAACAAACAAATAAAATAAAATCAATCAATCAATCTGACTTGCAATTGTAGTGTATATCTAAAAATGTTTTACGCATAAATCTATAATTGGTCATTCATTTTTTTAATTAAATCAAATGAAAACTCTAGTCATGTCAACAACCTAATAAAAGTTGTACAATTTCACTTGCAGAATAAATTAACTCTGCATATAGTGTATTTCTATAATGGTCACACATAGGTTAGCGATGTATTTTACAATGGCTTTAAATATGACTAAAATATACTTTTTTTTGCAGATTTCCACCTGCTATTAGATGCACAAGTAGACAGCCAAAACACACTGATGTTTTCACTTAGTATTAAAAGTGTTTTGGTGCATTTTCTCACAATGTGCCCCAAAATCATCAATAATTTAGTCCAATATGCATTCAAGACAGTGTTTTCACTAGAAATGCAAAGTGGTCATGCGTTTTTGGCTACCTCCATATGGGTTTCTCATTTCCACCTGTATTTTAGCTGACCACTTGAGATCTGACCACCAAAAACGTATCTTAACACCAGGCAGAAGCAGGGCAGGAATGAAGCAGTAACATTCAGTGACAATATATTTTAGTGGTAAAGAAAAACAGAGCAGCAGTGGGCTGTGCAGGTTTGAGCAGGTTGCCCCCCTCTGGTCAGATCAATAAGGTTTCTCTGCAGGCACAGAGCTGGTTATAATCCTCAGATGAGTTATGTTTCTGTCATAACCACAAGAAGGTTTTAACACTGACTCTTGGTGCAGATAAACAGTAGGGGGCATGTGTGGAACAGGGGCAGAGTGACGGTGACAGCTTTTGAAACATTAATCCAGAGGCGAGGAGCCTGATATGAGAAGGCTGCACTATTTGTATGCTGAACAGGCTGCCCATCTTCATATTGAACATGGGCTCTGGAACACTGGGTGCTTTGTGGACTCTATTATAAGGTTTTGACAGATAAAGAAAAGAAGAGACCACTTTCTGATGCTTAACCTGGTGATCTCTAATCTGAGAATTTTGAAGTAAAGGCCATGAACACAAACACACTGATATGAAACTATTCTCATTCATCACGTATATTCTCAGAAATGCTTGAGTGTGATTGGTCAGTCATGGCAAAGGCCAAGGCCCGTCCATGAGGCCGTTTGACCGACATGTCAAACAACCAATCACAGTTCGTTTCGTTCGGCATCACGTTTCGGTGCGTGGAAATGTCGCCACAATAACTGTGTGAAACTCTTGGACGTATTTTAAAGATTCTGTGCCGCAAACTTTAAAATTTTCACATACTTTTGAAAATCCAGCATTTAGTTGATCCTGATAAGCGCTTGTCGTCAGTTGTAAACACGACGGCTTTCTTCTTTCGTGAGGGGGTTTGGCGTCACAGCATTTTTGTTTCAAGGCGGAACGTTAAAGAACGCGATACACACGTCTCCCGGAAATCCTGTATAATTCAACCAATCCGACGACGACTTTGAAACTCCTGAAGTGTTTCCAGATAAGTGTGCCATATGCATCAGACGTTTAGCCAACTTTCCGTGGGCTTGACATCTGAGGCTGAGACTAACTCAGAACTGACTTTGCTGACTTTGCCGAATTCAAACGTGTGCAGCTTAGTCATTTTTCGTCCGATTCTAATAAATCATATATCATGAAAATAAAAATAACTAATTTTTGAAAATTTGCTGCTATATCATGTAGCCCCGCCGCTTTTCAGCACTGCACTCGTTGTCTTCCGTTTATATTTCCACAGAAGGTAATAGTTGTATGACTAACCACTCTTTTTAAAATCTAACCGGTCTACCGACTGACATTTGTTAAAGCATCCACTTTGAACATTACAATGCACATGATAACTTTCGTTCCCTATCTGTCGGTCACTACGAGTTATGTCGTGACGACATAGGGGATTTACTTTGAAGCCTCAATCATCTCTGTAAAGAGAAAATGCCAATGAATATTGGCTAGTGGAATTTGCATACCTGAGCCACTCCCCGTACATACGGGTATAAAAGGGCAACAGGTGCATCCACTCATCAGATTTTTACTTTGGAGCCGAGTGGATGAGAAGTGCGCTGATCTCCACAAAGCCTTTCATCTTTGATTTGTTCCTGGTTGGCGTCACGGTGCAGTCAGCGGAGTCCCTTTCACCAGCGATTCCCCTGGGCACTTCAACTAAAAGAGCAAATTCTAAAAGAGCAAATCACGGTCGATCGCGTCTTTTTCAAGATGCCGTTTCGTCCGTGTCCTCTTGGTTGCGGTCGTTTTCTGTCTGCGGATGACGGACACGATCGTTGTCTTCAGTGTCTGGGCATTCAGCACACTGAAGCTGCGTTCGTGGATGACTCATGCGCCTGTTGTGGGCGTATGAGCATGACATCACTGCAATATCGCCTTTCCTTTCTGAAAGGATTGGCACCCTCTGCCGCCACCCGTCCTGGTCTCTCTGGCTCGAGCAGAGGACCACCGGCTGGCGCTCTGGGAGATCTGAGGGTCACAGTAAGAGCTTCTCCGCCGGGCTCGTCCCCACGGACCTCTTACTCCTCAAGCAGCGAGCGTCCCGTCCGGCTCCCGGGTGATTTTGCTGGTTCTTCCCACGGGATGGCCAGCATATCATTCGGTGCACCGCCCGAAGACAGTATGTCGATCGCAGCATCGGGGGATGGGCTTACGTCCTCTAAAGATGAAGATGCGGCGGGGCTGCCCCCCTCGGGTGTTGTCGCCACTGCCGCACCTGACCCAGAGCTGACGGCCATGCTTGCCCGGGCAGCCGCGAGCATCGGGCTGGAGATCAACAGACCACCCAGTCCCGAGCCCTCGCGGCTGGATGATTGGTTTCTCGGAGCGGGACGCGTCTCACAATCACACCCTACTCCGGTGCCTTTCTTCCCGGAGGTGCATGAGGAGCTGACGAAGTCGTGGATGGCCCCTTTCACGGCCAGAAGCCGCTCGTCTGTCTCCTCCGTCCTCACTACCCTCGATGGCGGGGCTGCCAGGGGGTACGCGGGCATTCCCCAAGTGGAGAGAGCGGTCGCGGTGCACTTGTACCCGCAAAACGCCGCCACTTGGAGGAATCGTCCGCATCTCCCGTCCAAAGCCTGTAAGCTGACGGCTGCTCTCGCAGCCAAAGCTTATAGTGCTGCGGGCCAGGCAGCCTCTGCCCTGCATTACATGCCGATCCTGCAGGTTCACCAAGCCAAGGCACTTAAAGAAATGCACGAGGGTAGTTCTGACCCGGGGTTGATGCAGGAGCTGTGCACGGCGACTGACCTCGCTCTACGAGCGACGAAAGTCACGGTGCGGTCCCTCGGGAAGGCGATGTCCACTATGGTGGTCTAGGAGCACCATCTCTGGCTCGATCTGGCAGAGATGAAGGACGTCGACAAAGCACGCTTTCTCGGCGCCCCCATCTCCCAGGCTGGGCTGTTCGGCGACACTGTCGAGGGCTTTGCCCAGCAGTTCTCGGCAGTGAAGAAGCAGACCGAGGCGATCCAGCACATCCTGCCACGGCGGGATGCTCCGGCAGCTACTGCTGCCCCTAGGACCAGGCCTCCGTCTGCTCGTTGCCATGGACGCCCTCCTGCGTCCTCCAGAGCTGCTCCGCCCCGTGCTGAAGCGGCAGCTAGGCTGGCGCGTCGAGCCTCTTGCAGGAGTGCGGCGTCCCCCGCGTCCCATCCGGGCCCCAAGTCGTCCAGGAAATCGACGGAGATGTTGGAGTTTGCTCTTTCTCAGGAGACGACGAGGACAGCGTCGCTCCTTCCCCCGGTGAAGGGCCGGGTGGAGAATTTTATGTTCCCGTTTATTTCTGTTCCGCCGCTGGCCCAAGGGTCACATATACCCTCATATTCAAAGAAAGAGCAATTTCCTTTTCCTCCGGGTTTTCAGGTCCGCGGGTCGACAGTGTGCGACGCATTGCCTCCTCACTCTCACCCGTGACCCATTTTGCCAGTGGCCAAGAGAGCGCGGTTCGGGGACGCAGTGCCTCCCCACGCACCTCTAGCCAGTCCCCTTTGGGACTCAGGGAGTTCTGCATGGATGCTGCAGAACGCGCTGCCTTCTGTACCATCCAGCTCTACTCCCCTTCGCTGCACCACCGCAGGTACGTCGATTGTACCGTTGGAGCCACTTGCACGGCGTCTGGAAGCGTGGCTTGCGCTGTCCAGCCCGTCTCGTTGGCTCACGCGCACAATTCGACTCGGCTATGCGATTCAGTTCGCCAGGCGACCTCCCAAGTTCAGCGGCATTCTTGAGACTTCGGTGGCAGCTCGGAGCGCTCCTGTCTTGCGCGAGGAGATTGCTGTCCTCCTGGCAAAGGATGCAATCGAGCCGGTCCCTCCAGCCGAGATGAGGCAGGTGTTTTACAGCCATTACTTCATCGTACACAAGAAAGGTGGTGGTCTTGCGACTCCTGAACCGGGCCCTGCACAGGCTCCCGTTCAAAATGTTGACGCACAGGCGCATGATCAAATGCATATTTCCTCTTCCGCCACAGCTGAACCCGATTCTGCTGATTCAGAAACATTATCCACTGAAGGTAACACATTTTTTACTAATTAAACCAGCCACCAAACAAGCTTTTAAATCCTTTTTAAGCAATGTTTTAGAAACAGGAATTTCAAAATGTTGAGAAATAAGGAACAAATCGTCCTTTCTACATGTTTCTAACGCTGCAGCACTAGGTTGATTTAAGAACACATTTAAATCAAAAGTCGCCATAATAAATTAATGAGCAAAAACAAAAACATAATAGTACAAACGATTCCAGACCTACACCTACCTAACCAAGGAGGTCTAACTACCTCCTCTCTAGTCTTCAGAGGGTACCAATTGAGAGGCAAGCCTCCCCCCGGAATTCCAAAAACAACAAACTAAAATAATAAAACAAAAACAATAAATCAGTAAACCGTTGTGAGAACCGGCGCTAGACACAGTCCCCCTGGTTTACTCTACCTACCCGGAGATCGCTTGCATCACCATTATTAGCTTATCTGCTCATCAAAACAAAATCAAATGGACGAGCCCCCAATTTATGTTACGAACCCCTGTTTAAATTAGCCAGAATGGGGAACGCAGCATAAAGGTGGACACGTGAAACCAAGATATCATGCAAAAAAACATTTATTTAGATAACAAAACAAAACATGACATAAAGGAAACACGTATCAAAACAAGAAAGGAAAACTAAGAACAGGTTCCTAAAGCATCTAACGAAAAAGAATGAATACTCCAAAATATAAAGGCAAAAAAAAAGTAATCAACCAAAATAAAGAATAAGGATAATAAGTCTTGTTTGCTGGTGGCTCTCCTGCCTTTTCCATGCTCCACTTCAGCATCCTTAATATAGGTTATCAGCACTCATGCCATCAGACGCAGGTGCGCAAAGGCGGACCTAAACAATCAGACTCCGAGAGAGAGAGATTACAAGAGACATGACGTCATACGAAGAAGGATACACCCTCAAGGCATAAGCCGTAACACAGCCCCGGGATTGGTTTGCAGCGATCGACCTGAAGGATGCTTACTTTCATGTTTCGATCCTTCCCCGACAGAGACCGTTCCTACGGTTTGCGTTCGAAGGTCGGGCGTGGCAGTACAGGGTCCTCCCCTTCGGGCTCTCCCTCTCTCCCCGTGTCTTCACAAAGGTCGTAGAGGGCCCCGTTACGGGAAGTGGGCGTCAGGGTCCTCAACTATCTCGACGACTGGCTCATTCTGGCCCAGTCCCGAGAACAGTTGTGCGATCACAGGGATCTGGTGCTTTGGCACCTCAGTCAGTTGGGGCTTCGGGTCAACTGGGAAAAGAGCAAGCTCTCCCCTGCGCAGAGAATCTCTTTTCTTGGTGTGGAGTTAGACTCGTGAGTATCAAGGCGCGACTCACGGAAGAGCGCGCCCAATCAGTGCTGAACTGCCTGAGTTCCTTCAGAGGCAGGACTGTGGTTCCGCTGAAACAGTTTCAGAGGCTCCTGGGGCATATGGCATCCGCAGCTGCAGTCACGCCACTCGGATTGCTTCATATGAGACCACTTCAGCACTGGTTGCACTCCCGAGTCCCGAGGTGGGCATGGCGCCGCGGTGCACTTCGGGTGAACATCACACAGGAGTGTCGCCGCTCTTTCAGCCCCTGGACGGACCTTGCTTTTCTACGGGCCGGGGTGCCCTTAGAACAAGTGTCTCGGCATATTGTTGTCACAACAGATGCCTCCAGCACAGGCTGGGGTGCTACATGCAACGGGCAGGCAGCCTCGGGGCTCTGGACGGGGCCTCGACTGCTTTGGCACATCAACTGCCTAGAGCTGCTGGCAGTGCATTTAGCCTTGCGGCAGTTTCGGCCACTGCTGTTAGGCAAGCATGTGTTGGTCCGTATGGAGAACGCTGCGGCTGTGTCGTACATCAACCGGATGGGGGGTATACGATCACGCCGCATGTCACAGCTCGCCCGCGCCGCATGTCACAGCTCGCCCGCCATCTCCTCCTCTGGAGTCACACGCGGCTCAAATCGCAGCGCGCTGTCCACATTCCGGGGGAGCTCAATCGTGCGGCCGATGCGCTCTCACGACAGCTCACTTTCCCCAGAGAATGGCAACTCCATCCCGAGATGATCCGGCTGATCTGGAGTCGATTCGGGGAAGCTCAGGTAGACCTGTTTGCTTCCCGCGAGTCCTCCCACTGCCAGCTGTATTTCTCCCTGACCGAGGGCACCCTCGGCACGGACGCACTGGCACACAGCTGGCCTCGGGCTCTATGCAAGTATGAATTTCCCCCAGTGAGCCTGCTCGCACAGACACTGTGCAAGGTCAGGGAGGACGAGGAGCAGGTCCTGCTGGTCACGCCGTTCTGGCCCACCCAGACCTGGTTTCATGAACTCATTGTCCTCGCGACAGCCCCTCCCTGGCGCATTCCTCTGAGGAACGACCTCCTTTCTCAAGGGCTCGGCACCATTTGGCACCCGCGTCCAGACCTGTGGAACCTCCATGTATGGCTCCTGGACGGGACGCGGCAGACTTGAGTGGTCTCCCACAGGCGGTGGTAGAGACCATCACTCAGGCTAGAGCTCCTTCTACAAGGCAAGCCTATGCACTGAAGTGGAGTCTGTTCGCGAACTGGTGTTCTTCTCGCCGAGAAGACCCCCGAAGATGCACGATTGGAGTGGTGCTTTCTTTCCTGCAAGAAAGGTTGGAGCGTAGGCTGTCACCCTCCACCTTGAAAGTGTATGTGGCCGCTATCGCGGCCCATCACGATGCAGTGGACGGCCAGTCCCTGGGAAAGCATGATCTCATCGTGAGGTTCCTGAGGGGTGCCAGGAGGTTGAACCCCTCTAGGCCACCCCTGATGCCCTCCTGGGACCTCTCTATCGTCATGGCTGGACTTCAGAGGGGTCCCTTTGAGCAGCTGGACTCAGTCGAGCTGAAAAAACTGTCGGCTAAGACAGCACTCCTGACCGCGCTCACTTCCATCAAGAGGGTCGGGGACCTCCAAGCATTTTCGGTGAGCGAAGAGTGCCTTGTGTTCGGGCCGGACTATTCTCACGTTGTCCTGAGACCCCGGCCTGGATACGTGCCCAAGGTTCCCACCACGCCCTTCCGCGATCAGGTGGTGAACCTGCAAGCACTGCCTTCGGAGGAGACAGACCCAGCCTTGGAGTTGCTGTGTCCCGTAAGAGCATTGCGCATATACGTGGACCGCACCCGGAGCTTCAGAAGCTCTGAGCAGCTCTTTGTCTGTTACGGATGTCAGCAGAAAGGGAAGGCTGTCTCCAAGCAGAGGTTGGCCCACTGGATAGTGGATGCCATCGCCTTGGCGTACCAATCCCAAGGCGAGCCGTGCCCCATGGGGGTGAGGGCTCACTCCACACGGAGTGTTGCCTCCTCCTATGCGTTGGCGCACGGCGCCTCTCTGGCAGACATCTGTAGAGCTGCGGGCTGGGCGACACCGAACACCTTTGCGAGATTCTACAGTCTCCGCGTTGAGCCAGTTTCTTCCCATGTGTTGGGTAACAGGTAAGTGGCGGGAAGAACTGGCCGGTGTCACGCTTGCTGCACCATTCCCCCTCACCCGGGGATACGAGCGCCTGTTTTCTCCTCCAGTTCAGTTCCCCGGACGGCGAACCCTGGTGGAGTTCCTCCAGCACCCTCGGCAGTCAGACTGGGCGGAGCAGTCTGACGCCAGGCCCAGTACTGGTGCTAGCTCGCCCGGGTCTCCGGTCAGCCCCTGTACTCAGCTAGGTGTCCGTATGGCTTTGATTCCCTTCGGGTAATCCCATACGTGTATTCGTCCACGGTAAGGTTTCCCTCACGGTAAACCCGTGTCTTCCCTTTGACAGAGCTCTCTGGAGAGAGCTCTCTACTCCTAGGTAGGATCTGCCCCAGGGTCCAGTCGTATGTAGTACTGCCCCAGGCCTGGGTCAGTCCATATCAGTGTCTCCACATGGTACCTCCCTTCGGGCAGGATGTGGCCTCTGTAGCGCCCTTCTCCGGAAGGCTCGCTTCCCCGTCGTTACTGCCAAGCTGTAACAACAAACAGGAAAGACGTGAAGCATCTTTCATTGAAGGTCGCAATCCCTTCCGACTTCTGGGGAAAGGAACAGCGGCTTGGCTATCTCCAGCAGCGATGTACTCAGTGGTCCCTGCGGGCACCAAGGTTAGCGAATTTGCACTGGGGCGATGGGAAGGTTGCGACCTTTCGCATGGCATTTGTCTGTCACGCGCTCGCTTGTCAACATCTGCATGCCACAAGGTAGTGACGGGGTTCAGGTTGTGGCGCTTTCCATAGGACCCCTATGTCGTCACGACATAACTCGTAGTGACCGACAGATAGGGAACGTCTCGGTTACGTACGTAACCCTCGTTCCCTGATGGAGGGAACGGAGACGTTATGTCCCCATGCCACAATCTTGAACCACCGCTGGTTGCCTGGGACTCATTCTCGGCTCCTCAGCGGAAAACCTGATGAGTGGATGCACCTGTCGCCCTTTTATACCCGTATGTACGGGGAGTGGCTCAGGTATGTAAATTCCACTAGCCAATATTCATTGGCGTTTTCTCTTTACAGAGATGATTGGGGCTTCCAAGTAAATCCCCTATGTCATCACGACATAACGTCTCCGTTCCCTCCATCAGGGAACGAGGGTTACGTACGTAACCGAGACGTTAACTCTACAATAAGTAAATCCATTAAACCAGCTACAACCCGAATTCCAGAAATGTTGGGATGTTTTTTTTAATTTTAATAAAATGAAAAATAAAAGAATTTCAAATCACGTGAGCCAATATTTTGTTCACAATAGAACATAGATAACATAAATGTTTAAACTGAGAAATTTTACAATTTTATGCACAAAATGAGCTCATTTCAAATTGAATGCCTGCTACAGGTCTCAAATTAGTTGGGACGGGGGCATATTTACCATGATGTAGCATCTCCTCTTCTTTTCAAAACAGTTTGAAGACGTCTGGGCATCGAGGTTATGAGTTTCTGGAGTTTTGGTTGGAATTTGGTCCCATTCTTGCCTGATATAGGTTTCTTTCTTTCGGATGAGACGTTAAACCGAGGTCCTGACTCTCTGTGGTCATCAAAATTCTAAAGATGGCTGCACTTGTTTCTCTGATGCATAAGGTATATTGCAGCTGAGAAAGCAAAAATTATATTTGCTGTACTCTCCGTTCACCCCTATAGAAGTTTATGACTTTCACTTCTGAGAACCCAGTGAAATCCAAGTAGTAGCCTATAGAAAGCCGAGAAATATTTTTGTATAATGACCACTTTCCTACATCACTGTTTCATGTATCTTGTATACTCTGAAGTTTTCTTTCTGCTCACATTTTTTAAATAGGGGGAGACAGGTATGGTTGTAACACTTTTTGTTTCAACATCTGTAACTCACTGAATTTTTGAGCTAGATTGCTCAAACTGTTATACAAAGTACCCACATTTTTTCACTACAAATGGCACCAATTCAAACCTCTGTAAGAATATCATAGCCCTTATAAGTTGATGTTAAATACATGGAGTGCCCTTGTTACAATCTACCCCACTACCAGGGTAGGTTTTAACACATACTGGGGTAAGTTGTAACAGTCAGACAAAAGAAGCAAAAACAGCAGCCACCCCATAAAGGTTGCTTCAAAAACAGGTTTATTGAAACAATCTAAAATAACAATACAAAACAAGGTCGCACTTTCTACGAATGACCACAGCTCAAATCCACATTCTGTTTGATGCAGGAGTGTGTACGTGTGTGTGTAAATTAGACTACTAGAACAAACCTCCTTAACGGTAGTTAGGCTTACCAAACACTCAACTCCAGTGTACCGAGGTAAAGAATATGTAGATCTAACAAAAAACTGCATAAATTTGTGTGTGAGATTGTGTCTATGTATGAATTTTCTCAATCAGAGTCACCATGGTGACAAACCAATGTTTTTAACCCTAGAGTGCAGATTTGGTGGATCCGGAAACTGCATAGGGCACATTTGACCCACACTTCTTTTGACTTTGTAAGGAGTGAAATTATTTCCTTATGAAATTAATTCCTTGTGAAGCCAAAAACTCAGGAACTCTCGCAGCACACGTGACATGCAATAAAACAATAAACTTTCTAATCTGACAGGAAGATCTGGGAGAAAGACCATTTGCTCATCTGTCCCTTCACCCATCCTTAGGCTCCCTCCTTCCCCCCTGGGCATGACATAGAAGTGTCAAGAACTCAAGTTGCCAGACTTACAAACTGAATTTATTATATCTCAAGAATTCATGATCTTAACCCTTTCATGTTTGGTATCGTTCTAAAGGTCTCTGTGCGATTGGTAAATTGGTCTCAATTTTACAGTAGTCACTTATATTATGAGAAATATTGAAAACTTAAGTGAATTCTGCACTTCTGTTGTGGGCAGTCTCCTTTCAATATCTGATAAACATTGCTCCACACCAGGTGTGACCATTTGGGGTGCGAGAACAGCTTCTACAGAGATTTCTCATCCCCCATACACAGATGTAATCTGTTTGGGGCCGAGAATAAATGTTTATGGCCCTTTTGTTCTGGTGGTATTTAAGGGAAAGTTGCAAATCAGTCATTGCGATTCTGTAGCCAGAATAAGCCCGTAGTGTGGTGTGTGCTCTTACACTCCATACTATGTATTTTTAAAAGTCAGGTATGCATTTCGTTTTTATTCAAAAATGTAATTGTGTTAAACACATTGTGCCCATAGAGCACAGTATAGTTGTTTGTGTAACTACATCTACACATAGACTAGTTGAGTTTATTCTTTAAAACACATGATTACTTTGCTGTAAGTGTTCTTTGAAATATTTAGGTAAAAGGTTGTTGATAATATGCATTTTAGACCATGTGTCTTGTGTTAAATTAGGATAACTGTTACATGTGTGACTATGTTAAATTTGTTTGTCTCCTGCATAGATCACTTGGCTATTTCCCATATAGCTACAGTATCTATGTACAGGAGCGGGGTTGCCACGCGGTTACAATGTGATTCACAATTGCATTATCCTTTCTAAATTGGCTTCTAATTATTTTCATTATGTAATTGGCCAACGTGATATCATGATAATTCGTATGTATTTTACGTAAAATGTGGTTCTATAAAACGTACATTTACTTACGTTTTTACAGGCACTAAAACATACAATACTGACGTATTTTCAGCATCTAAACGTATAAATACTTACGTATTTTCTGCATTTAAAGGTTGAAAACTGACGTATTACTACATCTAAAAATGAATCCTTATGAATATTGAAATTGCGGCATTAATTTTATTATTAGTTGTTTTTAGTTGTCATATCAATTACCTTGTTTTCAGTTGTTTACCCGTTTACCTAATATGAAATGATAACATTTCGTTCTGTTCTGTGTGATTTCTTCCAGCTCGTTTCCAAGAATATGCCTACATAATGTTAAACAAGACTTCACTTTAAACCCTCAAAATAAATAACATTTCTGCAATCCTTTAACCTTTACTTGTCATGTAATGTTTACTTTGTTTGCCATGGGCCACAAAAAGCGTTTTCTCGGACATGCTGTGACTGACCATAGAACTATATAAAACACCAAAACCGCAACATAATTACGAAACAATTTTATTTATGCACTGTAATCCAGATCTTCAGAATCCATACGACTGCGAGGAACAGACCCAAATCCAAGCCTTTATTCGGCGATCTTCATCTCCATGCCGAGCAGCAAGTCCAGCGACCGTAAACAGTAAAGCCCGCGCTGACTGACGACGCGCTCCTTACGAATTCAAATGTTGCCGCTTCAAACGACAGGTTTTACGGCAGAATAATCGAACGCTCATTGGCTCTCGCCTGCATTCGTCACAGATTGCGACATGCCGTGTTTCTGGTGAGGTGTGTGTTTGAAAGATGCAAGCATGCGTGCGCCTTCAGGAGACGAGTTCACTGAGAGCGAGAGGATCAGGAAAATAATCTGGATAATATTTTCAGCAATTAATAACATAAATTCTGCTCTGCACCTCACACAAACCTACTGTATTCTGCCAGAGAGGACTGCGGCTGCAACGCATCGTCATTTGGATTACTTTTGGTAGTGCTTTTGAAATTTTTGCAATAAATAAATGATTGTAATTGCATTTATCTGTCTGTCATGTTTTTCTTATACTGTACAGAAATAGCTATGTTTAGGTTTAGAGGTAGGAGTGGGATTAGCGACTATAAAAACATTTTTAATGCTATTATTCTTATTAAAATTGTTATTTTCCTGCATGCTTCGGTCAGTTGCGTTTTATATTCGCTATAAAATGGGTAGGTTTAGGTTTGGGGGTAGGTTAAGGGGTCTAAAATCTAAATTGCTTATTAATAAAATGATAAAAATGCAAATTCGCTGTAAAATGGGTAGGTTTAGGTTTGGGGGTAGGTTAAGGGGTCTAAAAGTCTAAATCGCTTATTGATAAAATGATAAAAATGCATTGATACGAATATCTTAATGATATAAAAGATACGTAAATATTTTTACGTTTTTTAGCTAAAAATACGTATCGATTTGTACGTTTTAAACGTTGAAATACGTCTAAATTGTACGTTTTAGCGTCAATAAATACGTACATAAATGTACGTTTTGTGCTTGTAAATGTTACGTATTAATACCTATGTATGAACATGAGACCAGGCTGAATTGGCATGATATAATGTTACCTGACTAATAATAAATTGTTATATTTGATTTATTCTGATCTCTTCTGAAATATTTTTTTTCTAGTAGATTCGAGTTGTAGTCTTGTGTTTCCACAAATCTGCGTCCAGGACAGATCATACTTAAGTACCAATGAATGAAGCGGGGGCTCGTGTCAGTGTTGGGAAGGTTACTTTGAAAATGTAATAGGTTACAGATTACAAGTTACCCTATTTAAAATGTAATAGTAGTGTAACTTTTTCAATTACTTTATAAAAGTAATGTAACTGATTACTTTTGATTACTTTTTGATTACTTTCCTAAAATTCTAATGAATGTTTTGAACTGTTAATAATTTTCAAACATTTACACCATGCAGGGTTAACCTTAATATTCAACACTGATAACTGTCAGACTTTCAAAATCCTTCATCACTTGATTTAAGATGATAAAATTTTAACACATCCACCAAAATCAGACTTTAGTACCGCCTTTTACTTTGAGATTGATCAAGTTCAATGCAGATTTAAAATCTTAAGAAATAGTTTACAAAAACTGTTTTTGAAACCAAATCTTCGCATAAGTACAGGAAACACTGCATCTAACGATGCTTTGGAAAAAAATAGCAGTTCATTTAAAAAAATAAAAGCATATACTGTACATCAACCCAAATACGGTTATCTAATAAGCATGTGTCCTATTCTTTGTACTAAACTCCTGAAACATTGGTGTCTTTTTTAAACATTGGTGTCTGTTTGTATATATGATGATAGTCTTCTCAAAATAAATAGTAAAATGTTCATGAAGTGACTCAGAGCAGTTCTAGAGATTGTTTATGTGTTCATGTACTCATATATAGAGGCGGCAGACTGAAAACACTACGAGCGATACAAAGGATACATCTCTCTGACTCTTTCTAGAAAAATCCTAATACTGAACATGAGTCATTTTTCCCTTATAAAAGTTAACCATGATTTTATTATAGCAAAAGTACAGTAACCATGTTTTTTTTATTATTTGGCAAATGGATTACCATTTGTATTTTTTATTTTTTTTTACTACAAATTCCATGGTTAAACTATGGTTAGTGTAGCAAAAACCATGGCTAATTTGCGGTTACCATGGTTTAACAACAGTAATTATTGTCTTTGGATTTATAGTAAAATCGTTGTTAATTTTCGTAAGGATTGTGTTGTTGTCTGCCCTAGCTCCCCCTAAACCTATTACCTATTATTACTCTGATCGAAACCGTTTGGCAGAGACACAGAGCGCGCGCGAGCCGAAGCATTGTCAGTCAGACTAACCGATTATTGATTTATTAGAAAAAAGCGGTCAAGTCAGTGCAATTTGAGAAAGAAATCAATTAAATCTGTATGTGGATGTGCGTAAATATTCAAATGTAACCCCCTTTGTAATCGTTAACATTTTCATAAGTAACTGTAATTTAATTACACATTTTTTTCTTAGTAACTGTAACTAATTACAGTTACATTTATTTTGTTATTAAATTACGTAACGGCGTTACATGTAACTAGTTACTCCCCAACACTGCTCGTTATTAGGGATCTTCTGATTTCTGTCTGTCACTGACTTAACAAGTTACAGTTTTCGTGATTATAGAAAAAATACACTTTTTATTATGTGCTAGCAGGGTGCAGCCTATTTAAAGGTATTATAATCACCCTGTACCCTCCGAGTAAGATCAACTGGCGAGTTTGTGCCGTGTGTTCACAGTTGGCCGAGTGAATTGCTACGCGACACTGGGTCGCTAATGAATGAATAATTGAAAATATGGGATTTCCAGAATAATCAAATATCTAAATTAATATGCAATCGATATCTGTGATCGTTTTTTATCAAGAATATTGCCTGAATTTAACGATCACTTGAAATTGGAGTCAGATTGAACACAGAGCTAGACCAAAATTGCTGATAAATTCAGAAGTGCAAGTAAAAGACCAAACACGCATTAAACCTTCGAGGCTGCTGGATTCTGCTTTCAAAAAAATCATTTTTTTCTTTATAAAATCTACATTTACCTATTTACAGCCTTGACAACCATTCATATAAGATCAGGGTGGAAGTGGGTAAATAATGAAATTATCATAGGACTCCTAGCGTATCCCTGAGGGTGTTGCTTCAACTCTCCCCATGTTACATCCCGGTCTCTCCTAAATATTTTTGTTTTTTTTAGTAAGTATAAGTGTAATCACATTAGAAATGTTTCAGCAAAATGATGTGCGTAAAAATGGGTGTTAATAGTGCAGCCATATAGGAAGCACAGCTCACTGAAGTCACTTTCAAACACACCACTTACTGTTGGTCAGTCCACACAACTAACCAGTTGCGAAATCTGCATGGGGAAATCCCTCACCCTCATATAAATTTCCATTAGCTGTGATTCCTATTGAAATGGTTGAATTTTGCCTGCTGAAAAATGGTAAATTGGAGCACACCTTAACTTATGCAACTGCATTATCGCAAAATAATCCCCTGCATTGCCATTTTTAATAGGTAATAGGTGAATAACGTTATAAAAACATGAAAAAGAAGGGAAATGGAAAATGGAGCAAAAAACAAGCAAACAGACAAACATCTTTGCTAAATGTCTTTTACGGATATCTACAATTTAATCAGAGACTGCTGCGCAGCTGTGAATGATGTGCAGAAAGCCAATGCTGGCACTTTGTTTTGTTAGCATGTGCACATCCAGGTCTCATAACATTAGGACCACTCAATGTGCTGCTCTTTTGAATTACTGCTCCTGGGCCAGGCCTGGGAAGGCTCATTTGCGAGCAATCGATACGGGAGAGGGATTGGGTGCAGATGGAGCGGTACATCAGGTCGGCCTTGATGGGGAAATCATTGAGGTCAGCGCTGAGAAGGCTAGAGCTGATCAGCTGTGTTAAACTCCTGCAGTGTCTCAGACTTCGCAGGACAGGGTCAGATGCATAAACAGACTGCTCACCACCGCATTATACCTCTGAGAAACGTGCTTGATCGTTCAAAGATGATGGTGAGAAGACGGCATTAGGTTTTAAAGCATCTAGCTCTCGTTAGATTCAATCTTAGATTACTCTGACAAATGAACAATAGCCTTAAAGTGATATATGCAAGCTGACAGGCTGCCCATAATATTGTTTTTTGCTGTGCATGACTTCAGGTCAAATCAGATGAGATTCAGTGAAAAACGATCCATTCCCAAAGAAAGTCTTGCAAAAGCACACAAATCATATGTGATTGTTTTTTCATAATTGATTCTGTCTAACTGACTTCTGAAAAAGGGCTTATTTTAGCCCCCCCAAAAAAAACCCTGTTGAGGGAAAAGAAAATAATTTACAATACCAAATTATTAGTGATAGCCTACATGTACAGGCTACTGCCACACAAAATGAATTCAAATATGATAATAATAAACAGTAGTAATTAATTAAAACATTATATATATATATATATATATATATATATATATATTATTTTACTTAACAAATTAATTAATTTTCATTAAATATAGAAAATATAACTTTAGTACAGTGTAAATGGTTTTCCACAGGTCACTTTCCACTCTTGCAGTCACTACTGTCAAAACGGAAAAATGACAAAAATTAAATTTAGTAATCAATTAAAAGTGAAAAACACCAGCAAACAGCAATTAAATATAAAATAGCATATATTTCAATAAATGAACATTGAGGCCAGAGAATTTAGCACCGTTTCTTTTTTAACTACTAGTATAGTGTAAATGGTTACTTTCTCCTCTGGCAATCATCATTGTAAAAAGGAAAACATGACAATAAAAAATTTGTAATTAATATTAAAAACATCAACAAACACTTTGGAAAGCAAACAATGACAGCTTTTAAATATAATATGGCATATCTTTCACTAAATGAATACTGAGGCCAATAATTGTATTAATGTTTCTTTTTTGTTTAACTATTATTATAGTGTAAATATTTCCACACAAGTCAATTTTCCAGCTCTTGCGGTCACTATTGTCAAAATTCAAATATGCCTATAATAAACCTTAGTAATTCATATAATATTAAAAACATCAAACATAATAAGCAGCTTTTTAATGACATCTTTTAAATATAATATAGCATATATTTCTTTAAATGAAGACTCAGGCCAGTGATTCCATCACGGTTTCTTTTTTGTGTAAATGGGTTCACACATCACTTTCCCCACTCTTGCCATCACTATGGTCAAAACGGATGTGAGCGTCAATCATTTTTCTCCCATTAAGCACAAATGATTCAGTTGTGTTAATGGCACTTTTGTTTTGTAGTATGCATGCGTCCATGGCAAACAGCCGTACTTGAACTTTTGTCCAAGCGATTAGGACACAAGGACAGTGCCTGCAGCATTAGGTGTCCTTTAATTGCCATTTGCATAGTGGGTTAATCATTTTCCGACTCCCCAATTACTTACCCTCTGTGTCCATGTCAATGACGCTCTCACACAGATGCCCACATTTGGGATTATGGAGGCTTTGTTTTGCTTAAATGGTTATCGTCCCAGGATCAATCACAAAGTGTGCATTTAGAGAGCGGAACGTGGTTTTCCATTTGGATGCTTTCTCTTAATTCTGATAGGCCCCCATTCATAACATTGTAAAATATTTTTTATATAGGTTTTTATTTATCTGGATTGATTAATTGTTTAGAATTATATATATATATATATATATATATATATATATATATATATACACACACACATTGATCAATAAGGATTACTATTCGAATGGCTTTTGTTTTGTACATTTATTAATAATAATAATAATAATAATTCTACATTTATTAATTATTATTTTCAAAAACTGTCTAGTATTTTACCAGTCCATAAAAAACATATTTAATAACCCATAAATTTATGACAGTTACTATGTATTCACCTTATTATGATGCGATTATACTTTCTTTAAGCAAATTATGTAAAATTTTGTTCAAAAGTAAGAAAACATTTTAAAAATCTTTTATTGACTAACAAATTTAATACATATTCATATTTCATTTACATAGATCTGATATGAAAAAAGTTCCTGACAGTGAAAGGAAAGTGAGTATTCTGGAACACTTCCAAATTATTTATTGTTGATTCCCTAGATTTTGGCATCTTGTTTTCTTTCCCCAGCTGTGTAGTGCCGACTTTGCCCTTTCCCTGAAAGGACGATATGAGTGTCAGATTTATGACCTGCTAAACGAGGCTGCTGGCCCGATTGAAATCTACTGCAGTGAGTAACAATGACAGAGTGAGGATGTTTGCCCATGATTAGCAGAAATGCTAGAGGTTAATTACTCAGATCTACGTTTATTGTTCCATTTGCACATTTCAGACAGACTGATCGTTATTAATTAGGGTCACCGATCCGATCGAGGCGAACAAGGAGCCCCTACAGCCATTTCAAGCAGGCAGAGACCGAGGCACCATTACCTCGGCGGAACAGTTAGCGCTGTAAGCTATTGGCTTCATCTAAGAGCTGCATTAGCGTGAAGAGCTGAGCTCATAAACAGTGTGGGCCGAGCTTTAAATGGCTGACTGGGTTTATGTGCTCTTCTGTTTGATAATGCTTTGCACTTCTAATGCATTTTTAAGTGGCCCTTCACGTACTCATTTCCCAATAAAGTGGATTACTTTGCTTTAAGACCTGGTATGAATGGGGTAAATCACAGCAACAGCCAAACGAAAAAGGGGAAATTAGTTTTTTTTTGCATATGGGAAGCATCACCTGGCTAAAGAACCCTCAAGAACCTACAGACAAGGCTTTGCGGCTAATTACAGGAAGTGTTTTTGACTTCCTGTTGTGGAGTGTTGAATATACAATTCAAACTATTCAGCACACAATACATGACAGCTCGCACCCAGTGACAAAAGCACTTGACGGGCCAAAAGCCAATCAGCCAATATGCTGGTATACTAATATCAAAATGAGAGTTTGATCCTTGACATTTACTAGATATTATTTACTTAAGCTTGAAAATTGAATCAATACATTTCGGCAATTTCATAAATGTAAATCAGATCTTTAAAACAGGATTATCCTCTATGAGGTGATGTTATTCAGAGTGAAATGACTGACCGCAAGAAATCAATTCAGCAAATTAGAGAAGGATGAATTAGACGGCACCCATGTGGACATGGAAAATCAATAAAATAATTTAAAAGATAAAGGCTCTGGGTCCTTCAAATCTCCCCTGTGGCAATACGTGACAGTTTATTCTCATTAAAGTTTTGGATAAAATGTCATACAATGGAATTTGAGGACTCATGCATAAGCAGAATGAGTCGTACCACCTTCCTGTCCGTGGTGAGTAAAGTTGGCGCAAACCAGGTGTTTCTAATAAGTAAGTCTACGCTGAGGCCTTTGTTGTAACTGATGACTCAGAGATGTTTCAGAGTCCTGGCATTTCTGCTGTATTAGCTTTATCGCTATATTTAGAGTTGCAATGCACTTTCTGGCTGAGGGATATCATATCTGAATGGCTTCGATAGAAAATATGATGGCAATCATATTTCATACCATGTGGTGGTGCTGCAGTCCAGTTCCTCGTTCTATCAGATGGAGATGTACTCTGATTTTTAACAGAACCAACAAGCACAGCAGGTGAGTTGGATTAATGTATTTTTTAAAAATAGAACTAAACTTAAAAAATGCTTTTGTGCTTCAGTGCCATCCATTCTTTTCTCAGCATGCGCTGCGGCATGATTAGTTAATGTGATTGTATTATTTGACTGTTTGCCAGTTTTATGTACATAGTCGTTGCTGTTTTTTGTCTTATTAATGAACTTGTTGTCTTGTGGTGGCAGCATGCCTTTGTTTCTCGACTCAAAATGATCAGTTGGTTACCCTTGTCACATTACCCTTGTCGTGATTCCAAGTTTTGAGGTCTGTGTTTGGTGTTTATGAAAGTTATAATCTCATAAGTATTGGAATATAAACCACGAGAGGAAATTATTTGCTTAAAAGTCTTAAAAATGTACTATTTTTAAGTCTTAGAAAACTAATAAAGTTAGCTAGGTAATAGTTAAGGTAATTGTTAAAATGACTGCAGTTTAAATTCAGTCAAGATATTTACTTCAAATAATTACGCAAAATAATCAACTAAAAAAAACATGTAAACTGTTGTCTTCATTTTTTAAAGTTCCGCAAACATCCCATTTTTTTAGAGTGTATATAAACAGTGTGGTAATATATGACAAATGCGTGACCACATATGACAGAAAATCTATCCAGTACAGAACAAATATTTAGACTTACCCTAGACTGATGGTTCATTTTAATAACACTGCTGTGATGAAGGTAAATAAGATTGAAAGTTGGTCTTTCTGAAGAGGGACTCAGAGTTTCACAGAACAAGTTATTTACAGGCACACTGAAAGGTCACACTAATCTCTGAATAACCAGCCATTGATTTTCAGTTATACCTTTTAATAACGTGGAGAAAGAGACACTCCTTTATATACAATATTTATTAAGTGCCTCCAAATTATTAAGTGCCTTTAAAATTGCGAAATTCTCGCAGGCTTTGCTCTAAATCTTTTTTCTTTGTGAAAAAACAAAAATGGAAGCATTCTTCACGCTTTGGTCTATTGAAGATGTTCATCGACACAATGTAGGCATGAAAACCTCCATAATGGAGATGGCAAAATGAGCAGAGATTATTCTTTTGAAATGACTAATTGGTATGAATGACTAAAGCTATGGCTGTTTACACCCATCTTCGTGTTGGTTGACAGGTCTGGACCTCACAGGGCACCCCTATGATTGAGAATGAACTCAGACAGCATCTGATGAGGTCAGGCTATTTGTTGATTAATAAACAAAGAGTCACACTAGGACTCCATTAATCAAATGAGAATGTCACGTTCCGTATGATTTACATGTCGCCTCTCCTCCAGCAATTCTGTTTCGGACATGGCACGGGGTGGGAACGGAAGGATGAGGGATGAGAAGACAGGATGATGAAGGGTATTTTAGAGAATGAGTTTACTGTATGTGATACACTCCGCACAGCGGGACTATTCCTACAGCAACGAAGTTTCATTTCTGTCATAAATCTATCTATTCAAAATATACAGTCAAACGCAGCCTGCAGGCGTACATCAACTTGTTTATTAGTTTCGGTTGGGATTGGGCACAGGTTTTCCAAAGAAATGTACATATAAATTAGATGGAATATATAAAGAAAGTTTTTTTAATATGCTTTGAAAATAAAAACACATAATATTTAAAATATATATATTTTATAATAAAAAATAGAGATTAATTTTGTTTATATGGTTTGTTTATATGCTTATATGACTTTCTGTGATCAAACTAATTAATAATAATTCTCATTCAGTTTCAGATTCAGATTTTTCGGTTGTAGTTTCAAATCTGATTCTAATTCACGTCATGTTTATATTTTTATTTGTTTTCATCATACCCTATCGTCACATCGATGTTTTAATAATGAATCTGATTCTAATTCTGATTCTTATTGTAATAATGTTTGTTTGTTTATCATGCACTGTGATCACACTAATAGATTAAAAATCATTCTAGTTCTGATTCTGATTCCACTTACTATTTTAAATGTGATTCTGACCATGTTTTACTTTTTAACATTTGTTTACTTTTTTGGTCACACAGATGAATATACGTTAATTACAGATTAATAATGTTTCTGGTTCTTATTCTAATTCTAATTTATATTTGTATCCTTATTCTGACTCTCAATCTGACTGATTTAGTTTTTGTCACGCATCTGGTTCTGAATCTAAATTCACTCTTACTCTGATTAAAATTCAGATTTTGAGTGTGATTCAGATTAGATGTGTTTGATCACATTTTTTTGTTTATGACACATCAATAATGTTTCTGGTTCTGATGTGAATTTTTGAATTTCTGATTGTAAATTTGAATTCTGATTTTTCTTAATCTGAATTCTGATTCTCTTCATACAATGATGGATTTACAATGATTCCGATTCTAATTCCAAATGAGAATTCTGATTCTAATGGCTGTTTGATATGGACTGAGGGTTTTATTTCCCTCTCTGTAGGTCTGGGTGCAGGCTGGTGGTCAGACTCTGACCCTGTCAGTCGGTGACCCTGAAAAATGACACACTGATTGACTCTTTGTCACCACTGTGTCATAAGGACGGTTGTCGTGGCAGCTGTGGAATGTTCCGAGCATAAAAGCAGAGCCATCAATCTCTGCCGGAACACGTCTTGTTCCTCGCTGCCCTGGGATGATTTCAAACACCACAGGTCTTTTCCATCAACCTCTAAAAAAGACAGATGCTTGCCAAGACTGCTTTATCGCTGTATCAACGTGAATACACATCAATAAAAACTACACACAGAGAGTGTGTCAAACATATTCCCAAACTTATTTTTGATGTTTCCTTCTCCACTTAAGTTGCAACAGTTTCAGAGAGACCACAGTGCATGGAAGCAGATGTAATTTCATTTATATGTGACGTTTCCCAGCATGCCCCATTCAGACGCCAGAGCATAGCAGGGGGGACACTCTTTTATTCCCTCAGTCTCAGGAGACATTCTCCAGCGTTAAAGATCTCACCAGAAGGTGAAGTCAACTAGCAAACATCCCACAATAATGGCACAAAGTGGATTTAATGTCTCACAAAGCATCAGCCGTAATCCACAAAGATGACTCTCACAGTCTTTCAGGGAGTTTTTATGATGCTAATCAGATCGCTGACAGCTTGAAGTCCACGGCTGACAGCGATGAAAGCAAATTTAATTTTCTGTTTCCACACAATGCAACATTATTGAAACATGCACTTATAGCTCTACGTTGCGATGATGTACGACGAGCTGTTTTGAAGCATATGGTGAAACTAACATTTGGGCAAAAACTGCCTCAGAACTGTGTCCAGTCGGGTTTTCATTTAGCAGCTGTTTTTTAATCTGGACACAGGACCCCCCACAGTTAGACCAAGTATTTACTTTTCCTTCAACAGTTTACATTTGATAACAAGTGCGATATGTTCACTTCCTCAAGACACTCTCATGTTCCATTCTCTTGCATAATAGACCAGTGAACACAAAGTAAGAGAGCATGGGACTAGAATGAAGTTTTAATAAACTAAAGTAAATCATAATAATAATAAAAAATACATAATTATAATGACTAATTAAGATGTCAAAATTATGTTACAAATTAAAATTATGTACATATACCATATGGCTGCCTTTATATGAGGAACAGTCTGACCTTGTCTAATACTTTTCCAGTAAAATAAGACTTGTTGACTTTCACCCATAGGAAATTTGCTAATACTTCCTTTTTGTGTTACGCTAAAGTACATATTTTATTATGTTACTCACTGTTACATGAAGAACAGTGAGTAATCTGACCTTGTCTAATACTTTTCTTGTACAATATATTTACTATAAAACAAAGCCAAATGATGAAAACATATTTGCACATTTGTTTTCTATAAATATATATATATATATATAAATAAAGCACATACTTTATACTCTTACACTGCAAATAAAGCATAATTATTATTTGATATTATATGAACAGTGAGTAATCTAAAATATATCTAATATATATATATATATATATATATATATATATATACACACACACACATATAATACTATTTTATTATATTTTTCTTGTCATTTTTCTAACTTGTTATACCAATAGGAAACTCAATTTTTGAAACTAAAAAATAAAATAAAAAAATAATGTACACATACTTTGTCTGTCATCAAATGAGGTACAATGAGCAATCTGCCTGCTTCTTTTCTGTATTATTTTTAGTATAATACATATACTAAAAATAAATATTTAGTATAATAAAAAAATACATATTTTTGTTCTTTAATAATATATATTTTTTTCTTATTACATCTATTCGATTTTCTTTTATAATTATTCTATTGTTTCAACCATAACACTGATAATAAAAGCTAACTGTTATCTCTTGTGCTGATAAAGCAGGTTGAAACACACAGAGAGAGAGAGAGAGTCTGTGCATCCGCTGCATGTTCTCTGTGCCTCAGTCATTAGTGCAGCAGTGTGAGCGAGCGTGTGAGACCTGCTCTCTCTGGCCGCCCTGCTCTCTGCTCTGTTGTTGTTTATGAGGGCTGAGGAAGGACCGGGGAGTTGCTGAAATGACAGGACATGCCAACAAATTGCATCACTTCTGCCTCAGTAGCTGGGGACAAAGCAACGCCATATGCTCAGGGCCGGCGATGAATGGGGCTCATTTCCATGGCCGCACCAGGCTCCCAGCATCCCCTCTGTCCACCCGGGAGACAGCTATGCCAAGACATGTGACACAGATGAACCAGTGTACTCCATCTCACCAGAGAAAACGAACTTTAATGCCAACTACTACTTTGTTTTAGGTTTAAGTAAAGTTGGTCACACTCTTAAAAAAAGATTATGAAAGTTTAGGTAAATTCATGTAGATAATTATTTTCAATTACACATTATTTTCTGTTCTAATGACAGTATTGCATTACTTTTTAAGTCAACATAAAATCAAAATAGATTATCTTTACTTTCTTAATGAACATTACTGGTCCTACTGAAAAAAAAGAAAAGAAAAAAGAAAGAAACTGATTATGTTTAATTTTAGGCCACACAAGTTTTGGATGATAGTATTCAAAAAGCTATTAATATATTGCTTTAGCAAACTCAGTATATGCAAACCTCAGTTTTTACAATCAAATCCAGAATAACAAAATTGATAATATAAAATAAATATAAAGAATAAAATAAAAGTCCTGCATGCCCTACAATTTTCTCAGAAATAAATTACAGAATTAAAATAATAATAATAAAAAAAATCAATCAATCAAAAAAAATAAAAAAAATAATAATAATTAACACTGTTTGGATCTCTTACAACTTGTTTCACCCATAGGAACTTTGGTAATACAAATTAAATGAGCTCTTGCTTTTTTTTTTTGGCTGATAAAGCACATTTTATTCTGCTACTGATTGTTATATAGGTAATCTGGCTGTCTAATATTTTTCTTGTAAAATATATTTGCAATAATCGAATAAAACAAACAAGCAAACAAAAAATACAATAAAAATTTAATATATTAGCATTTTTTATATTTATTTTCTATTTTATTGTTTTTCTTGTATTTATTTTTTACTTTTTTTTTTCCTCCATAAGAAATAAAGTAAAATTATGTACACATGCCTTTGCCTGTCATCATACGAGAAACACTAAGCAATCCATCTATTTCGCTTCTATTTATTAGTAGTTTTATTTTTCGTTTGGATTTTTATTTTGTATTAATCTTCATAAATAAAACCTTTGAAAGCATTTACACTTCTTGTATCCCAGATTTAATCATTATGATTCTAAAGTGGTAACTATAATTGAATAAAATCAACATATTTTGGTAGAAAAATGATGATTGCTAAGACACATTTTTGTAAGGAATAATGCAATGTATTTCTGCAATATAGGCCATAACAAAGAGACTATGCACATCCAAAATGAATAAGAGTCTCCTTAAAAATACACCATATTTCTTGTTTAAGGACGCTGTACCTTTTTGCAATCCCCACAGAGACGCGTCCCTCTCTGTCGCCAGCCTCTGCTCCTAATAATCACTCTAATTAGAGTCGTGTGCTGATAATCAATCAAAACAATGGGGCTAATCTGTTAACCTCTCTCTCATTCTGCACCTAATCCACCAACCCATTAGCAACCCTTTACCTCACTAAAGCTATTTAACTGAAATCGCAGAAACACTCCAAAACCTTCAACGCTGGCCAATTTGTGTATATATGACCACTGATTAATTATTTTGAGTGCTTAGTGACAAAACCAATTACGAATGGCAAGAGAGAGAGGGAGAGGCAGAGAGAGATATGATTCTGTCCGTGTTAAATTGAGCATAGAAAGTCCACAGGGTTTAGGCATGTCTGTGCAGATGTTGTATGGTGAGTTGTATTCATTACTTCCCTGAAATGATTTTAGATAGCCGACCTCCGATCTAGACAGACATTGATTAAATAACTCTCACAAATTGGGATCAAAACGAAACTCGACGTTGATGGAGTGTATGTGGTCTGTATAAACAGAGAATTCTACAATAGAAAAGATTCAAGTATCGGACGTAGCACTCAAACAGTGTGATAAAACCCTCTCTGATATCACACCATGGCTTCTATGCAGGTGTTATCCGCACTAACTTTTAGGCCAGAACTAGTTCAAGGTTATTTGTCAGCATATGTTTACTCCGGGGGGGCTGACAGGGGTTGGGTCGGGATCCTGAGTCAGCCCCGCTTATGATGTTCGCTGGTGTATTCTCCAACCTTCTTCTCTGGGTTGGTGCCAGCTGCTCTGCCAATCCTCAGCTTGGCACAGGTTGAGATCAGGCATGCAGGTGCTCACTCTTTCTGTCTCCCGCCACTCTTTATGCCAGGAGTGTGACCCTGAGGTAATTTTAGTGCCAGGGTTGTTGGGGTGCTGCCAGACAGTGGTGGTCATGTCAGATATGGTCATTAGTGTTGTGAAGATCTTGCCAGAGGATTTCCTCCTATGACCTGCTAAATGTTTAGGCTCTAGGTTTAGAGTAAACCAGGTGTCTGGGGGGTGAGCTAATCTGTCTGGTGTTTTAAATCCCTACAGTTAATGACATATGCCACTTATTTCTGACACTGAGGTTTACTGGTAATGTGTTGAACTAGACTGTACAGCTTTGAAAAGTGACTGAAAAGAAGGTTATTTACCTTACATGAGTCTTATTTAAAAAATTTAAGAAAACAATTAAATGTATTATTTTTTGCTTTATAACTAAATATCAAAAGTGTTTCATTACATTAAACAGACCTATTCTACTAATATGCAAGAACCAGAAAGTGTATAAAATATTTATTCATAGGGATGAATGAATGAATGAACGAACAAATAAATGAATAATATATATAATGGGTTTATTTTGATATATAATATTAATTTAAGTGTAACATATAATTTATTAAATAGTATTTATTGAATATTGTTGTATAATATTTATAAACCCATTTATATAATTTTAGTGATGTTACTGTTAAAATAATTTTAAAGGAAATGTTTATAAATGTATATAAAAGAAAAGGATAATTCTATCTATCATAAAATGAAAATGTCCATAAATGGAATTTAAACCTCTGAAATTATACTGAAATTTGCAACGTTCACAATCTTTTTCTTTCTTAATTTCCTGGAGTTTTCTCTGTCTCTCTCTCTCTCTCTCAATTCAATTCAATTCAATTCAATATGTGCTTTACTGGCATGACAATTGTTACAATGCATTGCCAAAGTATGTTTACATTGAATCTAGAACAGATATGTATTTTAGAAAAATTATAAATAAATAAATACATGCATGTATATATAATTAAAGAAAATAGAACAAATCAATTCTATGAATTCTATGAACAATTTAAAATTCAGTGTGGTGTGTGTGTGTGTGTGTGTGGGCGCAACACTTATTTGTTGACTCCTCCCTCTTTTTGTGACAGGCATCAATGTATCTTGCTACTAGTAAGATACAATCTTGTTTTTCACCTAATAAATATTGAAGTTGAATCTCTCTCTCTCTCTCTCTCTCTCTCTCTATATATATATATATATATATAAAACAAAGAAGGAAAAAAAATAATTGAAACCTCTGAAATTATAAAAAATCAAAGAAATCAAAAGATCCTCTTAAATCAAAGCTGAAATTTTATTGCAACGTTTGCAATCTTTTTCTTTCTTAATTTCCTGGAGTGTTTTTTTTTTTCAATCAAATGTGACTTTTACACTTTAAGAAATTCCGTTCAAGGCAAGCAGCGACTAACTATGATGTACAACTCTTTGATACTGCACAAGTAATAAAGAACGGAAAATCTCATGGTGGGTTTTCTTTCCCCTCTCCCTCTTTTATTTTCTGAAAGGAGATTAAATATTTCTGCATGAGGAAGTCTTTTTAAATCCTGCAGTGACTACTGCACTGGCCCCACACTTATTGCTTGGACACACCGAGATGCAGTGAAATCCTGAAAAGCTTCCCCTGCCCCAGCTGTCCACAATGTAGGGGGAAAAAATCAAAGTCATTTTGATGGTGAAGACAGAGAGCATGTAAAAACAAAGTGTTTTATGACCTGTTGCTTCTTTACAGGTGAGATAAAGGTGTAAAAATTTTATAACGCAATACATCTAACAATATTAGTTCTTAATGAGGGTGTTTGCTTACAAATTAAACAAACATTGATTCTCATGACATCACACAGATTTCATATGGAAAGATGTAAATGCTCTGATGTGCTGTGGTGGGAAAGGGGTGGATATGCTTGTGTTCAGAGATGATCTCCTGACATCTCCATTGTGATCTGACGGGAAGCCGAGACTGCCAGAGTAACTCAGGACACGCATTTATGGCTGTCTGAAATAACGACTTAATTTTGGAGAAAGGCAAATGTTTTCCCACCCACTTTTTCCCTCTGTCTTTCAAGCACACCAGCTGACTAAATCCATGAAGTCAAACACAATGTTTATCATTGCAGTAATGCTCTGTTTCAGATGAACGGCCACGATATTATCACTGCCACATTTTTAGCATAACTCCACTTATACAAACAGTTTTTTGAAAGACTTGGAGTCATCAATCTCGGGGACCCGCGTCCAGCTTTACAATGGTGTTTTATGGCAGATGGGCTGTCCGGGAAACTCAAAGGCTCTCAAAGTCAGCTTTTATTCCTTAGGGTTTTTTTTTTTTTCTCAATCTTCTCCAACAAGGATTTTAAACCTGATTGGTGTTTCCAAGGAAAATTCCATCTTGATGCCTCACTTCCAAGTGATTCTACCCGTAAGCCCCCACACCTCCTCTCGACACTTAATCTGCTATGGAAACGTCCGGCAGCGCTGTTTCAGGACACTAGTCATATTAAACATACTAAGCCGTGTCCATATTGTCCATATAGTTCCCACAATACTTTCCCATGTACCACATGGCGAAATTTAAATGGATAATTCTGTTATCATTTACTCACCCTCCACTTGTTCCAAACCTTTCTTCTGTTGAACATAAAGGAAGAAAGTTGATAACCAAACAATTGATGGTAGCCATTGACTTCCACCGTATGGAAAAAATACTATTAAAGTCAATGGCTACCGTCAACATTCTTCAAAATATCTTCTTTTGTTTATCTTCAAAAGAAACTCAAACAGGTTTAGAACAACTTGAGGGTGAGTTTTTTCAAAGTCTATACTGCAAAAGCATTGGTGGAGTGTGTATCTCTGTTTTATGAAGTATCTATTGTGTGGATAAATGATGTCCTAACTCTATTGTTGAGCCTCACTTGTTTGTGACACCAGTCTATCAAACGCATCCCAAGATCCAGATCGATCCGGTGCGGGTGTCTGCTTCTGTCCCATTATCAAAGCGCTCTTACTGTACCAGACTAGAGGGGATTACGTCTAGAGACCGTAGACTAGGTAGAAAGGACCACACCGACACCCCTGGCCTCTTCAGGAACACTTGGTGGGGACAAAAAACTTGCTTTTGTTCCCTCAGACAAAAATTAATTACTATTTTAATAACAGAGCCAGACTTGCTGAAAATCGGCTTAGAGAAAAGGTGATGTAATGATTGCTGGAGAGGAGTTTTGTAAGGGGCATTAGGGGGCTGCCTCGAAGGCCCTCCAAAATCTCTATTTGCCACATTGAAAAAGTGCACAAATCAAAGCGATCTGCGGGAAAATGAAACCCACACAGTAGGTTTGAGAAACCGGAGCTCATTGTACGAATTCCTGCGTGTCGTTGTGACATCTGCACGCAGTGTGTGCTTCCTTTACGTCTCGCGCACTTCAGATTGCGCAGCTGAAAGAAATCAAGTGTGTGTTGAAATTTCACAAATGCAAATAAATTTTCCGTTCATCCCCATTTGAAGCGCTTTGGGTTTGCGCCGGCCCGCCGAGAACAAGAGGGAAAGTGATAAGCTCGTTTTTGATGAGCAACATTTCAATTTGCATGTGAACACACACGAATGGTGTTCTCTCTCTCCCTCTTTTTCCCTCCCTCCCTCGCTCTCTATTTTCTCTCCCACTCTCTCTCTTCCTGCCCCTTTCCCCTGACCGTGATTAATACACACATGTTGTACAAAGGGCTCCTTGTTAGCTTAATGGCAAGGCCTAAATGGAGACTTATATTTCCAGGATTATATCTGTATTCAATTGCAAATGATTTTTTGGGGGGACTTTTAATACCCTGCTCTCTTGTCTATGAATAATAGTATCATTTAAATGTAGCAGACACCTGGTGCAGGGAGGGGGGAGCTCAAGGCACCGAGTCTGGCTGGGCACTACTGCCAACTTCCCTCTTTCCCAGCCTTGCCTTATCCCCAACGACCAGCCTCCGATTTCACTCCCTTACCTTCAAATGCCATGCACTTGAAACTTTATTCTCCCTTCGGTAAAAAACGCTGGATCTCCTGAAAGGGAGAGAGGGATGAAAAAAAAAGCTGAAGAGATTTAAGAGAGGGAGGAAAGAAATTCTTATCAATCTTTTCTTAGATTTGGGGAAAAGTCATCTGAAGGAGCCGTGTAACGTTTCAAGGGACCCTTCCAATTAAATACTTAAAAAAAGGTACAATAACAGAAGCCTCTCCTATACTCAACGGAGGCATTAATGCTCTTTTGTTGATTTATTGTACATTACCTTCTGAGGCCGAAGAGAAACAGGGGGTACTTTAGACGGGGGGCCATTTGTATGCGCCCCGCGTCCGTCCCGCGCACAATCCGGCCTGTATTGCGTTTTGCAAGTTTATACCAGGATGTTGGTTTAGAGTGTTTCCCTGGAAAAAAAGAAAAGTTTTTCAAGTAAGTGTCTGCTTTCATGAGCACAAGTGACTGAAGCTTACAAACAAAGCTTTGTTTCAAAACTCACAGATGTATGGCCGGAGCATGCCTTTGTCCTCCAATGCTGAGATGTTTTTTTTTTTTTTTTTGTGGATTTTCTGTAGAACGCAGAAAAAAAGTACTGGTGAGCACAGATATTAGACTAAGCTTTCCCAGGGTTATATTTTTCACCCAAGAGGCTTGTTTGTAGTTTTCGAGCCTAAAAACGGGAAAACACTTTTTCTTGTTTGCAGGGAAACAATTAAAATAACTATTGTTCCTCATTTGTGAGGCGTTTTGGATAAAAGAATCGGATAAATGAATGCTATTTTTATATTACGCAAACGGAAGCATTTACTACAAAACAATGTACGTTATCAGGGAATTTTATTCTGGCAAAATTTGTATGAAGTTGTGCCTTACACTGAAGCCTAGCTGAAAACTTTGAAAACCGTATCCAAGTGCACCAATTTTATTTTGGGAAGACCTGCCAAATATCATTTTATGCTATCAACACCCCGCATTCACATCGTTTCTTCCTCAAAAGTTTTGTCGGAGTCCGTTAGCTGCTATGCAAAAAGCATGTGTTGGGACTTGGCTTGGCAACGATTCTTTTGTTGTGTCTAGACTACAGGAAATGCAAAATTGCATTTGTTTACAACCGTTAGGAAGTCAAAGCCAAGGCAACGATTAAAGAGCTGCTCCCAGGAAAAAAAGGCTTGAACACGTAGCGCAGATTTTCTTTTGAGGGAGAGAGAGAGCGAGCGAGAAAAAACACAGGAATATATACGAAGAGGGACTGCCTCATAAAAACATCTGTAAATCTTATCGCACTGAGCTTCATTGTTCTTATTCACCATCCTGACATTTGCTCCTGAAGCTTGTAAGTGCTGCTGTTTTCAGATCTAATCTCGAATCAGTCATTCTCTCAGCTTTCTTAATGAGTCACATAAGGATGTGAGGGGAGGAAGTCGATCCCTAACCAGAAATTTCAGGTTACCACAGTAGTAGCCTTCACTTCAATTTTTTCTATTTTAAGAATGTTCTTCCACGATTTGCGGATTACGGCCTGTCATCTATACACCACCGCCTGCTTTCATTTGTTTGTATAAGTTCTCTGACCATGTCTCACATATGGGACTTTATGTTTTTCACCCTTCGGGAAAATAACAGTGAATGACGCTGACCTTGTTCTGTGTTAACGGTGCAGTGAGATATGTGTCTTCTCTGTGCCATGAGAATTAGTTGATATGACTGAGCTTCACCAATTCAATGTCGGACCAGACAGACGGCAAACACAACACTGTTGACTGACTGTGGCTACGTACTTTACACTGTCTGGTTATTCTGCTTATTCACTTAAGTAACAGTTTTATTTTAATTGTCAAAGCTACCACTGACAAAAACACATCTTAATTTGGAGCCAGCTACAAAAAAATGTATTCGGACACTTGATGGAATTAGATACAAATTATCAAACCAAGTAGCAAGAAACGATGCCAGACATTTTCTCAGAACTAACTTCACTTTTCTATGCAAGTTCTGCAATGACTTTTAAATAACTGGTCTCAAGATCATTTTTAGTGGATGTATGAAGTCAGTTCCTCTCAAGTTCACAAAGAGTTACCTCAGGTGTAATTCAGCATAAAAAAATATTATACTACACTAGGCAATTTATACTAGAACATTTATGTTATCATTAACAATACTGTAAATTTATTGTTTTATAAATAAAAATTGACTGCTTTAAAACTTTTTTTTTTTTTTTTGAAAATGGCACTTCATATATTTTGTTGTAGTTCAAAGGCAATAGCACATTTTTAGTTCTAGTTTAAGTTCAAACACTTTTTAGGCCATTGCATAATCTTATATTATTATGACATTTTAATAATACTATTTTATTATCACATTGTAAACCACAAATCTAAAGAGCACCTGAAATGATCTCGTTCTTTTATTTTGCAGTCTCTAGATCACCTCTGCTGGACATTATGGACATTTTTAGACAAAATTAGTTCACATGCCCAAATTAGTTCAAATGAGTGATATGTATTTGGAAAAAGCATTTGAAAATTTCTGAGGCCACTACAGTATATAAGCTATAGTCTCATTCATCACATTCAGAGAAAGCTGTGCCTCCACTTCCACACATAATGGTGCGCAGAGATAGTTTTAACAGAGGAAAACAGGAAGTGCCCTGAGTGACCTATAACAACAGCTGATTTAAAGCTATTTTTATCTACTTTTAAACAAATCCGTGAGATCATAAACCCTCAGATCTCAAAGTGAGATATATGTAAGATGCATTCCTTACATTGAAAGTATTCCAAAAGCATCCAAAGGGAGAATGGGCCATATAGTATAGGCCATAATTAGGTAATCTCAGGTCTTCTTCCATCAGGAACATGTATGTGACTTCTCTGCGGTTTGCCTCAAGCGTCTGTTTAAGACATGGAGAGGAAGTCACTATTTCAGAGAGTTTACACAGATGGAGCCCACTCTTCAGTCAACACTCACATAAAAATCGAGCAAAGACTTGTTTTTTCTTTTCATTTCAGTGTACACACAGATGCTTATGGCGACATAGAGGTGCCACAGTTTGTTACGAACAAGCAAATTCGCATGAAGTTCAGCTCATAGTGATAAAATATCACAGATGATTATTATTTTCATATGTATACAAACCAAAAAAAAATCAGAACAACAGATCTTGATCTTGATTTAGAGGATAGTTGTTTACTAACCAGTTTAGATCTCATTACAGCAATCAGGCAAATCTTTTTTTAGATATACTGTATTGTCCAGGTCAGTGTGACTTTTGTTATTCATTCTGCCACTAAATAAAAGTTAGACTTTGCCTTTCTGCTTCTGTTGCTCTTGGTTTACTGAACTTTTGTCTATGGTTTTACAGCAGAATGCTGGGAGACTCACATAAGAGGTGACTCATAAACCAGGCACACACGTCCGCTAGTCACTGTCTGTTTACTTCTGACAGCTCTTTACAATCGTTAACTGTAAATGTCACAAGCATCTGTGATCTAAGGCCAGTGGCACGCAAGCGATTGTGCCATTAATTTCTTTTACTTTGTCAAGACAGCAACAATCATGGCCCTGGGCACCTTTGTGCTAACCTTTAGTTTATGCATTCAGAGGACTATTCAATGGCAACAGGCTTATGTCAAAGCCACTAGATGACGGATGATCATGCTAACCTGGTTTTGCATCTCTCTCAGCATGTTCAGGGAAACAGCTTCCTAATCGTTATCTTGTCCCCAGCCTCCAACTGAGAGAGTAATTTTGGACATGGAAGGTTAGATGTCCCCCCATATGCTCCTTTATTGAGCTGTCAGTGAGGTCTGACTTACAGATACACAGTGTCTATTTAATTATAGAATACATCCAAACTTCAAAAAAAAATAAAAAAATCACATAACCATATTTTTGTTAAACTTTATAATTTCCACATACATTAGTTACATTTATTGTTATTATAGCCAATCATACATAAGTCATTGATACTCATTTTCATCTGGATCTAAGAAAATATTTAAAAAGTGACACATACATCAATATATTAATATGAATATACATCTTCTATGATTATCAATATGTTTTCAATTTCCTGAATTAAATGTCTTGGTAGGGCCAGATTTAATTTTAAAAGAAAGTCTCAAATTAAAAAAAACTTTGACATAAAGACTTATGTTAAAGTAATTAACATTATTTGTATTATTATTTAAATCAAAATGAGCAGAGTGAAGCATTTTTGTTTTTAAAGTAATATATCTGAAACATTTCTGTCTGCCAGATCAAAGTCATTGTGGTGTAACCGACATGCAGGAAGTCATTTTGTTGTCATGTGACAAGAAAACAACAAACTAGTAAATTATATCCCAGAAAGGACTCCTCTAGACCCTAATAATAAAAAAAAAATATATATATTTTTTTTTTTTTGCAAAATGCTTATGTGTATTCAAGTTATTTTAGATAGCTTTTTAGATGGTGGTTACATCATAAAATCATAATAGCCATAATAATCATATACTAATGATAATTTCTATTAACTTGCCACATGTATTTTAAACAAGATTTCTCAGCTTCATCATCTCAGACATTCTTATTTGTCACTGTCATAATACATTTAATATGTGTTGCAAAGTCACTTTATAACTTCATAAGACATATGCAGTATTTCACTTTCCTAATATGTTCCCCTAAGCACCAATAGACTGCATTATTAAACGCCGATCTACCGACCAACGTACAGATATTATATTTGTATAAAATACGTCCTGTAATTTCAATAGCATATTTCTAAATCCACAGACTCTACACGTCTAACGTTAGGTTTACCTTTGGATTAGATTACGCATCCTATGTCACAAGATACTTCCTGTGAAGCGTTCAGAGAATCTGAGCTGATGGAGATTAAACTCATTTGTTACATGCTTTTCCTCTATAGCATGCCAATAAATGCTAATAGCAGGGTCTGTTCTTTTTCAGGTCATAAATGTAAGTGAATTACTTTGCGCCTGAAGTCTTCCCTCTGCCATCTCAGACTGCACACACTCACAGCCAGTAATTAACTACTGTTTTTACTGGCTTTACTCTTGTTTTTGCTCGTTATTCCCTTGAGAACTTAGAATACATAATATCCTGTTTGTGCCTAAAATTTGCTGTCTTTCATAAAAATAGTCTGTTGTCATGACGACTTGGGTTAACAGAACTGAAACATCTTCTTTGCAAGGTTGTTTACAAAGCAAAAACTTTGTGTACGTATTCAGCGAAGCGCTTTTGCAGAAGTGTTTGTAAATGACTGTAAGTACGGGGGTGAAATCACTACATGCGGTTGCGTATCAAGGCACAAAAGCAGAGCAAATACTGATCTCCATGCTGCTTTGCTTGCGTATATACAGTAAAAGTACAACAGTGTTTTTTTCAGACAGTCGGATACAAGACTGTACCACAGTACCGCCAAGGGACCTGTATCTCACGGCTAAAAACGTTTATTTCGCCTTAGATGTATCAGGTCCAACTGGCCTCACAATAGACCCTCACTCACCCTCATACATTGAGATTCAGTTTCTTTTCCCAGCTCAAGTCTCTCCCGCTAGTGTCAATCAAAGCCTTTATTGGTGGAAGCGGACCTGACACCCCGGACCTCATGTGAAACCATGGCCGACAGGAGGCAATAAGCCGGAGAATAGCAGCCATCTCAAAGTAGTCCTCCATTTAGCAAGTGCTTTTTTTGCTCTCTTTGCTCCAGTCCTGCATTAAAGATAGAGAAGAGAAATCAATAGAGGTTCACAGCATTAGATAAAAGTCGCAGACTTGAGAAGCAGCCGCGTTAGATGTGGTAAATTAAACCAATCAGAAATTTCCAGAGGCCCTCGGCACATAGAACAGTGCTATCTCACATCTGTCCATCTCACTGGCCCGTCTCTGCTTTGTTTGTTCTTCATGTAGTTTCGGCCTGACACTTCATTTGTTGATCTATCTGAGATGATGTGCTTTATACTCAGAGTCAAACCCTCTTCATCGTGTTTAGAGTAGGGAAAGATGTTTTTTAGCTGTGGGATATGTTCTTGGTTAAAAAGCTGCACTTGGGGCTAAAAGGAACGGAGAAATTGCATGGACCAAGAAAAGATTCTAAACATGATTTTGTTTTAATGGACAGAAAATGAGAAATCTCAACAAACACAGACTTGGGGAGAATTCTTTCTTTTTCCAGCGGAACACAACTCTTGAATTGCACGCTTGAACTAAAACACTGTTTTTCTGCACCAACTGCGGCGATTATTTTAAATGAAAAGCGAAAATGTTCATCATACGCATTTTTGTGATACTATAATCTGTGATTACCAGGTGAGATGGTGATATAGAGTAGAAAAAGCCATATCTTTGATGATTAGTTCATTTAAATCTGCCTTGTTGCATATTTATGAAAGCAGATGGGGAATGTGAAGAAAAACAGCATGAAAAATAAAACAAAAACACAATTAACAACCGCACAGGCAAAAATTCCCTGTAGGTACAAACATTAAGGGTTTCATAAGCAGAATTTTAAATATTTTGTCCTTCTAGGCGCTCTTCTTCGTCTGATCATTTTGTTTCATTTTGAAAAGCCTGTTCCTAATCCTACATGGCATGGATAACAGAAAAAACGGGATAACAGCAGCCGTTTTAAAGACTTCCCTTGGGGGTGGATTTTGACAATTCCCACCACTTTGTAATTTTATTGATAATGAAGAGGATGGCGAGGAAGGGACTTTTGATTTTTGCCAGAAAAGCTAGTTAAGGACAATCAATAGTACATCATTGGGAGAGTTTTGTGATAAAAGCCCTCGGTTACCCTGGCAATCCATCACTTGGCCATACAGATAGGTCAAACGAAATTATATTGCGCTTATCTCTCTACACCAGAAGAGTAACAGAGACGCCGATCAATAGGCTTATATATTGTTCTACTTGTGTTGTAATGGAAATGATGTATCGCTGATTTAGAGCCCTTTGGCCGCTATACACCAGCAATACTGGTCAGATGTGAATGTTGTCTGATCCCTTGAGAGCAGCTCAATATCACGATAGACACATAACTGAAGTTTACTGTGTTAGGTTTATATGGCACCACACCGCAGATCACAAAATAAGTGCCATATCTTATTTTTTGATCCTTATGAAGTCGGTTTCATATCAGATGTGAAGTTAGGCAAAAAAGTAAACAGAAAAAAAAGAGCAGGTTGAACAGCGGTCCATCGTTCTGTGATATCCTAGTGGTCGCCTAATGCAATAAGCTTACACAGAACAGCCCTCCTGCATCTCTCCAGGACTTCTGCTGGGGTTTACACGCACATTTGCAGCAGAAAATCAGCGAACGCCCGTTTCAGTTCAGCTCCTAACGTTACACGAAGACATGCACCTTATGGGACTCTGGATTCCGCAGGAACGCGCATAGTTTTGCATTGGATGAACTATGGAGAATGCGTCCTCGGCATGAGCGAAGAGCAGACGGACCGTCCGAGAACAGAACGAACGGTGTTTGTTGCCAACATACTCCTAAACAGTGTGCGAATCATTCGACTGCGTTCTTGTCGTTCCTCATGTAACTTTAACGATTTTGAGCGCGCGTTCTGTGCAGGTTCCTCTCACGAAACCGAATTGTTTTTTCCGTAATACACAATTTAAAACGTGAAAACTTTTAAGACACTTTTTGTGATATACCTGTGGTATGTAAATGTATAGAAAGTCATAAATTGTGGCAGTACTTATGTTTTGTCGAGGTACCGTCCCATACAGATCCTAACGGAAAGCGTTCTAGCAGTTTACTGTTGCTATGGTGACCTCCTCAGGCGAACGCGACTGTTTGCTAGAGTCTATTTAGTGTACTAACTTGTAATTTAACTTTTGTGGTTACTGAACCATTGTTTGAAAGAATTTCTACCGTTAAAACCCGTCAACAAATTATTTTGACTTCCTCTGGGGGTTTAAGCTTTAATTAGACTAACCGGACCCTTCAAATAACACCCAACTATTTACCGAGGCAACTGCTTTTATAATAGGTAACTTAGCTAGATATTCGCCTGTCACAACAAACTTTTCTTGCGTAGATATAAAAATTAAACAAAACTTATTTGATGGAAAGCTATGCTTAAACTAGAATCAATACACTTCGAAAGAGCCTGTTTTAAAGGTGCTTGAATGTAACTCATGCTGTCATTTATTTGAAAAGGCGTGCGAGCGTGACAAGACTGGTTTTCCGTACTTACGGTGATGTTTAACAAACTACGGATGGACTTTACGCCATGTGAAGTGCCACCAGAGCTGTAGACGCACTTGTTTGCGTCCAGTTTGTGGTCCTACGTGAACAGAGAGCAAAAGGGGGAAAAGTGAGGAAGTGAAACGGGCTAATTACTCAGTCCATCCCTCATTTCCATATCCAGAGAGAGTGTCTACTGGCGCGCGGCCAATCCCTCATGCAGCGCAACGTAATACACGACCCTCTATCATTATAACGCCGACATGCGCAATCTGCACAACGGTAACAACATCTAATATCTCTTATTCGCTGACCCCGGGACTGTACGGGACTGCCTGCGTCCGATGTTTCTGCAGATCGGAGCGCCGACGCGAAGCGCAGAGACATGTCCCGAAGAAAGCAAGCGAAACCTCAGCATCTCAGATCGGACGAAGAAGGAGCACAGTCGGACAAAAGTCCGGATAACGGTATGTGAATTGAAATACGACTCTTTTATTTGTTTATGGTTCTTTTCGAGTGGTGATGAAAACACGCTGTAGGATGCATGGCATAGAACGGACACTTTGAACATAGAAAGAACCTTAGAGTAAAAATAACTTGATTTAGTAAGCATATGTAAGTTTATACCACGCTGTGTTCAATTCAAGTAGGCTAGATGGAACTCAAGACAAAGTTTTACACCCTTAAAAAATAAACGTTCTTTGATGGTTCTTACGTTCAACAGAGAGCCATTTTAACTGTAGCCTATATGGTTCTTTGAGATTAAAAAGTTCTTAATGTTAGGTTTCTATGTTCTTTAAAGCACCGGCATATAGATGTTCTCTAAAGAATCAAATAAAAAAATGTGGAGATTTACTTATGAGATGATTGTAAAATTCTATTCGAACCTTTATTTTTAAGAGTGCATCATAAAACACGCGTAAAGTGCGTTTATGAAACATACAAATATGTGTTTTTTGGAAATTTCGTGTCAAACGTTGTCATTTGTCAAAAATGCCGAACACCTTTTTTCTAAATAATGAAGCCTTAATTTCTAGTGTCTTTTCAGTAGGCTATTCTAGCTCTTTGCTAAGAATTTCTGTTAAATTCATTAAAAGTAATTTAGCATTTAAGGGCATACAATGTTCTCAGCGATTTAATTTGCTTAATTATGAACTGTACACGTAGGCCTAGGCCATATTTATTTATTTTTGTGTTTCATATAGGCTAGACTGTTTAAAAAAAATGATTTAGCTAACATGATTTAAAATGAATGAATTAGGCTATAATCAGTAACGGTAGATTAGAGCTGTGCATCTATTCTGCTTTTGATAAAGCACCAAAATAAAGCACTGTAAAACCTACAAAAGTGTTCCATTGCAAGACCCAAACAAAACCTTTAACATTCGTCTGTTTGCGTGAGAATAATTCCTTTTGTCATGATAATGAAGTTACTTACGTGCCCACATGAACAATCCTCACACATGGGTTGGTGTCGAAGTTGTGTCTTCATTTAAATCGCGTTAAAGTATTACTGCAACACAAAGATCGACCTAAAAGAAGAGAATCAGAATATGGTTTGAAAACAGTGAAAGACGTTTATTGTTCTTCAGATCATTTTTAATCAGATGAATTCATTATAATCAGGCCTGATCTGTTAGAAGAGTAATTAAAGGATTCAAAAGAAAACCTGCTGCAACAATATTGAAGTATAAATAATTAATACATTTTAAATCTTGAACGTTTACATAAAGTTTAAATGGTGGTTTAGATTCTTTTTTTTTTTTTTTTTACATTTAGTCAAATAAAATGACTGCTTTAGTCAGTAAATTTCATTTTTTTAGAAAATAAAACATCTGTTGAAGTATTCTGAAATTTACTTAAATTAATGTCCAATAAGTGCAGAATTTAAGATAAAGCTCAAACACACTGTGTATTTCAATACATTTAAGAAAATATTACTAACAAACTAAAGTAACTTAGGGGCCTAACACTATCTGTAATTTCTATCTGTTAAAATATTAATTGGCATATTGTTTTCTAATTGAATTAATGATAAATTATGTTTCCATTTTAAATTAATTTAAAAATTAAAAAATAAATAATAATCATTTGACTTCACAGTTTTAGCCATGTATGCAATATGTACTTAGCTGATTGTTTTCTCTCATTTTGTCGATGTCAACACAATCATTTTGACTTTCGTGTTTGCCCTTGTACATCTTTCAGTTCGCCTTCAAATGCCATTCATCAGGCCTCTACAGTAACGATTGTCTAATAGCATTTTAGCTTTTCTACTTTTGGGGCCTGAGAAATTTATTCTAAGACTCTTACGTTGTAACCTTTGTCTGTCTCATGTCGAAATGATCCAGCTAGCTACCAAAACCACGGTTACCAGCTGAGCACCCTAGGAATCTCACAAGTTTTTAATCTGTGTAGTGGCTCATGCTGCAGGGCCCCACAGAACGTCTTTTTTGATTTAAGAATTTGTTATATCTGTCTTATGAACACAGTTTTGTCTGTCTTTTCACTGGGGATGCTAAAGGATTTTTTTGTGATTCTATTTAGGCTATTTAGTAAATGCTTATATCTATATGAACTAATCTGTGAATATTTTAAGATTTGCAGCACAGCCTTAAGTTAATTGGTCGCCTCACTATATCGGTTTCAGTTAGCTCTCACCTTTCTGTGTTAAGGGTTTTCAGACCACCCACACAGTTACTGGAATTAGACGAGCAAATGACCCACATTGTAACTACTCTGAGGAAGGCTCACAAAAACTGAGAAGAAACAACAACACCCGACCACAAAATTATTTCAGATATTCTGTTATCCTCTCTTCACTCATTTTTCTTTCTCACGGTCACGTTTTCTGAAACAATATTCTTATTCATAAACATATTCATTGTGGCTACATCAAGGCGATAAAAGGTGTGATAAAGAAACATACAGTGAATACATCTTCCACGGCATTTTATATTACTATAACATATGATAAAAAGATTAATAAAAAAGGAAAGAGAAGAGAAGAAATGAAAAAAGAAAACACACACACACACACACACACACACACACACAGACAGAAAATATAAGGAAGTAATAGCTTACTTTTTTTCTGTTTGGACTCATAAACTTTGCCATCTCACTAAGTTTATTATGTGTAAATCTAAAAAAAAAAAAAATCTGACAAGTGCATAAATGACCCAAACCCAACCCCTTAAGCGCTCATCTGTGAGCCAACGACCTATAACAGTTTAAGTTGATGTAACCTAGGTCTTTTATATGTAATCTAAATGCAAATATCAGAACAAAAAAAAAAAACTTATTAAATGCTGCTTATTTATTTTATGACAAATAATAATTTTTGGCTTCCATGATCATTACAATTTGATTTGAAATTAAACAAATTTTAAGCTGTGTATTCTTGTTCAATAATGATATGCTATAAATTTCATAATGTTCTTGTCGTTATATAATTTACTGATTCGATGAGAAAATAGCACTGAACAGATTTATTTAAAGATAAATACACTGTAAAGGCTTTGACTTCTAGTGAAAACACACAGATTGTTTCTTATTTTCTTATGATCAAATATGACATGATTTAAAACAATTTGAAGTTAACTGTGCTTTTACACATTTAAAGATGAAAACATTTTGTCAAGGTTGTACACCTTTGGCAGTGAGAGATAACTGTTTCACTCAACAATGTCAAGTGGAGAGGAATTAGTTCTTCAAATTCATCAGGAAATAAGAGTGTTTGATAGCAATGGAGAGTTCAGATTAGTCAATCAAAGACTCAATTTGCCCTCAACTGACAGTGCAGCTGTGAATTGTATAAAAACATTGGAAATCAATATCCCCTATAGAATTTCATTAAGCTCCCGTATATTCAATAGATAGGTCGCATAATTTGATGGATTGTGCAAAGAAAATTATCGTCTGAGTCTTTGGAGCATGAGCACAAAGAGGCTGACTTTCAGTAATTGGTAAAGTGGTACAATTGATTTAGTTTATCTATATTGTTCACTCCTTCAAGAATAGCTGTGAAAAATCTATCATCTCAGAAATTTCTATTCACACGCTTTCTCTCTGTGTTTTTATCTCCCAGCACTTCTGTTGAGGGGAGGCGATGAGGAGGACAGCGGCACGGAGAGCCGCAGCGGAGGCGAAGAGACGCACGTGTGCGAGAGGTGCTGTGCTGAATTCTTCAAATGGTCCGAAATGCTGGAGCACCAGCAGAAGTGCACGGAAGACCCCCCTGTGCTGATAGTAAAGGAGAATGAAGAGAAGGCCATTTCCCGAGGATCGCCGACAGAGTCCCTCTTGAGTGCCCACAGTGACTCAGCAGAAATGGAGGTCAGTGAGCTCAACTCTGAGCTGGCTGAGAAAGTCGACGAGATGCCTGAGGAAACGCACATCATCGACCTGAATGAACAAATGGATATAAGTTTGCCCGAGCATAAAACATCAAACCTCAGCCCTCTACCACTTGACAATGAAAACATCACCTCTTCCCCTGCACCACCTATAACCAATCACTATGACATGCCCAGCACCAATGTGACCCTGGAGATTCTTCACAGCACCCGAGTGGCCGTTGCTCAGTTTTCCCAGAGCATTCACAATGCGGGGTCTGCAGGCAAGCTGAACTCAGCTGTGATACCCATGATTCTGGAGCAGTTGATGGCGCTGCAGCAGCAGCAGGTTCAGCAATTACAGCTCATTGAGCAGATCCGCAGCCAGGTCGCTGTAATGAATAGGCAGCCTACGCAAGCCGCCCTTAATCCTGCCTCAAAAAGCCTGCCCTCTGACTCTAACACTTATAATTTCCAGGGCATCGCTCCACCCCCTGTACTTCCATTATCTGGGGTCATGCCCTCTGCAGTGAATGGGCAGGCTTCTGTATCCCAGGCATCTATGCTTGCGAGGCCACCGTTGCTGTCTTCCCAGCCAAGCAGTGGACAAATCAGCTCTAGAGCACTGGAGAGTGCCACTGCTTCTGTAACAAGTTCCAGCCCTCATCTCTTCAGCTACAGCGGGACTTCCCCGCTCTTACCCACCTGTAGCAGATCGCACTCTAGCATTAGTAACACCCAATCCATAAGCACTCCCAGCCCACTATCAGCTGGCCAGAGTAGTCTCCTTAGCCCTTCTGCCAACCTACCATTACTACCTCAAAGCCCTCCCAACGGAGTCATATTTCCCAATCCACTGGCCAGTATTGCAGCCACTGCCAGTGCATTAGACCCACTTGCTGCTATGATGAAGTACCGTAAGGGCAAACTGCCCAGTGTCTCAATGTTTGACAGCAAGCCCAGTTCCGAGGACCCATTCTTTAAGCACAAGTGTAGGTTCTGCGCTAAAGTGTTCGGCAGTGACAGTGCCTTGCAGATCCACTTGCGCTCGCACACAGGCGAAAGGCCCTTCAAATGCAACATTTGTGGCAACCGTTTCTCGACAAAGGGAAACCTCAAAGTCCACTTCCAAAGGCACAAGGAGAAGTACCCTCATGTTCAGATGAACCCGTACCCAGTCCCAGAATATCTTGACAATATCCCTACCAGTTCCGGGATCCCCTATGGGATGTCTTTTCCTCCGGAGAAGGCAGGACCTACTTGGTTAGACAGCAAGCCTGTTCTTCCGACAGTGCCGTCCTCAGTGGGTCTGCATTTGCCACCAACAGTACCAGTTATTGAAAGCTTAAGTGATTCATTTACAAGTACACCCTCTGAAAGATCTCCACACAGGCTGTCGCCAGCCAGAGGTGAACTTGCACCTTCGTCGCCCAATCCCACCGGCACTGAGACAGATATGTCCACCATTGCGGCCTCCCCTAAATCAAACATAGAAGGAGAGATCACACATAGCTTCAACACAGAAGTGCACCTGCCATCAAACAGTATGACTAGAAACGCTAACAACCCCAACATCCTGCTTCTGCAGTCTACGTCTACAGAAAAACCTGTTACGGTACATGTAACTGAGTCCACTGATGCTCCTTCGGCTGATAATAAGTCATCCTCTCCACCACTCATCTCGGATCAGTTCAAGGCAAAGTTCCCATTTGGTGATCTCCAAGACTCTATGCAAACATCAGAGACATCGAAGCTCCAACAGCTTGTGGAAAACATCGACAAGAAGATGATGGAGCCCAATCAGTGTGTAATCTGCCACCGCGTGCTAAGCTGTCAGAGCGCGCTGAAGATGCACTACCGCATCCATACAGGGGAGAGGCCATTTAAATGCAAGGTTTGTGGACGAGCATTCACCACAAAGGGTAACTTAAAGACACACTTTGGTGTCCACCGTGCAAAGCCTCCTCTTCGGATTCAGCATTCATGCCCGATCTGTCAGAAAAAGTTCACGAATGCAGTTGTGTTACAGCAGCACATACGCATGCACATGGGTGGGCAGATTCCAAACACTCCTCTGGCAGAAACCAGCTACGAGAAAGATACAGATATGGAGAGTTTTGACAGCATGAGCACTTATGATGATGACTGTCTTGATGATATTTCATTTGAAGAAGAAGGGGATGTTGTGGAGAACAATGAAAACACCCTGAGCTCGTTTTCAGACAGTCCACCACCTATCTCATCTCTTCCAACCAGTGTTTCAGAAACTCAAAGCGTAGGGGACGACTCATCCGTCAATCTCAGCCAATCAAATGGAAAAATGATGGTCAGGTGCGGACCTATGGATAACGATCTTCATGCTCTGGGCTCTACCACCACTGGTGAGATGGAGAACCACAGCATAAAAACTAGTTTAATGCCACATTCGTCTAGTTCTATTCACATTTCACACTATCCCAACAGTCAACCTGAGGGCCAACATGAGCACTTAGTCTCTCTGAACCTCTCCTTTAAAGTCCCAGAGGCAACATCTATAGTAAAATCTGAAACAACAGATTGTCCTGCAGCAAATAGTGTCAACGAGGTGACTGTTAATCAAACAGGAATCCAGCCTATCAACTCTACAGTCAAGAAAGAAAACCGTTTTAACATGCAGTGTTTCAGTAAGGAACATGGTAAGCTAAAACTGCTATATGATACCAGTAAAGCACTGTACACTAAAAAAAGCTCAGTGAACTTAATTAAATTGAGAAAAGCTTTTTCACAGTTATTTTAGGTTTTTACAAGACTAGAACATATCCATTAAAACAAGAAATGTTTTGCCGAACAAACCTAAATTTATGTCCTTGTGTTAGATGGTAGCATACTAAATATAACATAATTTATTATTATTATATGAAATGTATGGGATGAACGAGTAAGAAGAACCTAGTCTCAGTACTGGCGTTAGCAGTTATTCTTACTGAGTGAAGCAACACACACACCGTAGTCATCATGTAGCCCACAGTCTAAACACAAGCTCCACTCTTTAGAACAACAGTAACCACACAAAGACTACAAAATAACAGAAACTCTTCTAAATCTATAACATAACTGAACATTAAACATCAGTAGTATTTCCTTTAACTCAGAAACACATAAAATAACATTTATTTTAAAAATGTACTCATATGCTAAGCATGCAGGGAATTAAAATTCCACTGTCCAGTTATGTCAACAAAATTGATTCATGTAATCTCAACACAAAATCCAATTTACAAATGTAAGTCATTTGAAAATAATGAAATTACGTTGTGGTAAAATGTTCAAAACACTTTTTTCTTAGTAAACTAAATAAGCAGCAAAAATCTGTTGTATTTTATTTTTTGGTATAATTTGAATTACTTTAAAGATGAAGTGTGTCATTTTTTTTACCTCCTATCCTAGCTAAATATGCAGAGACAACTGTAAGTAAGCCGTATTCAGTTCACCTGAAATGTGTAAACATTGTGGTGCTACACAATGCCTGACACCGCAACATAGCTCAACTAATGGTGTGAGTTTGGAGCTGGACAAGTCTGTTTTTTTCAAGTAATGGAGGTTTCTAGAAGAAATGTTAAAAATATTAATCTATAGAAATGATTAATTATTATTAAAATTTGAACAAAAACCTGCAATTCTGTTTGGCATTCTTTGGCAAGAAATTACACACTTCATCTTTAACACTTAATACATAGCATTATGGTATTTATTTGTTTAATTACACTGATGATTTTATACCATTTTTATTTTTTATTTTCAGAAAATGCTCAAAGGTCTACAGAACAGGATACAAAAAATTCGCCGACTGCAGTGAAACTGGAGATGAATGCTTGCAATAGACCATACATGCTAAAAGAGGGGCCTTTCCCTGCATTTGGCCTGCAGTCTCCCACCTCGCGCTCTGAGGTGATGATACCGGCCGTCACCTCACTCACTGGACCACCCCCTCCCAGACGGACCCCTAAGCAACACAACTGCAGTGCATGTGGGAAGAACTTCTCTTCTGCCAGTGCCTTGCAGATCCACGAGCGCACACACACTGGCGAAAAACCCTTCGGTTGCTCTGTCTGCGGTCGAGCGTTCACAACCAAGGGTAATCTCAAGGTATGTGTGATCATTATTGTATTTCATCTAACAAGTGAGTAACTTAAATAAATAAACTATATATGACCTTTTAAATGATGTTTACATTTTAAAATTAAACATATTATGTGCTTTTATTTATTTTTTTATTTTTATTCTCATAATTTTCATAAAATGCTTACCATTGTTGAATTGTGTTATGTTCCCAACATGTAAAAAGCTATTGTGAATGTGTGGACCCGGGCCTGAGTCCGTCCTTGGTCAAGGCCCACTCACATTCCCCCTCTCTCTCCCTTTACTGTCAATTCTTCACCATCCTGTCAATCAATCAAAAAAAAAAAAAAAGAATAAATAAATAAATTTATAAATAAATTAATAAAATAGACATGGTGGTTGTCGCAACATGAGTCAGTTTTGTAATTTTTTTGTAACAGCTCAAAGCTACAGACACACAAATGCCGCAAATATCGTACACTTATTTGTTATTGATTTCTTTTTCATTTCTGTTTGTCTACAGGTGCACATGGGCACCCATATGTGGAATAACACTCCTGCCCGCAGAGGTAGACGTCTGTCTGTGGAAAACCCAATTGCCCTTCTGGGCAGTGAAGCCCTGAAATTCAGCGAAGCGTTTCAGAAGGATTTAGCAGCGCGGGCCATGAATGTGGACCAAAACTTCTGGAGCCGATATGCAGCAGCTATAACTAATGGCTTAGCAATGAGGAACAATGAAATATCCGTCATTCAGAGTGGAGGAGTCCCCCAGCTTCCTACCATTACTGTGGCCACGGACAAGGCTAGCACTGGAAACAGCCCACCAATCACAGCCATGGAAAAAACAGGCTTAGAAAGGGGAGCTGGACAACACTTCTCCATGATGATTGATGACAAAAAAGACATTGGAATCAATTAAAGTAAAGGTGACATATTCTTTCTCCTTGCATAAGGAACATTGAAAATTTAAACGTGTCTTGATTTTTTTAAAATCAGAATAAACTCTTTAGAATATGCTTGATTCATGTGGGAAAAGATTCAGTTTATCTTATGCTATAATGGCACTTGTTTTTTATTGTATTGTTTAAACTGAGGCCACGGTTAGTTTTTCAATTATGTCCACTGACTGAAACCTTACACTTGATCCAAGGGCATTGCTTTGAGATGAAATGATTATTTTATGTTGTAAATATGTATTTTATTTTATTTTATTTTATTTGTTTTTACCCTTTGATTTTTCTATTAAACATCGCTCTATTCATGGGAAAGGGAACATGTTTGCATATATAATATAAACTTTTAATTCCCAAACTGTGGTCTTAATATAGCTACAGCTGAAAGTATGTAACTTAAATCCCCGAGCAAAAGATAAAGAGACAATTCAGAGGCTTTGAAAAGAGATGTATTATTCTTTGACATCCCACTGCTTTGCTGCTATGCATTGGATGCAAACCGTTTATTTTCATGCAAATCAAGTACACCACCATGAAAGCCAGTGTCATTTTAGCTGCTATCAGCAATTAAACGTTCCATCTTATACCAGCCTATGTTATTATTAATGCTAATTATATGTTTTACGCTATTCTCTGCCTTATTTACTTTTACATGCAAACTTAATTAGTGGGCCAACATGAGACCATGAAGTATATTATGACTGCTAATAAAGATCTTGCATTAAAAACACCTTTACACTTCAGTTTAAGGTTTAGTTATCAATGAAGCCCTTGTGATGCATCTGAACGTGTTGCAGGACAATTCTATTTCACAATTTAGAAGTGTGTTTTCCTATCAAGAACAAAATAAATAAATGTTTCCAGAAACATTCATGCACAAGGGAAAAGAAAAGAGTGAAAACAATATACTTGTCTATAATGGTAGCTTATGTCTTATTTACTAAGCGTGTCATGTCAGGTCATTTTTGTGTTTTTTTATTTTGTAGTGCTATTTTCCTTATATAATATATTGTTTAGTGTTGGGAAAAAAAAAACATAAAAATATGAATGAGCAGTTTTTTCATAAGATAGGTAATGGTGAAACAAGGGATTCGATGTGTCCTCTGCATGAAAAGGAGACACTATTTTTGTACTCAGATACATTATAACAAATAAAAAGTACAACAGGTTTGCTTTTCTGTCTGCACATCAGTATTTTTACATGGAACAACTGAGGTGGTCTCTCAAACACGTTGTCTGAACTGGATTTATTTCTAAGATGCAATATTGCTGCCACCCTCAATAAATAAATCTCAAACTAAATATTTTTGTTTGTGTCACCTTACTTGTATTTTGTAACTATATGTGCTTCACTCTTTATCTCTTTCTGTCTGTCGGTGTGTGTCTGTGTTGTGACATAAACTTGAGTCAGACATTGTTACTGTTATTTAAAAAAAATATATATATTACTGTTATTTACATGCAAAATTTTGGCCTCATTTGGGAGCACAAGCCTTCAAAGAACGGCAAGACAACACTGGTAAGATGCCTGGTATGTGAAATAAACCATCAACGGTAGCCCATAAATTCAACCAAGTAAGATATTAAAGCACCATAAAATAAAATACCTTCAGAATCACATTTCCAGATTATAGCAGATATCTCCCTCACTCTATTTCGGAGTCGGACGTGACGACATTCATACGTAATCGAGCAAAGATGGCAGACAGCATCCCTTTGAATCCTGTACGGAAGAATTCGAGAAAAACTGCATATTATAATGCTGGTAGACCTGCCAGGTATGTAGATGGCTGCATATTCATCTCAAATACCTCTTTTAAACACAAGACAGTCATTTGAGTTGTTACAATAACGTATGAGTTGATATTGGGTTTGTTTATGCCACGGTTCCGGGGTTGAGTGCTAACGGGCTAACGCTAGCGGCAGTGTAAATTCAGCAGCGCGAGCTGTCAGTGTCAGATTACAGTTGATAGGACATGAGAGGATACAAGACTCCCCGAGAGATGTGATATAATCATGTGAGATGTTTGTCACTTCGGTTCCTACTCGGGAGACGTCTTAGGTACATTAATTGAGGCGTATTATAACAAGCTCATGAAATTTTCTGTAGGTGTAATAACATTTATGGAGCGTCTCATATAAAATAACATAGAATATGTCTATAGAACGTTCCAGAACATTCATTAAACATCACAAAGCACCCAAAACACAATTCACGTGCGTCAGGTACGTTCGTAGAAAATGTCCTATGCTTTTGGTTTATCATTAGACCATCTTATGAGGCTTTGTTCCATCTATAGCATATCTCATACAGCATCTCATTTGCCTTAGGTATTTGGCGAAGACATGCCGTGGTCTTCTGATGCTGAGCTTGACAAGATATCGCTGCAAACTGTTTTCCCACGGTTTATGCGAGGCAAAGATGTCAAAGATATTCATTTAGAAACTAATGTCCATCTGGTTTTCCTGAACCGCATAAACAGCCTAACAGCAGACAGGATCTGTATTTATGGCATCCAGCTGTTTGTCAAATGCTGACAGTCTAAGGACCACTTGTGGCATTGCTGCTTGAGAGTATGGACCAAAACCAAAGTGATTGCTTAATTTGATTTCATTGTTTGGGGTAATGCTATTGCACATAATCACTTTGTGAATCGTTTTGTGTTTTATTGAAGAGGAAAGAGGAGAGCAGAAGAGCTGACCACAGTTAGGAGAGATTAATTGGACCACCAGCTATGTTTGGATACTCATACTTTGCTTATTCTCTTGTCCTTCTTGATTTATATGGGTGGTTAAACAGATTTGATGGTGATCTGATTTCTTTTATCATACAATTGAATACAAATATCAGTGGTGGGCCTGCGGGCTTCGAATGTCTTTCATTGGCCCTGCTAGACTGTATCATTTTATGATTACAACGGTCAGCTAACTTAGTTGTCCTTATTTGTATTATTATTATTACGCCCATTCTGCTTGACCACTGTCGAGACGGGTTACCCTAAAAGCATTTTTAATGGACATCAAAGGCTAAAATCTGCATAGACACATGTCAGAGTGATGTGTTTTTGTTGACATACCTCAATAATAACTTGCCTATTGTGGCAGGAACCGATTTGCCTTTGTAGAGCTGATATTTGTCATTTCCCATTAGTTCAAAGTCTCGTATAATGGTGAATCTCACGAAACTTGTCAAGAACATGTCTGCACCATATTTTGCACCAAACTCAAAAGAAATCAATGATAAATTATTATGCAGAGCCAGCTTTATGTAAGCCATGCATAGGTTGATTTCTGAGCATCCAGAGACCAGCCTGACTTACTCATTTAATGAAAATGTGCCTAAATTGTATTCACCTCAGGCCATCCAAGTCGCCATCAGAATAAGAGTTCAATCAGCTGATAAAAACATCATGATAATGCACAAGTAATCCACTTGACTCCAGTGTGTAAGAAACAAACCCATCTTTAAGGAGTTTTAACTTGAAATTATTTCTGGCCAAAACACGCCTTAATGTTAGGTTTGTTTCTTACAAACATGCAGCTTTTCGTTTCACAAGACATTAATAATTAATTGATGGACTAGATTAGTATGATGCTTTTATCAGCACTTTGGACTCTCATTCTGACGGCATCCATTCACTGCAGAGGATCTATTGGGGAACAAGTGATGTAATGCTAAATTTCTCCAGATCTGTTCCGATGAAGAAACAAATTCATCTTCTACTGTATATTTACTACATCTTGGTTGTGTACATTTTCATTTTTAGGTGAACTGTTCCTTCAATAACCTGAGAGATTTCCGTTTCTCTGTTGAAAGTCCATTCCACCAAAACATTCAGGATTAAAAAATGCACAGTAAACAGTCCATATGAATTGATCAGTTTAATACAAGTATTCAAAGTCACTTTATATGATGAACTGATTTAATTTAGGCTATTGTTTACATATAAACATTGATCAACACACATGAATAGAGCACATTAAATATGGTCAAACATGCTTGATTTTTAAGCAAATTTAGTGGTGATCTGATTTCTTTTATCATACAGTTGTGGGTGTTCGGTGTGTTGCGGAGGATCAAATATGATTCACACTCTCTGAACGCTCAACTGTATTTCTTCCTGATTCATTCTTTTAGAGGAAAAGGGAGTGTTGCTTTTAAAATCCCTAGGACTAGAGTTTGTAGGTTGTTAATGTCCTCCATTGTAAGTGTATTACGATTCTTTAATAATTTAACAGACACGATATCACTACCTGAGGACTCGGAGGCCTGTTCAGTCAGCACAGTTTGAGGCTGGTAGGTATTTTTATGCTTTTTCAGTGTTCAACTGCAAAAGGCTCTCAGTGTTTACAGTGGTCACAGAGGCCTAATTGCATGAATTAAATCTATCCACAGACAGTTCTAGAGTGAAAAGAGAGCGTGCAGGTTTTGATGCTAAGGCTAAAGTGGATCTGGTGCAGAAACGGCCAGGCTTTTGTGTGGGTGGAAGTTGATATCCTCTCGGGACGTCGGCTGTTTCAGAGTGTCACAATAGCATTCTGCTGATCTGGGTTTGAGACTCGTCTCGATAAATGAGGAACACAGTGTGAGAGAGGAACAAATCCCTCGACTTCTGCATTTTTTGTTCCACTCATTTATGTAGGCGCCTTTAAAAATGCCCTTATTTCATTGCATAATGTCTTTTTTAAATTTGAGAGGTAATAATGAAAGTAGGAATGCTGTTTTGGGAAACAAACAGTGTCTGTTTATTACATTTGTGATGTGACATCTTAATTTGAAACAAAATCTATGCTCTTTTTGTAGTTTAGCAGATTACTTACCTTTTTGTTAATTTATATAAATGAAAAGGGCTAAACAACTTTTATAATTCATAATAATTATTATGATGCTTAACACGTTAGAGGGGTAATATCGTCTTTTTTTTGTCTTCCTAATGTTACAATGTTTCAGGTATCAGATTGAAGACGAATCCTCGAACCTTGATGAGATGCCCTTGATGATGTCAGAGGAAGCTTTTGAAAACGACGAAAGTGACTATCAGACGCTGCCCAGAGCCAGAGTGAGTCAGAGACGCAGAGGACTGGGCTGGTTCCTCTGTGGTGGATGGAAGGTCCTGTGCACCAGGTAACAGGTCACGTGAGAGCTCATAATAATATATAAGCATTAAAATGTTACCTTCAATATCTAAGTGCTCTTAAAGGATTAGTTCACCCAAAAATGAAAATTAGCCATGTTTTACTCACCCTCAAAGCATCCTACACTGCACAAAATGCTTTTCTTACTTAGATTTTTTGTGTTGTTTCCAGCCAAAATATCTAAAAATTCTTAAATCAAGAGGGATTTTCTAGACAAGTAAAAATTATTGTCTTGTTTTCAGAAAAAAACGAGTCAAATTTAAGTGAGTTTTTGCTTAGAACAAGCAAAACAATCTGCCAATGGGGTAAACAAAATAATCTTATTTCAAACAGAAAACAAGATTATTTTGCTTACCCCATTGGCAGATTATTTTGCTTGTTTCAAGCAAAAACTCACTTAATTGTGACAATAATTTTTATTTGTCTAGAAAATCCTTCTTGATTTAAGAATTTTTTGCTATTTTGGCTGGAAACAACACAAAAAATCTAAGTAAGAAAAGCATTTTTTGCAGTGTAGGTGTATATGACTTTCTTCTTTCAGACGAATCCAATCGGAGTTGTATTAAAAATTGTCCTTGCTCTTCCAAGCGTTAGAATGGCAGTAGGTGGGTGTTTTTTTTAAACAGCCCAAAAGTAGTCAAATATAGCGCATTCATCCATAATAAAACGTGCCTCACACGGCTCTGGGGGTGAATAAAGGCCTCTTGTAGTGAATCGATGTGTTTTTTTTTAAGAAAAATATCCATATTTAAAGCGTTATAAACACTTTTATCTCACTTCCGCTAACTGTTGTAGGTTGAAGGCGTTCCGGGCGGATAACGTAGGACGTCGGCGTAGCGCATATTAGTATTAGTATTTGTCTATCTAGCATGAACCACTTTTTTAACTTGACTGTGTGTCACAAAAATGCAAGCCATTATGCATAGGTTATCTGATGGATACTTACAAAGACCTGCAATTAAAAGATATCATGAGAACCTGTTCTTTGTGAATGGCCTTTGATTTAAAACTCGATTGCAGATAGTTTGGTCTTAACTGTAAAGGCCTGTTCATGTCAAGGGCGATAATTATAACTATAAAGTTTTATTAAGCATTCTAATTCTATGAGAACAGGGAAGTCCATACCTCATTTATAACCATAAGGCAGTGTGTCCACCAAAGCATATTTAACCAGCTGAAAATGTGAGTGCTTGAGAGCGCTTCTGCGGCACAGCATTTTTTTTTTTTTTTCAGTTGAGACACTTTGGGTGCAATGATACGGAATATCCGCGGAAGTGTAACTAGTATCTGATTTTGCAGATAGTTTATTCATGAATATAAAAATGTTGACACAATATAAAGTACTTGCTCTGGCCCTTGTTTTAAATGCGCTATGTTCTGTTGTTGTGCTTCTTGCTGTCGTCTGTTGCTGTTGTACAAGGAGGATGTGGCGGTTGGTCAGTGTGGAACTTGTCCTGCCCATCCTCCACTTTGATTGAACGGCTGACTAAAAATTGACAGTGATGAGCGCTGCATTTTCTTTCTTTCTTCAAATATTCTTCAACTCTCGGTGGCGAGAAAAAAACGCTGAGCAATGCTCCTGGCAAAACGTGCACTTCCATTGAAAACAATTGAAAAAAAAATATGGAAAAAATGCTTTGGTGGACATGTGGCCTAACAACACAGGGGAACGTTATTGTTGAAATCACATTAAGAATGATTTTTTTTCTAGTTGAAGAGTGATAAAAACATTGACAGCCAGAATCAGACTTCAAAGAGCTCAAGCTTTTAAAGCAGCAGATAACAGAACTGCGGTGCATGCTTTTAAAAAACATAAGGTTACTGCGCCTTGGTGTGGATGTTAATAGTTATGATTATAATTATCTTTATAGTTATCGCTCTTGGTGTAAACAGGCCTTAAGTCTTAAATTAAGTGATTATGATTTTATTCAATGATATGAAAGTAAAATTACGTCTTTGAATTGTATTTATTTGTGGGCTTATATCTGATAATATTGATATATGTGATTGCTTGTGAATTCATTTGATTATTTGATTAATATATCATGTTATTAATTTGATTTTGTTTTTTAATTGATTGACAGTCTAGATAGATTGCTGAAAACATTCAAAACATCTTGGCCTTCACCTTTTGTTAATAAAATGTCACCATTGTCATGGAGCCTATTGTGTGTGTATGTAGTGCTTGTGCCAGGTTGGCTCAGCTCCTTTCTAACGCACCGGTAACTGTGCATGAAATACACACACGCACAGGTCCTGTTTTTTGGTTGAGGTGCTCTCTGCGCATCAGCAGTCAGAAGGTCAAACACGCCAACCGAAAATTTGCTTATCCAGCCAACGATGTCAACAAGCTGAATGTCTATTTTGGACTTGCATTCCCACAATATCTCAATGTCTTTTGTGTTGCATCAATGACATGTGACACAAGTGTGATTAAAAGATATATTAGTCATTTATTGTTATGAAAGTGTGTGTGCTTGACTCTTCTCCACTTATGCGCTACATTATCAGCAGCGCATCTCAATTGTTAGCTGGGTATTGATTTTTTTTTTCTTCTCCTAATGAACAAATGGGATTTCGCACAGCTGACCAGTTTGCTGCTTTCCAGTAATTTTCTGTGTGCTTAGGCAAAGGATTATGAAATGAACAAATAATTCAAGCAGAATAACTCTGCTTATTCAAACGGCCCTATTATTTGAACTACATTCATTTGAGCAAATAATCTCTCTTATGAATCAGGGTGCTGGCACTTACAGACAGGAGACAGAAGGGGCCAACACAAATATTATTATATTTTTTTCAAGGTTTATGTAATTTAGTTCAGTGCCAGCCAAACCAATCGCCATGACTGTGTACACTGCGCAGAGTACCGGCAGAGTACCGTCACGCCGTTCACCGGGGATGGCAACCGCTAGAATATAAAATGAATATGAAGGTCAACAAAGTGTTTGGCGCTCTCTCTGACCTTCACAGCGAATCAGAGCTTTCGTTTTAGTAGGGAGGGGTTTATTTGGCAGGGGGTGACAGAGGACGTCATCTACAGGTTTGTTGTTCTCTTTAGGTATAGCAAGGCCTGCATGGAATCTGCAGCCTCAGATGATTTTTGAAATGTTTGTCGTTCACAAAATTATATGCATCCTCAACTCCCTTGCTTATTTACTTTCTAGACTTTATTCTAATCAAAAAGTGTAGTATTTTCAGTTGACTAACCCACTTTTCATAAGGCTTCTTGGTTTTACTATGCACAATTCATCATTTGTCAAATATTTCATATTACGGTAGCAATTTGAGTTTGTGATCAGAAATCCACATTTAAACGCATCTCAAAAATCTCCCTTCATATCCGTACTCTTCTTTTACTGTTTTCTGGCTCTACCGTTTCAGTCTTACTTAGTGGAAGTGTTCCGTGTATCTGCTTAAAGTTCAAGTGAAACTAGACTGAGCTAGGCTGTCTTTGCTCTCTGTAACATCACTTACATTAATGTTGCATTAACGTCAGTTGTATTTCAAGTGGAATCAACTGGATACGCGTGACTGGTGATGAATTCCGCAAAAGGTCTCAGTGTTCCTTTTCAAGAGCGTTTTAAGTGATTAACAGGGTGATAATTCAAGAAAATCACCGGTTTTCAGTGCAACCCTTAAATTAGGAGTAATGACCAGCCTTGATATTTGTTAATTTTTCAGTCAGGGATATTTTTAAATAAAGACCATTTACTGGAATCCAGGCCTGAACTGTGCCTGTAGCACTGTGTCCTCCTTTAAGTGAATTTGTCTAATCACTGGATGATCTTTTTCCTCCCGTGGTCTCTGTCACGCAGCTGTTGCGAATGTCTGGTTCACACATGTCGCAGGAAGAAGGAGCTGAAAGCTCGGACAGTGTGGCTGGGACATCCCGAGAAATGTGAAGAGAAGTACCCCAAAAATGCCATCAAGAATCAGAAATACAACATTGTCACTTTTGTCCCAGGGGTAAGGCAGTATAAACAATCTCTGCATGTTTTTTTTTGTTTCCGAGAGTGCTAAAATTGAGCTAAAAAAAATATTGTGTAATATTTGTGAAATTTTGTATTGCTGTTTTTATATATTTATGTTATCAGTATTATTTATAATTAATATCATTATGTTTTTATTTTAATCTTGCTTTATGTGACATATTTTCTTTATAAAGGTGCAGATCTTTTTTTTTTTTTGTGCAGTTTAACTAGGCTGTTTAAAGTGAAATCTCTACCCATTGTACGCACAGCAGATTTGCTCAGTAATCAGGTTAATGTGTAACTAGCTGTGAAGTAAGGGGGTGTAACAGCAATCTAACGTATCTTTTTCCACTGAGTGTGTAAGTGATCTACTGTATTATGACTGCTGGCAATGTCTTATTCAGTGGAACGCACCTTCTGTATGTGCTCTTGGCAAAGAATTTGCAGCTTGTATGATGAATTATGTATAAGCCAATCAGGTGTGCCTCCAAAAGCTGAGTTGGAATGTTATGTGTATTACTGTCAATTACCTGTCAATTTGTCATGGTTATATTATCAAACCTTCATCAAATATAAATGCATGATGATTATTTATTTTTGGTGCTTTCTCTTTCTTTTGTTTTAGGTTCTTTACCAGCAGTTTAAGTTCTTCCTCAACTTGTATTTTTTGGTAGTGGCTTGTTCTCAGTTTGTTCCATCGCTGAAGATAGGATATTTGTACACCTACTGGGCCCCGCTGGTGAGTACATCTAACCGCACAAAGATGGGAATTGAACACAAAAATGTAATTTCAATCATCACTCTTGTTGTTCCTTTTTTTCTTGTTGACCAGGGCTTTGTGTTAGCTGTCACCATGGTGAGAGAGGCAGTTGACGAAGTTCGGCGCTGCAGGAGAGATAAAGAGATGAATTCCCAGCTGTACAGTAAACTCACAGTGAGAGGTGACCACAATATGACACATCCTGATGATATTATGCCATTTACACAGAGCATCCTGTTTGAGCTCCATTGACTCCAAGAGTTACTTCATTTGGAACCTATAAATATAATATAATAATAGTTAGAAGACATGATAATTGGTTTATCTGCCTTTTTTGGGGGATTTGTGCTATTTTAGACATCTAAAATTTTTATTTCAGGTTTTGCAATTGTAAAATTATGGAAATTATGCATTATCTCTATTTATCTTTTTATTAACGTTTTTTTCCCTTTTTTAATGTAAGGGAGCCAAATAACATGAAATTGGGTCTGGCTTATTTGTATTGATGTCACTCGTCTCACTAGTCAAACTACATCAAATATTACAGAAAATATGCAATTCAGTAACTTTACGCAAATATGCAATTTATTAACTTTAGGAATATTACATGTGTAAAGGTCCATGCCTCTGTTTCACTCCTGGGCGACATGCCACTTGTTGATCTTCAATGATAATTCAATTTCACCATACAAAGAATGCAAATGACTTTTGTTAAACGCCTGTCTGGGTTTAATTTCTGAATAAATTATCCATAAAAAATGTCTTCTCCATCTAGTGGGAAACGGGTACTCTGCTTGGGGCTTTTGTCTGCATGTGTGTGAAATCTTAGTGGCTCTGTTCAGTCCCAGTCAGCTCTAAATGTTCTGAGCAATTTTTAGAAAAATCACACAAACTGTTAATTCTTTTTGATATGTTAACTTTGTCAACCCTAATATTTATCAATTTAAAAAGTGTATTTATTAAATATAAATTTGGACGCAGGTATAATTTATTACCTACGGCTAAATAATTCATTTCTAATTACAATTATTTGTCCATCTTATTTTTCAGGGAAGGTCCAAGTAAAGAGCTCAGACATACAGGTTGGAGATTTAATCATTGTGGAGAAGGTTTGTTGTCCTTTTTAAAAAAAAAAAATGTTTTATCCCTTCCTCTCTTTTGTTGTTCAAGGTATCAGCATAAACTTGCTGCTACGTGATCCGTCACATGAAATCCTGTCATTCTTTCAGTGGGACATTGTGTCTGTCTCTCCCCTCGCTGTCTGTGGTTCACTTTAATTGCTTGCTAGGGAAATGACCTTGTTCAATTATTCAACACAACGCTAAAATAGGACTAACGTTACAGAACTGGAGTCAATAACATACGTATATGCCCACATTATTGCTAAGTTCAGCATAACTAATATATTAATATCTCTTAAGATTCTAAGCTGCCTAGGTGGGCCAGTCTAGGTGGATAGTATGGAAACCCCATGTGCCTCTGATTGATGTGTAATGTTTTGTTTTATAGAATCAGAGAATTCCTGCTGATATGATTTTTCTGAGAACATCAGAGAAGACTGGTGAGTTTCACTCTTCACATACAAGCGAAGCTTTCAGACGTTTCAGACGATAACTACTTGTCATTAGTCAGTGGTTTCCAACAGTGTGCCCGCGGGCACCTTGTAGCCCATATGGAACCTGTGAGCCGCTTGTAGAGCTCATTCTATAAATAGAAGTTGTATTACTTAATTTTCTTATACAAATAAAAAAAAAAATAGATAAGTTGTTTTTAGTAAATTTATGAAGTCTTACAACAATTAGTTCATCAGATTAACTATGCATGTTCCACTAATGTTTTATAACCACAAAGTGTCCAAATGCTTTGTCTTAATTTTGAACAGTTTATCTATTGTTTTATCTTTTGATAAGCTAGATGTTTCTCTTGAAAAGTATGCTTTAAGAGCCTCTTGGTTTTGATATTTTGTTGAAGTGAACACTGCTTCACTTACTAGTTTAAAGTGGCACTTTTAATTCTTGCATACTGAGTAACAATGTTCTCTGTGAGAGCGTGTGTGTATGATTACCAGTGTTTACCTGGCACTGAGCCATATAAATGACTTACAGTCACATTATGATACATTATTACTGTATTTTGGAGTGTACAGCTTTCTCCAGATGCTGAAATCAGAAGAGCTTTAAAAATGTTCTTGCTTTTATCTGTTGTCCTTAAACAGTGTTTCTGTTTTTAGCTGTGGTAGACTCTATCCCCCGGTTTCAAAGACAAGGCTTAAGGCTAGTCCCAGACTAAAATGCATGTTTGAGCTGTCTCAACTAAAAATATCTTGTTCTGACATATCTTAAAATATGTTAGTGCCATTGATCTGTCTCAAGATGCACACCTGTAAAGGTTTCTTCTAAGTAGGGCTGGTCCGAATACCATTTTTTGAGCTTCGAAGCTTTGGTAGTAATGAACACCGAATAGTTGAAGTAGGGATGCAACGATACCATTTTTTCCGATCCGATCCGATCCAGAAAATTCTGAGTATCGGCCAATTCCGATCCGATCCAATCCTAGCGCAGGTTTTTTTTTTTTTTTTTTTTTTTCATCAGTGTAGAGTTTCTATACTTCTGTGTCACTCTTTTGTGTGTTAAACACAATCTACTAGACAACTTCGTTTTAATGAAAAATAACATGAAAAATATATATAGGGGCTGTTTACACCTGGTCACTGGTCATGCATTTTGTAATATAAATCTGATCGCTCAAAACACTTCAGGAGGTGGTCTGGGCCGCATTCCAGACGAAACTGGACATGTGTAAATGCATCTGGTTGTTGAAACCACATATGTGAATTTTACTCCTCTCAAAATGTAAAAATAATAAACGCGTGAGACCGTGTTATAGGCTATATGACATTTTAGTCAGATATGACTGCGCTAATGCAACACGCATCGCCACAGATGAGTAGCTGAGCATCTCTTCAGCAAGCCGACACGCAAACTGCCGCGAATGAAACTGAAAGTAAGACGCAGACGGTCAACACACAATCATCTTCATTAAAAGTAGTAAGACAAACTTATCTTTCCAGTGCTGATGCCGCGCGCTCTCCTATTGCGGTCTTTGATCTTGAAATAAGCTGATAATTAATAAAATGCAGCGCTTTTGATTTCGTTGACGTGAACTTCGTTAAATTGAAATATAGCGCGGGAATTGAAGATCGGATTTATATCCATTCTGTGAAGATTTATGTGGCCAAGTATAAATGGAAACGTTTTAACAAATCAGATAGATATCCGATCAGAGAAAACACATGAAATGACCAGGTGTAAACAGGCCCATTCATAATTTATGACAAAAATACTATTATAAACTAGGTTAGTGGATAATTTAGCAGCACAAGTTATTCTAGAAAAATCATGAGTGCACAATTTTATAAAATCTAAACATTTAGTGAAATAACATTATTTAGTGGGGAACAAATAAAAGTGAATATGTGAAGGACTAAATCTGGTAAAATGTTACACATTGCTCTTTGCATTGTTGTAAAATACATTAATGAAAATAAGTAAATGTATTTATTTATAAATATAAACTACAAAATTAAAAGGCATTTCTTTTAAATATATAGCACAGTAATGAAGGCAGCAACATATGATAGAGGAGTCCTGCCTCCATTACTGTGCTATACATTAGATTATTAATAGCCTTGATAGGACAGTACAAGAAACGCTATAAATAATATTTCATTGCGCAAAAGTATTATAATACTAAAAGCTCCAATAGAGAGCGGCACAAACGCTTATGCGCATCCCGTGCGCAAAATGATGCGCTTGAAGCAGCACGGAGTCACAGCGCGCAGCTCCGGAGTTCAAAGCACAGAGGGAAGAGAGATATGTAGCTTATTAAATCTGCGTGATAGTTTATTGAGCCTTTTCTTTTAACAGTTTTAAATCTCAGTTATTGAGCGCTCTTGAAGAGAGTTTCGTTGTTTTGACTGTAGTAACCGAACGCAACACGCAGTTTGAATGCTGAACGGAGGATAACAGACAGCCGCAGCAGAGAGAAGAGTTTACATGAACTTGAATTTAACGACTTAAATATTCATCTGTACCTCACATTAAACTATGGAACGGCTTCAGAACACTTGGACTTTGACTTTATGGTGCTTTATAATGCTTTTGTGCTTTCGTGGGGCTTAACAATAACACAGAATAGTATATGCACAATATCGGATTTGGATCGGTCTCGTCTCTCCGATACCCGATCCGCGGAAAATAACCAGATCGGAGCCGATATCGATCCTGAGTATCGGATCGATGCATCCCTAATTTGAAGCTTTGGAGGGAGGGGCTGAACATATTCTTTTCTCTATTAAAAGCAGGAATCTCTGTGCATCTGTCTGTCTGTTTGAATTTTTATTATGTCGAGAACCGTTTATCCAATGACTCATGGCAGGTGTGTTGCTGCGGACCCAAGGGAGTGCAGTGTCGCATTTTGGTGCAATATGGACACGAGGCACGTTCAGAATTAATAAACTTTTAATAAACTACAGAACAGCGCGAGTCGGAAGCGGCGCGCTTCACGCGGGCAGGGCTTATATGCTCCGAGAACGGACACTGCACTAGTGATACAAAACACACAGGTCTGTTAAGAGCAATACTTTTAATAAGATAGCCCAGTGCTTAATTTGCTAATTTGAGAGGTCCCGGAATAAAGCGGGGTAACGGATCCAACATGTGATTAGAGGAGGGAGAGGACCAATCTTTAGTGATTGAAAGCGTGCATCAGTTACTTAGGGTTCGTATACGGTCATGAAAAACCTGGAAAAGCTATGAAACTTTAAAACAGCAATTTCCAGGCCTGGAAAAGTTTTGTAAAATCATAGAATTTTATTCCACAAATCTCTGTATAATAAAGTTATATTTAATCAGGTCCTGAATTTGTGTGTATATCGCATAGTTTTACTCATTCCCGCAGCTTTCGAGTTTATAATGAGGGAAATTCCTGAAAACATTTATTGAATATAGCATGTAGGTTAGATGAGTAAATAAATCCACACAAACTAGCAGATTAAATCAGTCATTTGAAAACAGCGTGAGTGATTCAGCTGGACCGTGTCTTCTCTCTTTCACTCTCTCAAAGCGGCTTCACATCAGTCGAATAATCGAATATTCTGGTCCAGCCCTACTTCTAAGGCATTTTTTATAGCAGCTTTTATAAAATCTTAATCTAACTAAAACCTAGTCCTGGCTTAATCTAAGCCCTGTTTGTGAAACCGGGCCTAATGCTCTTTAAAGTTAAAATTGTTAAGATTTTTAACAATTTGGAAAGAATATTTTAAAACACATTTCAGTATTTATGTTCTAAATTTTAGCTTAATTCCATTTCTCATGTTTGCTTGTTAGATTTTTGGTATATAAATATTTTCAGATTTTCTATATCTATACATATTTTTAAAATGGACAATTAAAATAATAATAATTATTATTTTATTTATGCGTTAACCATGTCTTAGTGAGCAGATGCTCTGATGAGTTGTATATGGAATACTGAAACGTGTCCATATTTCACCCAGCATCATTTATTATAAATTTTTTACGGAAAGTCAGTGAAGTCTATTTTAGGGTCCTTTTTTTGATTATTATAATCTTATCTATTACAATTTCCCCAATTTCTTTCTTTTCTTAAAATACTATATGTATAATTTTTTTTAAGAAATATGACCCAGACATGTTTTTACAGGTTGTGCCTCAGCAAGGTTTGATAATGTTGGTAATCTCAGTATATGGAACATGATGAACACTGAAGCTTTTGCTCTGAGAGCTTAAAGACAATGACCTTTCGTGTCTACTGCCTACTGTTATATCAGTCTTGTCCAAGATCAATATGAACAAATATGTTAAGCATTCAGAGTTCTTTAGTGTATAGGGGACAAGGCTTTTGCCCATAACAAATGCATCCTTCACGCATACATCTCCAGCCCTCTCACTTTTCCGTCTGTAAATAAAGATAATACACCAGAATAGATTATTGGATATTGTCCAATATTATATTTTTGTATAAAGTATATGTTTTCTTTCAGATTTAAGATATTTTTTTTGTTTTCCAGGTTCGTGTTTTATAAGAACAGATCAGCTGGATGGAGAGACAGATTGGAAGCTAAGAATCGCTGTTGCGTGCATTCAAAGACTTCCTGCCTTAGGGGTATGAACCTTGTCTTGCACAAATACAGTACATTTTCAGTATTACCGTGATCTTAATACCTGTTAATAATAAATTATACAAATATTTGGCAATTGCAGCAAGCTTGACTTCTTGTATGAAATACGATGTTATGATCTAGACCTAGTCTCTTACATTTAAGTCTATTAATGGTGCATTTATGCTTGGCACAAGTCTGAGAGTTGTGGAAAAAATTTGAATTATGCTTTTTTCCAATTGCTCAAGATAAAGTATATCATATAAAAAATAGTATAGTAAGATGATTCAAACTGTCAAAGGCATCATCACCATCTACTTCTGGAGCAAAAGCTGCTGCATCCCAAATCACATTTCAGCTCCTTCTGTTCTGTTCTCGGATGGGGAGAGTTCTGTAACTTTACCCCCGTAGGCAGTGAGTGATGTGTCCCACACTCAGACTCTCTCAGGCTGATGATACGAAGGCTCATGTTTGATATCACTGTGTATCTGATTTACTGGCCGGAGGGTTTGTTTCACATGGGCCGGTAACTTTACCCCGAGAGACAACTGGAATCCGCCAAACGGCCTGTCTCCCGGTGTCATCGGCGTGGAGATGACACTCACCTCGAGCAAGGGTTCACATTTGTATTTGTCTTTCCGAAACCACTTAATGTGATCACAGAATTAAAATTTCAGCAAGTCGCCGAATGATTGCTGCAGTAAAGCAGCGGGAGCGGTCGGATCGGGTGTCTGGTGGGCTTGACGGTCAGATCGCTAAACATCTCTGTTTTTCATACTTGCGGACACGTCATCGAATGCAAAAGTCATTATAATTTGTAAGCAACCCGTCAAAGTTTTGTTTCGTTTTAATTATGTTGTTTTGTCTGCATTATCTGTTCTGTTTGAAATTCAGACTTGTGGCAGGATGTCAGAAGGGGCTTATTTTCATGAGAATTGCTCTGATTGCTAGTCGCTTTGAGTCCTGCCATAATACTCGCACGAACGAGAGGTCGGGTTTGGGCCGAGCCCAGAACTTTGTTCATCGGATGACATTTCTGGTGCTGATTTATTGCGTTCATGTTTTTTCTTGACCTTTTTCGCTTGCTGTCCGCAGGATCTCTTCTCCATCAGCGCGTACGTTTACACCCAGAAGCCTCAGCTGGACATTCACAGTTTTGAGGGGAACTTCACAAGGGTAAGAAAAACTGCTGTTTATGAAGGAATTTTTACGAGGCTTCGTTTAGCATGAGCTGTGACGTCACGGCCCCAATTTAAACCCGCTATTAGCTTTTTGTAGAGGTATTTAATGTTGTGTTGTTGCCCAGTAAACTAAACCTAACCGCTGTTTTTAATTGCACATTAAAATAACATGGATTCTCAAAGTGTGCCTGTTCACATGACTATGAGCTGAAGTGTCTCTGGAATGTAAAACCGGCCAACGAGATGCATTCCTTGCTATGCTGATGACATCACGGGTTGTTAGGCTCGCTCCCAGCCCATTGGCCGAGCACAGTTCCTTATTAACAGCAGATTAGCGCAGTACCGGAGAAAGAGAGAGGGAGGAAAAAAGGGACCCCCCACATGAAGCCTGTCTTTGTTTGAAGTCTTCGCTCTTGGCCACACAGCATGCAGGGCCAGAAGATCACTTCCTGCGCTGAGTCACCCTCCTGAGCCTGCTTTCACAAATCTGCAGCTACAGGGACACACTTCCAAACGCTGTTTCCCACAGTTCTTTACTACCCGCACACTTGCTGCACCTTATTGCCACTTCAGTGCTTTATTTATTTAAAGGAGTAGTTCATCCAAAAATGTTTCTATTACTTACTCACCGTTATGTTGTGAACTTTCTTCTGTGGAATACAGAAGATGTGTTTTTGAAAAATATTCTCTATTAAATATAATGAAAGTGAACGAGCACTGGGACTGTCAAGCTTAAAAATGACAAAAACCACTGTAAAAGCCATTCAAGTTAGTAATGACATGAGGGTGAGTAAATAACAAAATCTTCATTTCTGAGTGAACTGTCCCTTTAATAAAGTTTTGTGGTTCCGACGTCAATAGCCCCTTACAATGACATTGTAATCCATTGATTAATCACTTGATTGATCGCTTCTGCTTGTATTACTCTCATTTGTAAGTCACTCTGGATACAACAATCTATAAATGTAAATGTGAATATGATTATTCTTAATGGCAGTCACGTGCATGCACATCTTTGTTAGTAGCTGAGAGGTCAGTCCATTTCAGTCCTGATGCCTGCACGTTCACTGCTGATGTTGTGTACTCTTGTCTGTGTGCCTCTGTATTTAAACAGGTGTGAGTGTGGGTTTATTTAGCTATACATTGGGGAAATTTAGCGACATTCTTTTTTGGAGAAAAAAAAAAACAATTGCATAATGTTTTATAAATGAAAACTTTTCTTTTAGTGGTAGGTTATGGTTATGGATTTTAAAGTCTTTAATGCTCACCAAGGCTGCATTTATTTGATTAAATATACAGTATTACAAATTTTAAAAACTGTTACAACAGTTGTGCTGCTAAATGTTTTTAGCAAAACCTTGATACAGTTTTTTTTTAGGATTCTTTAATGAATTGAAAGTTTCAATGAATTTTGTAATGTAAGAAGTCTTTGTTACTTTTGATAAATTTAATTATTATAATGGGTTTATGTGAAGATTGTTTTAAGTTCACTTAAATTAGAATAAATGTTAAAATTGATAGCTGTCAATTATACTGTAATGCTGAATGGCTACAGTCAATGGTTAAATATTAAGGGGAAAAAACATTTTTATAGAGACATCAGTAGTATTGTTATCAAGTGATGCTGGCCTTCAATCATAAAAAAGATGCCATTAAAGAAATAAAAAAAATATATTGTATTTGTTGTTTGTACATTGTACATTTGAAGATTGAATGTAGGGCTGCCACTAACGACTATTTTTATTTCGATTAATCTATCGACATATTAATCGATTAATCTAAACGATTAATTTCCCACACAAAAAAAACTACAATTTTACTTAAGAATTTTTTATTAAACCAAATTAAATCCAAATTTCTATGAAATCCTTTTTTAAAGCAAAAGTAAAGTGCAACATAGAGTGCAAGAAGCAAGTGTCCATCTCATAGTCCAAATCACTGAAATCAGTTCAGTATTATAGTGTAAGAAAGACAACATATCCACGTGTTCTAGTCTAATAATACAATTATAATCAGTATTTTAAATAAAGGAGTATTTACCAGAAATATTATTTACCAAAATTTATTTAGGAGAAAAATGTAAATGTGCAGTATTTCTGAAAAAGAAAAAATTAATAAAAAAATAATAATTAATGGAACCATTAAAATGGAATCCAGAAAATAAGAATTTGGTACAGATAAAACTGTAAAACTCAATTAATTAGACAGGCTTGTTGATTAATACAATTTAATTTAACCATTAAAACGGAGTATAAAAAAATGAAAATGGAAAAAAATGAATTTGGAAATAAAACGGATTTCATAGGGCCCTATAATTATATTATTTTTTTTTTGTATAATAAAAATACATGTAAGTGAACAATAGCTTTTAAAATTACTTAAAATACATATATAATAGCAATGATGCAATAATAATTAGTTCAAATAAAGTATGAAAAGCAAGAAATCATATGGTTTTATTGAACAAAACTGTTAAAATACATAATGTATTATAAACAATAGAGCTAATATAGATTACGCATAACAACAAAGGCCTGCAGGGGGCCTGCATGTTCCGTTCCCAGATGAACGTTATAATAAACCCAAACTCGCAACATGCAGAGATGGAGTTTGAGACGAGCCACACATTTAAATCATAAGTTTCTGTGGAGCTACTGTGAACCGAGCCGCTGTGTGACGCACGTACTTAACCTACACGCATGTAAATAATTAAAGCGCATATACTGTGTTAGAACTGCATCACATATAATTATTGCATTAAATCATAGCGTTTGTGAATTCACAATTATGCTTAATTATGATTTTTAAATGGGTTTAATAGCATGCAGCCTTGGGAAACAGTCTAATAATGTGTTTTATGGATTCTCGTCCGTGAAATGCGGCACTTCCGGTATTTTGCGGTTAGTCGATGCGAGCAAAATGAAGTCGAAATCGAAATTTTTCAAAATCGACGAATCGCGACCGCTCTAATTGAATGTGAAATTATAGCAATATAAAAGTATATTTAAAAACTTTAATGTTAGGTGGGATTAATCGCGATTCATTTTAGAAAAATGTGCGATTAATTCGTTTTTTTATTTTTATCGATTGACAGCACTAATATATATATATATATATATATATATATATATATATATACATATACATATACATATATATATATATATATACATACTCTGTTTTTAACAATTTTTTCATTGTGCATTCCAATTAATCTCAATCAAACTGCAGTTGGGTTATTTTGATTAAAATAGTAAAAAATAGCTAAAAATAAATACAGCTATGAACATTTATTTATTTTTTTGCAAATAAATATAATAATCTTCATATATATACACATACACACACACACACAGAGAGAGAGAGAGAGAGAGAGAGAGAGAGACCCCAAACCAAAACTGTGGTGGTGTAAAAACAATGAAAATGCAAAAAAATAAATATTATTTATATAGCTGAATAAATGTATTTGCTGTAGTTCACCCAAAGATGAAAATTATGTCATAATCTACGTCGTTTCTTCTGTTGAATGCATTAACTTCCATTGTAGGGACAAAAACAGAGATATTTCTCAAAATATCTTCTTTTATCTAGAGTCACACAGGTTTAGAACAATAAATAATAACAACATTTTCATTTTTGGATGAGCTATCCCTTTAAGTTATGACTGTTTTATGACTTAAATATGATGCAGCCAAATGTTTCACGTTAAACTGTCAGATTCACTGCTGCAGAAAATAATTATGAATGCACATCTTGGAACTGTTTCTTTCCATGTTAACTAAAACTTATAATTATACCTGAAAGTTTCATAGAAGTTTTATCGTAAGTATAGAATTATGATTTATGGGTTAAAACACTCCCATTTCTTTGAGCCTTATCACTGATAAAAGGCCTTTTCTCTTCATGAACCTCTTTCCAGTTTTAGCCAATCTGACAGTTTGGCATTGCTACATCTGTTGGCCAGAAAGAGACAAATGACAAGAACAAGTTGGCCGTCTTGAATAGAAGACACATCTCTCTTGCTATCTGCGTCAGTGCGCATGTCTCGGCAGCCGCGATGTGTGTGGCCCTCTTTCTCACTATATATTATGCCATACTGACAGAGGATAATTAGATATCATCTGTATTCACCCAGCCGCAACATGTTATGTGGAAAAAGCATTTAAAGATTTAATTTCTGTGCTTCTCCCCTGATTTATGGCCTGGCGTCAGAAATTCTGTTCTGTTCTGCTCAGCACAGAGTGTGCTAACACTAAACGAGGCCTTATTATGATGTTCAGCATGGCGCTGTTTTTGTAAACAAGGCAAATCAAGTCAAACCGATTTCACCATTCCCTCTAAATGGACTGTGTCGCTTACCCGGGCATTAGTGTAATTCAATCCGCCGTCTTAATTCCCTACTTACCGTTCATTGTGATGAAAGTTCATCGATTCATTATTTGTGCTTTGAGTCTTTGTCATTTTTATTGACCTGCTTTTTAAAGGCCATAATTGATAACCGCTTTTTCCTGTGCTAGATAACCATGAAATCAAAACAGACTGTATAAACGCAGACTAATGTGCGACCTCTGCCCCCAGGAGGACTGTGACCCTCCCATCCATGAGAGCTTGTGCATTGAGAACACCCTGTGGGCCAGCACTGTGGTGGCATCTGGTAAGCAAAGTATTTTCCAGCACCAAATTTCTTTCATAGAAATATAAGAAAAACACAAGCCTCAGAGGTCTGAAATATTCATCACCGGTCAAATATCTTTTGAGTTTATTGTGTTGTAGAAGAGTGTGCCGTTGATACCGAGGCGGTCCGCCAGCATCACTCAAGACCCCCTTCGCTCTCCCGTTTGTTTGTCACTTGAGATCGCCAGACTCATCTGCTACTATTCAAACAATCTCATGAGCAGAGAAATATGAGGAGCCGTTAATGGGAAGCCAAAGTGTCTGGCTTTTTGCAGTCCTGTCCCTGCGGTGTCAATGAAACGTGTCCCCAAAGAACAGGTCCGAGATCGGTTTTTGCCGCTACGCTTTCTCCGACATCTCCTAGGGGTCTGTTGTTTAGAATCTGATCCCAGTCCAACAATAATAGCCGGACTATTCCTTCAAGCGGCCTGCGTTTGTGCCAGAGATCGGCCCTTCATTGATCTGTGGTTGCCCCTGTCTTGGTTCTCCAGGGGTTTTTAGAGGTTCTTCGTATTCCCCACCATGGTGTGACCTTCAGCCGGAGAAAGTCCTTCCATATCTCCCCACAAAACACAGTCTGGTGACGTCATCCCATCCAACCGAGCAGACCCAACACAAAACACCATGGGGCGAGTAACCGATATGCCCTGTAGTCCTAGCCCATTAAAGACCCCCTTGAGAGCAGCATAGGTTTCGTTGCTTTCCAAACATGAAACGATATGTCGAGCTTAAAGAAATCGAGAAATATTTAAGCTTGTTTTATATTGTGTTACTGTGTTTAAACAAAAGTTGGACTTCGCCGCTTCCTCGTTTAGCGGTGAGGCTGCATACTCCATCAGTAATTAGTTTACTTTAATGAATCAGTCCATTACTAAAGCAGCACCATTGATCTGACTATAATAGGCCTCATTGTAATGGTTTATTTCTGGGTGTCCCACATATTGAATCATTTGTCTGAGTCTCAGCTGCATCCGTTAACTGGAAACACACTTTTTGAGCTAATGGTCATTAGGCCGGCCAGAGACACGCGGCCGGTTTATTTATCGTCGTCCGTTTGCAATCAGTCATTCCATTTGTCCTTTTTTTCCCCAGGTACTGTCATAGGTGTGGTCATATATACGGGAAAAGAAATGAGAAGTGTGCTGAACACGTCGCAGTCCAAAAACAAGGTGGGTTTGTTTGTCGTAGTTTGTGTTTATAAATGAAATACTTGGTTTCTTTAATTAGTTTTTTCTCCCAAAGGCTAATTGTTTGGGGGAAAAAAAACACAATTTAATGACATAAGTATGAGCTGTGATATCTCAGTTGTATTGTCAATACACACAACACATTGCCCAGAGACTGTTTTTCCCTTTAACCTTTCAATATAGACTTGAAACGAACCGAATAAAAATAGCGAACCGTTGAGGTGGTTTTCAGCCCTGATCTTAGTGACGAATTTGGACCTGTCGATGTGAAAGGACAACCCCAGAGAGATTAATCTAGAGGGAAATTAACCAAGCAAGGGCTTGCGTGACATTTGTGGCAGAGCCTTAATCCTGCAGAATTCTCTTTAATGATTAGATACAGTGGACGTCAATGCTGTAAAAGTAAACTTAAAAACGTCAAATCCCATTACACTCATTACCCCTCCCTTAACTGACCCCTGCTGTCTTTGGCGTTTTTTTTTTTTTTAACTTATCCACATGGTTCAGAGCTCTGACACTGTTCTACTCGTCTGTGCACTACTGTTCAAAAATGTGGGGTCCATAAGATTTTGTAATGTTTTTAAAAGAAGTCTCTTATGCTCAACAAGGCTGCATTTATTTGATAAAAAATACAGTAAAACTGTGATATTGTGAAATAGTATTTCATTTTTTTCTGTTCTAATATATTTTAAAATTATATTTCAGTTTTTCAAAAGCCAGTGTCAAATGTCACATGATCCTCCAGTAATCATTGAAACATGCTGATTTGGTGCTCAAGAAACATTTTTGTTATTATCAATGTCCCAAACATTTCTGCTGCTGGGTATTTTTCGTGGAATCCATGAAACATTTTTTTCTGGATTCGTTGATGAATAAAACAATAGAAAAAAACAGCCTTTACTCTCACAAAAAAAACTAATTTAGCTGACCCCAATCTTTCAAACTTAAGCAAATTAATTTACCCAGTTCTGTTTCCTTTCGTGATATGATTGGTCTTAAAACAGTATGTTGTGGTACTTTCGGAATCTTACTTTCGATGTGTACAATGTTAAACCTTAATGTCTTAAATCAGATGTAATTTTGTAGATGATAAAATGCTGTGTCCTATTCATTATATTTTTATTTTGTTTAATATGCGAGGTCAACTATAATCTAATAGTAGGTTGATTTCTTTCTGAAGTGTAAACATTATTTAATCATCCCAATTACCCTGACATCTGGTATCTGTTTTTTTTTTAAGGCAGATAAGGAGAGTGTTTGGGGAAACCTGTATGAAAACAATCATTATTTTGGCAATATCATGTAGCTCCCTCTAGTATCAGATTTGTTATTGTTTAATTAGGATTTTCTGTTTGAAATATTTTGAGCAACTTTATTGAAGTAAATGTTATTAATTTGATTTAATTGTTTAATTAAGTGCAATTCATTTGATCTAAATTGTGTACATCATTTAATTAGCTAGCTATCAGCCCGTGTGCTTGATATCAGCATCACAAAAACCATCCGAGAAACCCATATTGGTTAACCACTATTCTTCATGTCATGAAGTGTTTCAGACCCTGTCATGGATGCTGCAAGATGTGTGTGATAGCAGCTCTGGCGGAGCTCATAGCTCTACCATGTTCTGTGTGTGAGAGTGGAATTCAATATCTCAAGGAGATGATGTCAGAGGTGCCAATACAGGGAACGAGACGGGGTGGGAAAGTCGATACGACTCGGCGAAAGTCACTGAGAACGTTTTCGCCTCTTATAATCTGTTGTGACATTCCTTGCACAAAGCTCTAAGCTCTCACTAGAAGCTGCTGACAGCATATAAGCTATCACTTTACACTGTGTGTGTGTGTGTCTGTCATTGTTGTAATATGGAGCGATATTCTCTTTGAGGATCGAAACCTTGGTGGTCTGAAGGATATGACAAAGGGTTCAACAACCCTCTTCGCTGACCAGACACTGCTCACTACTTTAGGTGTAATAATCACAGGTGTTTGACTGGATTTTTATTTTATTTTGTTTTGTTTTGTTTTATTCTATTATTTTAAGCAATGCAGATGCTCAGATGCATTTACTTTATTTATAAACAATCTAGAGCTCAGTTAGTTTTTTTTACATTTATTTTATATATATTAAACAATGGAGATGCTCAGATTTTATTTTATTTTTTATTTTATTTTATTATTTTAAGCAATGCAGATGCTCAGATGCATTTATTTTATTTATAAATGTATAGCTCAGTTGGATTTTTTTTTACATTTATTTTATATATTTTAAACAATGAAGATGCTCAGATTTTTATTTTATTTTATTTTATTTTTTATATATTTTTTTATTTTAAAGGAGAGTGGCAAGAATAAAATGTTACAAGTCAGATTCAAACTCTCAGCTTTACGTATGAGCACCAAGCTTAATAACAACGGCTGTGACAAAATGTCTTTAAAACTTTAACAAGTTGTGAAATGCTGTATCTGTGTGACATTAAAAATTGCATACCAAATCAATTAATAAATAAACATTACCATTTTTTAAGGTAATATTAAGTTATTGCTAGCCAGGGACAATGGCCAGTTATTCAGTTTAGTGGTTGTTTTATAAAAGTATTTGACCAAAGAATGCAGTGATTGACTGAAATGAATCAAATAATTGAGACATGTAATAAGTTGTGAATATGATACAGTTTTTGAATATAAACATTTAGTTTAAGTCTGATAATTGTAGTTGATAAGTTTGTTTGGTAAAGTAAAGAAACTTCTCAAGACCTCTTCTGCGGTCCTGCACCGTGGATGGCATGTTCCATTAAGCTGTATTGCATATCTAGTTTCTGGAGCACTAGTATAATGCCATATTGTTGTAACAGCCTCTGTATACTTGATGGATTTCAACCAATGAATATTCATTATGCAGGCACAAAGTCGTCATCAAATTTCACACACAAAACATACAGGCAGCGAGGGCAGGTTGAATCATTCCTTTCACTTTAAATGAGGCCCGGATGAATAGAGTAAAATATGCACTCTCGATTCATTGATAGCATCTTCAGCTTGAGGTAATTGAGTCGCTTTTTCCTCTTGGGCTGAATGAATAACGGCTTCACCCGATCCCTTGCCAGCTTTGCAAAATTCAGCCTCCGTATTGTTTTGCCCCCATAAAGGGGGATTCCTCCCTTTCAGCTGGGGAACTATGTCTTCTGTCTTAATTTTTCTTCATTTTAATCCTTCCATTCCCCCCTTTTTCCTCACTAGCTGAAGCATGAAGCTTGGAGTGGGGCGGCAGGCCATCGGAGGGGTTTTAAACTACAGCTGATAAATCAGACAGCAGCTCTTCTCTCCCAGTGTCTACCAGTTTACCCAGTCCTCCAGGGACTGGGGGCTGTAGCCAGTTGGGGGATTAATTTTGCTAGCATTTTTTTTTTTTTTTTGTCTTTTCTGTTCAATTTGTCCATCCCCTCTCTCCCCCTCCCCCGTCCCTTTCACGCAGATTCCTTTTCTCAGGGGACGGTGTTATGTGTTGCTGTTTTTATTAGTGCGCTGCCTAGATGAAAGACCTCAGTGTTTTCGCGCAGGCCGCGCTGTCGGCCCTCGCCAGAGGAAACAAGAAAAACTTCTTTTTGACATCATTTTCCCACATATTCCATTGGCTGAGGGGACATACTTGAGAGAAAAAGGGTAAAACTCCAGCTCTTTTGTCAGGGGCCGTTTCTATGAAGAGGCGTTCTGCTTTTATTTTTCCGGTTTTGCCTCCTGTGCTTTTCACAGAGAGACGGCAACAGCACTGGGCTTCTTGGTTAAATGCCTCTCATCTCTCCTCTCCTCCACATACACTATTAGCATGAGAAAGGTCTGCGGTCTGGAACTGGCCTGGGGGGCGTTGATCAGTGCTTATGGGCAGGTTGTTTTATTTTTCATAAGAGTAACATTTCGGATCACTTCAGATGAGAGGAACCCTCAAGGTTCTTGTTCTCAGAGGGGATATCACATGCTTTGGATAAGAGCGCTTTAACCAAATACTCATTCATTTTGGGAACTTTTTTTTGGAGTGCATTATAAGCAAACTGAAAAAATTATAAAAAAAATAAATAAAAGTTTCCCTGTGAATATTCATTACTATATATTTCTGAATGTATTTACTATTCTTATAATACTTAATTCTGATTGGTCAGTGGCATATGTATAATTGACTAAGCTTGTTTCACTCACTTATCACGCTATGGGTTGTTTATAATAAAACACTTAAATCAATAAATAATATACTTAAATTAAATTTCCATGCGCAATTATACATTTAATGAGGGATAAATAGCCATGTTATACTCATAATAATGTACAGTCAGCCAATATTTATTGCAAAATTCACCTTCACAGGTTGATTTACAGTGATAATGACCAGCTGAGTGTACATTATCTCTTACTTGTTTACTAAAATGTAAGTTTATTAAAGGATACAAAAACTTTCAATTTGATTTATCTCAGACATTCTCAACTCTTCCTCTGCAGGTGGGACTGTTGGACCTGGAGTTAAACCGCCTAACAAAAGCTCTGTTCCTGGCTCAGGTGGTTCTGTCTGTTGTTATGGTGGCTTTGCAGGGATTCCTTGGGCCCTGGTTCCGAAACCTGTTCCGTTTTGTGGTTTTATTTTCATACATCATCCCCATCAGGTATGTTTATATTATTATCACCCAGATCACACTAATGTGAAAATATTACAGCAAAATCATCAGCAGTGTGAACTGAGAAGAACAAACATATTTTAGTACGACATTTATATATGTGTTTGTGTAGTCTAAGAGTAAACCTGGACATGGGGAAGTCAGCGTACGGCTGGATGATTATGAAGGATGAGCATATTCCAGGTACTGTGGTTCGGACAAGCACCATCCCAGAAGAACTTGGCCGTCTGGTCTACCTGCTTACAGACAAGACAGGTACTTTGAGATTTTTTTATTTTATTTTGTTTAATTTAATTTTTATTTTATTTTTCACTATTCTCTTCCTTGCTTTATTTCCTCCCTCTTTCTTTGTGTTGAAACCACTCTGCCCAGCCAAAAGCTTTATAATAACTATTGATTTCTCTCCTGATCTTAATCTTTGTTTGCTGTTTTTCCAGGCACTCTGACCCAGAACGAGATGGTCTTCAAGCGCCTCCATCTCGGTACTGTGTCATACGGGACGGACACTATGGATGAGATCCAGAGTCACATCATCCAGTCCTACGCTCAGGTGTGATTGACAAGTGTCACCTTATACATCACCGTTAAGACAATCGCTTTCACTATAGAGAAAACTTAAGGGGTTTCACATCCTTCACAAACTGCTGTCGTCTTTGGTGTGTGTGTGTGCAAGTTTTGTGCCAACAGCTGGGTGACACAGTGTTAAAGCCACAGTGGCAATTGATTTTCATGCTTCATGGTCCTTAATTACTGTGATGATGGAGTGGCAGGCAGGTTTGAAATGTACCCATGATATGAGCGATCATAGCCTCATTATATCCCCCCTCAGGACGTGTCAGAATCCGTGTCCAACAACTTGTGTGAAATTGAGTTTGACAGGAATCAATAAACATAATGTAATTTACAGCTTAACATGCTTTGGTGTGCACGAGGCAGTTATATCTCCGATTCTCTCTGGAGTGTTATGAGTATAAAGAAATTGCTATTAAAAACAGCTGTTGTTTTGTAGAGGGCAAACCCCATCGTCTTTTTTGAGACAGGGTGAGTGTACAGACAGTTCTTGCCTGTCCAAATGGGATTTTGAACTCAAATTGTGTTTTGAAATGTCAAAATTTGATATTCATATGTAGACGATGTGGTTCAGTTTAAAACCTTCAGTTCACAAGCTTTTTGAGGCTCTATAATAGCATTCTTAGCTTTCCATAAAATTGTACTGTAAAGGTGAAGTATGACATTTTTGTGGCACTAAATGAAAATGAAAAATGTGAGAAAATTAACAGTTCAGTTCACAAGCATTTTGTGACTCTTTAGTAGTGTTGTGGCTTAAAATCTTAGCTTTTCCATTAATTGAACTTAAAAAGCCAAGTATGTTGTTTTTGTGGCACTGAACTTTAGTTAATATGAAGGTAAGAAAATTCAGAGAGGAGCAGGACCTTCGAATAGTGTAGAACTGTATATGTAAATGCTGTTGTATATTTGTGTGTGTGTGTGTGTGTGTTTTTGTGAATTCTGATTATTTAGTCACTCAAATACTTTTTGATTTAAACTGAAAACTGACTGATTTCCTACACAGTGCTAGTTTTTTTTTTTTGTATCACTGTGTTCTTCTCTTTCTTGCATAATAAATATGATGTTACTAAATATAAATATTTAGAGAACACCAATATTAAAATTCTTGATAATGCCAGAAAGCTGATAATTAAATTCTACAAGTGAATTTAGACATCACAGCATTCATAATGTACATATAAAAATGGATATTCATTTTGAGATTTGCTAAAGATTGTTGTTAATATTATTAAATTAATGTTTTTTAAAGATTAAGTCAGTGTTAGATGACAGCAAATATAATATAAATGTAATAATTAAGGGTAATTTTTAACTCAATCAGTCAATATGACATGCCTATTTACAACTGGCTGACTGTGCATTTATCTCATCACACTTTTACTGTACTTATTTTTTCATACATATTCAGATTGTCAAATCAGGAACCTAACATACTTCTTAGAGGGTGAGCCAGCAGTGGGGTGTTTTTATGTACCTTCATCTGCGATTTGAAGGCTGTGTGCAGGTTGTCATCTCTTCCCCTCGGCAAAGCTCTGAGGAAAGAGTAGTTCATCAAGCGAAATCTCCTGCTCCAGTGGAGCACAGCAACCCCTGTCAAGCACACACACACACACACACACAAGAGGACTCACAGTGGTGCTTATGTAAATTGATAAGTTTCAGAGTCAGGGTGGGATTCCGACGTCGTTGTGTGGGGAGACCCTGATGAAATCTTCACGCTTTTTTTGCCCAGTGTGTCCTGACACTGAGAGAACACAGGAAGATTAATTATCAGCATACACTTCCTGACCAGTCCCCCATTCTTATACTACACATGACGTTATCAGATTGACATAACTTAATTTAACATAATTAAAAAATAACATAATTTAACTGATTTTTAAATGTGTTGAACTGAATACTTTTTTAAACAAATATTTCTTGTGGTTAGGGTGACTTAAATTGTTACAAAAAAAATATTTCAAATTGATTTGTTCTTTTTCTGTGCATTAAAGAATGCTTATGCAAATGTTAAGCAGCACAACTGTTGTCAACACTGATAACAATAAGAAATGTTTCTTGAGCACCTATTACCAATCACCATTAGAGTGATTTCTGAAGGATTATGTGACACTGAAGACTGGAGGAATGGCTGCTGAAAATCAGCATTGCCATCACAGAAATAAAATACATTTTAAAATATATTGATATAGAAAACCGTTTTTTAATTATATTAATATATCACAGAGTATTACTGTATTTTTGATCAAATGAATGCAGCCTTGGTGAGCATATAATGTTATTTTTGAAGCTAACGCGCACTCTTGTTGTTTCAACTTTGTGTCTCTCCAGGTGAGCTCAGCACAGTCGAATGGCAATTGTGCGAGTTCAACACCCTCTTGTAAACCACAGCCGCCCGCACCGAAGGTCCGCAAGAGCGTGAGTAGCCGGATCCATGAGGCCGTGAAAGCCATCGCCCTCTGCCACAACGTTACACCGGTGTACGAATCCCGCGTTAACGGTGCCAGCACAGAGCCAGAGAGCACAGAGGCCGACCAGGACTTCAGTGACGACAACCGGACTTACCAGGCCTCCAGTCCTGATGAGGTAAGAATGATGGGACGTCCTGAAAGAAATGGTATTTATTTAATTAAGTCATTTATTTATTTGCTTAATCAAAATTATTTTAAAAATATATTATTTTGGGACATGTTTTTGTCATCTTTATTATTTAATTTTTGTCATTTTGAGTGGTTCCAGCAAAAAAAAAAAAAAAAAAACAGGACCATTTTTTTTTCTATTTATTTTATTTAGAAATCAGATAGATTGCATTGACACTGGTCTCCTCATTCCTCTAACAGTGTAATCCTATATATCGCTGCTTTAGTATTTATGACTCCCCCACTTTAGCCTTGAATTTACTGCCTTATTGGATGGTAATATAGACTCTGTGTTAGTAGAGAAATCTGAGAGGGCTCAATAAATATCAGAAGCAGAGGGGGCAGGGGTAGGTCACACACCAGGAAGGACTCGGTCATCATTTGTGTTGAGAGATCGTAGATATTTATAGATCCGTTGTAGAGCAACAATATTTTGAATGAGTTGTTGGTAAGAAAAGCACTAAATAAATGGCAGAAAAGGCATTGAGGCCAAACATATGTCACAAAGGCAGCGGTCCTCAAATAGATGGAGGGAAGCGTCAGGCTCATTATAGTTAAATATATTTTTTAACAGAGGGGAATGAAGAGTTGTTTGAGGCTCGACTTGGAGGTATAATTCACCCAAAAATTACATTACTGTCATCGTTTACTCATAATCTTCCATGCCTGTATGACTTACTTTCTTCTGTCGAGTGCAAAAGATGAAGTTTAGAAGAATTTTTGCCATTGCTTTACATCATACAATGAAAGTCTCCAAAAATGACCGAAAAGCCCCATAAAAGTATTGCAACAGTAATCCATATGAAACCAAGGGATACAGAAGTACAGCCTGAATGGACTGTATGTCTATCCTTCACAGCCTCATTTTATTAGCATATGATATTTTTACATAGCTTTTTTTGTCATTTTTGGAGCTTCATAGTTTGTGGAGCATTTCTTTTTTGATGTCTACGGAAGAAAGAAAACCATGTCCGTTTTGAACAACATGGGTAAATAAGTAAATGATGACAATTTTGATGTTTAGGTGAACTAACCCTTTAAGCGTTCAATAATTCTGTACAATGTTTGCTGTTCCCTTGCAGGATCTAATGAAGATGAACTAATGAAGGGCAGTCGTTTTCAAAGCATTGATTGTTTTCAAGAAAATACGGCAGTCATTATATAAATTGAAAATATTCCGGTGCTCTTTCATTTTTTCTTTATACAGACCGAGCATCTTTTTCCTCAAGACCTTCTGTAGACGTAGATATCTTTTGAGAGTGATAAAAGGAAAAAGAAATCTGTCCATCTCCCTCTTTAGTGGAATTGCCTGTCCTCTCTTCTCCCTTGATGTGTCTACTTATTTATTTTCTTTAATGCCCAGGTCTTATCTCTCCAACGTCTTCACTCCGGGATTGATCAATATTTAATTTTCTCTGAGAGACTAGCGGTTAACACTAGTCTTTCTCTATGTGTCACTCTCATCAGCGCCTGTGTCTATGTGTGCTCGCTCAAAGACCTCCAGCCTTTTCAGCCTTTAATATGACAGGCGCATAGCGATAATATTCCTAAAGAGAGCCGAGTTCAGGGATTGAATATCCCAGATGACTTTCCGGACACTTATTTTAAGTCATTTGTGACCTTTGACCCCACTGTGTCAAGGGTCAGAGGTTTATCATGACCTTTAATGATCGGACATTCTCATGAGCAAGACCGTTTGTTATGTCCGATAATGAAGTTTTACTTATGGGGGGTAATAGAAGTTCACTCATGGTTTTATTAGTGGTTTTGGCTTATCCAGATGAGACGACAGTGTTCAGTGGCTGTTGACCCTTTGCTTCTTCTAGGAAAAATATAGTATTGACCTCTAACCTTTAGCCTATTAAATAGAAGTTGTCACAAAAGATGGGCTACTCGTACAAGAGAGTTATGGCATGTTCAGTTCTTTTAGAATGAGTTTTTTTGTTAGAATGAGGTTAAAGCGGATGCAATCTTAGTCTGGTTTTCATTAATAGAGTGATCCAGTCAAATATTTTTAAGTAAGTTTTTTCATTTAAAATCTGTGATTGGGAAATGGAATTTGTAATATAAATTTTACAATTGTTATTTCCAAGCCTAGATCATTTAATAGTAATAACTCTAAAATGTTGAATTTGTAAAAAATAAATCAATAAAATTTATCTGTGAGTGCAATCTCTAGAGAGTTATTTTAAAAAAAAACTGTAATCAAATGACTGGGAAAGTCATTGCTCAAAAAGAGTAAAATAATATACTGTTATAATAACGATAAGTGAAAGATAGAATTCAGGTAAACTTCTCTCAGCATATTCCTGGATGAAACTGCTCTGTCAGATAAAACCATCTCCACTTTGCCTTCTTTATGACGTCGTATCATATTTCCTGTCACATCTGGTCTCTTTATTAAATAACAGCCACGTCTTCATGTGGTCTTAGGTCGCATGGTGTGGTTTCAATCCTCTCCGCTTCTTGAAGGCGCAGTGATCTTGGTTTATGATTACAGCTTCTCTTCCTGTACTGCTGAAATGATTGATAGAGTGTATTAAAGGCTCTCCCCTGTGTCGTAAAACAGTTCCCTGCTCCTCTCCTGAAGGCATTTCCCCACCACCTGAGTTACGTGTGTGTGTGTGTGTGTGTGTGTGTGTGTGTGTGTGTGTGTGTGTGTGTGTGTGTGTGTGTGTGTGTGTGTGTGTGTGTGTGCTCTTGAGGGCATCATTTAGCACTGTCAGGTTGATAGAAGACTGGCTAATTAGTCATATCACATTGAAATGCCATAAACAAGAGTTCTAGCTGTGTTCTGATTTTTATCATCTTCCAGTCTTGAGATAAACAGTGCATGCATTGAGGTCAAGATGTCTGAGACACAGACACAAGATTCTCTAGATTTCTAATTCCATGCAGTATTTTTTATAAATTATATTATCAGCATATTTCAACTAGAATTGACAAGTGAATTATTAACATGATTTTAGAATGTCTCAGTATTTGGTTTGGTTTTACTGACTGTCAAGCATGATTTGAGAATGATCCAAACGGAATCGTGTGCTCCAGTGGACACAAGAAAGTTTGACTGTTCAAGAATTCACATGATCAGTGGCTCAAATTGGATTTTCAGAAACTTCATTAGTGATCTAGACCTAGTGTAGATTTTTTAGGTATACATGTAAATGTGACTTTTTTTGAAAGAAAACCTTATTTTATTTAATTTTATTAAATTAAATTTAATTTAATTTTATCAGTGTAATGCTGTTGTCTCTTTGCACTGGAAGCCTCTCTCCACAACAAATTGCTTGCATGTATATAGTGTGTATACATACTTGGCAATAAATATCTGTTTGATTCAGATTTTATATTTTTTTTCATATAAAAATTTATTTGTTTTTAATTTATATTACTTATGAATATTATTTACCTATCTGTCTACCTATTGATCGTTTTTATTTTATTGTATTGTATTTTCAACTTTAATACAGTATTTGTTTTATTTTTATATTTTTAAATCTAATCATCAGCCATACTATAAATATACCCAGCTCTTTAAAGATGATTTGATCATTGAGAGCAAAAAGTTGCATGTAACTGGTAACAAAAACAGATTGTGTTCCTGTGGCTCAGTGGTAGAGCATTGCGTTAACAGCGCAAAAGGTTGTGGGTTCGATTCCCAGGGAACACACATAGTGATAAAAAAAACATGTATAGCCTGAATGCACTGTAAGTCGCTTTGGATAAAAGCGTCTGCTAAATGTAAAAATGTAAAAAAAAAAATGTAACAAAAACAGATCTTTTACAACAATACATTTTCATATGTTGTGTAGGTGGCTCTGGTGCGCTGGACTGAGAATGTGGGTTTGACTCTGGTGAACAGAGACCTGACGTCCCTCCAGCTGAAGACCCCAGCCGGACACATCTTGACCTATTACATCCTCCAGATCTTCCCCTTCACCTCTGAGAGCAAGCGCATGGGCATTATTGTCAGGGTGTGTGTCACATTACAAGTGTGCGAGTGTGTTTGTCTGTGTTCGGAATTACATATTTCTCTCATTTCAAACTCTGTAAAAAAAACATGAGAAAATGAGTTTGAAAATCTGTGCGCATCTTCTGCAGTGTGGCTTTGTGTCCTTTAGCCTTTGTTGAGTAAGCTGTTAGATACTTCAGGACTCTGTGTACTTGAGTGTTTCTGTGAGTGTGTCATTTGTGTTGTTTGTTTGTCTGTTACAGTACATGGCATGCACAAGTATTGTTGTCTAAGCTTTTGTGTGGGAGCTTAGTGCAGATCATCTCTGTTTGTCTTCTTATTTACTGATAACTTTAGGGCTCCATGCGCCATCTGTGGTTTTGTGCTCTACAGTTGGACATGTTAATGATTTAGACATGATTTGGATATGTTTTTAAGTGTTCTCTATTGAATTGATTGTGTTTCAGGAGGAGGCTACGGGCGACATCACATTTTACATGAAAGGGGCTGATGTTGCTATGGCGAGCATTGTACAGTACAATGATTGGCTGGAGGAGGAGGTAAGAAAGCATGAACCATTGTTGATGGGAAAATCTGCATTCTGCTTTTTCGTGTGGGTTGGTGAGCTTATGAATAAATCTAATTGTCTGTTTCTGTGACGCTTCTTTTGTTTTGTTTTGTTTATTTGCATTTTTAATTGTTTTTGTATCCAATTCATAATCTGCCTGTGTGTGTGTTTGTGTCAAATGACAGTAAACACAATAAAAATAAATGCAGTACCTTTTATATTTGTTCTCAAATGTAATTTATCCATGCAAAAACAAAAACTGAAAGAATAGGAAAAATGTCACCAGATTAAGAGAGTCTCACAAATTTTGGTGAAGTGTTGACTGGTGTTAGTTTTCACATTTTCAGTAAAATTTTAACAATATAGCAGTAATGACACACAAAACTAAGAAAACATAATGTAAGAAAATATCACCATAAACCATTTTTACATATTGTGATACATATCACAAGTTATATACTTACACTACTGTTCAAACGTTTGGGGTCCAGTAGGATTTTTTTAAGGAATTAATACTTTTTATTTAGCAAGGATGCATTAAATTGATCAAAAGTGACAATAAAAAATTGTTGTTATAAAATATTTATTTTTCAAATAAATACTGTTCCTTTAAGCGTTCTATTAACTAAAGAATCCTGATAAGAAAAAAAAGGTCAATATAAATACAAAGTTTGGTAGACGAATTTGCACAATTTTAAAAGTTTAGGGTCAATACAATTTTTGTGTTTTGTGACCGTCGAAACATTTTATAATGCTACAAAACATTTGTATTTAAAATAAATGCTTTTGGTAGTATTCATCAAAGAATCCTGAAAAGAAAAAATATATATATAGTTTCCATAAAAAATTTAAGCATCATAACCATCACAGCAATAAATTAAATTTTAAAATATATTAAAATAGAAAACATAATTAAAATATTTTAAAATTGTACTGTGTTTACAGTATTTTTGATCAAATATATTGAGCTTTGGTGAGCATGATCTCCAAACTATATTTAAACTTCTTATTCTAACATAAAAGTTATTTAAAGTTGTGTTTTGGGCCATTATGGTTTGGCACCGTATCTGTCAAACGAACTAAAACTGAAAACACAATTTGGCTTAATCCCTTTATCAAGTCCATTTTCGCTCCGTGTTTCGAAGCGCACACTTCGTTCAGGCAATCAGCTCGTGAGCTGATTTTCCACGCCTCGGAACGGCTCTGTTCACAGTGAATGAATGCAGTGAACTCGTTTATTGCATGTGCTGTGAGTTTAGTGCACTTTGGGAATACAACGGCCACCAGTTATGCTTTATTTTCGTGGCAGATGATTACAGCATTTCACTAAATTTGTAGTGAGACACGTTTTTGTAAGCCTGTTTTCACTGAAGCTGGAGTTTTCCTTTAAAATAAAAGCTCTACTGCCATTTCTCTCAAAATAAAAGCCTAAAGGTGCAGTATGAATTGCTGACAGCTAGCGGTTTAAATGCAGTCTTAATTCAAAATATCTCTTTCAAGTGTAGAAATTAGGAAATAAGTATTGTCATTTCCCTACTCTAGTGTGAAGCAAAAATAATATACCTATGAATTATTCAATTTCATTTATTTTACGGTGCAAGTGTTTTACAATATATGGCTATTACTGTCATTGTTGTTGTTATTATTATATTCTAATTTGTTTGGCTTCCTAAATCACCAGTGTGAATGTAATTTAGACTGAGAACAGTATATCACAAATAAAAAGAGGGTTGAGTCCGCTTTAAAGTTCAGGTGCAAGTCAATTCACTGACTTAAGTTTTCTAAGTTAAGAACATGGGTTGGAGCTCTTAATTTTGAACTCTCAAAGTGATTTGATAGAATAACTTAACTTTAAAATGTACAAAATTTGCATTTTTCCCCCATATTTTTTCAATTTGTCTTTTTTTTAAAAACATCACAATAAATATTGTATCGTGGACTTCATATCGTGATATTATCGTATTGTGAGATTTTGATATCGTTACAGCCCTAGTGTATATACATATTTATAAATTTATAGTATAAACAAGTATTGTTTAAACAAAAATTTGCATAGTATATGATGACTCATAGCCCCAGTTCCCGTATGTCTGTCATTCCAACTGACTTCCTCAGTAGGCACCGCCAATGTTTTTGGTATTGAATCCCTTGTAGGAGTGACTTTATGAACAGATCCCTGTTGAATTAAGAATCAACACATTTGATAAGGTAGTGCTAAGCATAACAAACAGGTCGGCCTGTCCTAGCCTCTGTGATCAAGGACAATCTGCTCAGCCCATCATCACACATGCATTTCTCGCTTTGATGATTACAATTGTATTGGCAATATGCAGTCAATGAGGGGCGGAGATGAGGCTTATTAATTAATGAATGACCTCAATAGAGGCGTATGACTGGGAGCATCATGTCATAATCCTCATCGGTGCGCTTTGTGTGTGAATGTGAGACGCTACTATAAGGACAGGTCAATAAGTAATCACTGCATCACTTTCGCCTGTTGGATTTTCATATCAAAATTAAACCGCTGTCCCACATCTTTTATAGTCTGCTCAAAGATTCCCACAGGCACTGCTGTATTTTTCACGATTGATTCTTTCTGTGTGTATGTGTGTGTTTGCATATCTCTATTTGCGTGTTGATGTTTCCAGTAAATACAATTGTGTTAAAAGCATTGTTTATATCTTTGTTCTTTCTGTATACCAATTGAGTTCACAGTCTAATACACAACCACACACACACACGTCATGGCTGTAGCTGATGTAATTGTAGTTGTGTGTTGCATTATGTTGTCTCAGTGTGGGAACATGGCCAGAGAGGGCCTGCGGACACTGGTGGTGGCTAAGAAATCACTGACTGAGGAGCAATACCAGGACTTTGAGGTATGATATAACAATTCACAAATGGGTTAATATGTAGTAATATAGTTTAAAATATATTATGTACCTTTTAATATTTTGGTGTAAAGTTGTCATTTTTGTACTCCAACAGAGGAACCATTATTTTAAAGCAAAATGCCATTGTTGACAAATATATCTAAATTGTTTTGTATAATAAATACAATGCAATAAAAGATCATTCAAATGATCTCTAAAATAAATATTTAACATTCTGCATCCAAACTGATTGCTTCCTGTAGCAGTAGCAGTATCAACTTATTTGTTTCCTAATAGACCAGTATGACCCTTGAACCCAAAAGATGATGATACTAAAAATTGACTTTGTAAAATGTCTACTATAGATAAAATGCAATTTACTCTTCGGTGTTTAGTTTCTTTAATTTTCCATTGCTTAAAAAACAAATTCTTGAATCTGTGAAAATAATGGATTTTTTTTGTGCATTCTAAAAATAGAATGGTTCTGGATAAAATGTTGACAGATGATATGTGTATCTGATAAAATTGGTTACTGTATATTGTCATTCCATCTTAGGATGTTGATGGAAGGAATACAATTATTGGTTAGCATGTAAATTATGAGAGATAACAGGTGGCATTAAAGCACAATTTATCAGCATTAGATTAGATTATTAGAGCTCTAATTTCTAATGAATTCATTTCTTAAACTTGTTACCAGTACTTTACTCATTGCAAGACTTATAATTGGATTATTCAGGAAAGAGCATGTAAAACACGTAAGCATGTCAAATTCATTTGATGTCCCCAACACTTGGGCCAAAGTAAGCGTGTTGCAATAACAGATGCATTTGGACAAGCGGCTAGACGTCTGTCTGTATATAATAATAACCATAACAACCCCATGACTTGAGTAACAAGCTGAAGTAATCAAAACCCAAATTTGGTTTGCCAGTAACAGAGGGGAGGGAGGGGAGGGGGGGGGGGGGGTTGCTGAATTGTACATATGAAGAACCAGTTATAATAGAGAAAAATGATGTAAGATCATGTCAACTTTGCCATGCACCTATTCTATATTTTTCCCAGAGAATCCCACCAACGAAAAGAGTAACTGTTGTACTCTTTTTGTTGGTGGGATTCTCTGTGTTTTGAGGTCCTCCCACCCGTGATTAAATTACATATTCAAAGGAGTTTTCATTTTCTGTTAAGCCCAAAGATTCCGCTTCTTTTTTGAACATGTATGCATATGTGTACAGTCGAACGTGTGCGAATGCAAGCGGTCGACATATGCACTCTGGCTCAAGCCACTGCCTCTTTCGCCGAAGCTAAAGAACCCTTTCAGTCAGATCTGGTGCCACTGGACCCACCCAGACCGTGATTTCAACTGAGGTGTTTATTTAAATTTTTTTACTGACAGTTCACTTGTCTTACGTCTATTAGTAATACTACTAGTTTTTGCTATGGTATCGAGTAAGTACTTAAAATGTTCTATTAATAATAAGTGTTCTTTAAATAATAAAGAACCATTTTTTGCTCATCCAAGAAATGACCCAATCCGTGACTCAAAATCCGTAATACGATCCAACCCATGAATTGTGTGATCCGTTGCACCCCTCCTCTCTAAACTTGTTATTTGAAGGAAAAAGCAATCATGGAAGTTTTTAATCATGCTAATTTGTCTGCAGTGAAGTTCAGCTGATGTCTCTAAAATTTAAAGAATGCATTCCCGAAGGGCTACCAAGGATTTTAAAATTTTGTGAGCCCTGGTACACATACACTACCGTACATGTACAAAAATGAAGTATACTTTGGGCTTTACAAAAATCGGGTGGTGCGTGTACAATATGCACATACTGTTCTGGTGATGAAATTGTGTCACGTATACGTGTAAAAACAAGTATACTTTGGCCTGTAATGAGCAGGTTAGTGGAACACAAAAAATCTTAGTCGCAAGTGTTAGTGTTCAAAAGGGGCAAGATGTCATCTGACTGGGCAGGGTGTTGCCAGAGACATGCTAAAGAGTATAAATTTGTACTGTAATTGTCACCAGAGAATGCCCTAGGTTAACTTAAGTCAGGTACGTAGGGGTATTTATCCCACAGCCTGTTTTCACGCATATTTTCATAAAGTAAACACAAGGAAAAATATATTCACTTTAAAATATAATCACTTTTATACATATAGATACAATATACTTATACTCTGCTGTTCAGAAGTTTAGGGGCTGTAAAAAATTTTAAGGTTTCTGAAAGGTTTCTTATGCTCACCAATGCCGAAAAAAATTATTAAAAACAGGATTACTGTGAAATATTAGCTGTATTCTACTTTAATTTTAAATCTTAAAATATAATGTATTCCTGTGATGGCAAAGCAGAATTTTCAGTGGTTATTATTTAATTATATCTTGATTTTATTTATTACATTTATGATTTGGTGCTCAAGAAAGATTGAAAATATTTTTGTGGAAACTGTGATGCTTTGTTTGGTTTAGTTCTTTTTTTTCTAAAATGCTTTGATGAATAGAAAGTTTAAAAGAACAGTGTTTATTTGAAATTGTTTATATTAAGAATGCCTTTACTGACACTTCTGATCAATTAAATGCATCCTTGCTGAATAAATGTATTAATTTCTTTCAAAGAAAAAATCTCGCCAACCCTAATCCTTTGAACAGTGGTGTAATTTGTAATAAACATTTTTTACAGCACATTTTCAAGACCATTTAATATACAGTATGAAAAATGTCACTTGGAAACCTCTTTGAACTATTATGTTGATGTTGCAAACAAATCATAGAATCAGAGTTTGGAATTGATTAATTGAAATGGTCAGTTTGAATTGATTTATATAAGCAACTAGTCAAATTAACTAACAGCTACACCATTTTTGCTACTGAAGTAAGGCCAGTTTAAAATCCTCACAACTTAGCACCCATTTTATCCATTTCTGTCTGTTCAGAGTCGTTATAATCAGGCGAAGTTGAGTATCCATGATCGCACTCTGAAGGTGGCGGCAGTGGTGGAGAGTCTGGAGAGAGAGATGGAGCTTCTGTGTGTCACTGGAGTAGAAGATCAGCTGCAGGCCGATGTCCGGCCCACGCTAGAGCTCCTCCGCAATGCAGGGATCAAGGTACACATGTAATATGTGGCCAAAAATATGTGAACCCCCAAACACCATGCCAACATTAACTCTTGGGTTCTTCTTTATGTTTCAGATCTGGATGTTGACCGGGGACAAGCTGGAAACTGCTACGTGTATCGCCAAAAGTTCCCGTTTAGTTTCTAGAAATCAAGACATCCACGTTTTCAAACCGGTAGGATTAGAAACACTGGTTATCTGGATTTTTAAGTGAAGTGGATTTAGTGTGAACACTTTATGGTGTTTTTGTGGCAGGTGTCCAACAGGGGCGAGGCTCATCTGGAGCTGAACGCCTTCAGGAGGAAACACGACTGTGCGCTGGTCATCTCAGGAGACTCTCTAGAGGTGAAAAAAACAAAAAACTTGACATTCCATATATTCAACAAAATCATGTATGATCAGGTTTGATTTTCTCACACTGATTATGTGTGGCCCATCAGGTCTGTCTGCGCTACTACGAGCATGAATTTGTGGAGCTGGCGTGTCAGTGCCCCGCTGTGGTTTGCTGTCGCTGCTCTCCCACGCAGAAAGCTCAGATCGTTCAATTGTTACAGCAAAATACAGACAACAGAACATGTGCCATAGGTCAGTCCTCTCCACTTCTCTCCTCAGTCTGTTGAGCTTTAAGTCTCATTATCCAGTAACTGAGACAAAACCCACTTAAACTCAACTCTCTCCATGCACATGAATCTTTGAGAGTGGGAAAGATGACTGTCTTCACAGTGTCTTCTCATGTTTTCCTGCTATCATCTTTCTTATCTCTGTGCTCAGGCGATGGAGGAAATGATGTCAGCATGATCCAAGCAGCAGACTGCGGTATCGGTATTGAAGGGAAGGTGAGGTGTTTCTCATGAACGTAGATTGTCTTTTCCTGTCACTTTTAATTAATTATATAATGAATTATATTTTCCCTGCAAAAAAAAATTCTCAGTATGACAGAATGTGTAGGTGTTTTATTTTTGTGTGTAATTCCCTTTACTCTAAACTGTTTACTGTTAAAACTCTTGTTAGATTCTCACTGCTGTAATACAGTATGTTTTTATATTCAATATTATTAAATATAATATTTTCGCAATATTGATAATATTAAACATTATAATTTAAGGTTTAATTTTAATATTGATGTTTATATAATCTTTTTTATTTTTAAGCTGATTTTAGGCATTCTGTTAATATGAATTTGGGGCAAATATGCTTAAATGTTATGATAATGATGTCAACACTTAATGTTTTATTATTATTTTGAGGTAAAATATGAAAATATGATCTGGGCATGTTATTGGCAGTTTAGTGACATTTATCCATTCATAGTTTTTCACAAAGAAAACATTTATTAGTACATCTGTCTTAAAAAATAATAATAGCTTAAAAATTAATAATAAAAAAGGTAACAGTATAATATTTTAGACTCTGTGGCTGAGTTCATAGAAGTGCATTATGTCATCTTGCCTATTGTTCCAGGAGGGAAAGCAGGCGTCTCTGGCAGCAGATTTCTCCATAACCCAGTTCAAACACATTGGCAGACTGCTGATGGTACATGGCCGCAACAGCTACAAACGCTCAGCAGCTCTGGGCCAGTTTGTCATGCACCGTGGCATGATCATCTCCACCATGCAGGTAACATACACAGAGTGTAAAGAGCCTCATGTAATTCAAATTCAAAAAGTTTTAAAGTTTTCTTAATGCATGGTTTTTCCTTCTGGAGCATCAGTGGGCGTTTGAACCTTCTGTAATAGTTGCATATGAGTCCCTCAGTTGTCCTCAGTGTGAAAAGATGGATCTCAAAATCATACAGTCATTGTTGGAAAGGGTTCAAATACACAAAAATGCTGGAAAACCAAAGAATTTGTGGGACCCGAAGGATTTTTCTGAACAACAGAAGGCAGTTTAACCGTTCCTGACAAACAAGGGACTCATGAACAACTATCACTAAACCAAAAAAGAAAAAAAAAACAGCTATGGATCATTCAGGAAACAGTATTAAGAATCAAGGGGGTGTAAACTTTTGAACAGGGTCATTTTTATAAATTCAATTTATTTTCTCTTGTGGACTATATGTAAACATCTTTTATATGAAATACCTTATTCAGGTCAGTACTAAATAAACAATAACATGCATTTTGTATGATCCTCTTATTTTGGTAAAATAATTAACATTTAGCAGATTCTGAAAGGGGGATGTAAACTTTTGACCTCCACTGTATATTTCCACTTCTGTAGTAATATAGTACCCAGACTCATTATAGTAAATCGGTTTTCTCTCAACACAAAGAGCAACACACTTGGGTTGTTGCTGTGCAGACTCTTGATTTGAAGTGCTAACATCTTGATTTGAATTTGTGTCTTTCCTCTCAGGCTGTGTTTTCCTCTATATTCTACTTCGCCTCTGTTCCTCTGTACCAAGGTTTCCTCATGGTGGGGTAAGTAAAGGCTGGTTAGTGAGCTGCCTACCTACAACGTAATTTTGGACATCATAGGTGCCTTTGAACATGATGTGTCAAATTTCCTAACATTATGTCTATTTGTTCTAGTTACGCCACCATCTACACCATGTTCCCTGTCTTTTCTCTGGTGTTGGACCAGGATGTGAAGCCTGAGATGGCTCTGCTATATCCTGAACTCTATAAAGACCTCACCAAGGTAACAATATAGGAGACCTTTTAATAGTAAAGATCAGAACTAACCATCAGCTCGAGTATCTGCATGATAAACTTGATATAAGTTACAGGAATGAAGGCATGAGTTTATGTTTATGTTTGCTGCATGACAGTGATGCTGACTTTGGTTTTCCCTCCATTAGGGTCGCTCCCTGTCCTTTAAGACCTTCCTGATTTGGGTTTTGATAAGTGTATATCAAGGTAAATGGATGAACAGTGATGTTTTATATTTTTGTATGACTATAAACTGTAACTCACCAATAACCTTTGCTCTCATCTTTTTATTTTTTTTCTGGGGCATGATCTAGCTGCACTGAATGTGAAAATGTGACTTTATGTCATTGCAAAAAAACTGACATAGAGCCACATCATTTTTAAGTTTAAAGGGAGGTTTAAAAACAAAATATGTTTATTAGGGAATTAAATACTCAAGTTATGATTACAATAATATAGGGCTGTGCTGATACAATTATATATCGATATGTTGTGATAATTTTTCTCACATTTGCATCGATACAGGGTTCTTATGTTAATATTTTTACTTGTTTATATATATATTTAAACATAATTTTATACAATTTGTTTAATAAAGAAGCAGGTCATCTTAATAAGCAGAATTTCTTCTTGTATTTGATGGTTTTCTTGAGGTAGTTGATGATACCCGGTCTTTCTATGATAACAGACAATGTATTCATTAATTTCTTATTTAAAAACAAATTATTGACCTATTTTCAGTTGTCACCAATCCAGATTCCAATCTATTTGTAGTGCAGAAGCATTCAATTGTCCCCCAATTATTTTTATTATTATTTTTAAGAAACGTATGCCTCTATTCATCACAGATGCATGAAACTGATCAAAAGTGACAGTAAATTTTCATTTCTGTTTCAGTTACGATTTTTTATCTTTTTTTTTTATCTTTTTTCCATCTATTTATCAATGGAAAAAATTGTGTTCCCACAAAAATATTAAGCAGCACAACCGTTCTCAGCATTTATAATAATAAGAAATCTTTCTTGACCACCAAATCGGCATATTAGAATGATTTCTGTATGATCATGTTCCTGTGGCTCAGTGGTAGAGCATTGCGTTAGCAGCGCAAAAGGTCGTGGGTTCAATTCCCAGGGAACACACATACTGATAAAAAAATGTATAGCCTGAATGCACTGCAAGTCGCTTTGGATAAAAGCGTCTGCTAAATGCATAAAATGTCAAATGTAAATGATCATGTGACTCTGAAGACTGGAGTAAATGCTGCTGAAAATTTGGCTTTGCCATCACAGGAATCAATTATATTTTAAAATATATCTAAAAAAGAAAATTGTCTTTTTAAATTGTAACACTATATTTATCCAATGGAATGGCAAAAATAATATTTATTTTTAAGCAGCCAGCCAAAAGGGTCTCTTTTTATAGTAAAAACTGATTTTGTAGTTTTCTCTGTATATAATTCTGGTGTAATACTGCAGAAAATATTTTTTAAAAAGGCTTACACACATCTTTTAGAATTAGGTTGGAACCTCTGGAGGAGTGATGAACGAGTTACCACCATTGTGCCTCAGTAGATCCAGAGGGATTGTCCAAAGTAAAAATTTACTGAACAAACGTAAGGGAAATGTAAACTTGAAAAAAACCTGATCCAATCTGAGATAACATGACATCTATAAACTAACCATAAACAGCCGTTCTCTACAAATAAACTGTGAACGTTTCATCAAAGAAGTAAACATTGAAGCGGAATGTAACTTGTCTCCTGTGAATTCAGTGGAGCTCTTTTCATGAATGTGATTTTCGGACCATCGCCAGCTCTCACGCGCACACGGCTGCCTTATCCGCACTGTAAATCGATCCGCGCAGTGAGCAAGAGAGATCAGTGTCCCTGTCTGACAACTCCTGCTTTTTAATTAAACCTTAATACAGAGAGACAAGAACAACAGGGAAATATGAGCAAAGATTTCATTTAGTCCAGAGAGTAACCCCGAGGAATGTTCGCTGTATGAAGAGAGGCAATTATGTGATCAGTTAGAGGCCATTAGGCTGGATTGCGCTGGCGTTTATGATTAAAATGAAAGCAGAGACGGTTACAGTAGGCTGAGGAGCCGAGTGAGCGTGGAGCCTTGCGAACAGGGGTCAGAGCTCAACGCACTCATGTGTGAATGGGGATCAGATTGTGAGCGAGGGTCAAGAAATCACAGAAGAAATTCGTTCTAGATGGACATCAGTAAACCTTATGGATTTGTCAGGTCTTGCAGTCTAAATGACCCTAGCGGATCTGTTTTTTTATTGTTAGTTGTTCCCCTGTTTAATTTGTTAGCTACTATGTCTCATGCACATGTGTTTATACTCATTATAACACTAAGCTGACAGCTTTATCTCAGTCCTTGTTGGTTCATCTCAAGCATTTCCACTGTTTGTCCACCAGGGGGCATCCTAATGTACGGGGCCCTGGTGCTGTTCGATCAGGAGTTTGTGCATGTGGTGGCGATCTCCTTCACTGCTCTGATCCTGACGGAGCTGCTGATGGTGGCGCTGATGATCCGCACCTGGCACTGGCTCATGGTCGTAGCTGAACTTATCAGTCTTGGCTGCTACCTCGCTTCCCTCGCCTTCCTGAACGAATACTTTGGTAAGAACCGACACAAGGCATTTTTTGGATATTCTTATTTTATTTTACATTTTTATTTTATTTTTAATGTAATTTAATTCTGTTTTATTTCATTTACCTGTATTTATTTACATATTTATATATTAATACATTTTTGTAGTTGTATATACTTTTTTGAATATTATTTACTTACCTTTCTATCTACCCATTTATTTTATTTATTCATTCATTCATTCATTTATTGTTTATATTATTTTTAATATAAATTTTTAGTTTATTTATCTATTCTTAAATTTGACACTTTTTTGGTTTAATTTGTATTTTATTAAATAAAAGTAAATAATTAATTTATAATGTAAACAAATCAAAAATATATAAATGTTTTATCTATCTATCTATCGTTCTATTGTTCTATCTATCGTTCTATCTATTGTTCTATCTAGCATTATATCCATTGTTCTTTCTGTCTATCATTCTACGGTTATATTGTTCTATCACTGTCGTTTTTATCCGTTTACTATATAATAAATTAATTATATAATTATTTGATTTTTACTTATCTATCTATCTACCTATCTCTTTGTTTTATCTGCCTGTTTGTCTGGCTATGTAATAAATTAATTCTCGAATTATTTGATTTTGCTCTCTCCCTCTATATATATACAGTGAGGAAAATAAGTATTTGAACACCCTGCTATTTTGCAAGTTCTCCCACTTAGAAATCATGGAGGGGTCTGAAATTGTCATCGTAGGTGCATGTCCACTGTGAGAGACATAATCTAAAAAAAAAATCCAGAAATCACAATGTATGATTTTTTAACTATTTATTTGTATGATACAGCTGCAAATAAGTATTTGAACACCTGTCTATCAGCTAGAATTCTGACCCTCAAAGACCTGTTAGTCTGCCTTTAAAATGTCCACCTCCACTCCATTTATTATCCTAAATTAGATGCACCTGTTTGAGGTCGTTAGCTGCATAAAGACACCTGTTCACCCCATACAATCAGTAAGAATCCAACTACTAACATGGCCAAGACCAAAGAGCTGTCCAAAGACACTAGAGACAAAATTGTACACCTCCACAAGGCTGGAAAGGGCTACGGGGAAATTGCCAAGCAGCTTGGTGAAAAAAGGTCCACTGTTGGAGCAATCATTAGAAAATGGAAGAAGCTAAACATGACTGTCAATCTCCCTCGGACTGGGGCTCCATGCAAGATCTCACCTCGTGGGGTCTCAATGATCCTAAGAAAGGTGAGAAATCAGCCCAGAACTACACGGGAGGAGCTGGTCAATGACCTGCAAAGAGCTGGGACCACCGTTTCCAAGGTTACTGTTGGTAATACACTAAGACGTCATGGTTTGAAATCATGCATGGCACGGAAGGTTCCCCTGCTTAAACCAGCACATGTCCAGGCCCGACTTAAGTTTGCCAATGACCATTTGGATGATCCAGAGGAGTCATGGGAGAAAGTCATGTGGTCAGATGAGACCAAAATAGAACTTTTTGGTCATAATTCCAATAAACGTGTTTGGAGGAAGAAGAATGATGAGTACCATCCCAAGAACACCATCCCTACTGTGAAGCATGGGGGTGGTAGCATCATGCTTTGGGGGTGTTTTACTGCACATGGGACAGGGCGACTGCACTGTATTAAGGAGAGGATGACCGGGGCCATGTATTGCGAGATTTTGGGGAACAACCTCCTTCCCTCAGTTAGAGCATTGAAGATGGGTCGAGGCTGGGTCTTCCAACATGACAATGACCCAAAGCACACAGCCAGGATAACCAAGGAGTGGCTCTGTAAGAAGCATATCAAGGTTCTGGCGTGGCCTAGCCAGTCTCCAGACCTAAACCCAATAGAGAATCTTTGGAGGGAGCTCAAACTCCGTGTTTCTCAGCGACAGGCCAGAAACCTGACTGATCTAGAGAAGATCTGTGTGGAGGAGTGGGCCAAAATCCCTCCTGCAGTGTGTGCAAACCTGGTGAAAAACTACAGGAAACGTTTGACCTCTGTAATTGCAAACAAAGGCTACTGTACCAAATATTAACATTGATTTTCTCAGGTGTTCAAATACTTATTTGCAGCTGTATCATACAAATAAATAGTTAAAAAATCATACATTGTGATTTCTGGATTTTTTTTTTTAGATTATGTCTCTCACAGTGGACATGCACCTACGATGACAATTTCAGACCCCTCCATGATTTCTAAGTGGGAGAACTTGCAAAATAGCAGGGTGTTCAAATACTTATTTTCCTCACTGTATATATAATATATATATATATATTTCCACTTAAGCTTAAATAAAAGGACAAAATGAAAATGTTTTCTATAACAGATGTCCTATAAGCTCTGGTTTCAGTGTTCAAACCATACACACACATATTTAGTTTAGACTGATGTACAATAACTACAATTTTTAAGCTCTTTCTTCTTCTTTCTCTCCATCTCTGTTTTGTGACTGTGCCTCAGGCATAGGTCGCGTGACCTTAGGAGCTTTCCTGGGTAGGTTTGTCTTTCCCTGTGTTCACTCTGTTGTTTCACCAACTATCATTTCCCGTCTCCACAAACATGTCCGTTCTCCTCCCTCGGGTTTCAGTCTGGTCTGGTGTGGGCCCCTGGATGAGAAGGAGCCATTCAAATGTGACCTAACCCCGTGATCACTCATTTTTCAGAACATTCCATCGGTGAAGTGCATCCCATCCACTTCATCCGCAGCCTGACAGACTTCTTTTTCATAACGTCTGAAAAAGGCGCCTTGATGATATAAACACTTTGACCCTGACGTTTCATTTTCTTCATCTGTTTTGTTTGTCTTCAGATCTTTCGTTTATCACCACACGGGTGTTCTTGTGGAAGGTGTGCGTCATCACGCTGGTCAGCTGTTTGCCGCTCTACATCATCAAATATCTGAAGCGGAAATTCTCCCCGCCAAGTTATTCCAAACTCTCCTCCTAAACTTTCCATATGGTCACATGGTGTCAAAAGGCATGCTGATGCATTGATAAGCACACGTGACTGCTACATCAAACACTTTGAAACTCATCTAATCCTTTTTTTTAATGCTGGATGTTGGTTCACCAAAAAATGAACAAGCTAACATCATTTACTCACCCTCATGTTGTTCTAAACCTTTATGGCTTAGTCTTTTTTGGGAAACACAAAAGGAGAAGTTAAGCAGAATGTTCATGCTGCTCATCTTAACTAGGGCTGCCACTAACGACTATTTTTCTTTCGATTAATCTATCGACTAATTTATCGATTAATCTACATGATTAATTTTCCACAAAAAAATCAACAATTTTACTTAAGAATATTTTATTAAACCAAATTAAATCCAAATTTCTATGAAATCCTTTTTTAAAGCAAAAGTAAAGTGCAACATAGAGTGCAAGAAGCAAGTGTTCATCTCTCAGTCCAAATCACTGAAATCAGTTCAGTATTACAGTGTAAGAATGACAACATATCCACGTGTTCTAGTCTAATAATACAATTATAATCAGTATTTTAAATAAAGGAGTATTTACCAGAAATGTTATTTACCAGAATTTATTTAGGAGAAAAATGTAAATGTGCAGTATTTCTGACAGAAAAAAAAAAAAAAACTTTTTTAAAAATATAAAATCAATTAATTGGAGATGCTTTTGATTATTAAAATTTAATGGAATCCATAAAATAATGGAAAACAGAATTTGTTAGGCTACAGATAAAACTGTAAAACTCAATTAATTAGACAGGCTTTTTGATTGATAAAATTTAATTTAACCATTAAAACAGAGTATAGAAAAATGAAAATGGAAAAAAATGAATTTGGAAATAAAACGGATTTCATAGGGCCCTATAATATATATATATATTTCTTTTTTGGTAATAAAAATATATGTAAGTGAAAAATAGCTTTTAAAATGACTTAAAATACATATATAATAGCAATGATGCAATAATAATTAGTTCAAATAAAGTATCAAAAGCAAGAAATCATATGGTTTTATTGAACAAAACTGTTAAAATACATAATGTATTATAAACAATAGAGCTAATGTACATGACGCATAACAACAAAGGCCTGCAGGGGGCGCCTGATGATTATTTTTAAACATTACTGCGCGATCTAATCCTTGTTTAATATTGACCAAGCACCATTTAATTCAAATATCCACTTAATCTTTAATATTTGGCCATTTCTTTAGGACAGAAATGCTATAGGCACTGTAATTAAATGAATATGTGGACATCAAAACATGTAAACTCAGAGTGAGGGTTTGAGCTTTTATTTTGAAATCGTAATGTATTCTCCTGTGTTTGTGTAGATTTATAAGTGATTTACCTTACAAATCTGATGAAATGGCGCACGTTGCGTTCCCAGATGAACGTTATAATAAACCCAAACTCACAACAACATGCAGAGATGGAGTTTGAGACGCTCCACACATGTAAATGATCAGTTTCTGTGGAACTACTGTGAACGGAGCCGCTGAGAGACGCACGTACTTAACCTACATGCATGTAAATAATTAAAGCGCATATACTGTGTTAGAACTGCATCACATATAATTATTTAATTAAATCATAGCGTTTGTGAATTCACAATTATGCTTAATTATTATTTTTAAATGGGTTTAATATCATGCAGCCTTGGAAAATAGTCTAATAATGTGTTTTATGGATTCTCGTCCGTGAAATGCGGCACTTCCGGATTTTTCAAAATGGACTAAAATCGACGAATCTCGACAGCTCTAATCTTAACATCTGGTTTTGTGTTTTATCTGGAAGGAAAATCCTATATGTATGGAATGACAGGAGGGCGAGCAATTAATGACCAAACATTCATTTTTGAGTAAAACCATCCATACAAATGCCTAAAAGTGCTTTATGATGCTGTTTATGTGTGCTTCATGAATGCTTTTTCAGTGACATCATGTGATTTGTGCGTATATATATGGACTTTGCCATTATAAACTAATATTTCTGTGCTCATCATGTTTCTGCACTTAAAGATAGTGGGACAGTTGTAGGATAAAATGGTGAGTAGTATTAAGTACTTGAAGAGGCTAAAGCACAAAAAAGAGATCAAGATAGAAATAAAAAGAAACCAAAGGGTGTTTAGGCACCCACACTGGAATGATGGGCCCAATCCTGTCACTTTTTACTTACCGTAAATGTATACGAAGGAAAAATCAGCATTACATGTTTTTTATTGAATATGATAGCTTTTTATTGTTTTGTTTTTTTTATTGGTGGTATGTAATGGTGTTAACAATTTCATGATAAAGTTTCAACTATAATGAACCTTTCATCATTAGTATTATCACACCCATCAGCACTTTCCCTTCTGGCACATTCTGTATTAACTTTATTAATGAGATCTGGGTGGGCGGGGCTTGATTAACACCTGTGGTTGTGATTGGAGTGTTCTGATTGCATGAGTGTATACTGAAGTTGAATTCGGACAGCTCTGGTTTCCTGTTGTGCTGTGGCTGCTGCTGACATATGATCCTGCTGCAAAACTGTAAATGTAAACCAGAGCACAGCTTGTGTTATTACAGCGGGAACTATTTGTTCTGGGAACAACGGTCCTCTCAACCTGACATTCTAAATGACATTGTATACGACTTTTGACATTTGACAAATCAAACTTGATTGATGCATGACTTGATTGACTTTTATTATTATTTTGACGGCATCGAAACAAGACGAATGTATTTTTTTTTTTTTTTTTATTGGTGTTATAAATGAATGACATTTTTAAGATTGTAAAAAAACTGAAAACAAAATATTTGGTTGTTCTAGCTGCTTAGAAACACGCTGTCATTTTTGCTTTTCTTAAATCAACCTATATACTCGTAGCAGTTATGTTTTTATAGACAATGATGCCTCACAATCAGCAATTTATGTTGGAGTTTTACCATTTTTTGAGGACATTCACAGGAAATACTGCACTAGTTTTGTCCCTTGATGACTGTGCTGACGGTGTGAAGTTGGCTCAATAATGTGTAAGATCATCTTGCCTTATCTTAATAGACCAAGTCAGATGGAAAGAGGAATGAGTTTTATCATTCACTTTATTTTCTATATTGAGTGTGTTTACAATACTGAATGAGACCATGCCAAGCACACATGTGCCGTACGCTGTTCCTTTCTGGTGGATTTCCTTTCTGCTTTGAAGACGTTGAGTTGTACTGTACTCAGGAAAACCACTAACTGATTTCTTCTACTGTATATATAAACCGTTAATTAACCCTGTGACAGGCCTAACAACAATAGCTCATTTATTATTTGTTTGAGTATTTTGCTTTTGTTTCTCCGGCATTTTTCTAAAAATGTGATGTTGTTACTGCGACTGCAGCCGCTGCTTCTGGTAGCGTATTTTCTCAATGTCATCAGCATGGTGGTTTCTGCAGTATAATTGAACATTTTAATGATATTGATGTCTGATTAAAGAGCAATATGTTTCCAAATGGTCTGGTGGGTGTCTCCTTTAAGAAGTCTGAATGATTTTAGTGATTTGGTAATATATAATGTCTAAATATTTCGTATCACTTTTAAGTATATATTGATGTTAAACCAGTAAAGGTACAAATGCATTTTTGATATGAAAAATAAAACTATCAGAATGTAGCTTGTTTTGGTAGTATCTAATTGGTTTGGCAAGTGTTCATTTGATTTTATTAAGCTCAACAATTCAACTCTTTTTCTGAAGATATTGTAAGAATGGTTGAACAGTTTTTTCTTTAATTTATAGGAAAGGTTATCGTTAACTAAACCAACATTGGTTGCAAGCTTGCCAGCCCCTAGAAAGTTACTTATTAATTTGTAACTTGATTATTTGTTAATGTATTTATTCATTAATTAATGCATTCACTTACGTATGCATTTGTTATATTTTTTTTAATTAAAACATGAATGCTCAATAGATATGGTTAGTAAAAAAAATGCTTCATATTAGAATTTGAGTAAAAGGTGAGTACAAAAAAATATTTCTTAAAACACTGACCCTTTGTTGAAAATAAAAGTTGCTTACTATTTTAAAGTTGCAGGCCCCCCTTTTACCCTAATCATGGAAAGTGCCATTTCATGTGGAAAGGACATGAGAAGCTATGACAAACATCCATGAGAGGGCGCAGTTTGGGTGAGTATAAGCTTGTCTTCACAATTAATTGTATGCCTTGCTTCTAACCACTAGAGGGCGGCATTTACACAGTATTTACTGTCACAGAAAACAAACGTTGGGCCCACATGGAAACTGCATGTGCTGGTAAGAATGCAGTTCAACAATAGGCTCTCAGAGTTGTGACCTTAGTTAAAGCAATGCATATCTTTATTGATAAACACGACAATGAATTCATAGTGTACTTTTTCATTATGCAAAATGTTTGGGGTTTCTTCTCGATATTCTTAGCACCGTATAACATAGCCTCAAGGACCTTTAAAAATATACAGACTTTTATGTGTGCACAAGAAACCATTAAACTTAGCATATAGGACAATGCACACTGAGCCACCTATTGTGCCATCAGACCATTTAGCGGTGTGGTTTCTTGGCTGCCACAGAATATGCATTAAAGAGACCTAAGGTCTTGAAATATGACATACTGCCCTAATAAAATATTTTTTTAACAATACCATTCTTTCTTTTTTTTATAGACCCTTGAACAGGGCAAATAGTACAATGCACAGAGCCGTATTATACCATCAGCCCATTTAATGTCATGGTTTTTCTGCCGCCGCAGACGATGTGCTAAACTGGACATCAGGCCTTGATATTAGAGGTACTACCATAAGGAAAGACAAATTTTAGCAAGTAGATCTCTATTAATTCATATGCATCCATGCTCTTGCTTTATTCGTAGTAAGATGGCAGTGATGCACAAAGGAAATAAGTTATATAAAGGTAGAAATTGTAATGTGTAAGACACACACACATTTTTTTAATGTAATTTGTTCCTGTAATGGCAAAACTGACTTTTCAGCAGTCATTATTCCAGTCTTTAGTGTCACATGATCCTTCAGAAATCATTGTAATATGCTGATGTGCTGCTCAAGAAACATTTCTTATTATTATAAATGTTGAAAACAGTTGTTGCTTAATATTTTTGTGCAAACATAAGATTTGATTAATAGAAAGTTCAAAAGAACAGTATTTTTTAATAGAAATCTTTTAGTGACAGTATAAATAACTTTTGATCAATTTAACACATATTTGCAAAATATAGTTGTTGTTTTTTTTCAAAGAAAGTACTGACCCCAAACGTTTGAACTGTATGTGTAATATATACATTATTTAATTTATTGTATTTAATTTGTCATTATTTCATTCGTTTCATTTAAAATGTGTAAAATAGTAATAATAAAGAATGAGCAGTTGTGTCCAAACCTTTGACTGGTAGTGTATATTGTACTTACTGAGATAATCAGCCTTGAGGCACAGACAATGTGTTATCAAGCCCTCCACCCAAACTCACCCACACACGCTCTGCAGAGCAGGAAACGCGTGGTTTACAGCGACCCCGCACTAGATGTGATGGTCCACTGGCACTAACATGCCAGGAAGCTTTCTCTTTCATCTTATCTCTCTCTCTCTCTCTCTTCCTCCCTTCCCCTTCTCTCTATATCTCTATCTACCTTTCCTCACTTGTACATCAAAACTCAATTTTGCTGTGCCAGCTTTTGCTTAAAATGACTCAAATCCGCTGCACGTGCCGTATGGAGTCTCCACCCTTTGATGTGTTTGTGTGCCGGACATTTCCGCAAAGGTGGTGGGGCAGTTGTGTTGTTTTATCAGCCACATGTGGGGCACAACACGCGTCACACTGTTTTGCTACTGTCTCAAGTGTATCTGTTTTTCCAAAGCATTGTGTTTCCTGTAGGTGGACACAGATTCAGGATACGCCTTTAGCTAAGCACTTTCTTACATCGATGAAAACCTTCAGCTGTGTTTGTCGCCGATTATTTCTACAGTGTAAAATCCACAGTCTGTCTATCAATATATCCTTTACTTTTTATATTTTATTTGTTTGTTTATTTTTCTCATTGTGGGGTTGGGTTTGAGTGATTTTTGTCTGTCTGTCGTTTTGTCTGTTAATCGTTCTATCATTCTATCTATCAATGTGTCATTCTATCAGTTATCTGTCTATCTATCGTCTGTCTGTTTCTCTGTCTGTCTGTCGTTTTGTCTGTTAATCGTTCGGTCATTCTGTCTATTGATTTGTCATTCTTTCATCCCTCCATCCGTCCATCCGTCAAACGTTCTAGCATCTATTTATTTATCTATCTGTCTGTCTGTCTGTCATTTTGTCTGTAAATCATTCTATCATTCTATCTATCAATGTGTCATTCTATCAGTTGTCCGTCTGTCTGTCTATCCATCTATCTATCTATCTATCTATCTATCTATCATCTGTCTGTTTGTCTGTCTGTCGTTTTGTCTGTTAATCGTTTGGTCATTCTGTCTATTGATTTGTCATTCTTTCATCCCTCCGTCCATCCGTCAAACGTTCTAGCATCTATCTATCTATCTATCTGTCTATCTGTCTGTCTGTCTGTCTAATCGTTCTATCATTCCATCTGATAATGAATTATAATACAACTATTTGATATACATGAACAAAATAATGGAAAAATTGATTTTTTTTCTTAAATCTTGTTTTTGTGCTGTTCAAATGTTTCAGAATATAAGACCGAAAGGTACTATGTGTTTAAAAGAATTGGTTTGATGGTTAATTATTTTTGCCCAATTTCATTGTCACATGAAACTTGGGTAATTTATTCTCAGGGGCAGCATTTGCTCAATACTCTTAAAAATCGATTGGAATGACTTTCCTGCCGTTTGTTGCTCAACTCGCAGTGTTGTGGATAGGTTAGTCGCTGTTGTGTCTGGGCCCCAGAGTGGAGCTCTGGGCAGAGGGTCTGTGTTTGCTCACTCAGCCTGTGGGAGCCCATGAAATCCTTCCCCTCTGGAACACAGCCATGGCTGCCCGGCAACAACCTTACACAACAGGAAACAGACTTGGGGATTCCGTCACTGTGCCGAGTCAAAGAGAGCATTCAGTGGAGACAGGAAGCCCCCAGGTACAGCAGGGGGCAGGTCTATAACCAAGGCCAGGTCATGTAAATACCACCTCAAATTGCTGTTGCTGTTTCTACTTTAAGCACTTTATATGTTCATTAGCTTACTTTTAAATGTGGTCTGGATTTTATGACATGGACTCATAAGGCACATCGTAAAAAGACTAAAATAACAAATTTTATTACAATGCCGTTGTGACGCAAAAAAACATCATGCTTTTCTTGAACTACATTGTCTTCTTCATGTGTTTTCAACCTGCCTAGCATGGTCAAATTTAACCCATGATACATATTTTCAGTTGCTCATGGAGCCCTAGTCATCTGAAGTTCAACTTCTGCATCCAAACTGGGTTTTATCTGTTTTATCTATTAAGGAAAGAGAAAAAACCCTGGAACCTTGAGGTCTTTTCCAGAAGACCACCATCAAATCAGCGTCATTCCCAGTATACTCACCCACAAATATGATGATGAGACCTGCCAGCCAGACGGAACAGTGACTTGTAAGAAGAGGTGAGTGGACCTATGACATCAGTGACTCCCCTTTTCTGGACCAATCACAGCACAGACAGAGGAACCGTCAGGTGCACATGGGGGTTGAATGTGGTTTTGGTTTATTTTAACAACTTTTAAACGCTGACACATCATTAGTGATGCACATGCATATTATGATTCATGCCGTTGTTATGAGTGTGCAGCCTTTTTTAAACATCTTCGAGACAGACGATTCAACATCTGTGGCATTAGTTATGGACTCACGTTACATAGTCCCACATGTCTTTACTGTCTGTGGCGTGCCATGCGTTGATACATATAATAGCACATTGCCGTCAATGTATCCTGTTTGGAAACATAATTTGTCATTTGTGTATTCTTGAAAACCTTATAGAGTAAACACAGCAGTGCATCATGCTGACACACGAGCCATGCTAACTGCATTAGCACTCATTGTATTATCATTATCATTAGTGCTAGTAGTTCTTGAAGTCGTAAAGCCACTGCCACTCCTGTTCATAGCAGTTAATAAGGTGTCTTTGGAATATAAATGAGAAAATTATGAGTAAATGTCATGTCCCAGTGTTGCAGTGGTAGTAAACTGGCTGACCTGCCTTTGGGGGCGTCTAATGAATTATTACACCAGGCTCTGGAATACTCCATTCTGATTGGTCAATCATGCCATGCAGTGATCTGCTATTGACCGTCACCATGGCAACTCGATCTCCTCTCATCCATGTACAGAAACTTACGGAACCTAAAAAATAAAAAAGGTAATAATCCCACAATGATTTTTGCTCTCTATATGATGATTATTTTCTTGCAGTTCTGAGAAAAGAGCTAAAACTGCGAGATAAAAAGTCTTATTGTGAGTTCATAAAAAAAGTCAGGACAGTTCGTACTTTTTACCTTTTTATTTCTTCTTTATATCTTGCAATTTTGCATTTATCTCTCAAAATTCTGACAAACTCAGAATTACGAGATATAAATGCTTAACTGAAATAAAAAGTTGCAACTACCTTTTTTATCTTTGTATTCCATGGTGGAAATAAGCTTCCAATAGAAACCAGCACTACATTCAGAGTGATTTCAGTAGCGCAAACCCCACCCCGTAGCCGATTCTAAAGATTTCAATAGTCATGTCAGTCCCTTCCCTAAACTCTAATATTAACCTTTGGTGTGATCTGATCCATCTGGATTTAACCAATGAAGTCTGAACTTTTCTTGATAGGAGACTGCATGAGCTGACGGGGGGCGGGGTTTGCTCCTAGGGTTCTCATTTCATATGCAACTGAAGGCATCTTGAGTCCAAAATCACCCCCTATATCCTTATATAGTGCACTATTTGATGGCATAGCCATTTGTAGCAGTGTCCAAAACCATAGTGGACATTATCGAGTGTGCAGCCCATGTACACACTGCTAGTGCCGAAGCACTGTCAAGGTCACGCTGAATCAAAATGTATGACTGTGATATTGTTGCAAAGTTTGTCTTATTGATTGACCTGTTGTTTTATAATTAGTAGATGCTTTAAGATACTTTACGGTAACATAAAGATTATTGGACAATGTTTTACAAGAAAAAACTACTTCAAAAGTCATGTTTAATTCAAAGTGTTACTTGCCATTTCTTTATAAATATCTGAGAAAGTTCCTAGCAGTTGAAGAGAAAGTTGTTTTGAAGTAAATCCCACACCATTTTTTCCAGTGTAATATTTTAAAATGAATTCAAAACACAAATTGTTATTTCACATCCATGTATTTGTTTATTTGGTAAGTAACCATGTAATAAGAGGAATTATGTCCAGTACAGTCATCCCTGATGTCGGTTTAGATCTAAATCTAGTAACGGACAACAAAAGGTCTTTGTAGGGACCACAAAATACACCAGGTTTTTGGCATATACTGTACTGCAAAGCTGAGACGAACAAAATATCCGGAACTGTCCGGCTGGTGCTTAAAAACCCCTGCCCCTCAACAACGGGCAGACAGAGTGGAAAAACTACAGGCCAACTGACGTATAACTAGGCGCATGTCAATCAGCACAGTTAGCGCTATTTATTACCTTCAGCCTGGAAGCTGTGTTTACTGCGGCACGCAGCTCGCTTTCACATTGCTGGAGAGGATACGGAGGCCCTGCCCACATCCCCTCAAGCCCACTTAGGGCCCCTAACCAGTGGGTGAGAGCTTTCCATGAGGTCAAACAAATACATTTGACCCACAGAACAGCAGGAGAGAGAGGACTGTAAGAGAGGGTAATGGCACAATTACCATGTTCCCATGATGAAAGAAACAGCTAGTGTTTCATAAATGCACTAATTCCTGATGCAATTATATATCATCCTGTGCGTGTGGGGTGAAGGCTATTTGGCTCCGTTTTGTTACTCGACCTGGATGAATTCTTAGTGAGGGCAAACACTGTCTGCAGCTACTGTAAAACATGACCATGGCATTAGAGAGCTTGCAAAAGGCATCAAAAAAGCCAATTATTTGCCTAATAGGAGGGAAACCGTATGCAATGTGTAAACCTTTTTGCACTGAGAGACCATGATACTGTATATGGAGATGCAATTCTTTGTGCAGAGATTGAAAATACAAACTTATTTTGGGTCTGAAAAACGGACTTGCATTAAGTTTAGGGTTATTGGCATGGGAAGGGTGACTTGCATTTCGAAACCTTTCACATAGTAATATAAAAAAATGCAAATATGCATCACTATTATGATAGTACATGTCACTATTTACAATGGGGTGCTAATTAAGATGCATTTTTTCAACAGTAAGTCCAAATAATGTTGTGTGGTGCAGTATGAGAATCCTGCACAAATGCAAACATTTGCCAACATTTCTTGGCTTCAAGAAAGTTCTAGAGGATTCCTGATGACGCAGCAACTCGCGCCCCACTGGAAAGTTGTCAAAACCGAAATCATAGTTGCCCGGGCTGCCAACAGCACCTTGTGATTTTCAGATCCCATTTCCCTGCATTGATGTCCTAAAAAAACAACCAGAGCTGTTAGTCTGTTTATTAAATCACTATCAACGCACAGCAGTTGCTATGTGATGAGTCTCACAGAGACTGTATTTGTGTCTATTAATGGGACAATACAAATTATTAACATGATAATGGCTTCTTAAACTGCCTTTGTTTTTCAAAACAACCACATTTGATTTCTGTTTCCAGTAGCAGCACACGTGAACACACTGGCTTTTTCGCCTTTTTTGTGTTTCATTATTAGGTATCGATTGCCTATTCGTAAGTGAATCGTTATTTTTAATAGGCTCGGGCTGAAAGTTTTGATCAAGAATCGGACTGAATAAATTATATCAGACTGAATCGTAAGAGCAGCTCTGGGGTTAACTGAATCAGTTGGAAGGGAGTTTACATGTCAGACTCGCAGTGATTCGGGTTAGTATTCGGTTAGTACCGATTCATTGAACTGAGAGCCGTCTCCTTCGATGGCTGACTCGTAACGACCTGCGAACCAAACCTGAGAAGAACTGACGGTGAAAAGTAAGTTTAATAACAGAAATCTTGACAAAACTTAAATGTAGGACAACTTTATATCGAAACATAATGGTTTTTATTAGCCTAAAACGTGCAAAAAAAATATTCAGCTAAAAGATTTGAACATTATTTATTATAAATGCAATTTTTTATTCTAAATTAGGCTTTGTTTTATTTGCTGAATCGTGGCTGCAACGTATGAAATTACAATAAACATAATTTTAAGCTTAATAAAAAAAAGCATCTCCATAAACAGCAATATATTTGCCTACATATGACTCGATTGGAACGTTTTAGAGAATGTAATGGGCCTATACTATGCCGGGATGTCAGGGGAGTAAAGACAACCTCTGAATCATTATTTGAACCGGTTCTTTAATACAAACTGTTCAAAAGAACCGATTCGCAGATATGAGTTGGATCCCTTGTCTAGCAGATGCGCATGCGCACACCCTGGCTCATTTGCCTCGGGTTTCAACGGCTCCACATCTGGAAATGTTGAGAGGAGAGAATCCCTCTCTTCATCTGCTGTCGAGCTTGAGACGTGGTGCCTGCGTCACTCCATTGAGAGGCGGGGCTTCACGGAGGTGTTTCCCGGCTTTATATAGATACAGAGACCTTTCCATCGCAAAGCAGTGCGTCACCAGAACCCCTGGAAACTAACACGCAAGTCCAGAGACAAAGTGTATTAAAATAATATCCATACATTTTTGCGTTGTTATTGCATGCGCTTTTAAGTGTTGTATAGCCTACTGAATCATCTGAGCTTTCAAATCATTTATAGGCTACAGTTCTCTCGTGACTGGAATACACCTTTATTGCGGTAGAAGTGAACACTTTTATCACAGATACTCTGGACTCGTCTTTACATTGGGAAATAAAACGCTCATCGGACACTGTCGTGCGTTTTGGGAAAGTGCGTTGAACTTGCTGTGAGTTCACTCTACACTTCGCAAGCATGAAATCCGCAGAGGAAGGTAACGTATTAAGATGATTAAATGCATCCACTCACACTGTGTCATATTTCACGCTAATGTGTTTCTGTACTATTATTTTAATAGAAGTATTATTGAACCTATTAATACAGATCCACGCACGTTTGCTTATGAATTTACTTGTTGTTATGATTAAATAAATCAATACTGCTATCTTGCACATATCTGTTACTAAGAGAGACCGGGGAGTGGTGTAACACATTTGGTTTTAACTTCTCTAACTCAATGTGTACCATGTGTCTCAAACTTTGACATAACGTTCCCATATTTATCTGCTACAAATGAAAGTAATTAAAAAATCTGCAGCGTGTTCCTAAACTGTGTAAATTAAGGTCAGGTTCAAAGACTGCTTTTGTAATCTACCCCACTAATGAGGTGAGTTGTGACAGTTGGAGGGGTGGGTAACACTTTATAGAAAATATGGACATTTTAATTTCTCTGCGTGGATTTACTGTGCCACAATTTTTTTTTAAATAAAAATAATTATAGTATATCTGATCACCACCCCAATCCAATAATATATTATATTTATAGCCAAATAAATAAGTTAGTGTTATCTTTCTGTGTCCATTATAGATAAGACTTTGGTAAGTTGTGTTTGAACCCTCCCCATATCATAGTGAGTTCACCCCAGTAGCTCATTTCTGATTGGTTATTGGTGGTGTTACAGCTTGCCCTGCTCTACTGCTCTGTTGTTAATGTTTATTTTTTTATTTCTAGTCTAGTGGAATTAAAGTTATTTCTTATTTAATCAACGGGCTGAATGGGTTTTTCTCAGTTTAAGAGACTGCAGTAGGGAGTGGTGGGCGTGACGAAGATGAATAAGCAGCGACGTTATTTAGATTGTGGGTTTTTGCATCCCTTTCTTTGCAGCAACTGTGCATTTCAAAAGATAACTTAATTATAGTTCATAACAACAGCTCTACTAAAAAAAACAAGTTCTCATATTCTCTGCTGAGAAAAGTAACGTTAAACCAGCCTTAAAATGGTTTCATGGTCTTTACTGGTTTAAGATGGTCTCCTTAGCTGGTCTCCTAACTTGACCTGCTGAATTGTGCCCAAAAGCCTTTTAAATCCAACCAGCAGACCAGCATAAACATGCTGAGAGACCAGCAAACCTGCTTAGGCTGATTTAAGGTGTTTTATTTCAGCAATTGCTAATATACTTTTAGTAATCAGTAATTTAGTACTTTTTTTTTAAGCTATCAGAATCACATAGTGTATACTTACGGCTTGCTTACAAAAATCTAATATGTAGTTGTTAACTTGATTCAAAACGATACATACATTAGGGATACATTAGCATGCTATCAGTATCCAGGGTGCTTTGTTGCGCTGTGGTCACATTTTCAAGTATCCGTGTTTTTAATCGTCCTCTAAAGTAGCGAGAAATCGTTGCAAATTTTATTGCAAGCAGAGCCAGTAGTGACTGTGCGCCAGTTTGGGCTAACTTACGTTACATATATTTCCACCAGGTTGGACTGACTGACTACAGTGACTCACTCAACTCAACTGTGGGTTTTTTCCCCTTTTTGCACCGATTACTCATTAAAAAAGTATATTTCTGTTAATATAGCTGTATAGACAAAAACTGTGATAGGCCAGATGATGTATTACTACTGTTTTTTTAAAAGGTTCTAAAAGATTTTAGATAAGCTACAAGTATTCTAAAATACTAAAGTGGTTAATGAATCATCTCCAGGAAGCTCTAACCATTATGTTTTGGAATATTTAAAAAAATACATTTTGTTTTAGTCATCTTGTATAGGCCTATACATTGCATAGACGCAAATGATTGCCCCTGTTTTTCAACAGAGATTTATGAGTATTGGTTTTCCATCTGGAAGAAGATCAGGAAGATATTTTTAACGCTTTGTTATTTTTGGCCTGGTATTTGTGTATCACTCACCTTGCTTCCTCTGCAGAGGTTGTGGCTTTTAACCACTAACGTTTTTGACTCACAGTTATTACTTATAAAGAATAGAGTGTCATTTGTTAATGCCCTTTTTATACCAAATGGCAGTTCTTAAAACAAAAGAAGAACGTTTATTAGATGTGGATGATTGCAAAAGTAACAGTCTTCTTACAATACTCTATGTGCACAAGAAATATATTTTGCACCTATTCTCTTTGATCTCAATAGCATATTTTTAGTTGCAGCACCTCATGAAAGTGTGATTGCTCCTTACAGATGCATACGGTTACAGCCAAAACACCAGCATCTCATTACCTCTGAGCAACCCCTGCCCACCCTCCCACTACCACAATCTCCAGACCAACCCTTCCTTGTCGATATCCATCAGTCAGCCGGCCTCGTTCTCCCCTCAAGATGACATGAGCTCAGTGGGTTACTTCCAAACATCCGGCACCCGGTCCAATGGAGCTCCCACGCTGGAGAGCCCACGCATTGAGATAACAGCTTACGGGCAGTTCTCAGAGGACGAAGTGGAGGACAACAGCGTTCCCGTGGCCAAGCGAGTCAATTCCATAGTGACATTAACTTTGCCAAGTGTCGACGGTTATCGTGACCCCACCTGCCTCAGCCCGGCAAGCAGCGTGTCTTCCCGTAGCTGCCATTCAGACGCTTCATCATACGAATCAGGCTTTTCGTACAACTACGACAACTCACCGCAGAACTCGCCCTGGCAGTCTCCCTGCGTCTCCCCGAAAGGTTCCTCATCTCTGCAGTCCTGCACCCTCGGTCCTTCACCACGCCATTCTCCATCCGGTTCTCCCCGTACCAGTATCACCGACGACAGCTGGGTGGGCACCCGAGGCTCGCGACCAAATTCTCCTTGTGGCGGTAAACGGAAGTACAGCTTCAACGGTGGCCCATCGCACAAGTACCATCCGTACTCGCCGAATCAGTCCCCGGGGCTGTCGCCACAAACTTCACCCCGTCTCAGCGTGACAGAGGACACCTGGCTGCCCAACACCAACCAGTACACCAACTCCGCCATTGTCGCTGCCATTAATGCCCTCACCACAGATGGATTAACAGATCTTGGGGAGGGGATCCCTTTGAAGTCTCGCAAGACCATTCTGGAGCACAGCGCCTCGATGAACCTGAAAGTAGAACCAGGTGGAGAGGAGACAGGATCCCTGGAGCTATGCCAGGAGGACTTCTCCTCAGCACGCCTGCCCTTCAAAAAAGAGACCTACTGCAGTGGCTTCTTGGATGTGCCCCAACACCCATATTGGTCCAAGCCGAAGCCTTACATCAGGTTGGTAGAATAAAATCATTTCTTTCATATTCCAAGTAGTTCAGTCATTTATCTGTGCTAACCAAAGCTTTCTCTTTCTCCTTGCCTCGTTATTGGACACTCACTCTTATTCTCGAAGTCCATCGCTGCCTGCTCTCGATTGGCAGTTGCCTTCCAGTTCAGGGCCGTACAGCCTACAGATTGATGTCCAACCCAAGTCCCATCACCGTGCTCACTATGAGACTGAAGGCAGCAGAGGGGCTGTAAAAGCACCAGCGGGAGGGCATCCAGTGGTCCAGGTATAAGTTCATAATCTCTCAGAAAAATAGTTCACCTAAAAATTAAAAGTCTGTCATCATTTATTAACCGTTATGTTCTTCCAAATCTGAATGACTTTCTTCTGTGGAATTCTGCTTTTGTCCATAATATGAAAGTCAATGGGGTCCAAAACAACAATGGACAGCAATGACTTTCATTGTATGAACAAATAAATATTGAGACATTTTTCAAAATATATTTGTTTGTGTTCCACAGAAGAAAGACATGAGGGCTAGTAAATAATAACAGAATTTAAATTTTTTTGTTGAACTGTCCCATTAAGTCTTAAAGCGGTAATTCACCACTGTCGATGTGGGCTTTTAACAAAGATGTTTTTAATAACTGCATTTGACAGATAAAAAGGGATATCTGGGTGCAGGTAAGAGTTAACATGATTAATTTAAATGTACTACCAACATTGTAACAATACAAAGCTGGTGTGTAACAAGTATACCAAAAGCTGCAGGCTCAGTTTTAACTAGGATAATGCAGAAAACGGTTAGTTAGATTGCAATATAAGTCCTCTAGGTTCATCATTGCATTGCATAATATACAGCTCAAAATTGTGCTCAAAATTTTGGGGGCATTGTTTTTTTTTTTATAAAGTAGTCTCTCATGCTTACCAAGGCTGTATTTATTTGATCAAAAACACAGTAATAACACAAATATTTAGAAATATTATTACAGTTTAAAATAACTGTATTCTATTTTAATATATTTTAACATTTAATTTATTCCTGTGATGGTAAAGCTGAATTTTCAGCCGCCATTACTCATTGTCTTCAGTGTCACATGATCCTTCACAAATCATTCTAATAGGCTGATTTCTTATTATCAATGCTCAAAACAGTTGTGCTGCTTTTTTACAAAAATACAAATTCAAAAGAACAGCATTTTTATTTGAAATAGAAAAAATCTTACTGACCTTAAACTTATTATTATTAGTGTATATATATACATTTAATATTATAGCTGTCCTTCATTTGGGAGATTTTCACAGAATGTCTTATTTTTAACCATTTTTAGTCAACATCCTGCAACATCCTCTCCATGATGTGCCACAGTGGTACATATTCACTCTCATTGTTTTTGTTTTTGTTGACGTAAGGGAACTTCCTTATATTTGTTTTCTCTCAAGTCATAGTGACACACTGTGATTTAAACGCTTATATTGTTCGTTTTACTGCCATGTCCAAGTTCAGGAAGCGTGAGAGAAGTACTGCTGATATTTCTCAAGACCACAGTGTCATGGTGTCTGTCCGTTCCGCTCAACAGACACTGGTGAGTCTCACACCTCATTTGCTGTCGTAGCTGAATCATGGGTATTCACTGCACGAATTAGTTGCAGATGCTCCCTAATGGATAACAGAATTCCTAAAGACAGGAGTCGTGGTTTTATCTGAAAAAAATGGCCGTGGTTGGACGTGACTCTTGGGGTATGCGAACCACAGTCTCCACGACCGCTTTATTTACTAAAATCGCCGTTAAAGGTGAACTCAATATTTCGAAGTACATCTGTGGCTGCTGGGTACATGGATTCAAAATAATGAGGTGCTAATGATTGTGAACACGTGGCTCAGTGCGACTCCCGTCTGAAAAAACAAGGTCCTCTCACTCTCGTGTTTTATTTTTTTCAAATTCATTGCCGTTTCCGGCCTAGTGCACAGACTGCCTTTTGTTTAGCTCCTTGTACTGCACTGACATCATGTGCAACAGCATCGTGTGGAGGCGTCCAGTCTCCGCTGCACACAGTTCTGGCAGGCAAGTAAAAGGGGAGTGTTCGAAGGAGCCTCAAACAAGCTTGTCCCATTCTGTAAACCATCAGATTAGAGAGCGCTTTCAGCTGCACATGTTCTTCTTTTAGTGTACGGCACCTCCCTTCATGTTCTGTCACCACTGATGTCCTCCTCTGAGGATCTCAGTCAATGTGCAAGTTATTTTGTGACCTTCAGCGGAGTTGTTAAAAGCACTTTGGCAGTCATTTTTGGGTGGTATCGAAGCATTTCAATTAAAGTTCTACTTTCACAGATCAAATAGACTTGTGGCCACTAGAATTTGCATTCTGATCTTAATGAATTAGCTGTATTTTCAGTATTTTAAGCACCTACTTTATGTATTCCCATAACTATGTGAGTCACTACAGCCTCAGAGTTGGTCTTAGACCACCCCCTTTCCCCCCTTATGTCTCTCCACTTGGGGTTAAGTGGTTTTTGGTGGTCAGGATTTCTGTACCCAGGCTGCTAGAGCCCCTCTCTCTCCCCCTGCTCGGGTTCCTGGTGGTTTCTGTCAGATTTTTTGTATCCTGGATGCAGTTTGACCACATGCGCCATCGAATTGACGGTAGACATGAGTGTGTAGCCTCTGAAGTAAGCCTGCTGCACCACAGCTATGTGCTTCCACGTCTGCGCTTAAGTCTCTCGGGAAGCTAACTTCTCAAAGAACAGCTCTGTCAACAAAAATCACCGCCGTAAATGGAAGAAGTGACGAAATCCCTAAATATAGGTTTGGTTTGTACGAGCAGTGCTTCCACATTTATAATATTCAGACTGGTTTTATCTCATAGGCCTACTGTGACTGGGATGATCTTTATTACTTTTTTATTGAGTACTGCTAGTAGAGTTTTTTGTTTGGTTGAGTATTTTTAGGACTTATTTTATTATCGTAATGGGTCTCATTTACTAACAACTGCATACTCAAGTGTTCTTACTTAAAGGGGTCATGTGATGTGATTTCAAGTTTTCCTTTCTCTTTGGAGTGTTACAAGCTGATTGTGCATAGATAAGATCCCTGAAGTTGCGAAGACTAAAGTCTCAAAACAAAATAGATATTCTTTATCAAAGTTAAGACTCTGCCACGCCCCTCTAAAACAGCTAATTCAAAACGCCCCCACATGTCTACGTCACGATGTGGAAATATTTCCATAATGCCGCCCAAATGTTCACGCAAAGAAAGAAGGCGTGGTTTCAGTAACCGCAGTAGTGTTGATGCAGTCATGTCAGGGAGACGCTGTGTGTTTCTATGCGAAAGAAAAAGCAGTTTATTTGGCCTTCCGAAAGAAGATGCATTTAGGAATCATTAAGATTATTTACAACAGAACAGCACAACCCAGATGTTCGAATTTGTGCAATGCATTTTATGGACGACAGTTTTGTGAACCTAGGAGAGGAGGTAATTCTGACTTTGCTATGACAATCTGGCACTTCTGAATCAGCGACTGTATGTTTTGTTATTAGTTTAAGTATTAGCTATTGACTGTTCAAATGCGGAGTTTTGTGCATCGTGCGTGCGCGCGTGTGTGTGTGTGTGTGTGTGTGTGTGAGAGAGAGAGAGAGAGACAGGGTCACATCACAATGGAGTCAGCTTTCTTAACCGCGGCTTCTGTACTGCAAATACATACGAGCATCATCACTGTCTGTCACGCGACTCTATTCCCCTCTCGGGCTTGAACTGATGGTAAAACTAAGGACATTATTATTAACTGTCTTTATGTTTACTTTGAAAGTTGAAGCTCACGATTATTGTAAGGGGCGTTACATTTCCGACGCGTGCTTGTGGTGTTCGGCCAATCACAATGCACTAGGTCAGTTGGCCAATCAGAGCAGACTGTGCTTGTCGGAAGGAGGGACTTAGAGGAACTACAATAGTATTTGAAAAATAATGTGTTTTTTGAACATTAAAGCATGTCAATATATTCTGTGACACCAAATACACAAAATAATGATCTTTAAAATAGCATCATATGACCCCTTTAAGTGTGCATAGAAATTTGTTATTATCCTCAGTATTACGCTTAAAGATAAACTCCTTTTAGATAGACTTTAACTACACTATTCATTGCATTTTTATTGCAATAATAAATAATTAATCATTAAAGTTCTTAAAATTGATAATCAAAAATAACCCTTTTGAAACAACTTAATACATTTATTAAACCTTGTCTTTTGGGATTTATCACAATGTATTTATTTGTTTCAACATGATTGTTTTAGTTTTATATACTATGTAATATAATGTAATAATGTAATAATATAATATATATATATATATCATTTAACATTTTGTGATGATTAATGTAGTTAAATTAACAACTTGCTCACAAATATGTAAAAATAATAAAAATAATTAAATTAAATTAAATAATTTTTCCAGTATTGCACTAAGAATTTAGTTCTAAATTTGATCTTCACTTCATTTCACACAAAAAAATGTGTGAACTTGTATTTATGAATCATGAATTTATTGTTTTAATACATGCATATGCACTGTTAGTGAATGAGCCCAATGAGAGGAACAGTTGGTCTTGCTCAATATCACTTGAGACGTAACCTCTTCCAGTAAGAATTTGCTCACTGAATCTGTCCAGTAACTCTTCAAAGGAGCCCGTGTTGTAGATCTTCTTTTTTTTTTCCCTCAAGCTGTTTCCCTCATCTGCCACAGATGTGCCACGGAGGTTGAGCGCTTGAGAGGGTGAGAACTGACCCACAGCACGCGGAGGTGCGGACACACCGCTCTGAACTCCATGCCATGGGCGGAAAGAGTCTTGGCATTCCTCTAGTGGGTGATAATGTAATGAAGTGAGGGGAGGGTTCTGAGAGTGCAATCTCTCTGGCCTCTTTCTTTCTGGCCTGTGCACTCCCTACTGCCTGAATAAACACAAATGCCAGGCTCAAACATATCTACTAAAATAAATATACAGACTGGTCCAGGACTTTCACCACAGATGCTGACCACCCTCCTTGAGGATCTCCATACATCAGCCGTGTGTTACGTAACTTTGACCAAATGTGCTTGAGTTTTGAAAATAAATCTTTAAATTCAAAATCTTACTTCATATTTACATCAACAATTTATGATTTAAAATCTCTCTTTTTTGTCTTTTTATGGTTTTCCTTGTGTAACTTGTTTTTCAGCTTCCACAATCAGTATCTTCCCGTTTACACTATATATTTGATAATTAATATACACTACACTACCAATCAAAAGTTTGGGGCTGGTAAGATTTTTAAGTCACTTATGCTCGATTAATTTATTTGATCAAAATACAGTAAAAGCAGTAATATTGTGAAATATTATAACAATTTAAAATAACTTGGTTATATGTTAATATAAATAATTTTAGTAATTTTAGAGTAATTTCACCATTACTTTTCTCTTCAGTGTCACGTGATCTTTCAGAAAACATTTTAATATGCTGATTTGCTGCTCAAGAAACATTTATTATTATTACCAATGTCAAAAGCAGTTGTGCTACTTAGTACTTTTGTGGAAATCATGATAGATTTTTTTTTTCAGGATGCTTTGATGAATAGAAAGTTCAAAAGCACAGGATTTATTTGAAATCTTTTATAACATTATTAATCTTTTTACTGTCGATTTTGATTATTTTAATGCATCCTTGCTGAATAAAAGTATTAATTTCTTTAAAAAACATTTGAATGGTAGTGTACTTGTATGACAAACAGGTTTTTGGTCCAATGAGATTTCAGTGTGGGTGGAGCTACCTTCCACATGCTGAAGAAATGAAAACCAATCAACTGACAAAATGTAGCTTCATTTTGTAGCCGCCATCTGAATTTTTGATGAGGAACAGTATATTTTGTTGATTGTTTGGCTTCTATTTATTCAGCACCTGCTTTGAAATCTCAGTGGTCCAAAAATCCCATTTTACATTAAACATCTTCTGATTGGCTGTGATTGTCACTTTCTTGTTCTTGCAGAAACAGGTTATGCCAATAAATTAATATCTGTATCTTTTCAGCTTCATGGCTACATGGAGAGTGAGCCTCTGACCCTACAGCTGTTCATTGGGACAGCAGACGACCGTCTTCTCCGGCCTCACGCCTTCTACCAGGTCCACCGCATTACCGGGAAGACTGTGTCCACACCAAGCCACGAGGTCATGCAGTCCAACACCAAAGTTCTCGAGATTCCTCTGCTGCCCGAGAGCAACATGAGGGCCATGTGAGTATGCGTGCACATCTCAGAAAGACACAGAAGAAACAGGAAAAACACAGAGAAACATCCAAGCCCAGTGGGGGGAATTGTTTGTACCTCATAATTATGTATATCCACATGCATCCTGTTCATGTTTCCTGCAATAAACAACATTGATTCTTTAGACACCCCTCCGTTTTACCACCGATCCTCCTGTTGTGAAGGCAGTTGCTAAGCAGAAGTGTGTTTTTTGTGTGTGCAAGGAGTCCCAGCACCGTGGGTTTCCCTTGTATGAGCTCCAGGGCTCGTGTTACAGGAGGCCGCTGGTCGTGTGGAGCCTATAATGGCGCGCTGGGGTCTGTTCTGCAAGCCAGGCGGTAGCGGTCTTACCAGCTCAGCATTTTCTTCCCACTCTATAATGGATGCAACACTTAACTTATGCAAAAAAAAAAAGAAAAACACACACCCCTCTGGATCTTGTTTCAGAGCTTTCTGGGGAGCGTTCCCACTTTGTCACGTTTCTGTAGTAAAGCCAAAAATTGGTTATGTCCCTGTGTCAGTGCAGTTTAACCAATTTTACACTCTTTAGTATCTCATTTCACATTTTGATTGGAGAGAAAATGCTGTTTTTTCTTTGTATGTGGAGTTCGGTTTGGACGCATTGCGTTGAAATGGGATGCTGGAAGCTCAACATGGGCAGTTGTTTTGGAAAAGGAATGATGACTATAACATTGCTCTATTATAGTAGCTGTATAATTAATAATTTAGTAGGCCTATATAATTCAGTTTATGATTCCATTTATTATATAACTACTTATTTTTATTTTATATGTGTGTATTTTTTATTTTATTTTACATCTAATTTACATCTTTTCAATAATTTCCGCACCACATACACATGGAAATGTTAATATATGACATTCCAGTGTCTGTACAGCATTGACAGATTACTCATATTTAGTGATTTTTGTTTTCTCCATTTTTGCAGATTTCCTGTTTTTGCCTTAAAAAGTAAGCTTTAAGGATCATTTCACTCATGTGCAACTTAAATAAAGGGCCCTAAATGTTTCTTCAATGCAAAAAGGCTTTTAAATAACTATTTACTTGTGTTGGCTTGATGGATTTGAACATTTAATGTAGAAAGTAAACGTTTCATGGATTTTTTAACAACATCTCTGCCATGTCAGAAGCAGATTTGGAAGAGGCGAGAGAGAAAGGGCATTTATTTATGCAGCGCAGAATAAGGGCCAGGCGTAATTTTGGCAGAAATGGTACAAAAGAATTCGGGCACTAAATTAAACGTTTACTCTGATCTGAGAAAATGTTTATTAAACAGCTGTCTTACGATATTTACAGCAATTTTTTGTACTTCTGAAAGAATTTGTTGAGTCTATTCCTAAAACATTAATGTTCTTTCTGTGCCACAGAATCGATTGCGCTGGAATTCTCAAGCTGCGTAACTCAGACATCGAGCTCCGGAAGGGCGAGACAGACATTGGACGGAAGAACACACGTGTGAGGATGGTGTTCCGTGTCCACATCAACCAACCTAATGGCAGGATGGTGTCCTTACAGGTGGCATCTAACCCCATTGAGTGCTGTGAGTCATGCCACTAAAATCCTTTTGTTTATTTGGCTTTTTTTTAATTCAATGTGACTAACATTGCATTCAGTGTATACTTTTTATCAGTTAAGTCATTTCCTGAGCTTGCTAGCATTATGCTCTACTGACAGGAATGTTGAAATTTGATGGATCGAATCAATAAATCAAAGACAGATTTTATATACACACTTTTTTTTTTTGCTCTGATAATGAGCTCAGCTCTTAAAATGTGAGTAATTACTGGGTTAAAGGTTCCAGATAAAGGGTAAACATGAAAGAAAGACATGTGAAGCCTATATCAGGTAACATTTTCAAAAGCACAAACTGAAAGTGCAGACTGAAATATATATATATATATATATATATATATATATATATATATATATATATATATATATATATACATGTGTGTGTGTATATGTGTATATATATGTATATTATATATATATATGTATATATATGCATATGTATGTATATATATGCATATGTATGTATATGTATTAGTGCTGTCAAAATTAGCGCGTTAACACAGGCGATACATTTTTTTTTCAGTTTAACACGTTAAAATTATTTAACGCCGTTAACGCAGGGGCGGAGCCAAGGGTTGGCCACCTCATGCATAACTGCTGTTTCTGTCTGTTTTTTCTTGACAAGAAGTTAATTTATTCAGTCGCAGAATGTATTTACGATCACATCAATCCGGAGACGTTTCAGACGCGCGCTCCACTTCACTTCAGTGGTAGGTGTCAAACAAGCACGGAAACCGGCGCGCGCTGTAGCCTGCATTAATTTATATCAAAGCGCGAAATAAACTACGTGCATGCAATGGCGTGGTCAGTTAAGGCATGAAGTTACCAAAAAGGCGATTAAAGCTGCCTTAAAACTGTGCGTGCATGTAATATGTTATATATAAGTTACATTAAGAACATGTCTCTGAAATGGTTTTCAAAACTGTCCTGGAGCATCCTCGCACGGTCTCCCTCATCTAACACACCCGATTCAACTCGTAAGTTCATTAGTAGAGACTGAAATGGGTCAGAAAAGGTGATGAGAGTTGAGAGAAAATACGATGCGTGGCAGATCCGCATCACGTTCAGCAGCGGCAGCTCTTAAAGAAATAGCAGGCAAAAACAACCTAATAACCAGCAGCTGTGATGTCTGTTCGTCAAGAATAAAATAAAAAAGAGGAAATCAATAACTTTTATATAGCTGTAAGTATTTATCTGTATTTAGTTTAGAATTTAGTGTTTGATAACTTTACTCAATTTCTGTATATTTCTGCTGAAGGGCACAGGTAGCCTAGCTAAATATAACATTTACAGTCGTGGTCAGAATTATTAGCACCCTTGGTAAATATGATCAAAGAAGGCTGTGAAAATTAATCTGCATTGTTAATACTTTTGATATTTTATTTAAAAAAAATCACAAAAATCTAACCTTTCATTGGATAATAAGAATTTAAGATGGGGGAAAATATCATTATGAAATAAATGTTTTTCTCTAATACACATTGGCCACAATTAACGGCATCCTTTTATTCAATACTTTTTTAAACCTCCATTTGCCAGTTTAACATCTCTAAATGTTCTCCTATAATGCCTGATGAGGCTAGAGAACACCTGACAAGAGATCAGAGACCGTTCCTTCATCTAGAATCTCTCCAGATCCTTCAGATTCACAGCTCCATGACGGTGCTTCTTCTCTTCAGTTCACCTCACTCATTTTCTACAGGGTTCAGGTCAGAGGACTGGAATGGCCATAGCAGAAGCTTGGTTTTGTGCTCAGTGACCCATTTTTTGTGTTGTTTTTGAGGTTTGTGTTTGGATTATTGTCCGGTTGGAAGATCCAAACATGGCCCATTATAAGATTTCTAACAGAGTCAGTCACTTATTGATTTTTTATCTGTTGGTATTTGATAGAATCCATGATGCCATGTGTCTAAACAAGATGTCCAGGACCTCCAGCAGAAATATAGGCCCACAACATCAAAAATACAGCAGTATATTTCATTGTACACATGGGGTACTTTTTATCCCTGTGTTCACCAAACCCATCTTGAGTGTTTGCTGCTAAAAAGCTCATTTTTTAGTTTCATCTGACCATAGAAGCCAGTCCCATTTGAAGTTCCAGTCGTGTCTGATAACTGAATATGCTGGAGATTGTTTTTGGATGAGGTAGGAGAATTTTTCTTGAAACCCTCCCAAACAACATGTGGTGATGTAGGGGCTGTTTGACATTTTTTTTTTTACGTATTTCTGACCCCGAGACTCAACTATTTTCTGCAATTCTCCAGCTGTGGTCCTTGAAGAGTCTTTAGCCACTCAGACTCTACTCCTCTCCGTGCATTAGGACGATATAGACACACGTCCTCTTCCAGGCAGTTTCGTAACATTTTCTGTTGATTGGAAATTCTTAATTATTGCCCTGATGGTGGAAATGGGAATTTTCACTGCTCTAGCTCTTTTCTTAAAGCCACTTCACTAATTTGTGAAGCTCAATTATCTTTTGCTGCACATCAGAAATATATCCTTTGGTTTTTCTCATTGTGATGGATGATTAAGGGATTTTGGGCTTTGTTTTCCCTTCTATTTATATTTCTATGAAACAGGAAGCTATGGCTGGATAATTTCATGTTCATAATCACCCTGGAGTGCTCAAAATTGTGAATATGAATGGGAATGTACTTCAGAAATATTTTACTCATAAGAATTTCTAGGGTTGCCAATAATTGTGTCCAACGTGTATTTGAGAAAAACATTTATTTCATAATGAGATTTTCCCCCATTTTCAATTGTTTTAGTTCAATAAAAGTTTAGATTTTTGTGATTTAAAAAAAAAAAAAGATCAAAAGGATTAATAATGCAGGTTTATTTTCAGAGCCTTCTTTGATCATATTTACCAAGGGTGCCAATAATTCTGACCACGACTGTATTATAATGGGTTTATGTGAAGATTGTTTTAAGTTCACTTAAATTAGAAGTTATTTTTAAAGTCTAATAAATGTTAAAATTGATGGCTCTTAATTATAATGTAATGTTTAATGGCTATAGTCAATGGTTAAATATTAGGGGATTTTTTTTATAGGGAAATCAGTATTAATTGGTATCAGTGATACTGACCTTCAGTCATAAAAAACAAACAGTCATTAAACAAATATTAAAAATATGTTGTTTGTACATTAATTTGAATATTGAATGTGAAATTATTGCAATATACAAGTATATTTAAAAACGTTAATGTTAGGTGGGATTAATCGCGATTAATTTCAGAAAAAATGTGCGATTAATTAGTTAAAAAAAATATCGATTGACAGCACTAATATATATATATATATATGTATGTGTGTATATACACTGCCGCTCAAAATTTGGGATCAGTAAGATTTGTAATGTTTTTTTTAAAGATGTTTCTTCTGCTCATCAAGCAAGTATCTATTTGATCAAAAATACAGAAAAAAAAAATATTTTGTGAAATATTATTGCAATTTAAAATATCAGTTTTCTATTTTATATACTTTCAAAAATAATTTATTTCTGTGATCAAAGCTGAATTTTCAGCATCATTACTCCAGTCTTCAGTGTCACACGATCCTTCAGAAATCGTTCTAATATGCTGATTTATAATCAATTTAGGAAACCGTTGTGCTGCTTCATAGTTTTTTGGGACCTGTGATAATTTTTTTTGGGATTCTCTGATTAATAAAAAGTTCAAAAGAACAGCATTTATTTAAAAAATATTTTTTTGTGTTACAATATACAATGCTATTCAAAAGTTTGGGGTCAGTACATTTTTTCTTTTTTTTAAAAGAAATTAATGCTTTTATTCAGGAGGGATGTGTTAAATGAATAAAAAGTCATAGTAAAGACTTATATTGTTAAAAAAGATTTCTATTTTGAACAAATGCTGCTCTTTTTAACTTTGTATTCATCAAAGAAAAAAGTATCACATGTTCCAAAAAACAATATGAAGCAGCACAACAGTTTCAACACTCATAATAAATCAGCATAATAGAATGATTTCTGAAGGATCATGTGACACTGAAGACTGGAGTTATGATGCTGAAAATTCAGCACTGCGTCACAGAAATAAATTATATTTTAAAGTATATTAAAATAGGAAACCAATATTAGAAATTGCAATAAGATTTCACAAATTTTTGATTGAATAAATACAGCCTTGATGAGCAGAAGAGACTCCCTTAAAAAACATTAAAAAATCTTACTGATCCCAAACTTTTGAGCAGCAGTGTATGTATGTATGTATGTATGCGTATGTTCAAAAGTTCAGATGTTTGGGTCAGTAAGATTAATACACCATAAATTAATAAAAAAAATGACAGTAAAGACTTTTGCATTGTTAAAAAAAATCTAATAAATGCAATTTCTTAGCATTTATATTTATCAAAGAAGCTTGAAAAAAGTATAATAGTCTTTACAAAGATATTAAGCAGCACAGCCGTTTTCAATTGTGATATTAGAATGATTTCTGAAGGATCATATGACACTGAAGATGGAATAATGGATGCTGAAAATGAATTTTTCCATCACAGGTAAAAAAAAAAAAAAAAATACATAAAAAATATAAAACATTTATTTTAAGAATATTTCACAATATTATGTTTTTTTTTAATGCAGCCTTGGTGATTCTATTAAAAACAATAAAAAAAATCTTACAGATCCCAAACCTTTGAACCATAATGTGTGTGTGTATATATATATATATATATATATATATATATGCTAGTATATACACCTATTTACACATTTTATTTTCTTAAAAATGTTCAATTTCCAATTTGAAAATATTGTAGTTGTACTGAGATTTAACTCCTTACCCTACAGTTGTACAGTAGAAAGTACAGATGTGGATGCATACAGATTTGAGTGGTTCTTTACATTTTCATCTCTTTCCTTACTTTCTCTCTGTCTCTTTGTCCTCCTTGCAGCCCAGCGCTCAGCACAGGAGCTGCCCCTCGTGGATAAACAGAGCATGGAAAGCTGTGCTGCCTCAGGGGGGGAACAGATGCTTCTCAGCGGGCACAACTTCCAGCACGACTCCAAGGTGGTGTTTGTGGAGCGAGCACAAGGTAGGGAACACGGAGCTGTGATTCTGTGTGTGTGTGTGTGTGCGAGCAATAGGAATTGTTTTGAAATTGCCTCTCTTTTGGGAGATTTCTGAAGATAATTCTTTAGGGACAAAGGCTGGATCCCAATTTGCATACTTCCCCTAAGTACAAGGATATACGTAATGCTGACGATGGTTAATAACATAGGTTTAAGTGTGATGTAAACCTGTACAGGAGTATTGGGTTATAATTAGGCCCACAAGGAATCTCTGCGTTATTCGCAAAGTACGTCTCCCAACTCTTGCATGTTAATTAAATATTTTGGCTTATTGATTATGCTTTCAGTTGCCAATACATGTCTAGTACACTTAGTTGCGTTTAGCACATCACTTTTGACCATAATCCATTTCACAGATTGTCACCCTTAAAATAAAAACAGATTTATAATATTACGTTTCAATAATGCGTCAGAGAACAATCGCAAACCAGTCCTCTTGCGTAGTTATAAAGGATCTGGACAATATTAGGCCAAAAAGCATGTGTGTGCGCCATCTGGACACATTTGGCATGCTGTTTTCAATTCACTATGATTTGGGATGGATCCTAACCTTGAATACTGTATAGGACGGATAGTGAGCAAACTCTGATCGAGTCAAACACTGCTTAACTTCAAAAACTTCCCAATTTCCCAAATACTCTCCTGTCTTCCATTGGATGAACAATTATGAACTATTATGTAATTGATTATATTATGTTTAGAAATGTTCATAATCCGATTATAGTTACTTACAAGTCCCCCTGAGATTTAAAGTTAATATTTCAATAATTTTTGTTTGTTAATGGTCATAGTGACATGCAGGTAAACATAAAATTTGGTTGTTTAAGTGTTTTATTTTGTTTTTATTTTAAGATCATTTATTCATTTTAATTTGACATTTTTAGGATTTAATTAATTATTAGATTTTCACCAACTGATAAAACCCTGCATTAATGTTTAATGCATTTGATGATGTTGACAACAAATAAATGATTTTTTTAGAACAATAATCCCATTTAAAGGTAATTCAAAAGTAATCTAAAAGTAATCCAAAAGTAGTCAGAATACATTGCCTGAAATAAGTAATCAGGATTACATTACTGACTATGATTTTCATGTAATTTGTAATCACTAACAGACTATAGTTTGTTCATAATCTACCCAGTACTGATCCCGTCCCTAAATTATCCCATTGGTTGAGCCAATATTGTGTTTAGTTTGTTGTGGGTCATGCAAAGTCATTATTGCACTTGTGTAATATGTAATTTCATTTTAAGATGGTGTGAAGTTGTCCTACAAATGGTTCCTCATAAATATATTAAGCAGCACAACGGTTTTCAAAATTGATAATAATAAGAAATGTTTCTTGAGCACCAAATCATATTAGAAGGATTTCTAAAGGATCATGTGACACTGAAGACTGGAGTAATGACTGCAGGAAATTCAGCTTCACCATTACAGGAATATCTTAAATATATATTAAAATAGAAAACCAAATTGCAAAACTTTCCAGTTTACCAAACTGCCCCATCAGCCATTATTTGGATGAACACTAATCTCATCCCAAAATTATCCCATTAATTGAGCCAATAATGTGTCGTGCTGCTCAAACAAAAATGAGTTTTGATGCCACTTGTGGTGCAGAAATCACACACTGCAACTTTCTGTCCATAGGCCAATGGAGGTAAAGGGATCCAAAATGAATATCGTCCTCCCTAGGCTTGATGCAGTGGCTTATTTGTCTGTTATTGTCATGAGTGTCAATGTTTACTCATTAGAGCATTTATACTGTGATGCCCCTAAACTGAACAGTATGTGTAGAAAAGGCCTGCTTTGTTCTTAACTCCGGTCTTCAGTAGTGTGAATGTGTGTGTACGCTTTCCTCCAGAAAAACCCTCCTACCACTCCCTCCATCCCTCCTTCTTCCCCTCTCTGCCGTCAAAATATTCCTCCCAATGCCAGAGTGCCACATGTGGAGCACATTAATGCGCTGTATTTTTAACCCAACAGATTTACATTTCCAGAACTTTCCATTGCCTGTGCTGCCCAGGAATGGAGCCCAAATAGAGAGAGAGTGCAGTCTGGGCTGTCCCTTGTGTCTGGGCGTTTGTTTTGATTTTTTTGTCTGTCTTTATTCAGGTCTCTCTCTCTTTTTCCATATGGAAAATAGAAGCAGTAGCCCTTGATTGTTGATACCTGAGATTTACAAACAGTCATTTCCTTGATGAGTTTGTCAAAAATAAAATAAAAAATGGAAAAAAAAGGCAGGAGGTGCAGACAAGGTCAAGGTCGAGTAATGTAAACATGCTGGAAGTTTGGCGATCCATAACACAAAGCCTGAAGGAAATGGCCTCATTGTTTTACCTGTGAAGAAGGGAACTCTGGGAAATGAAGCTGCTGAAATGCATTCAAGTTGTAGAATGATATCGAACCTCTCTTTAATATAGCAGGCAATTCTCTTTCTCTATCTATTTATCTAGATGATGAAATTATAATTTTTATTTATTACATTTTTGTCATTTTAAATTTTATATTATCTTATTTACATTTAGTTTTAATGTAGAGGGATGGATGGATGGTTGGATGGATGGAAAGATGTTGTTGTGTATTAACTGATGAATGAGCATTTGTTTTAATTGCAGCATCAATAACATGCTGTCTAACCCACATTACATTTTTGGTTTGTGCACATATGTGCGTGGGTGTTTGTGTAAAGGAGAGATAGAGAGGGCATGTGTGTGCTTGCCGACAGAAGGGTGTGTGCTCTTGTTTTTGAGAAGGGTTTCCCCGTGTCTGGCATCCGCTGTGGATTCTTGGGCACTCCTCACATGGAAACACCCCTGAGCCAGCCCACCATTGGCATCAACAGCCCTCTCGCTCTCATTCTCTCTGTCCAATTTTCTAAAGACAAATCTTTTCCACTATCATTTTTCATGAGCTTGGTCACATGCTCCTGCTTCATTGCCTTATAACTTATTCCCCTGCATTTGCATTTACCATCATCTATAAAACTTTGGCTTCTTTAAAATTGGGAAACACTCTGTTTTTAGGAAGGGAACAAAGCAGTTCAGCCTCTGTATGGATTTTTATTATCATCATTAACTAGTTTTAGTAAATAAAAATAGTTTTAGGGATAGTTCACCCATAAAATTGTATCATTATTTATTCATCCTCATGTTGTTCGAAACCTCTTTTTTACATGAGACACAAAAGGTCTTTTGAGAAAATATGCATTGCATATAATGCAAGTGTATGAGTATCCAAAATGAAACCATAGAAATGGTCCAAGCATCTTGCACACTATATTCATAATCTATAAAATTGCATGTGTGTGAGTAACAGACCAAAATTTAGATGTGTGTCCAAGATATGCTTGAACAATGTCATTTTTGGGTGAACTGTTCCTTTAGATAAATGTTAGATGAATGTTTTTGCAAGATTAATCAACATCATAACTGTTAATGAAAAGGTGTTGAAATGAATCTGAGGTCTGCAGTTCTGTGTAGTCCTCCTCTGCGGGTTCAATCTCAAAGGAATGGGTTGTTTTTGTTATGAGTAAAGAGGGGGCTCCCACAACGTGACCCACACACAGGGAATCCCTCTGTCTCTCTCCTTCTTTCTGACCATTGCTTCCTCTCAGCTGCAACGTGACTTCATGCACTCTTTTCCCATCTGTACTTGGAGCGTGTCTTAAATGGAAAGTCATAGACATTAACTAATATGCAAAGGGAGAGGAAAAATACTGAGACTGAGAAAAAGAAAGAAGTGTAGGGAAATCGTTTTAAACTGATTGGTGATTGAGCGTAAAGCTAAATGTTCAAATGGAATTATAGTCATTATTATTTCCATAGAATAGAATAGAATATAAATTTTTGTCAGACTTTGAATGTCTTTGACAAAGCCTTGTTTGAATGTTTGAAAGTCTTACAGGGTATTTAGGCCTTGTGTAATTTGATTACTGTAGTTTGAGGAGATGCTGTTTCTAGATGACTTTTAAGGTGTTCTGGGATGTTGTTATGGATTTGCTGATACTGTAGGTAGGTAGACAGACAGACAGACAATGGATGAACGGATGGGTAATATGGATGATGGCTCGATACGATGGGTGATGGATGGATGGATGGATACATGGATACTATAGATAGATACTATAAATGGGTGAATGGATACTATAAGTGGTTGAATGGACGGATGCTATAAATGGATAGATGAATACTACGGATGGATGGATGGATGGATGAACGGACAGCAGGATTCTATAAATGGATGGATGGATAGATACTATAAATCAGGGGTCACCAAACTTGTTCCTGGAGGGCCGGTGTCCTGCAGAGTTTAGCTCCAACCCTAATCAAACACACCTGAACCAGCGAGTCAAGGTCTTTCTTGGTATACTTGAAACTTCAAGGCAGGTGTGTTGAGGCAAGTTGGAGCTAAACTCTGAAGGACACCGGCCCTCCACGACCGAGTGTGGTGACCCCTGCTATAGATGCATGGATGGATGAATGGATGGATGCTAAAAATGGATGGATGGATACTATAGATGGTTGGATGGATGTATAGGTACCATAAATGGATGGATTGATCCTATAGATGGTTGGATGGATGGATGGATGGATGTTTTAAATGGATGGATGGGTGGATGAATACTATACACGGTTGGATAGATAGATACTATAAGGATGGATGGAAGGCTGGTTACTATAGATGGAAGGTTGATACTATAGATGGATGGATGGATACTATACACGGTTGTTTGAATGAATACTATAGATGGTTGGATGGATGAATACTATAGACAGTTGGATGGATAGATACTATAAATGGATGGATGGATACTGTAGAAGGTTGGATGTATGAATGGGTGGATGGATGCTATGGATGGATGGATAGATACACAGACAGACTTAGACAGATAGATAGACGGATGGACGGACGGACAGACAGACGGATGGACAGATAGACGGACAGATAGATAGATAGACAGACAGATAGATAGATAGACAGACAGACAGATAGATAGATAGATAGATAGATAGATAGATAGATAGATAGATAGATAGATAGATAGATAGATAGATAGACAGATAGATAGATAGATAGATAGATAGATTTGTATCCTTTGTGGCTTTGTATAAACGTGTCTGCTGAAATGATCTGGTCCATCTACATCAGAGTCATCTGTGATTAATATGTGTATGTTACTAATCTGAGTTCACTGTCTGGTCTAGATATCACAGCACAGTCAGACACCTCAAAGAAAGATTTTGGCACATGCTGATGACTAAAGATAAGACATCTCCATTTCTTTCTCTGTAGACATGGACAGAGAGGAAGAGGGAGAAAGAAGAATTTCTCAACTTTAAAGTTCTTTAAGTTGGCATCCTGAGATGCATATCAGGTTAATATTGTTGGAGAACTCACGGTGTCAGTGGTAGAGCAGCTTGTTGACTTTGTATGCAAATTCGTTACAACAGAACTTGTTTTTGTTATCTTTATTTGACACTGGCCAGGCCTGTGATCTATAGTGGTTCCTGTTCGAATCGAAAAATTTTCCATTGACTGGAAAAGGTCTATGTGTTTGTGTACTTGGGCCAGATGTGTTACAGTTAATATGTGCGTGTGGGTGTGTTACGGAACAGTGGGGATTCCTAACAGAAGGAAAAATAAAGGGCAAAAAAAAGAGTGAAAGAAAGAGGCAGACACAAAGAAACTCCCTCATGAGAGGGGAACGTTTTTACATCTGGACTCACTGGACTTCACTGCCTGCCCAGCTGCAAAACCACTTAAAATTCTTTTCCCCCACTTTCTTTGTGCATTGGTCTGTGAGTGCATATGATAATGCTGTAGCACCATGCTTTGACCTGGAGCATCTTATTCTTACCCTTTAAATTTAAGGTATCCAGGTACAGACCTGTGTGTGTGAGTCAGTCTTCATTAGAACAGTTAGTTGACTTAGATCTGTCTGCGGTCATGGGTGGTTCCCGACAGCACAGGTGAATATTGGTCTCCACTTTTGTCCATAAATACCTTTTCAACCCATTTCTTTGCACCTAAACTTATGATGAACAGGCAGATGGTAGATTGATTACACACTTTAAATCATTGGTCTCAAACTCAATTCCTGGAGGGCCACAGCTCTGCACAGTTTAGCTCAACCCTAATCAAACACACTTGATCCAACTAATCAAGGTCTTCATGATTACTAGAAACTTCCAAGCAGGTGTGAGTTGAAGCTGGTTGGAGCCAAACTCTGCAGAGCTGTGGCCCTCCAGGAATTGAGTTTGAGACCTCTGCTTTAAATGCATCAACCCCCAGTATTGGTTAAGTCTCAGAGTTGGTACCTGGTAACGTCAGACTGCTTCCAAAATGATCAAAATTGCAACAAAGAATTAAAAATTCCAACAATCATTTAAAATCCATTTGCAAAAACTTGTGTGTGTCTGTATGCAGCTTCATCAAATATGTTTTGAGGTGTGTGCACCAGTGCTTCAAAACCACAGCAACAGCAGTTGGAGGAGTGTTGTCCAATTTGCGAACAAATTACTCTTACGAATTGATTCTGAGACAGTCACAAAAATGTCTCGAACTCATTTGTGAGTTAACAGTTTTAATCATTCTCACTGCTTCATTGAATTGTTTGGAGCCACTACTGAGTAAAACTCCCTCATTTAACCGAGAGTTATTTTTACTGAAAGAATCAGTGATTTTGAATAAAACGGTTGAAGCAATGATTCAGTGACTCACACAAAGGCAGCCGTTCACCATTTACTGGAGTAACTCGCAGAAAAACTCAACAAACTGTTGATTTTAAATTATCTTTTTACATGTTTAATTTCAAGTTTATGTAATTTAAACCATCATAGCCATAGAACACAACAAAAACAACAGTTTTAAAAGAATTGTCATTTTTGTAAAAAAGGGTTTTAATTTATTTTATTTTGTTTTGTTATTGGTATTATCTTATTTTTTATTTGTTTGTTTTTTTGTCTCTTTTTGTTGTTTTTTTTTGTCTTTTTTATCATCCACCTGGCAGCCTAAAGGGTTGTTCAAATCCTTAACCTTCCCTATTAGCAATATTAATAGTGATGCTCGCCTTAATGAGCACCACTAATAATGCTGTAAGTTGCGAGTCGTTTCTATGGGTCTTCTGTGTGAGATGAGTTTGTTTTAGAGAAGCTTCGTGAATGAAAATCTCATGCGGGAGTCTGCCTTTCACACTTCAGAACAATAACCTCCGTGTGAAGGAGCCCTGAGGTTTGGCTTGTCCTCAACAACCCTCGGCAACAATGGCGCACTCTCACAAACAAACCAATCACGGCCACAAGCCTCAGGGAATCCCTGCATTGTCTCCTCATTAAGGAACAACAAAAAATAATATTAGACATTCATAAACAGACCATCCACAACAATGGCCTGGCATAATTTGGCATAATTTGGCGTCTTTTATTGTTTTTCATTTAAATGCAATGAAAAATATATTTCTCGAGCACATTGTAGCGTTTTAACGTGGCATAGAAGAGCAGCGCTCCTCGCCCGAAGACTCCACAGCTGCTGTTCATTAGCACGTTCTGGAAAACTGGCTCACTTGAGCATCTGCAATTAGGGTCATCCCAGCCTGAGCTCCCCTTTCTCTCTCGTGCCATACGCTGATCCCTTTTGCCCAGAGGAGGAGGGGGAGTCGCTCTCTGCTGTAGCTCGGGAAGGACAAGGGAGTCTATTCACAACGCTGTGGCGAGCAGGTCTGCGTTGCCGCATCTGTATGTGTTTACAGTACAACAGTCTGAGGGAGGCTTTTGGACGCGCACTACCACCACCACACAGCTCCCTGACTGCCTACCACCCCAACCGCCCGGGGCACTAAGATTTCTTTCTTTGTGGCCCACCATAATCAACAACACAACAGGGCTTTTTATTCTGAAGTGGGTTTAGGAGGAGTTTGGCAAGTACAAGCTGATCCAGAAACAGTTTTCGGCTTTTGAAGTTCGTTTTTGAGTGGTATTTGCTGAGACAAGCATCACTAGCTATCGGTAATAGTCAGTCCCTAATTCTTAAAGGAATAATTTACTCAAAACTCTTCTCAAAATTCTTTGCTCGCTAATATGTCGTTCCAAACCTATATGACTTTCTTCTGTAGAACACAAAGTTGCTATTTTGAAAAGTCTCAGTGTTTAGTTTTTTTCATCCATGGGTTCCAATGTTGTTTTGGACTCTGCATGATGTTTATCATAACATTAACACATTCATAACATTGACAAGTCATACAAGTTTGGAACGACCTGAATTTTTGGGTGAAGTGTCCCGTTTAGTATTAAAAGGATAGTTCACCTAAAAATGAAAACTGTCATAATTTACTCACTTTCAAGTTGTTACAAACCCATATGAGTGTCTTGATGGTAGCATTGACATCCATAGTATTTCTTTTCCATACTGTGGAAGTCCATGGCTACCGGCAACTGTTTGATTACCAACATTCTTCAAAATATCTTCTTTTATTTTCATCAGAAGAAAGAAATTCATAGAAGTTTGAAAAAACTTGAGAGTGAGTAAATTATGACAGAATTTCATTTTTGGGTGAATTGTCCCTTTAGACTTTGATGTGTAAATTATTGCGGAACCGGTGGCTTTCTAAACTATCAGAATTTTTTTCACCAAAGTTTGTGATCAAAAGCCATATTTAGGGACCAGAATATCATAGCGATACGGGGTGGGCATAAACCACTCTGAATTAGCAATTGCATTATAAGACCCTGGCAAGCACCCATCAGCGGCAGTTTTTTATACATGTAACCACATGTAAAAATCTAGTTAGAGTTTGGTATGTGATATGTCAGGTTGACCTTGGAAAAATAGCTCAGAATATTTATTGGTAATGGACTTGTTTGCTTCTCTCTGAGCAAGTATTCTGATATGACGTGGTTAGTGGCTGAGTCTTAGGCAAGAGGATTTTTTGAGCACCTTGTCAAGACGAAGTACATCATGTCCTCATCAGTTCTCCAGCGCGGAGAGCAGTCAGGTATTACATGGCTCAGTTTGAGCAGAGAAGCGGGCTCTTATGACCACAGGCTCCACAGTCCTGCACTAGCACTTAAGGACATCCCACAGGAGGGAAGGCTCAGGGAAAAGGTTTAACCTTTTGTAGAGATGAGGAGAGCAAGAGAAAGGCTGGGTAAGAGAGTGACTGAAGATTGTGAAAGAGAGAATGTTATTCACAAAGAATTAGAGCTGCAGTGACTAATCAATTAAAAATTAAAACTTGTATTTTTTTCACTGAGCTTGTTTCAGTGCATTCTGGGATTGTATTCTTTGTGAAGGCCATGTCATGCTGCTTTATCAGTTGGATTGGATTAAAATGGATTCATCAGTTGAATACAGTATTTCATCAGTTAATCATTAGTTAAGACATTCCCAACATTCCCAACAATGTACAAATTGACGTTTATATAATTTAGGCTTTATATTGTATGCCAACAATGACTGAAAAGCAACATAATCATTTGTGTAACTCTATAAAATTGAAAAAAAGAAGAAAATTGATAAAATCTTGCACCCTTACAAAGTACTGAGCTTGAGAGGAAAGTCTTGAGTAGAGATCTGGGGGGGAGGGGGGGAGTTCATAATGGCAGTATGACATTATGCTGGTTTACCACATGTCTTGCTCTCTCCCCCATCTATAATTTTGGGCCTCATTCAAGTGGTGATGTCACACACAAGAATTTGTATTAGGGTAAAACAGTATCACTGATGGAGACAGTCATTTGGTCAATTTAACTTGCTCTCTTCCGTTTATTTGAACTTTTATTTACTGATATATATTCTCATTTTGATATTTATACTACATCTGAAAGTCTGGGGTTGGTAAGATTTTTAAATGGTTTTAATGTTCTCTTATGCTCACCAAGACTGCATTTTTTTGATCAAAATACAGTTAAAAACAGTAATATTGTGAAATATTATTGCAATTTAATATTTTTGTTTTATATTTGAAAATATTACTTACTGCTGTAATGCCAAAGTTGAATTTTCAGTTAGCCATTCATTACTCCAGTCTTCAGTGTCACATGATACTCCAGAAATCATTCTAATATTCTAATATTTGGTGCTCAAGAAGATTTCTTATTATTTTGCTATTTTGATACCATGATTTTTTTCAGGATTCTTTAATGAGTAGAAATTTCAATAGAACAGCATTTATTTGATATAGAAATCTTTACTTGTCACTTTTTGATCAACCCTTGCTAAATAAAGGTATTCATTTCTTTCCAAAAAAAAAAAAGTTTTTAAAAACAGATTTAACCATAATGTATTTGGCTGCTGACTCTGCGTACTTCGTGGAACTGATCTGAAAAAGAGCAGGAACAAAAGAGAGAGAAGGAGACAGTGGGAATGGAGGTTCCCTCTAGCATCACATTACCTTCCAGCAGTAATGACAGACCGTTCCACCACATCACAGACCGCAGCGCGACTAGCCAGGGATGCCCTCACTGTCTGCCCACGAAATCTAGACCCCACTGTCTAAGCTTTCCTTTAAAATGCAATCAAAATAGTCTCAGCATTCCATCTTTAATCTGAATAATATGTCTGGGATAGTTTGAGAAGCTCTAATGGAAAATTACCCCCGATGCCAGATTCATCGCAATCAGACGTTACTCCACTATTGTTAGCACGCCTCTAAATCTGATGCTATTCTGATCTATTCACCGCATATGCTGTTGAGTAACTTTATAAGAACTTGACAAGTCATTTGTCTTGAAATTTGACCAGCAATTTGTCTGACTTGAAGCTTGGGACCTCATATAAATATTTCAAAGAGGTGAGAACAATACATTTGATCTTTCTCTGTGGTATAAATAAAGCACTCAGTGTCTAGGAATACAGTCTTCAGGGTCCACTGGAGCATATTTGTCATAGAAAATGATCATGGAAAACCAATACAGTCTTTTCCTCCGCATTCTGTTTAAACCCAGGAGCATCATCAATGTGAAATGTATGATAGCAATATGCAATTATGTAAAATTATGACAGCAGACGAGCCAATGGAAAGTTTAAAAAGATGCGTTGTCTATTGTTTTAAATAAAATTAGAAGAATTTCCTTTCTTCTGCTTGCTTTCTTTTCTTCTATTCTGTCTTAGACACAATGATGCTTTATATTTTCATGTGTGTGTCTGTGGTTTGCTCTAGCGGGTCTCTGCTGTGACCAAACTACCCTGCGGTTTTCTCCTGCTTTTACGGCCCGAGTAAAAACGTCTTTTCAGTGATGTCTTAACTAAAAATAGCAAACAAAACCTTAATATGTCTTTTGTTCCCAAACGTTTGTGTGGGAAAGCCTGTTTGCGCTGAGAAACCGGAGGCTGAAAATAGTTAAATAAAACTTTTTATAATAAGGAGAAATAAGCCAGAGATTGGCAATCGAGAGAAAGGACAGATGAGAGTCTGTGACGCATAAGCGCGCCGCACGCTCTTTAGCCAAACAGCCGCTGCTCATTATCTGAAGCAGAGTTTACCAGGCCTTTTATTGGACCCTTCAGACACTATTTGTCATGAGTTGCGAGATTCCACAAGGGGCTGATGTAAGCGACTGGTCCCCCTATAGCAAAAGCACGTCACACGCACACACTTCTTGGCTCTGGTAAGATCATTAGGATTGCATCAGCCCCCCATCTGCCCATGCCCAAGCGGGTCAGAGGCAGACAGGACATGATGTAATCACGAGGCTGACTGCAGTATAGCGATAGCTCTAGAAAGACTTTTGGGATCTCTGCCTTTTTAATGTTAGACTGAGGGTGTCTGCGGCAGCGGGTCTCTACTGGTTTTCTGATTTTTGCTTCAGGACCCAGATTTTACATTGGATGTCGAGTGGTGACTCAACACACTAACAAAAAGTAAATTATTATTATATTATATTATATTATAATTTTTATTAATATGAAAAATAATTACATAAGCACAATTAATTATTATGACAGGCTAAATAGGAAAACTATGGGGAACTATTCTATTAGCATTAGCCATATTACATATTGACATATAAAGTGATATTACTTTGCACCAAAAATTCATAAAAACAACAAAATACATTTATCCCCATCTCATCTATTTATCTATGCTAACTATGCATAGTTATATGGTTCATTATTATTTTTATGTATACTCGTTTTTTCAGAATTCAGAATTGAAGCTATCTGGTGTATTTCTTTGCATATGTGAGGTGAATCTTAATGATATGCTATAAATTTGTGCTCTTTTTTATTTATTGTTTGCAGATGGCCATCACATATGGGAAATGGAGGCCAAAGTCAACAGAGAATCATCCAAATCTGTAAGTCTGCCATTTTTAAAAAAAAATTACGATTAAAAAGGAAGCAAGATGAAATCCTGAGAATTGTATTCAATTAAATAATACAAATGTATGCATATATATATATAAGAAACAGAGTTTAAAAGTAAGATTTTTTTGTTGTGTTGTTGTGTTTGAGGCAAACAGGTTGTTTTTTGTGTCTAAAGCGGATATAAAGTTCGTGTTGAGCCCTACTCTCTGCTCTCGGGAGGAAACACACTCACTCACACACACACACATACACACAACATACGCACACGCAAACCTGCTCCTTGTTTTCTCTGTGGAAGATTCTTTCTGTGAGAGCTCAGGGACCACAGTTTAGACTCTGGGATTAGACAGTGTTTGTGTGTGAAGCACTGCACCTGCTCCCCACACCACACACACTTGTTAGGTAGCACATGTCTGTCTGTAGAGCTCAGACTGTTGGAAGAGACCCATTGTAAAGGTCTTAACCGTCGGTATTGTCCAGCTAAGAAACATAGACCTAAGTTAAATAAAGTTCCGGAATCTGATAGAATCAAAGGCAAAAGCACCAGCTATTTACCATTTCATTTGTAGATTCTCGTAAAGCAAATGTATAATTGCGTAGTGACTCTTTAATTGCTTCTCGGCAGAACTTTCAAATGCGAGTTTGGGTCCCGCTATCAGAAAATGAGCTGGCTAAAATTCCTTCAAATTTACGGCAGAATTTTATTAGCTTCTGTCTGAGCTCATGTGTTCATGATAAAATGAAGAGAGCACTATGGCTGTCACTTATTTTTTTAGGATGAATTAATGTTTGTTTCTTCCGTGCATGAGCCAAAAGCTCCCTGAAAGCTAGCCTTTGTCTGGTGTCTCTTGGTTCATAACTTTATGAGAGACTCCACGCCTGGTTTCAATGCTCAGCGAGTGAATGGAGACCATCTGTTTGAATGGAGCATTAATGTGTTAGACAATTTTTTTACAAGGATGCCTTTGATTTCTGCCCCTCCCTGCCCTGCTGTGTGTGTGTATATGTATATTTATTTAATGTGAACCATTTTCTCACACAGTCTAAACCACATGGCTCTTTTAGTTTGGTAAGCTGGCTTGTGTCAGCGGCCTTTTGGACGTTTTGGAAGGGATATATTTGTCTTTTCACAATCGGCACATTCATGTGCAAATCCAGAAGATAAAGCTTGATCTTCTTTAAAGTCACATTACTTTTTCATAAAAACACCAACATTTGAAATCTGTTGCTAGAATGTGGTGTCTGTATGCAGATGCAGAGCTTGACTATTCGGTCGGTGATGATTAGGTGCAAGCTCTTAAAAATCATAAAGGAAAATTGCCTTAAGTTGACAATGACTTTTTTTAAATAATTTTTCTTTTGTTTCCGATCTCCTAAATAACACTGCATATTCAGTGTGATCAAACATACAGTAAAATGGTAATATTGTGAAATGTAATTATTACAGTTTAAAATAACAGTTTTCTGTTTTATTGTATATTAAAATCCAGTCTTCAGTGTTGCATGATCCTCCAGAATTCATTCTAATATGCTGATTTCTTATTATTACCAATGTTGAAAACAGTTATGCTGTTTAATATTTTTGTGGAAACAGTAATATTTTTTTTTCAGGATTCTTTAATGAATAGAAAGTTCAAAAGAACAGTCACTTTTTCAATGCATCCTTGTTGAATAAAAGTGTTAATTTCTTTCAAAAAAAAAAAATCTTACTGAGCCCAAACTTTTATATAGTAGAATACATGTGCATTAACTGAACCAGCCTAAAAACTAGTTTTTAGCATGATTTAAGATAAAGAAATTACTTTAAGGTTTTATTACTGTTTTGTAACATGAAATGTCATCTTTGTCACAGCCTTGGGGATTTCAGTCGTTCTCAAGTGAAGTAGATAAGAACTGTAGGCCTATTACCAAAATAGCTTCTTTTGGGCGTAACCAAGATGAGGCCGCCAAAATGACCTGAATTGCTTTATTTTTTTCATTGAATATGCTGTTCCACTCAGAAGCACATCACATTACAAAAGTAAAATGAGTTGTGAAAGACAGTTCACGTTGGATTAATAGGTACATGGGTGTGTCGTTGCCATTTTAACACATTTTTTAAGGTAAATCTGAATTTTGTTGGAGTTTGCTGTGGGCCAAGGTTCCTGAGCAAAGCTGCGGATCAGACTAATGGATGAAATTCTCTCTAACACATTGTGCTTGGTCGGGCTTTGCTCTGCGGCTAAGGCGATGTGCTAATATAAATAGTCGGGGAGCTCACCTGCACATGGTTCTAAAACCTGCAAGAAGACTGATGACTTCCTCTCTGGCTACTGTACAGCACCTCCATCAATCTCCTCTCAGCCACACAGGGTTCATCTCAGGGTGGAGGAAAAGAGGTTGGGGGGAGATAGACAGTTTGACACTCTCAGCACCTTTCTCATACTGTAGTTATAATCGCAGATGGCTCAGTGGTCAAAAGTTCAGTGGTGTCTGGAGACAGAGAGGGGAGAAGCGCAGGGGAAATAAACTGTCTGGACGGAGTCCCCGGACACTCTCTCATTCAGGGTGAGAAGCGCAAAAATAACACTGTCTGCTGCATGCAGTTTGGTTTGTCTGAACCTCATCTGCCCAGAGCTCACAAAGCCACAGTCGCTGGATGCGTGTGCGGCTGTTGGATGGAGCGCATGGTGTGAGGTTGAATAATGGAGACAGTGTTGTTAAGGATTTTGGTATCTAGAAACTGTTTTCATTAAAATGTCTGATTACATTTTTCCAACTGATTGTGTTAAAATTCGTTCTATTTTCCACACTTAATATCCAGGACTACTTGAAGTAACCCACACAATGGCTCTGAGGTGTTATAAAAACATTGTTCTGTTTGTTTGAGCATCCTGACCAGCCCAGAACAGAAACATTGTACATTTATTTTGGCCATTTGTCCCTTAATGAAGGTTGAAGGTCCCCCCCCCCCTCTTTTCTGTCACCTGATGGCTTTTGGGTTCCATGCTTAGTTGGGTTTCAATAGACATTTAATATTACATAATTTTATCAGTTTGACAGCAGTAGTACTACTGGATGAGCACGTGAACTGAATTGAGATGAATAATGACACTATATTGTCTAGGTGCTTGATAACACCGAATTTGTTCATAATTGACAAATTTTGCATTGAAAACGTTGAAACTGATATTGAACTGAGTTGAATCAACACTGAACTGACTTGAGATGAATAATGACACTAATGTCTTCAGTTGAGCTGCTTATCACTGAATTTAACTTTTCATAATTGATAAACTTCACACAGTTATTGAACTGAACTGAAAATGACACTATTGTCTTTGGTAGAGCTACTTTATAGTTGAATCGAATTTGTTCATTATAGACAAATTTTACAATATCGACACGGTTATTGAACTGAATTGAATCAACATTGAACTCACTCCAGCTGAATAATGACAACGGTCTTCAGTTGAGCTGAATTGAACTTGTTTCATAATTGATGAAATTTACACAGTTATTGAACTGAACTGAATCAACACTGAACTGACTAGAGCTAATTAATGACACTATTTTTTTTGTTAGAGCTATATAAATAAAGGTGGCTTGACTTGACATTGGCTCACCCGATTCAATTTCAGCTCATATTTTGAATTTCAGGTGGCTTTGCTTGTGGATGTCCCATCATACCGGAACCAAAGAATATCCAACCCAGTTCAAGTGAATTTCTATGTGTGCAATGGCAAACGGAAGAGAAGCCAGTACCAGCGTTTCACTTTCCTGCCCACAAACGGTAAAAAAATTACCTCCTTGTGCTTTAATTCATACACACACCTTTATTTCTAAGCTGTGACTGAATTAATTCAGAAGAAATCCTGAAGCCTTTTTTAGTGGATGGAATTGTGGCTAGTTTTTTCTTTGTTAAAATAATTTCCATAAAATTTGTTATTTTCCATACCTGCTCCGGGAGCAGTGGAAGGGCAGTGACAGGGTGGGGTCCAGTATGTGAATGCTATTATTCAAATCCAGACTGGTTGCCAGGTGAAATAAAAAAAATGACTTGACATCTGAAAAGTCCTAACCACTGCTAATTCCCTCAGGCCCAGTGTGCGTAACCAGTGGGTGGTTCAAAGGCTTGAGTCAGACCCAGCTTGTCCCAACCCTGTCTCCTGAAGTGTGGGCACTGCAACTGCAGGCCGTCCCACTCACACTGCAGTACTGTCTTTTTTTAGACTGGATGTTCTAAAGATTATGCATTGTATGTCCAGCATATTTTATGAATAATTGTCTTTTATGGCAGAGGTCTTTAGGCCAAAGCAAAGGACCCCTAAAATAAGCACATTTTTTTATCTTTATATATACAGTATATATATGTTTTTTTGTTTTTTTTAATGCATCTGTTAGTGGATCTTACTTTTTAAATTATTATTGTTGTGCAGAGTCAAATACATGTACATCAAATTATACTTTTACGTCATACATTTATTGTGGGTGGAACAATGAAACATTTAGCTAAACAATAGCTCCTTTATAGGGCAGTTGCCAAGGACCCCTAAAATAATTATTTTTAAAATTATTTAATTATTAATTAGTTAAATAAATAAATAATATTTTAATTATTAATTAAAGTAAACAATAAAAATAATAAATGTAAAAAAATATATAATAATAATAAAAATATTAAATTGATAATTAATTATTGATTTAAAATTAAAATTTAAAATTATTATTATTTAAATGAAGTCTTAAATTACATTTTAAGATAACACTGTTTATTATTAATCATGATGAGTTCTGTTTATTTGATTTCATATTGACACAGAATAACAAATGGTTCCTGATGAGTATAATGAGTATATAAGCTTCCGTGGTAGGTGTTAAAAATCTGAATCATCTGGCTTTTGAGGTTAAACATGAGGCGGAGTGACAGATATCTGCATGCCTCTATAGTCATGTGCTATAAGCCTCATTTCCCCTTTCTGGGCTTAAAATAGGTGTCTAGGCTCTATTTTAAACTTGTGGTTGGTCTGAGCGGCACAGAGAGTTCCCCTCTTTCTCTGTATTGCTGACAGAATGCAAAATCAAACTTTAGGGTTTCTGTGGAGGCATGTTGGTGTGAGGGATGTCTCATCGCCAAAGAAAAATAAACTGCTGCTGACAGTCTGTTGAGAAATGCAGCCAGAAGTTAAAAGGTGAAAAATGTAACATCATGAGGATGAAGAGTTTGTCAACAACAGATGAATTCTTCCCAGTAGCTCAACATCTGTTAACCAGAATCATATACACCAAAGAAACAACAGTGAGGTAGTTTTTAGTTGTAGACAAGTAGTTATGTCATTATCAATCTTTTCAATGCCGTCAATAATTGGATGATGAAAACAGAAGTACATTAATGACCTTTTTAAATTGCTTTAGAAAAGTTTTATTTTCTGCAATGGTATATTTTCCAGTAGAAACAGGAAGTTTATATATATATATATATATACACTCCCCTCCAAAAGTATTGGAACAGTGAGGCCAATTCCTTTATTTTTACTGTAGACTGAAAACATTTGGATTTGACATCAAAAGATGAATATGAGATGAGAGATTAACATTTCAGCTTTTATTTACAGGTATTTTCATCTGGATCTGATACACAACTTAGAGGATAGCACCTTTTGTTTGAACCCACCCATTGCTCATGTTACCAAATGTATTTGAACATGTGACTGACAGGTGTGTTTTGTTGCCCTGGTGTGTCCTATTAATTGATTATTCAAACAATAAATAGCACTGAATGTCTGCGCTCTGTTTCAGATCCGCGAAGACTGCATTTATAGTTAGTTAGACGTGTAACCAACATGAAAACCAGAGAGGTGTCTATGGGTGAAAAACGAGCAATTGTGAAGCTGAGAGAAGATGAAAAATCAATCAAACCATTGCACAAACACTGGCAATAGCAAGTACAACCATTTGGAATCTCCTGAGGAAGAAAGAAACCACTGGTGTACTAAGTAACACACCTCGAACGGGTAGATCAAGGAAAACATCAGCAGTTGACAACAGAAACATTGTGAGAGCTGTAAAGAAAGAACCTAAAACAACTGTTAGTGACATCAGCAACAACCTCCAGCGGGCAGGAGTGAAGGTATCACAATCTACTGTTCACAGAAGACTTCATGAACAAAAGTACAGAGGCTACACCAGAAGATGCAAACCACTCATTAGCAAGAAGAATAGGAGACGAGCCTCAAAAATTCTGGGACAAGGATCGATGGACCGATTTTATGGACCAAAGTGATGGAAAGGCTAAAGTTTGGAGAAAAAAGGATCTGCTCATGATCCCAAACATACAAGCTCTTCTGAAACACAGTGGAGGTAATGTAATGGCTTGGGCTTTCATCGCTTCTTCTGGGACAGGCTCATTGATCTTCATTAATGATGTAACACATGACGGCAGCAGCAAAATTAACTCAGAAGTCTACAGAAATATTTTGTCTGACAATTTACAGAAAGATGCAACCAAACTGATTGGTCAAGATGCAACCAAACTTGATCATGCAGCAAGATAATGACCCAAAACATAGTGCCAAAACAACAAAGGAGTTAATCAGGGCAAGAAGTGGAAGGTTTTAGACTGGCCAAGTCAATCTCCACACTTAAACCCTATAGAGCCATGCATTTTACCTGCTAAAGAGGAGACTGAAGGGAGTAACCCCCCAAAACTGAAAGAGGCTGTGGTGAAAGCCTGGAAAAGCATCACAAAAGAAGAATGCAGAAGTTTGGTGATGTCAATTGGTCACAGGATTGATGCAGTTATTGAAAGCAAAGGATTTGCAACTAAATATCAAGTCTTTTTCACTTTAATCTATGTTAATTCTATCTGTTCCAATACTTTTGCTCACATGAAAAATGGGTGGGTTCAAACAAAAGGTGCTATCTTCCAAGTTGTTTATCAGATCCAGATATGAATACCTGGAAATGAAAGCTGAAATGCTGATCTCTTGTCTCAAGAGATGACATCTTTTGATGTCAAACCCAAATGTTTTCAGTCTACAGCAAAAATAAAGGAATTGGCCTCACTGTTCCAATACTTTTGGAGGGGAGTGTATATATATATACGTATATATATATATATATATATATACAAACATAAAAAAATAGCCACAATAGGCTTATATTTACGTCACAGCCGTGATTTGCAATTAGCTAATCAGTTACAGATTGTATTAAGGGGAAGGACATTCTCATTCTAGAGCATCTTATTGGACAAACATTGATTGTCAATATTTCGGGGTTTGACCTGTTAAAAGTTACTTTTGTATTTGCTAGAGTATATCCTATATATGACCTCAAAACTAAAAGGCATGAACTAAAAGTCACAATACAATTTTTTTTTTAGTCTCAAAGTCTCTTTTGCTACTGTGTATATAAAAAATGGGCAGCCTTATTGTTAGTTTGAACTCCATGCACTCAATAATGTATGTACGATCTGCTGATCTGTTTCTAATCCAGTCTCAGTCCAGTTCTTAGCTCAGTTGCAATTTGGCTCATTTAAACCTGAGATCCCATCTTAAAATGACACACTGAATCTTCTACTCAGAGAAAAATGCTGAACTTTTTTTTCTTTGATGAGAAGTTTTTTTTTTTTTTTGGTAGAGCTATGGATGTGAAGCTACTGTAGCAGTAAAATATTTCATAATGCACGCTTATATGGTATTAGCACTGGGGGCAGATCCAAAAAAAATAGCCCTTTTATTTTCAAAAGCAGCTGGAAGGCTCTTGTGGTGATGATTCATCCCTTTTTTCCCTCTTTCTTTAAATATTTTCAGTTGGGCGGGAGCGCGTAGCCTCAGACACATAGTCTCATTGATGAGAATGTTTGTTTCGCTGTGGGTATCCTAGGCACAAACCCACTCACTCGCGCTAGCTCGCATAAAGTCACATGAACCCGGAACGTGTGTTTATTCGTTTTTCTCCTTTCCCCGGTTTTCTTCATCTGATCTTTCTCTTTGCTCTCTTTTGCCCTTCGCCTCCCCAGTTCCAACCATAAAAACAGAGCCACATGACGACTATGACCTCCCCCAGGTATGTGCGCCGCTCCATCCCGCCGGGTTGGCGCTGCATCCGAAGCCCTACTACAGCCCCCTGGCGATGACCCCCATGATGCCCTCAGAACTAAGGCCTTGTGTCACGGGCTCCTTTGCATCCAGCCCTCAGAGACTGGCGGCAAAACCCACCTCCCTGTCCTGCTCGTCCTCCCCCAGCACCAGCCCCAAACTACAGGATCTTTCCCCGCCTCACCTCTCCTCTAAGTGCCTCTCAGCAGGATCGAACCTAGGCCCCCAGTCTCCAACGGTCCCACACGTCTCCACCATCCAGCCCACACCTGGACGCTACCCACAGTCCATCCTCTACCCAACAGGAAGTGCCGCATCCTCTCCAGGGTCCCATCCTTCCACCCCAAACTCCGCACCTGAACTCCCCTTCACTCCCAGCCACAGTCTGACCCAATCACAGGCCACCAGCGAGGCCTCTGCGTTAGCAGCTCAGATAAACAAAGGACCGGTGAGGAGTGGGTCCTCCCCCCTCCTACAAGAGGAGGGAGACGCCCCCGCCATGCTGGCTGTCAGCATCAAGCAGGAACCACAGGAACTGGATCAAATGTACCTAGATGATGGTAAGTGACAGCGCAATATTCCAGCGAAATTTAGTGACCGTGTGCATCGTAGTCTGGTGATGTAATGCCCAACAGATGTTTCTAATTGCTTGATGTTTTTGCCTGAGTGCTCCCTCACAAAATTAAGATCCAACGCAGCGCTAGCCGTACCGCCACAACGACAGCGGCCCTGTTCCACGATGTTTAATATATTGAGAATGCAAGTTAAATTAACTGGAAAGTTAATGAATGACTTCATCGGTTTGCCTTCAACTTTTGCGTGAAATTTTAAGCATCTGTGGAAGAAATGTTCAACAGATGGAAGAATTTTAATATCAGATCTGTCTATTAAATCATAAAAGCTAATAGATAATGGTTTTCTAGTTGTAGCCAGATATTTGACTAAATGGCAAAAAGTCCACATTGTAGCTTATTCTGGCCCAGAGCTATTTGAATGACATAAAGCAACCAATTACAGTTTGTCAGTTTTCATTTGGACCGAATTATTCACATCAGACAAAATTCAAACAAATATAGAGAACAAATACACTACCATTCAAAAGTGTGGGGGTGGTAAGAATTCAAAATAACTTTTCCAATTTAATATATATTTAAAATGTAGTTTATTCACAGAGTTAAAAAATAATCCTTATTTTATTTTTTTATTTTTTTATCTGAATTTTATCTCTATAGCCATGACCTTATAAAGACTTTTTACATTTAAATCCTACTTTGAGTACCTTGGACCACTATTTTTGTATTAAATTGAATATGCCTTATCCAAAGTGCACCAGTAAGTTCAACAGGGATACCCAAGTAGCACCCTTTAAAAAACCCTGTGTGCCCTGACTCTGGGAAGTTGTGTAATGTCAGCCAATCAGATTAGAATTTGCCAAATTTGCCAGAGAAAGCACTGTCCAGTTTTGAATGTAATATGCATCAGGTGATCCCTGGCTGGTTTGTGGGTGTACTGACACTGAGCCTAATGGCTCTCTAGTGTATTCGCAGAGACCCAAAACTTATTGGTAATGAAAAGATCTGCTAAAACATCACACGGTGCTTCAAGCCCAACAGGAGGTCACTTTTCAGCAATGTCATTAAGTTTGTATCAGGGGAATATACAAATTGTCTGGACACCATTCAGACCGCAGCTTTTCAACACTATAGAACATATGATGGGCCATCATTGTTTCTACAGCCATAAGAACACTTTTGAGTACGTAAAACTCTTATATGCTAATTTAGTGAGGGAAATTGTCTTGAATCATTCTGGAGTTTAAAGAAGATGTCGGATAGTGGATTACAGATGCCATAGTGGTTTCCTTAAGTTCCAGACGAGGCTTAAGTCTTCATACATTTGAGTGGTTGAAATATAGTCCATACCGCTCAAACTAAGCAGAAACATGGACAAGTAGTTATGCATGGAGTGAGAGCGGGATATTTTTATGGGTTTGCTTGTCAAAATTATTACCTGTCATTTCTCCCCTGGCAAAATATAACACGTTTTACCTAGCGCTAACACGGCTTCCCGTGTCATTATAAGTTCGGATTGCATTTCTTGTAGATTGCAGCTATGATGGACTCTGTCAGGTGTGGCGTTCGCTGAGCTTGTCAACCACTCTCATTAATTTGATTTGAAACAGAGGCACTTTTCTACACAAAACCTTCGTCCGTCATGCACGGCTGTCAGCGTATCTAGTATTCAGGTTTTCTGATGCTTTAGCTGTCTTATTATCATTTGAAGATGTTCTTACTTCTTGTAATATGCTTGAATAAGCTGTCGGGTGTGATGAAGGTACTTTCAAACTTCACCACCAACCGCTTAACCAATACTTCAGTCTTCATTTACTGCTCACTGTTTCCTCTGATACGCTCCTTCTGTTGTTTTCCTTTGCTTCTTGAGGAGGGGTTACAAACCCTTTAACTCATGGAAACTCTTACAAAAGCTGGCTGTGAGCCTGGCTCCTGGCCTTCACCAGCCGTACGCTTTGAGGGGCCTCACTGCAATAAAGCACACTGACTTGGCCGCTGCCGATGCAAGCCTGTGGCTTGAGCGCTGCCAAGAAGCGCAATCCAGCTCGGCCCGAGCCAAACAAGTAGATCCTGCAGTAAAGGAGGGGGTCACTACAGGAACCGCTCCGCACCATGTGACCCAAGAGCTGGGGTCCCCATAAGTAACCACAACAAACTTTCCAATTTAGCCTTTTGGGCTGTTAAGAAATGCATGTAGGAGTGGAGAGCAGTTTGAACATTCACAGCATTGAGCAAGTACAGGTCTTGTGAAATATAGAGTTATGCAACATGGTGATTTTAGAATACACTGTTCATTTATGACTATAAATAGTGGGAATGTTATTAAAACAGAAAAGCTCTATCAACTTTAGTTCTGTTTATTAAATATTAAGGTGTTTTTCATGCCGTCCTAAACATGTATGACTTTATTCTATTTGTTCAGCCAATACAGCCAATTGGACCCAAATGACTTTCAATGTATGGATCAAAATAAAACTCACAAAAGTAAATGATGACAGTATTTTGGGTGAACTAACTATCCCTTTAAAAAATCTAATTTGTTGGGTGCTTACGTAAGTGTTTGAGTTGACAAGATTGGCTAGACGTTGTTAGTCACCTCCAAGTTGTGACTAACAGTATCGTAATTTTGCTAATATTGAAGCAAAGGCCAAAAACATCTTGTGGTCTGGTACTTGGTCAAGCTAATATAGTTTTTGAGGAAGATATACCCTCGTGACTCAATTATGTTGCTGGTTATTGCGTAGATGAAAAGTCCCAGTGTGATTGTGCTCCTGACCCAGGGTCTGTTTTTCTTGTCTTCTGCTGATTAAAACAATTAGGACTTCTGGGAGTTTTGGCGCTTGCGGACCCCTTAATGAGGCTAACAGTGCTGGTGGGATAATTGTTTGGTAGTTCCTTGTTCCCCCATTGTTTCCTGAAGGTAGAGAGCGGGCCAGGTCTCCGGGCTCTATCACACGGATCCAGCTGCCGCTTATCCTGGTCCAGCAGGAAGCAGGTTCTTGGATTACCTCACATCCACATATTCACTTCCCAGTCAGATTCACAAAAGCAATCCCAGAGAAACGAGACATTTATATCAAAGTTCAAGAGGTGCATTTGACAAAATAAATGATATACAGGGGCGCGGGAAGATGTTTTAGGTTGGGGGTGCTGTGCGTGGGGGGGGGGGTGTTGCGATTAGAGGCTATTTACACTAAGTGCTAATAGCAATAGCAGTATTTTTTAGTGATATGCTATTTACACTAAGTGCTAATAGCAATAGCAGTATTTTTTAGTGATATGCTATTTACACTAAGTGCAAATAGCTTTAGATTATATTTATACTATGTTAAAATAGCAGGATATTCTGCTAATTACTTATTGCAAATAGTGGCAATTATCTGCACCTCAGCATTGTAATACATTATAAAACAGTATGCAATAATAACTTGAGTGCATTTTTTTTATTTTAATTCAAATTATTAAATGGATGCCGCCTTATTGGGACAAAAGCCCTCCCTACACCTACCCTAACCCTACCCGATACTTTATTTTCAACTTTTTGATTATTTCCTTAATTTTTATTAAAAATAAATGCTTTTCTGATGTGATTTGAGATTTGAAAATGGAGAAAAAAAGTTCGCCAAAAGGCAGATTCGAACACCGGTCGATCGCGTTAAAAGTAGTGTGACACACGCTTTACCATCAGCACTACTGGAGCTGACGATTGAGAACCGTCTTTTGTTATGTTGACTAGCCCAATTTAGTTAGTGTTAATAGACACTCCGATTTTTTTTTATATATTCCCAACAGTTAAACAGTTGCCCACAGAAAAAAACACTTCCCGCGCCTATGATGGTATATATATATATACAAAACATTCTAAAAATATTTATTTGTTTATGAACTAATGGCCTTAATTTCTTAATTTAGTCGGAAAGATATGTAAAATGTTCAGCTGGTTACTAAAATGGTCATTGGCTGTAATCATAAAACAGTCTGAGCTTTTTATTTAAATGTCGGAATCATTGAATGGAATGGAACATGGAATCGACTCCGGATGGCTCATGCCATGCTTCCCTAAGTGGGTCTGAACGGAATTTTTTGGTTCAGACATTTACCTTTATGCACTTGGCACATGCTTTTATCCCAAGTTACTTACTTTGAATTCAAGTGAAAAATTCTGTATACATTATATCAAATAGTGTTATTTCAGCATTATTTACATAGTTTAAGAATTGTTATTTTTATAAGCTTTTTTATACTTTTGAGTTTTAATTTGTTATATTTTTAATCATTTTGTTGTGTCCTATTATCCTTTGTATTTTTTACTGTTTAGGATTAATTTATTTTTATTTCAGTTAGTTTTAGTTCAGTTTTAATTTTTTATGTCCAGTTACTAATTTTAGTACTTCAACTTACACTTATTTCTGTTGCAAAACCAACATTTCTAATTTTCATTTAGTTTTAAGCTTTACGTCTAATATTTATATTTTATTCTGTTTCAGCTTTATTTCATTTAACAAAAAAGGATTTTTGAGTTTTAGTTAACAATAATAACCCTGGTTCATGCGTTCCCTGGGAACTGAACCCATGGTCTTGGCTTCGCTAGCAGCATGCTCAATTGTTGGAGATGCTATTGTTTTTAATGTGCTAAATGGTGTAGCATTTTTAATGTGTTATTGAATTGAAAATGGCATCTAACATTCAGATATCTTTTTCCAAGCAGAGGGCTAATAAAAACTTAACTGGCTAATGCATTGAATCATGAACACCGTCTCTGCCACACTCTATAAACTCTGTCCATGCATCATCTTCACTCTGAATCATTTATCACGTGCTGAAATACCTCTTGAGTCATGCTAAGCTTATCGGGTTATGAAGGGTAAGTCTTGACTATACTTTGGTGCCAATTCAAACAGCACCAGGCTGAAGTTAAGCAGTGTCTCATATTTCAGCTATTATTGTGTATCCAGTCACTTATCACTTGTTGAAGCCCTTTCATTAGACTCCTCATTCGAAATGTGGCAGCAAATTGAGATGTATCCTATGGCAACTGCCAACAGTTTTCTTTTCAAGACAACAGTCTACAAAAGCAGCATCGCAGTACATGAGTCACTAACTGCTATCCTTAGCCAAAACCCCAAACCAAAATTGTTGACCAACAGAGACTTGAAAACAATCAAAGTTTCCTTGGTCTTTTCAAAATGTTAGTGCATGTCAACACCTACCGAGGCCGTCTTTATTTACCATGAGCACTCTATACAAGATGAAACCTCTTCAAATGTAAGTTGTCATCTTGGCTCAAAATAACAGAGTCCCTAGAGTCTCTCTGCAAATATCTTGATTGCTTTGGATATATTCATGTTTCATTTTGTACTCTTTCTTTGTGGGATGCTCTCTTAAGCATGAGTTCACAAGAAATCTGTGTGTCCTGTTATTCACGCCAAGGAGGCACACAGTTCAAATGGATTTGGATGATCAGGTCTGTGTAAGGTGAAACCTCAAGGGAACTGTGAGCATAGTCAGAGTTATGCTGCTTGCAATGAATCTGGTTCAGTTCAAACACGTGGCGAATGCTGAAAGTGTTAGTAGATGCTTCGTCATCACAGCAAGGGTATTTGGACCAAGACACAATAGGTCATAGTTAACCAGCTCTCACATAGTTGTATTACCAGTAACATAATCACAGAACAACTTATTATCTATTTACTTCTATTCTAAGTTCTGATTGGCTGAATATCGTCCCACCGTTTGTATCACTCCACTTGTCTGTGTTTGTTCCAGACAAACTGTCAGTCTGCATTAGCGGTAGGGATTCACTCATTCAAACAGAAAGAGTCACTGAAGAATCACTGAATCATTTATTCAACTGAATCATCCAAAACACTGATTCATTTACACTGACACAGCTGTCTTTATGATTGTTCACTCGTTTATTCAGCTGATTCATTTAAAAACGCTGATTCATTCAACACTGAAATATAACAACTGTATGTTATTAAGAGAAAACAGTGCATCTAAAGAGCAGGTTACTTGATTTTATGCTTATAGAACATGACAGTTACTGTCAAATTTGAAGAATATATACCGTTCAAAGGTTTGGTGTCAGCAAGACCTTATTTTAAGGAATTAATGCTTTTAATTAGCAAGGATGTATTAAATTGATCAAAAGTTACAGTAAAAACATTTATATTGTTGCAAAATATTTATTTTCTCATAAATTCATATAATATTTCTGTTTCATATAAATTTAGCTTTGCCATCATAGGAATAATTTACATTTTTAAATATTATTATAATATAGAAAATAGTTATTTTAAAATTTTGTAATATTTCAAAATATTACTTTTTACTGTATTTTGACTTCTTTCAAAAACATAAAAAATCTTACCAATTAATGGTGTTGGTGTGATTTAGTGATTATGTAGTGATTTGAAGTGTTTGAAATTTTATTGTGCATTCAATATTTATTTGGATTGTAGTGCTTTGGGTTTACCTTTTTATTCTTAGATCTTTTTCCACTACAAAGTGTCTGTCCCTTCAGCTCATTCAGTAGTCTTTTAGGCTCGAAAAGATGCTTTCTCTAACGTCCAGCTGACCATAAATCATGCGAATAAAATTTTATTGTATGTGTGCAGTCGTGCAGGTATTTCTTCCCAACCTCCTCTGTTTTGACAGTTGGGAACCTAGTGATCCAAGAGACCTGCGTTTTAATGTCCAAACTCCCATGGCAGTTGTCAACGCTCGCCAAATTTTTCAAGAAGACGTATTGGCGTAATTTACTCCCAGCTGTCAAAGGTCCCTAATTGTTTCAGCATGGAGTGGTGTTTGTGTGGCACATCCATGTGTGAGTTTCTCCCCATAATTCAACCAATCATATTGATTCATTTCCTGTTCACATATTAGTGCTACTCAATCAGAACGCTACTGGCAGTAGCGTATCATATGGACTTATGCCCAAGTGAATATGAAATCTTATGGGATTTTAATATTTGTAAGGCTGTGAAAAATATTCCTCCAACTTTAAGTATATCAGTGGTTCGAGTTCTGGTATTTTGGGGTAAATTTAAGTGCAGTTTTCAATGTTTTGTCAGCTGACTGTTCCCAATTTTCTTAGGGATGTTGTTGATGGTGTAAGGTGTTTCCGAGTAATAGTTCTTTTAGTCTTTGGAAACCAGGAGCCTGGGAAGAGGCCGTGTCAGGCCGAGGTCAGGTAGGCTGGGTGTGCCGTGCCTCATGAGGAGATGAAAGACAGATTCGGATTCATTGTTTAGAGGGAACATCAGCATTCCGGACGACTTCTCCGTCCCTTAGGCAGTTTTGCAGTGGGAGCGTAAAGGCCATGGTTCATTTGCAGGGAATTCCTCAGCAGGCTTCCTGGTCTTGGCCGGGAGCGACACTTGAGGGGAGGAAATCCACCGCCTTCAGCCCACATGTGTCTGCTCAAACTCACTCTCTCTTTTTGTGTCACAGCCTTTAGATTTTTGAGATTTTAAAGCTTACGTGATTTCTTTAAAGGTCGAATAAGGACTTGTGAAACAAACTAGTGGTCAACCAAAATGGGTTTTCCAATATGTCTTTTGAATTCATCAGTGGATCTCGAAAAAAAAAAGTATCACAGTTTCCACAAAATATTATGTGCAGAGCAGTTTTCAACACTGATAAGAAGAAGAAATGCTTCTTGAGCAGCAAATCAGAAAATTCAGCTTTGCCATCACAGAAATAATTTACATGTTAAGATGCATTCAAATCTATTATTTTAAATTATTTAAAATACTTGCAGTCTTGGTGAGCACAAGAGATGTTTTTCAAAAACGTAGTGTATTTTCTACACACAATTTAAATATCTAGAATACAAGATGGCGATAATGCTAATATGTTGTAAATAATTAAATTCAAGAATGGCAAACGAGGCATAATTATTCATTTTTTTTAAATGAAAAACACTTACACAAAAATTAGACTTTCAGTTCTAATAATCTCAAATTGACCAAAAATATGCCAGTTCATTGGCACTAATATAAGCGATGCAAAACACAGAACCAGTTATTTATGTATAGATTGCCATTAAATTTGCGGTCAAGGAAACTATGACTCTAAAATATTTGATGCCATTCGAAAAATGCAGAATTCTACTTTGAGGATGATATTCCTCACCACAAATGAGAAAAACACACACAGCTTGTCTAATAGTTATCAAATGCTTCCTGCAGGTGCTTACGTCCATGCTAAAGAATTCAAAGGCCAGCTAAAGCGGTCTGTGCTGTGATCGTAAGGGAAGAGGAATGTGCTGTTTTGAAACAGATAGAGCAACCGATACGGTTGCCTATCTATGTCCCTCAGAGGTTTGAGAGCCGTTAGCAAAGAAACGTGAAAGCGAATCACTCTTCTCAGAGCTAAAAGGCTCAAATGTTTTGCAATAAACCGCTGAAGGCTTGAAAACTGAAATGCAGACATTTAGGGAAGGGTAATGTGCTGTGTGTTGGTCATACAATGCTCCCTATGGGACTGAAATTAAGATAATATGTCTGCCGCTAATATGCTAACATGCTAACTTTAAGAGGCAGCCTCATCCGGTTTCCCCTGCTATCACACAGCAAGTGAGTGCCAGGCTGTTTGTATAGCCTGAAGCCATGCTAAGTCACTTCCCATGCTCGGGCCAAAGAACACTTCTGACAGAAGGAGCAAGGCTCTTGTGTTTGGGAAAAAGCAATGACAGATAGAGGGCAGGAAGACAGCAGACAGCTGGATTTGCAGGGACCTCCATAAGAGGGCATGTGATCTTCTCAGTCTCAGGGAAGCCACTCAGAGAAATTTGATTTACTTTTATTCATGTTAGTTATTTTGACTGTTTGGGGTTGTAGATGCTATACATGTGGAATTATAATAGGACATTTGAAATTAAATTCCTTTTTCCCTCATAAAATTATTTTCATATGTTCCTTGGACCTAATCAAAGTCTGATCACATTGACATTTTGTTAATCGGGTCTCAGGATTAGAAAAAGTACTACATTTTTTTTCTCATTAAATATATTTAAATTGAAAATTAGTCACATTACAGAAGTAAAAAGAGCGTCATACTGACTGATTATATTTTGAATACTCTAGTCATATCAACCACCAGATGAGTACACACACTACTGTTAAAAAAATTTAGATAAGTAAAAAAAGAAATATTTAATTAATATTTTAGGAAGAATGCATAAAAACATTTTTTTGTCATCAACATTTTTTTTATTTCTTTTCACTCACAACATAACATCCACTCAAAACAAACAAAACAAAACAACAGACACATACTCCATATTTTAAAGGTCCAATCAAAAGGGAGAGAGAGAGGGAGGGAAAAAGTAACAACAAAACAGGTCCTTCCTTTATATAATCACGTATGTTATATATTTTTTTATTTTTAAATAATAATAATAATAATAATATGCAGGTTCGTTTAACAGCAGAATTTAAGCCAGTCACATTCAGTAATAAAATATTTAGAGTATGCATTAAATAATCATAATCCCAAAATTGTATTCAATAACTGAAGAAAAGCAAAAGCACTCCAATTCTGTAAATGACATGCATGTAAACATTAGTGTGCGTTTTAGATATCAAACCACCTAAATGAAAAATCCCTTTAGAAATAAGGTAAAGTAAATAAAAGTATGAATATCTGTTGTAAAAAATAAAAGCAACACAGACAGATATAACCAACAACTATAGACAAAAAACAACTCAGACCGCACGTTACCGAGTATATAGGTCTGATTGAGCAACAAAAATTTGTGATGATCCGTGACCGATTCACTTCAGCGCAAAACGAGCCTCCCAAAAGGCTCACATAACCAAAAAAATATTGTAATTAAACCTACTCTCCATTAGTCCCCTCCAGAAAAAAAGAAAGAAAAAAAGGGGGGGTTAGTCTTACCAGCAAAGAGACAATTGTATCGAATAAATATGAACACTAGTCCAGGAGGAGAGAGGAAAGAAAAAAGAAAAAAAGAGATCTGGCAAGCATCCATATCCCTCCCACCACCATCTTCTTCCGGGCAGCCGGCATCTCCTCTATCCCGGCCATCAAGCCCCTCCCGCCGGGCCGAAGAGAGGGCGGCCGCCGCTCCCCGCCACCCCGTGGAGCCGCAGCAAGTGCCGCCTTCTGTGACAGGGAGCTGATAAAATCCTCCGCTTTCCGAAGAGAGTCGAAGCTTCTCTGCTCATCCCCGTGCCGTAGCTTAATTACTGCCGGATAAGCGAGGAAGGCCAAGCGCTGTCATCGGCCTCAAAACCGGAACCAAGCTTTTTCTCTTGGTGGCTGTGACTGGACTAAAGTCAGGAAAAAATAGTAGCGTGACATTGTCCTGCGTGCATTTCACCGGATAAGCCCGCCGAGCACCCTTCAGAATCTCCGATCTGTCATGCCATCTTAGCACACAGAAGATGAGAGTGCGTGGCCGATCTGAGTTTTTCCTTCCGTCATACACGCGATGTGCCCGGTCAATCTCAATGTTACGACCTTTCAGGGAAGGAATCCACTTGGAAAGATTAACTCTGAGGAAACCAGCCACGTCGGAGCCCTCCACCCCCTCTGGTAACCCCACCAGTCATACGTTATTCCTCCTGCTCCTATCCTCCATATCCGTCATCTTCTCGGTGAGTCGCTCCAGCTGATTTCTTAAGTCCGTGACTGCCCTTCTATCCTCACGTGCAGCTGCTTGAACGGAATCGACCCGGTCACGTATCTGCTTCGCTGTGGTAGCTATCGCCTCAAGCTCCTCTCTTAGCTCTTTAACAGACTTGTTGGTCGCTTGTATGTCCTCACGCAGTTCGCGCAATGCTGGAATCAGCACCGAGTCCACCACATCTCTTACTGCCGAAGCCATAACCGAATTCAAAGTGCTTTGCTGTTCTTTAAGTGCTAGCTTAACACCGTTAGCAATAGCATCGCCGAGATCCTCTCTGGAGATGGTGGAATCTTTTAATTTTTTCTTTATTGGCGATTGCCCAATCTCTCTTTTCCGATCGCCTTTGACTGTTGAAGTACTCATGATGGGTCCGATGCAAAGTGGTTCGAAGTTTACTGACAGGATTACAAAATATTTGACAAAGCCAGCAGAGCGAAAGACTACGCGGGCATCGAAGTCGAAGGTTCACGTGATCTAGAATGCATTAAATTGATCAAAAGTGACATTAAAGACATTTATAATGTTACAAATGATTTATATTTCAAATAAATGCTGTTATTTTCAAATTTTTATTTATGAGAGAAACCTGAAAAAAGTATTACCATTTCCACAACTGTTTTCAACATTGATATTACTAAGAATTATTTTCTTGAGCAGCAAATAAGCATATTAGAATGATTTCTGAAGGATCATGTGACCATGAAGACTGAAATACTGGCTGCTGAAAATTCAGCTTTGCAATCACAGGAATACATTTTATTTTAAAATATATTAAAATAGAAAACAGGTATTTTAAATTGTAACAATTTTTCATAATATTATTGTTTTTACTGTATTTTTGATCAAATAAATGCAGCCTCGGTGATCATAAGAGACATACGGGATACTTTAAAAAAAACATATGAATGGTAGTGTATGTTGATGAGACACCTGTATTCAATGTGTTGCAAAACTTCTGTATCTGCAACATAGAACATTTTAGTGCAGGATAAGCAATACATCATCCATGTCTCAGTGACAACAGTTTAAACATATTGTAAAAGGGCATTTAGCAATATTTTCCTGTGGTGATACAATGTCTACTGCAGATGAATTGTTTGTTTTGGGTGTAGCCTAAAAGTAACATGATTTCCACTTGTTTTCACAGTTAACGAAATCATCAGGAACGATCTCTCCAGCATCTCTGTTCATAGCCACGGATAGCAGCCTAAGGTCCCTCTGAGAAGACCACAGCAATCATGAACTCTTCAGCATACCAAATTTCTGACAGAAGATCCGAATCAGCAAGACCTGACTCTAACACCAATTCAACAAACAAACCTTATGCACTCAGAGTTCCACTTCATATGAGGCCATCAGAACTCACTGAACCTTGCTTGTTTTATTTCCACAGGGGGGGGGGGGGGGGGACTGAAAACCAGCCTAAAAGCACAGAAAAAACAAGTGCACTTCATTTCAGAATTTATCAGCGCATCCTGCCGAGATGGAGCGTGTGCTGTTGTGGACCAAGTTGTCTCTCTTTTGCTTTCCTATTTACTCTCTTGTACTCCATGTAGCTTTTTAAATTATTACCGTAAGTGCAGTTTGACGTCTTTTTTCTGTACACAACCATGTATATTTCTAAAAAGAACATTTGAGTCTGGTCACAAATCAGTAACTTTGCAGGCCAAAAACCAGACGTGCAGTTGACGCATGCACAATTCTAAATTATAACCTAAACGTTTTTTTTTTGCTTTGGATGCATGCATTCGTGAGTGCAGGTGTGCACATCTGAACGCTCACTTTTGTCTATTTGTGTTTTCGTTACATTTCATCATACAATGGCACAAATACGTGTGGTTAAATGAAGGATATGTTCCTCATGAAGAAAACATTGATGACTGATTGCCGTTGTTGAGACGTTTGTTTGAATATCATTTTGATGCCTTGACCTGTTTGTAAGCCCGAACAGCCTTATTGATTTGCCTTAAACTTATGCCAAATTGTTGTTTTGTTCAACATTTGACAGCAGATGTCTGTGCTTATGTCTGAATAGCCATTCCATGTTTATAGCTTTTGTAATATCAGGTATGATATGTACTTGTTAACTGGAATTTTTATGAATAGAATAGAATAGAATAGAATTATTTATTTGGAGTGAGCTGGAATTAATCAAACACAAGCCATAAGGGAAGTATAGCAATCCTATTCCCTTTACGGTCACATTTGGTAGCAACTTTGTGACCAGAGATTGACTGGACTGGCATTTGTCAACCATCCAATATTATTCTAGCAATTTTTCAAGGCAAGATAATGGTTTCAGTTTAGGCTATGCTCTTTCAAACTGCCTCTGAACAGCTGAATATATGTTACACTATAACTGCCTCTATGACCTGATGGTTTACTGCACTGTGCCTTAAAGTGTTTATCAAGCAGGAATACTTTTATATGTATTTGTCCTCACTAATTATAAACGTAATGCATGTTTCTCAGCATATAATGAGATTTTCTTACTGGGGTTTTTACTGCCTGTTCATTGTATCCTGTCTGTAGGTTGTTAGGTAATGTATGCACTTTAATTTGTATTTTTCTGGGATCTCAGAAATACCACATATTGTTTTTTTGTTTTTTGTTGTTGTTTGTTCTTGACAATCAGACCTAACATGATATATTCTTGTGCAAGGTATCAATGACAACAACAGATTGTTTTTCTTGCAAGTATATGTATTCAATTTACCCATGCTAGTCACATTTCTACGGTGCATTTACATTTCAGTACCAAAATATGCACAATAAATTCATGCTTTGTTGGCTCTTTTAGAGGTGTGGTGTTGAATGGCGTAAAAATATGCATACAAATAGATATAAAGTATTTATATTGTAAGTAATTCAAAAACTTTTTAAATTACAGTGAATCCTCCAATCCAAAGTTTGAATTTTGTTTTATATTTTTGACTGCGGTCCGTTTAATAATGCATGATTAGCTGTGCATTAAACGATTTTAATGCACGACGTGCCTCTGCGAAGTAACCTATACAGTGTATGGAGAAAGAGAGAGAGAGAGAGATGACAGTGGTGTGAGCCTACCTGCGTCTGCGCGTCTCCCTAAACAAGCTGTACTTCAAAAACAGTAATTTTACCACCTCGTTGCTGAGGAATATAAAGTAGCGATCTAGTATATAGGCCCTTTTATTAATAAAAGTCACTGGGCAGCATTGACAACAAGTTTGTGCATGCAGCGCAATCTGCGAATGCCATCTCCAACCTCTGTGTGTGTGTGTGTGTGTGTGATGTGTGATGTGTGATGTGTGTGCATCAATTAAAGCAGCAGATTAATATGGAACGGTGATTAAACTGACTTGGAACTATCTGTGCATTAAACGGTTTTACTGCATACCTGCCAGCCAATCAGAATCCAGTCTTCAGACAGACCATGGCATAATAGAAAATAATGCACACCACGTGTAACGGCCACTCCGCCTCGCATCATATCACCACCTCGGGTGTGCATTATTTTCTAAAATGGCCCATCGTAAACCATTTAAACAAACTGTATGTCAGTTTTTACCTTGAAATATTAATTTCAAAATCATTCTGATGGCACACTAACTTCTAATATGACAAATGGCTTCGGTTTCTTTGTCACACCCCCCAGATGCCTCAGTTCTGCGTGCATTTATTTTTCCCATAAGAGCAGTTGCAGCCATTTGTAAATTTAAATGGGTGGTTGACTGTTTTTTTTCTAGGCTTGATTGTGTTTATGGGGTGCAGTCTTACATGTGTTAATGCTTCCTTTAAAAAAAAAAAGGCATTATTTTTCACGTTATTTACCTTTATTCCACACCGCTCTGTCCCTTCTACGGTTTTATCCTGATTAAACCTTTAATTCAGCACGGCAAACGCATGCACGTCCATGTTTAACGCTTCTCATAGCTATGTGAAAATAAGTGTAAATGGAACAGTTCATTGTTGGAGCTAAGCTGATTATCTGAATGAGAGAGAGAGAGAGAGATGCAGAGCAGGGCGATGCGAGGAACAGGATTGAGAACCGCTGCTTTAGAACAGAGGTTCTCAACCACATTCCTGGAGGACCCCCATCACTGCACATTTTGCATGTCTCCTTAATCAAACTCACCTGATTCAGGTCACCTGCTCATTAGTAGACTCACAGACTTGAAATGGGTGTATCAGACAAAGGAGACATGCAAAATGTGCTGTGTTGGGGGTCCTCCAGGAATGTGGTTGAGAACCACTGCTTTAGAACATTGATTTTAAATTTGTGAATCCATTAGAATCATTAGAACACAGAATTGCGATTCATAGATGAATGGATTTTTACGTGCACCCCTAGTTTTCTCTTCCTCTTCTCTAAAGCAGCACAACATGGCCTCGCCCCCTTTGCTGCATGTTCCTGGGGGCGGGATTTGTCTGGTTTTGTGATGTCACAAACCCGGGAAGTAACTCGTTGTAGTCCGTACCAGCCATTTTTGTAGGCATTAAACTGCCATACTTTAAAAAAAAAACAATATCTCCATTTGCATTGAACTTTCAGTGTTGTAACTTTGCAGATATTGTTTATTCTCAAACAGCAACATTACACACTAGCTAACCTCAAAAAAGTGAAATCACAATAAACCACTCCTTTAATGTATCTGGCTTTCGGAGTCATCCACTTCCAGGTTTTTTGGTTACACTTTATTTTGATAGTCCACTTTAGACATTCTACTAACTACAAGTAACTTTGTAACTACATGTCAACTAATTCTCATTCATTTGCAACTACATATCTATTAACTCTCAGAATAGACTGTTAGGGTAGGCTTAAGGTTAGTAGAATAAGTTGACATATACTTGCAAATTTTCTCATAGTTGTATGTTGTGGACCCATCAAAATAATGTGCTAGAAGTTATTAAGCAGATAGTCTACTAATACTCTAATGACTGCTAGTTAACATGTAGTTGCAAAGTTACTTACCGTTAGTAGAATGTCTGAAGTGGACTATCGAAATAAAGTGTTACCGGTATTTTTAGCTGTGCAAAACAGCTCGTTCTGTGACTTTATATTACAAACTGGTGTGTCTGCCATATTATTTAATGTATTATCTTAATTATCAACACACTGGTTTGTATTTTACCGTTTACTGCACTTTGTTGTTATTCTTGTTATTTCTCTACAGAGGCTAATGAACAAGAAATCTCGCACATTGATAGAAAATGGCTTACTTCTGCGTTGAAAAATAAGGTGGATAAGTTGGTGAGCAGGTACGAAATTCTGCTTAAAGGGCGGATTGCTTTACGGCAACAGCAAATACACATGTACAGCAATCTCACTCAACTGTAGTGGCTCTAAATTCACACACTAATGATTCTGAAAACCTTTAATAGCCTGTTTAATGACAGGTTCTAATGTGACAGCTTCATATATTGGCCACCAGTGGGGAATGTTGTCACAAAAGGTAATGTTGAGCAAATTATTTTTTCATGGGCAATTCATTTTCAATGGCTTTTTTTGTAGTTAAGTATTTAAGGCATGAGTGTCCAATCCCTTTTTGCAGAGATTTACCTCCTTGAAATCCAAACTTCTCCAAGGCACATGTTTAGAAGCTTCTAATTCTGAAGAACTTTATTGGCTGGTTCAGGGGTGTTTAATTAGGTCTGGACCTGAATTTTGTAGGATAGTGTCCTTCCTGGAACTTGATTAGACACCCCTGCTTCAATGTAGGCTATGTGTCTATTCACCTTTATATTTAATGTAAGAGTGGTTGCATGCAGCTATTTGTAACTTCAATGTGCGCGGCTTCTAGTGTCATTCACTTCCAGTTAATTTAGCTACAGAAAAGGCCTGTTATGCTACTTGATACTGCAAACTGGTATTAGTTATATTATTTTAATGACTCAAGTAATCACAAACACACTGGTTTGTAGCACTAATAGTCACGCTACCATTTTACTACACTGTGTTGTTGTTTACATATAGTGGCTAATAAATCTGAAGTGTTGCACATTCACAGAAAATAGCTTACTTTCATGTTGCAAAATATAAAGTGAACACATAAAACTGACTTTCACAAATAAGCCCACTAAGACAAATATTCAATGGAGTTAAAAGTGTGACAACTAGCCCCGGTCTAATTGTGACAGCAGACTGCTAGTAATTGATGTTAAGTTTTGTATCAAAATCAACTGACAAAATACTTCAAGATGTTTCTTATTGGTCCTAAAAATCATAGAGAATGAAAACCAGAGATGATTTATTTGACAAGTCTTTTGTCCAAACCTTTAAAGAGTATAAAACCCTGACCGAATGTTCCGTTTCACAGATCTAGTTTCAACCCTAGTCACAACGGCTCATTAAAAATGTGGCAGTATCATCTGAAACGGAATCGTGAACAATGCGCAAGATCTCTTCCCCATGTGCATAGGAGAGCTGAACTTCCAGAGTAGTAACTAATGGATCAAAGTAGAAGCAGCTGTTGTATCCAGGCTTTGAGCCAAGCACCCTGTGACACCTGCCAGGCAGACAGGAATATTTTCCATGGGTTTGAATCCCCGGTCACACAGCCATGGTGACAACGCACAGTCAGGGTGGGGTGTATCATCAAAGCCAGTGCCCAGAAATAGCCGCTCTTAGTAGCCTGCCTGGGTGAGGATTGTTAGAGAGCCAAGAAGACGAGCGGCCTTCGCAAATGGTCTCAGTTATCATTGTGTGAAAACTGTCCTGTCGAGTGAAGAGCTGTGAGGCTGAACTCACTCCACATCCTAATACATATAACTGTCGTCTTCCCGCTATCCTCTCTCCCTTGATACTGTGATCGCTGGATCAAAGCAAGATGGTGGCTGTTCTGTCCAGACTGTTCTCATCTGTAGTCATTTATTAGAATATCAGCAGTTAAGAAGCAGAGGAGACTTAAGACTATGAATCTTCTTGAAATTGCAATGAAGTAAATCTATAATACTGCAGATTTTTAAGACCCTATCAACTCAATTCATTGCCTTTGCTTAATGAAAAGAGACTAATGTTAGTGATTCTCAAACTTTCTAACTTCAAGGCTTCTCATTGTCAAAGTCAATATTAGAGGCCACCCTGCAAAGGCTGTTTTTTTCCCCATCTGGTGATATGATTACAAAATATGAGCTTGTCATTTGTTGTTTTTCTTTAACAGAAACTAGGGCTGTTAATATGTTCAAATAATCATGTAGAATCATTAACTGTTTTAAAGTGAAGAAACCTAAATAAGTGCTGTTGTCTTGCTGCAAAATAATTTCTCTGCTTGCAGGATTACGATCCTATTTTTTTCTAACAACTCAGCTGTCATTTTAAAGGTATAACTCAAGCAAATGTTTATGATGAATTTCCCAATATGAACACCGCAGATAATTTTAGGCAATTGTTGAGGGGACGAATTAAACCTTCCTGCTTACTATCTATAGTAGGAAATCCAATGCATGTCATTTACACATTTTATCAGATTTTGCTGATAAAACAAAAATATATATGGTAACTTTAAATAATTTTAAGACAAAAAAAAAGACATGGTAGTTTACTGAGGTCAACTAGTCAAACTGCTCCTGAGTAGACCGTTACCTCCTCCTAGTGGACATTTGATAATTCTGGCATATCTGGCATTGAAAATAATGAGTCATGATTAGGATGTTAAAATCAAATAAATGGACAAGTAAGCAAATAAAAACAAAATAAAAAATAAATACATCAGCATAAAACACTTAACAAACCATTGTTAACATATGTAGTAAAGCATCTGTATAGTATACAAAATAATCAACATTAAAAAAGCTTTTTTTACATTAATTCATTAATTTACATATGCTCCACAATTAAGAATTAATATTATAATATTATAATTCATTTTAATATTGTTTACAGAACACTTATCTCATAGACAATTAGTGTTGCACGGGTCACCAGAGGTGAAAAAGTCATATATATTGACCAAAGGAAACATAGTCACCGCCCCCAACATTGAGCCCAGCTGCACTACAGCTCCACACCACACAAGAGCGCTGTGGCCTTCATCTCGCAAGATGACAGCAACAATCACCTTTACATAAGATAGGAGGAAGATGAAAAAGAACCATGCCAACACCTGAAAACACAGGATAACTCAGTGTGAATATACAAAAAGAAACAATAAAAGAGATCAAGAAAAAAAAAAGAATGCTTCTTATAATGGAAATAAACACAACCTGGTCCCAAGTACTCACAATAATGACGGCTCCAGAGGTGTCATTAACTAGCAGTGGACATGGACTCAACACAGCCATGCCCATAATGTAAAATCCAATAAGAGAGCCAATAGAAGTGAGAACTCCCATCAACAATAAGGACCTGTTCAGAATGCAACAAAGTGTTGAGAAGTAGTAAGTATGTTTATAGCCATTCTATCTATCTATCTTTTTCTAAACTCATGTCAGTATTTCATGTCCACATACTTAATTGTTTGGTAAGTAGCTGTGTAAAAAGTAGTTATTGTTCATTTAATTCACTATAAAATCAGTTAGTTCATTAAATTGCTATTGTTCATGAAGTAGCTCACCTTTGAGTGTAAAACATGCTGATGAAACAAGCTATAGGATTGGCAACATTCGCCATAGTTGCTGACCAGTGATAGGCCTGGTCTCCATATGGTAAACATGAGTACGACTGCACTGACGGCAAACCGGTATTAGTCAGAGCAGTCACCCATGCTAGCATAATGTAGATGTATATGACTTGCATCCATGTGTGTGTCCCTGTCCCGACCGTGCTCTTGGGTTTCTGACTAGCCTTTTGAGAACGCATCATTGGTTTCTGTTCAAATTTCTTGTTTTTCCAGTGGGATATAGGATCTTCATTTCCATTTATGTTATTGGGACGCTCTCGGGCCACAGCTGGATGGTAGTTCAAAAGTAAGAACGCCACCAAACAAACCACCATCATAGCTGCCAGGAAGAAAAAATAGGCTTCAACGGAAAAGTTAGCTGGTTGGTAGTGTGGCACAAGGTAGGTAGTGTCTCTTTCAGACCCGTTAAGATGCGTTTCATTGGATCTGAGGATTTGAGATGCATTGACACATTCCATCACACCTACACCTTGAACCATTGCCACTAAAGCTGGGACAAGACCACTCAGGCCTTCTCCTACATAATAAGTCATGAGATACTCTGCCTTGAGCTGTGTCATGAAGGGAAGGAACGTCACCGAAGAGGTGCAGTCCACTAATGAGATGAAGAAGATGAGGAGCAGCAGAGGAACACTGCTCTCTACACCTTGGACCACTACCGTCTCACTCCAGAAGAAAGCCAGGAAAAGGCTGGCCAGTATCCCAAAACCAACAATAAAATAGATAACTGCAGTCTCGTTGAGCGTTCCTGGGCGGAAGCGGTGCATTAATGTGACAAACAGAGGTCCGATGTTTGCCATTTGGACAATAACAGAGATGTAGGAGGGAAGATACCAACCCTCAGGTACCTGTGGAACGATGAGAGGCAGCTCCACCCACAGACCACAGATGGTGACCCAGGAGCCCATGCCAAATAGGCCAGCCAAAACATGGGTGAGGATAGACGTGGCCATGTTGATTTAGATCAGACTTCGTAACCTTAATGTCTTTAGAAAAGAAAAACGATGTGTACAGTTAGTACCCAAGAGAATTTCATTCAATGACAGACATGATTTTTGCAGTTCTACTTGGAGCGACTATGACACACTTTATCTTTAGATTTCAAATTTGGTGCAGTCAAGTTTATTTATTCAGCTGTAATGTTGGAGAAGACTCAGCATTATGTCCTTGAGCAAGACATCCCTGTGCCTAAGAACAGTAAACCCTCTTGCCTGAATGACTATCGCCCAGTTGCCCTCACATCAACAGTCATGAAGGTTTTTGAGAGACTTTTAAAGAAACACATATGCTCCTCCATCCCTGCTACTTTGGACCCTCCCCAGTTTGCCTATCGCCCAAATAGGTCTACTGATGATGCCATCTCTCAGGTACTGCACTCTTCCCTCACACATATTGACAGCAAAAATGGCAACTATGTCAGACTGCTATTCATTGACTATAGCTCAGCTTTCAACACTATAGTCCCCACCAAGCTAGCTGTCAAACTCTCAGACCTCGGCCTAAACACTTCACTCTGTGACTGGATTCAAGACTTCCTCACCGGCAGACCACAAGTGGTGAAATTGGGCCAGTTCACCTCCAACTCCATCACCCTGAACGTAGGAGCCCCGCAGGGCTGTGTCCTGAGCCCCCTGCTCTACTCTCTCTACACACACGACCAGTGTTGGGAAGGTTACTTTGGAAATGTAATAGGTTACAGATTACATGTTACCCTACTTAAAATGTAATAAGTAGTGTAACTTTTCAATTACTTTATTAAAGTAATGTAACTGATTACATTTGGTTACTTTTTGATTACTTTTCTAAATTTCTAATGTTTTCAATTGTTAATCATTTTCAAGCATGTTAACCAGGCAGGGTTAACCTTATAGTAGTACTCAACACTGATTACTGTCAGACTTTCCAAATCCTTCATCACTTGAATTAAGATTATAATATTTTAATTTTAAAGGAGACATTGGATGAAAAATATATTAATTTGCATATAAATGTGTCTTAGCAGTTTGTGGACACAATCACCCTACAATGATAGAAATTCACTCATTTTTTTAATCCCCCAAAAACCTAAACAGTCTCAATTATCAAGCCATTTTGATTTTGGAGTGAATAACTCTTCCAAACTCTTCGCACTCTTCCACCTTCAATACCACGACTGAGGTGAGACCCTTGAGCAAGGCACCAAACCCCCAACTGATCCCCGGGCGCCGCAGCAATATGTCTGCCCACTGCTCTGGGTGTGCACTTGGATGGGTTAAATGCACAGCACATATTCCGAGTATAGCTATAGGTCACCATACTTGGCCACACATCACTTCACTTTCACTAAATTAATTTATGCCTGGCTGCATTTTACTCCAGACTGCTTTCTGAACGAGGGACAATTCAAGGCAGGTTTTGTTAAAAAGTTAAAACTCAAGGATGGATCACTTCCACAGAAGAGAGGGGCAGGGTGAGCAGTGCTCATTAGCATTTAAAGAGATATGCTGTAGACAGAGCTGTTTTTGACAAGGTAAAAAGGGTGTTGTTTTACACGACCATTGAGACCATTTTAAGAAGACCCTAATGAATCATACCAACTTGTGGAAAATGGCCATCGGATGTCCCCTTTGAAGCACAGCCATCACAAAATCAGACTTTAAAATCATTCTGATGTTAAATACAGATTTAAAATCATAACAAGAAATAGTTCAATAGCTATGATACTGTTTTTGAAATCAAATATTTGCATAGCTATGACAGGAAACATTGGATCTAACAATGCCTTAGAAAAAAAAGAGTTAATCTTAAAAAAATAAAGCATATACATAAACCCATATTGGAAATAAGAGTTATCGGATAAGCATGTTATAAAATTCTGAAACATTGGTATTTCATATTTTAGAGCAGTCACTGCAATTTATGAAAGAAATCAATTAAATATGTACTGTATGTGGGAGTGTGTGTGAAAAAAATCAGATGTAACCCCCTTTGTAATCGTTAACATTTTCATAAGTAACTGTAATTTAATTACACATTTTTTTCTCAGTAACTGTAACTGATTACAATTACTTTTATTTTGTAATTAAATTACGTAATTCCGTTACATGTAACTAGTTACTCCCCAACACTGCACACGACTGTGTGTCCTCTCACAGCTCCACTTCTATTGTTAAATTTGCTGATGATACTGTGGTTCTGGGCCTCATTTCCAACAATGATGAGACCGCATACTTGGGTGAGGTAGAGAGAGTTTCATCATGGTGCCAGGACAACTGTCTCTCTCTGAACGTGAGCAAAACTAAAGAGCTGATTGTGGACTTCAGAAAGAGACACCTGCTGCCCTACACTCCTCTTATGATCAGCGGGACCCCTGTGGAGAGGGTGAGCAGCTTCAAGTACCTCGGTGTAAACATCTCCGAGGACCTGACTTGGACTGAACACATTCAAACACAGGTCAAGAAAGCCAGGCAAAGACTGTACCATCTGCGACAGCTGAGGAAATTCAGGGTCTCACCAGCAATCCTGAAAACTTTCTATTCAGGGGCCATAGAAAGTGTATTGACTCAGTGCATCTCAGTGTGGTATAGTAACGCCACAAATCAGGACTGCAAAGCTCTGCAGAGAGTCGTACGCTTAGCTGAGCGCATCTCTGGGTCTGCCCTCCCCTCTCTGCAGGACATCTACCTCAAACGCCGCAAAAGCAGAGCTGCAAAAATAATCAAGGACTCAAATCACCCCGGTAACCGTTTTTTCACTCTACTGCCATCTGGCAAGCGCTTCAGGAGCATGATGGCAAAAACTGAGAGATTGAGGAGGATCTTCTTCCCTCAGGCCATCAGGCTCCTAAACTCAGTATCATAACATCTACAGGACTCAATCTAATAAACTGTAAAAACATTAATTATTCTCCATCATCCGCATTGCTGCTATATGTACATACCCGGTACAACCTGTTTTGCACATTCCTCTTGCACATCCCTGTTTATATTAATATTTATTAAATCCACAGTAGACTGTATTGCACATCTTATTTTATTTCATTGCACATTTTACTCCTTGTTTTATTTTTATTTTCATTTCATTTTATTTTATTTTATATTTTTTTCATATTTTTTTATCTTACTCTTACCTATATTTATATATATTCTCTTGTGTTATGTTTCATTTTTTATTTTTTTTGCACTGTCCATTGAGCGGACCTGTCCTGACCTACATTTCACTACTGATTATACCCTGTATGATTGTGTATGTGACGAATAATAAAGAACCTTGAACCTTGAACATTTAATCCAAGTTCTACAGGTTATTGACCCTTCAGTCAGTGCACACTCTCTTTGGATAAGAAACCTCTGCTAATATGAAGTTATTCAGTAACATCTGCAGTAAATGGAGCATTGTCTTACTAAGACTTTGATGCCGTGCCAATATATTTAAGGAACAAAGTCAGGAAGATTGTGTTTATTTGCAGAAAGCCTATCAAAGTACAAATCAGAGTGCAGTTAGCAGGGGGTTTATAGGGACCCTAGTTGAGATCAATGTAAAACTGTCATAGCAATAAAACTATATATTTACTTTTTTCACTCAAATTTAAGCTTTCAGTGTATAGGAATGCATTAGGAAATGTTTATATTTTAGGCATGATTAAGTTTTATTTTTAATCAGCTTTCAGCTATTATCAGTTCACCTAAACTGATGTAAAAATTAATTAATTAATTAATTAAAAAAATGAAATTTCATAAATTCTGCATGTGTATTAATTTTATTATGGAAGTATAGGCCTATAATTATGAATAGCCTACTTTTATTTAGAGCAACAAAAGTTAAAAAGTTAAAATAAGCTACAGCAATGTTGAGAATCTATAGGCTATAACGTCTAGAAAACAAACGGAAATGTTTGCGTTCTTTTCCCAAATTACTCTTGTGAAAACGTGACAAGACGTATGAAGAAGCGATGTTTCTACCAGCCAAAAATGCATCCAACACAGTAAGGATTTCTAAAAAGCCGCAAATTATACTTTTCATCATTTATTCCGCGTTCTGATGAACTTGAGGATATTTGTGGAATCTGTGGATGATAACATCCCAGCCATACTGCTCCGCGACATGAATAAAATAATTCAGCTTATGCATTACTTTTTATTGTTTTACTGTTTCAGCTGCTGTTGTTATACAACCCCAAATCAGAAAAAGTTGGGACAGTATGGAAAACGCAAATAAAAAAAGAAAGTAGTGATTTCTAAATTTACTTTGACTTGTATTTCATTGCAGACAATATGAACACAAAATATTTCATGTTTTGTCTGGTCAACTTCATGTCATTTGTAAATATACATCCTTTCCTGTCATTCAGACCTGCAACACATTCCAAAAAAAGTTGGGACAGTAAAGCATTTACCACTTTGTAATGTTGCCATTCCTTTTCACAACACTTAAAAGACGTTTAGGGACTGAAGACACCAAGTGATGAAGTGTTTCAGGTGTAATTTTGTCCCATTCTTCCTGCAAACAAGTCTTAAGGTGGGCAACAGTACGGGGTCTTCGTTGTCGCATTTTGCGCTTCAAAATGCGCCACACATTCTCTATTGGAGACAGGTCGGGACTGCAGGCAGGCCAGTCAAGTACCCGTACCCTCTTCCTCCGCAGCCAGGACTTTGTAATGTGTGCAGAATGTGGTTTTGCATTGTCTTGTTGAAATATGCACGGACGTCCCTGGAAAATATGTCTTCTTGAAGGCAGCATATTGTGCTCCAAAATCTCTATGTACTTTTCAGCATTAATGGTGCCATCACAGAAGTGCAAGTTACCTTTGCCAAGGGCACTGACACAACCCCATACCATGACAGACCCTGGCTTTTGGACTTGTTGCTGGTAACAGTCTGGATGATCCTTTTCTTCTTTGGTCCGGAGCACACGGCGTCCATTCCTCCCAAAAAATACCTGAAATACTGATTCATCTGACCACAGTACACGTTTCCACTGTGTGATGGTCCATCCCAGATGCCTCCGAGCCCAGAGAAGTCGACGGCGCTTCTGGACACTGTTAACATAGGGCTTCCTTTTGGCACAGTACAGTTTTAACTGGCATTTGTGGATGTAACTACGTATTGTGGTACTTGACAAAGGTTTGCCAAAGTAGTCCTGAGCCCATGTGGTGATATCGCTTATAGATGAATGACGATTCTTGATGCAGTGCCACCTGAGGGATCGGAGATCACGGTTGTTCAGCTTAGGCTTGCGCCCTTGTCCTTTACGCACTGAAATTCCTCCAGATTCCTTGAATCTTTTAATTATGTTATGCACTGTTGAAGGTGAAATATCCAAATCTCTTCCTATCTTTCTTTGAGGAACATTGTTTTTAAACATTTCAATAATTTTCTCACGTATTTGTTGGCAAACTGGCGATCCTCGGCCCATCTTTGCTCCTAAAGGACTAGACCTTTCTTGGATGCTGCTTTTGTACCAAATCATAATTACAATCACCTGTTGACATCAACTGTTTCAAATCACATCATTATTTAACCAATTTACCTCATTACTAGCCCTAAATTGCTCCTGTCCCAACTTTTTTTGGAATGTGTTGCAGGTCTGAATGACAGGAAAGGATGTATATTTACAAATGACATGAAGTTGACCAGACAAAACATGAAATATTTTGTGTTCATATTGTCTGCAATGAAATACAAGTCAAAGTAAATTTAGAAATCACTACTTTCTTTTTTTATTTGCATTTTCCATACTGTCCCAACTTTTTCTGATTTGGGGTTGTATTTGTTACTCTTAGTTACTGAAAGATCAGCTATTACTTATGCTGTTTTGGTTGTCACTGTCATTGTGGTTTAAAGGGGACCTAACGCACACAGTTTCACCCAATCTCATGTTAATCTTGAGTACCTATAGAGTAGTACTGCATCCTTCATATCTCCAAAAAGTCTTTAGTTTTATCATATTTATAAAAGCAAGATACAGCTTTACGATTCTCTCCGAAAAAAGCCGAGCTCCTGGAGGCGTGCCGTGTGGGCGGAGCTAAAGAGTGACGAGCACTTGCTCCGATCGCCAACAAAACACAGACATTTGATGCCGTTTCACTTACCATCTGCAGTTCTGAATCATGACCGGGATCTTTTATAGCTGGGACCGCTCCATCTTTCAGTATTAAACGATGTGCAAATCCAGTGTCGAATTGGGCCTTGTTTATAAAACGTTCGTCAACAAAACACTTGAGAAACTCCATTGCTGCCCCGGAAAAACAAACTATATCCACTGTTCACATAACGGTGGGTTCTTTTGGGAAGCTGAACAAGGTTATCTTTTCCTCACAACCAAAAACACACTTCTTTAGAGACATTCTTCCCGAGCGAGTCCCGTGCTGCCAGCCTGCCGATTGAAGCGCGTTGATGGGCGCGCTCTCGTTCTCACTCTGGTCGATGCGTGTACGGGCGCGTTCTTCCGGGAGAAATGCCTATATAAGGAGTTCCACCGTCGTTTACGTCATCAAGAACAACGATCGAAAAAAACTCTCTGAAACTTGTACGAACCCGGAAGTGAGATTTTTGGCACAGAAATACTCTGTTATACGTCCAAAAAATTTTTTTGAAACTTTGTCCATGCTTAGCATGAGAATCCAACTCTTTAACAGTGTAAACAACTCTGAATGCATGAAACAGCATTGTACCCCCCCTTTAACTGTTAAATGATTAGGTCTGTGTCCGTCTATACTTCCAGTAATGCAGAACAACAACCCGTCAGTCTAATATATTAAAGTCATTATCATCGTGTGCGTCATGGTATTTAAGTCTGCAATTAATACGGTGTCTATTTACACTAAGTGCAAATAGCCCATCTTGTTGGCAAAGGCTATTTACACTAACTCCGCCCACTAATGTGTGATTGAGTTAGTCAACACTAAAAAAGGACAATAGTTCAGCATCAGTTTGTAGATGGTAAGGCGGCACAACCTGATATTGCTGAGTGCGACGTGTTCCTGGGTCAACATCTTTGTTGACCCTGGAACAACATTGTGATTAACCAATCAGATTTCAAGAACCAGTTTATAATTTTTGTGAAGTTTAGGATTACAATCAGTGTTTGGTGCCTGTACATCAGTGTAATTCATCTATCAGTTCCTCTGATTTTAGGGATTACTCATGGGTAAGGTTAGGTTTAGGTGTAGGAATATGGTTAAGATTATATTTTTGGATTCAAATGTTGTTCCAGGGTCAACAAAATATGTTGACCCAGTAACACGTCTAACTCGGCAATATCAGGACGTGCGGTAAGTAGTGATGTCCGGATCGCGAACGAATCGTTCGATTTAACCGGATCTTCTTAGTGAACCGGTCGAAACAGTTCACCAAATCGAACTGAATCGTTTGAAACGGTTCGTGTCTCCAGTAAGCACTAATCCACAAATTACTTAAATTATTCACTTTTTTAACGTGCCTGACACTCCCTCTGTCTCGAAATAAACCAATATCCCGGAGTTATTAATTTTCTCAAACAGTAGCTACACTGAGTGAACTGAGCAGAGCAGCATGTGTGCAGCAAACCGGGTAACAAACAAACACGCCCACTGCTAGAGCGGTTCTCGTTCTCGAGTCAAGAACCGGTTGCAGCGGTACACTGAACAGAGACCCGTTTCTTTCGGACACGTCCGATTTAAGAACCGAAGAGCTGATGACACTGCGCATGCGTGTACATTTTCAAGCAGATGAAAAGCATATCCAAGTATTTTGTAAAACTTCAGAAAGTGTGATAATATAAAACATATTTTATTTTTATTTTTTTTTAAAAGATGAATGTATCTAATCTGTGTCCTTTGTTCAGTTGAAGATTCTGTTAGGTTATAGGACAGGGGTTTGTCAGGGACGTTGGACCCTGATTAAGACTATGTTTAATAGGAATAAGGGATGATTTATGAAATACCTGTGCTGTAATTATAGTTAATGATGACACATTCACAAATTGATTTTGTATGAAATAGAACAGATGATGAGCACGAGCAGAGCAGCTGATACACTGTGCAGTGTGCCAGTTAGAGGGGTTCTCGTTCTCCAGTCAAGAATCAGTTGCAGCGGTTTTCGGATCACCAGTACACTGAACCGAGAACCGTTTCTGTCGGACACGTCCGATTTGAGAACTGATGAGCTGATGATACTGCGCATGCGTGATTCAGCGAACAGTGATTGTCTACTATGACTGACACAGCACGTCTGAACCAGTTCTTTTGGACAACTGATTCATATGGCGCGGGTAAACGACGACTTGAATGAGGGCGAAACGAAAGTTTATTTAATAACAAATAAATTGCAATGGATTAGTCTATGTATAGTAAATGGATTATGGTTGAGTGACAACTAATTTATTCACTTTATATCTTCAAGACTTAAATCCTTGTATGCACATGCCTGTACCTGGGGGCTTGCAAAACTTAATTGTAAACTTTAAAGATCATGATTATGATGTTTTAACTGACTGAAGTTATGATTACTGACTTTATGTATTTGAATGTGCATTTTCATCCCGGCCCGGGACGATAGATTATCATTACGTCATCGCGAATGACGTCATTACGTTAGGGCGTAAAAGAACCGATGATCCGGTTTTTTGAACCGGTTCATTGAAACAAACTGTCCGAAAGAACCGGTTCGCGGAAAAGAACCGGACTTCCCATCATTAGCGGTAAGGCGCATGCATTTTGACGCGGTCGACCCGAGTTCGAGGCCGCCTTTTGCCGAACTTTTTTTTCTCTCTTTTCAAATCTCATATCGCATCAGAAAGGCATTTATTGTCAATAAAAATGAAGGAAATAATCAAAAAGTTGAAAATAAAGTATCGGGTAGGGTTAGGGTAGGTGTAGGGAGGCTTGTCCCAATAAGGTGGCATCCATTTAATAATTTGAATTAAAACTATAATTTACACTCAATACGTTATTATTGCGTATTGTTTTATAATGTACTACAATACTGAGGTGAGATAATTGCTATTTATTTGCAATAAGTAGTATAAATAGCAGAAAATCTTGCTATTTTAACAGTGTAAATAGAATCCATCGCTATTTGTACTTAGTGTAAATAGCATCTATAGCTAAAAAAAATATGCTATTTGCAGTGTAAATATCATCTATCGCTATTTACACTAAGTGCAAATAGCCGCTGCCTTTACTTTTTGTCTCCCATGTCACAGTAAACAGCCTTTTTGTAAAGTACAGTGCAATTACACAAAACTTAATTATATTTGTCATAAGCAACAAACATACTGATGATACATACTACCATTTGACAAATGCATTAAATTTACAAGTAAAACATAACAATCAAATAAATAAATAAAAAAGATTGATATATGTGAAAACTGACAGGTACTCACATGATCTGAGGCTGATCATACGGAGACAAAGTCCTGTACAATGAGAGGTATGCCTTATATCCTCTGCACGAGTGGGTGTGCCTATTCTAGCCAACCATTGCACCTGTCTGTTGATGTTTTATCAAGGGAAAAATATATAATTAATGTGTAATTTGTAGATCATTTATTATAATGCCAGGATATAAGTCAGAAAAAGACATTAATCATACATTTATTAAAAATGCAATATTAACATTCGTATTTTGGGGATAAAAACATCAAGCAATGAGAGCTGTTTTCTTACATACATTCTGGCAGGAATTACTAAGCTGACCAATCACAGCTTCAGTAAATGTTTAACTATAACCATTATGTTGTATAAGAATGTAGTAAAAAGTGACTTAATATAACTGCTGATGACTGTTTAAAAAAAAAAAAACTTGTGAAGTAGTAGTTTTACATTTTTATAGGTCAGTTTTTAGGTTATTTATTTTTGTTTATCTAAAAGAATAAGCCCCACAACTTTCTTTTCATACCACACTCACATTTCTTTGTTGTCAAATGAACCATTTATTTACTCAAAAAGCTCTTGAGATCTTATAACAGCAGCACATACAAAGTGCATAAGAACATGTGAACATATTCAAAACAGCATGAAATAGTTCTATGATGACATATAATACATTTTAAATATAACGATTTTTATCACATCTTCATTGAAAAAATATCAACAGCATGTTGATATACTGTGCAGTTAATTAACAGAGTTTAAAAGGGCTTTAATTAGAGATGTCAGGAATGCAGTTAGTGCTCAACACAAATCTCCAGCTCTCATAAAACTAAATCTGATTTAAACCCAGTTTATATTCTGAATTTATACAATTAGTGCCGAGTACCAAAAATTACACATAGCACAATTTTGATAACTGTCACCAAAGTAAGCACAAGATAACAGCAGCTGCAAAATGAGATTAACTGGCCTCAAATCTAAAATATTCCAAATCAAAAGGGTAAAACATGGCAGCACCACACATGGCAGATATGACAGGTTAGACACTTTCAATAATAAATTTAGACTCTGTATGTACATGAAAATTTTACAGATAAAACCAGATATTCAGCAGACAAACTTGAGTCTAAATATAAATCCAGAAATATTGGAATGTGATGATACACATCTTTGCTTGTGGTCGTCAAAATAATTTAATCTTGGAGTAGGGCTGGGCGATATATCTCATGCGATATGCAGAAGATAATGAACGCAATATTGCTTGTCAGTGATCTACGGCTGTGTATTAAATGCCCCTCCATCTGAAAACAGGTGATGGAGATTTACCGCTAATCAAGGAACCGGCTTTACTGACGAGATGCGCATGCATATCGCATGAGATATATCGCTCAGCCCTATCTTGGAGTCATAAAAAGCAGTTTTTTTTCAGTTAGGAACAATATAAACTTACCTGATTTGCATTCATCAGCAATGACCAGCTTGCTGTTGGGAATAAACAAAATACTGTGTATAATACTACACAGATGAAGCATAGAGTATACTGTAAGTGTACTCATTGGATAGTGCATTTTGTAGTTATAGATCGCTGACTTATGATTTCTGGTCTGAACGATTGCTGATATGCTGAAACCAAGGTTTTCCATTATGAAATTAGACCTGCTCTGATATCCAAACACAGGTGTCTTGTCTTGGTGCTTGAAATCACTTAATCTAGATCAAGGTCAAGGTGTTCACACACACATTCAAAATGACTCAAATGTATCAACCACATATTCTTCACATTTCTTCTTTACATCTTTTTTTTGCATTGACATGAACTTGAAGTGTCCTGTGAAGGCATCAGGTTTACTATCTTTTTCCATGTTAGATTATAAGTGATACCTGTTGTATAAAGGCATAGGGTGAGTGTAAAATCAAGTGCTGTAATATTAACTGCAGTTGTCTGTGCAGTCCTGGGCTGACTGGAAGACCTGGTACACACTGACTAAAGGGAACATCATGAGAGCTCCAATGAGAGAGCCAGCCTGGATGAAGACTCCACACCAAAGCAAAGCTGCATGCCCTGCTTCGTGAAGCAGAGTCCCAACTACAACCTTCAGGTAAGAGAACAAGCCGGTGAAGATGATCCAGGATATGATCTGAATGAAGAAAGAATTACAGCCTTCTGTTAAAAACTAAACCTGATGAGAATAAATGGGTTCTAATATTCTCCATATAGTTTAATATAATTAATTTTATACTGTATTTACAGATGATGTGTGCACTGTGTGTGGAGACTGAACGTGTGACGTATTTTCATTCATTATTTTTGTAATATAAATCAATAATTAAAGGAAAATAGAGGTTAAGTGCTATTGAGCATCTGTGGCATGATGTCTTTTACCCTAGAAAATGAGACCCTCATCAAATTTGAAATGAGCTCATTTTGTGCATAAAATTGTAAAATTTCTCAGTTTAAACATTTGTTATGTTATCCATGTTATCTATTGTGAATAAAATATTGGCTCATGTGATTTGAAATTATTTTAGTTTTCATTTTATTAAAAAAAAAAAAAAAATGTACCAACATTTCCAGAACTCGGGTTGTTATAATAAAGTGAATATTGCTAAGTATAATAATTATATTAAATATTTTAGTGCATTTATAATGGAAGTATAAGAAGAAATTATACAACAATTTCCCCATAGACTTCCACTGTACACAACTATTAAAATAAGAGGATTTGATGACTCCAACTGACTTTTTTTCTTTGAAATATTGCTATAATGACCCCTTTTCACAATAATTATCTTTCAAGCATCTTAACAATTATATTACTCATTCTTTATCAAATCTTTAGAGATGATACGATAATGAAACAGCCAAAATGGCTAAACAGTTGCACCTCTTTTGCACGTGGTAGTTCAGTGGTGTAGCAAACAGCACTTTTAACATTTTGAGAGATTCGTTCTTAGTTCCTCTTCCACTCAATAATGACATACAGTTACTAACCACTAGAGCAACTCCAGACTGACTTCCCAAAAGTGGTGGACAGGGACTCAGCGCAGCCAAGGCCATGAGATAGGCAGCAAAAATACAGCCTCCCAGTGACATCATACCAAGACCAATGCTGGACCTATAATGAAACCATCCATTTCAATAAAAAAAAATCAACTAAATTAATAAAACTTACACCACAAAATTATATGACAAATTTTACATGAGCAGAATTTAAATCATGGCCACTGTCCTGCTGAGTTTAGCTCCAACTTGCCTCAGCACACCTGCCTGGAAGTTTCCAATATGCCTAGTAAGACCTTGATTAGATGGTTCAGGTGTGCGTAATTAGGGTTGGAGCTAAACTCTCCTGGACAGTGGCCTTCCAGGAACAGGACTGGACAACCCTGATTTAAATTAACAGGGCCACTAAGCACTGTTATGCAAATAAAATAGTCATCAAGAACTTTAACTCACTTACCTAAGTAGGACAAACATGGCCACAAAGCAGGCCAGAGGGTTTGCAATGTTGCCCAAGACGACAGAGAGGTGAAAGGTCATGGTGCCATAAGGCAGACAGGAGAAACTCTGCACGGACGGCAGCACACCGTTGGTCAAAGCATTGGATATTCCCAGCAACAGGAGCAGGTATATATTGCGTGACGTCCAGAAGGCCACAACAGGTGCCTGTTTTTCTACTTCAACTTGTTCCTCAGAAACCGGCGAACCTCCATTTTGTAAAGGGTGTGTCTCTTCCTCCGTTTTCACTGTTTCCTGCTCAGTCTTTGGAATTTCCTCTGCCACAGTTGGCGTGACCACTCTGTATGTCAGAGCGAAGAAACAGAGGGCTGAAATCACCAGCATCACAGACAAGAACCAGAAGAAGTTTTGAGCTGGGAAGTTTTCTTTGAGATAGTGGGGCACTGTGCCGTTGGCACACTCTAGTTTCCCTACACCCTGTCCCAAAGCGACCACACAGGGAAAGAGTGCACAAAGACCCTGTCCGACAAAGAACGTCCGGATGTATTGTGGGGGGTAACGGAACATGAAGGGTAAGAAGGTGACGTTGGAAGTGCAGCAGACAAATGACAGGATAAAAGTAAGCAGCAGGAACGGGACAGATCTTGGCTCTCCAGCGACTGTGACCACCTGGGACCAAAAGAGAGCAAGAAACACAGCTGCAACCACCGCTAGTACTTGTATGATGTGGATAACCAAGCGTTCATTCAGCCATCCTGGAGCAAAGTGGTGGGTTAAAGTCACAGCCACTGGACCCAAATTCCCAAATGCAATCAGCACTGAAAGATAGGCTGGCAAGTTCCACTCTGTAAAGAAAAGACATGTTTTAAGTTCTTCAATTATTAGGATAAATACAGTATCTACTAGGTACAGCTGTGGTGGCACATGTTGAAGTTTTATTAAAACACTATTTACCTTCAGGTAGAACACCTACAACAACCGGCAACTCGACCCATAATGAGTTCACAGAGATCCATGAGCCCATTCCAAACAGGGCCACCAGAATATGTGTAAAGATGGCATGATTCCACCATGTATCTGCCATTTATATGTCTAGGAAAAGGGCACAAGTTAGAGAAACCATGTTTTTAATTGTACATAATACATTTATTTCTTGTGACTGTATTTGAAAGAATAGAATAGTCAAAGTAAATTGCCTTCCTCATGCTAAACTGTTTCATCTGATATGGATTGAATTAAAACTAATAAACATTAATGACTTCTCAGTTTCACTGAAATGTTTGTTCAACTGTCAGTGCTAAATTATCAGTGTTCACTTACAGCAAAGCGATATAGAATATACAGTATAAAGCAAATGTAAATTTAAAATAAAAAAAATCTGCTAAATATATGATTACATTCATATAATGTAAATGTAAAATGTAAATATAAAAATAATTTTCTTTTTTTAATTAATTATATTTTAAAATTGGCTCTGCTTAAACGAATAGTACTTAAATGTGAGATGCTGCAGGCCTTTTGAAATATTATAAAGAAAAAGTCACATGTAACTGGCTAAAAAAGGTGAAAGATACTATAAAGCACTGAAGATAGCAATGTGCTGAAACGTCTGCTTGCTCGTGTCCATCTGTTTTTAACTCGCATGCTTTAACTCACAATTTAACTCACATGATTAACTCGTCATCATCCCTGTGCCTAAGAACAGTAAACCCTCTTGCCTGAATGACTATCGTCCAGTTGCCCTCACATCAACAGTCATGAAGGTTTTTGAGAGACTTTTAAAGAAACACATATGCTCCTCCATCCCTGCTACCTTGGACCCTCTTCAGTTTGCCTATCGCCCAAATAGGTCTACTGATGATGCCATCTCTCAGGTACTGCACTCCTCCCTCACACATATTGACAGCAAAAATGGCAACTATGTCAGACTGCTATTCATTGACTATAGCTCAGCTTTCAATACTATAGTCCCCACCAAGCTAGCTGTCAAACTCTCAGACCTCGGCCTAAACACTACACTCTGTGACTGGATTCAAGACTTCCTCACCGGCAGACCACAAGTGGTGAAAATGGGCCAGTTCACCTCCAACTCCATCACCCTGAACGTAGGAGCCCCGCAGGGCTGTGTCCTGAGCCCCCTGCTCTACTCTCTCTACACACACGACTGTGTGTCCTCTCACAGCTCCACTTCTATTGTTAAATTTGCTGATGATACTGTGGTTCTGGGCCTCATTTCCAACAATGATGAGACCGCATACTTGGGTGAGGTAGAGAGACTAAAATCATGGTGCCAGGACAACTGTCTCTCTCTGAACGTGAGCAAAACTAAAGAGCTGATTGTAGACTTCAGGAAGAGACAGCAGCGGCCCTACACTCCTCTTATGATCAGCGGGACCCCTGTGGAGAGGGTGAGCAGCTTCAAGTACCTCGGTGTAAACATCTCCGAGGACCTTACTTGGACTGCACACATTCAAACACAGGTCAAGAAATCCAGGCAAAGACTGTACCATCTGCGACAGCTGAGGAAATTCAGGGTCTCACCAGCAATCCTGAAAACTTTCTATTCAGGGGCCATAGAAAGTGTATTGACTCAGTGCATCTCAGTGTGGTACAGTAACGCCACAAATCAGGACTGCAAAGCTCTGCAGAGAGTCGTGCGCTTAGCTGAGCGCATCTCTGGGTCTGCCCTCCCCTCTCTGCAGGACATCTACCTCAAACGCTGCAAAAGCAGAGCTGCAAAAATAATCAAGGACTCAAATCACCCCGGTAACCGTCTTTTCACTCTGCTGCCATCTGGCAAGCGCTTCAGGAGCATGATGGCAAAAACTGAGAGACTGAGGAGGAGCTTCTACCCTCAGGCCATCAGGCTCCTAAACTCAGTCTCATAACATCTACAGGACTCAATTTAATAAACTGTAAAACACACCCATCATTCTCCATCATCCGCATTGCTGCTATGTGTACATACCCGGTACAACCTGTTTGCACATTCCTCTTGCACATCCCTGTTTATATTAATATTTATTAAATCCACAGTAGACTGTATTGCACATTTTAGTTCATTGCACATTTTACTCCTTATTTTATTTTATTTTTTACCTTATTCCTACCTATATTTATATATACTCTCCTGTGTTATGTTTCATCTTTTATTTAATTTTTTTGCAGTGTCCATTGAGCGGACCCGTCCTGACCTACATTTCACTACTGATTATACCCTGTATGATTGTGTATGTGACAAATAAACAAGAACCTTGAACATGCACTTTGCACTTTTTGCACGATGCAATTTATAAAACAAAAAAAAAACATGTTTTTGTAGACTTTTTCAGTCTTGAGTGGATCAGTGTGCATTTAGCCACCCTCTTGTTCATTTTCATATATGCATATAAATAACATTATATAAATACTATTTATACTATGCAGTATGCAAAATAAAAATAATGTAGTAGATTACCAATAATAATATTATTATTATTATTATTATTATTATTTGTAGTAGTAGTAGAATTTTTATTCAATAAAAGTCAGGACAAGTATTTTGCTAAAAACATTTTTATTTTGTAATGCAACTTCTATAAAAAAAGAAATATAAAAAACAATGAACTAATTAACTGTTTTGATACTAATAATGTCTAGTATTCCAGTAAGAGAACAAGCTTGTTAGCAACAGAACATCTGAAAAAAAAAAAAAATTACCATATGTGAAAACAAAAAAAGAAACTAATGCAAGTAGCATGTATTCAACATTTTTATCAGGATAAAACACAATCAGAGAAACTCAAAGTTATCCCTGTAACAAGGGCCAAAAACATTTGTTTTCTTTATATCAATACTACGTTTTTGCTGAGCTTGCTGACCAGAGGCTGTGCTTTGGGGGTCTAGGGATGATGTTTCAATCGGGGTCTCTTGAATCTCAGTGTGATCAAGCACATTCTCAGTTGGTGATGCAACTATAACTCTCTCATTTGGCAGGACATCCTTCAGTGTAGAAACCATGTCATTCAAAGAGAACCCTATGTGATTTAGCTTTTTGTCTCTGGAACCCAAGATGGTCTTTTGGTAGTTCAGCTCACAGCGAATGACCTCACGTATATGCGCATGGCTTGCCCCTTCTAGTTTTGTGAGCAATCGTTCAACGTCTTGCTTGCTTTTACATGTGCCACCATATTTTGAAACTGCTCCCACAATCATTTTCCTATAAATGTGATCCTGAGCTTTTTGCTTTAGTCTAGACACCTTTATTTTTTTTGCGGCATTTAGATTTGCTCCGTCAAATATGGAGTAGCATTTTTGAATAGTTTTGGCAGGTGACAATGTGAACGCTGCTGATGTAGCTTCATTTGTTGTCTCTCGGGAAGCAGGTTCTTGTTCTGCATTTTCAGAAACTGAACCCTTGGTCTGACCAAGAGTTTTATCAGGCCTGTTCTTCTCATAAGGGTACGCGTGACCAAAGGGGTACTCGCCCATCAGCTGTGAAAATGTGCAGTTTGCCATTTGAATGGCAATATCTGTAGGAAGATCTTTGCAGTGTTCGCCGCCAGGTAAGAAATCTTTAAGATTGTCCTCTAGTACAGCTGCGAAGGCTTTCATCATCCTCTGTAAGCAAGCTTTTATCAGAGTGCCGAACTGGTTCTCTGCATTATCACGGCAAAATCTGAACACTCCTTCGAAAGTCCCCTCTTGCATTGGAACCTGTAAGAATACATTCACAAAGGCTTCTGGTTGCAAAAGGCAACTCGCATCTTGCGACCATTCCAAGAGCTTTTCGTACAGGCACAGGATGTATCTACTGAAAAGAGGATATTCTCCATCGCTCTTCAGAAGCTGCCAAATGGGTCCCAAGACTTTAAGGTAGACAACAGCAACCACACAGACCAATGCCTGCAAAGCCTCGTCGTTTGCGTCAGCATTGACGCTCTCCAACAGGATATTCGAGTCGTCGTTCAGAAGCTGCAGGTCAGATACAAAGAGAGCAACATCTTCATGATGGTGAATGAGTCCAGCGGCTGCTTCAAAGTAGTTAATGATACGATTTGACCTATAAATAGGCAGTTTGGAAGGGTTTTTTCTTTCAAGGCAAAAAGCAAGCCAGTGCCTGCGGTAATTTGGGTTGGTCTCCTCACTTGGACATAACATTTCCGAAGCCATGTGAATGTAACGGGTCACTGCGCTTTCATCGAAGTTGACAAAACTCTGAAATCTGGAGTGCTGGTCGCGTCCGAGTTTCTCGCCCGTGGTGTTCACAATATCTTTTTCAAATGACATCATTTGCTGTTCAATTACATCAATGAGTTCAAAAAGGAACTGGCAGATGTAACGCAGGAAATTCAATGGTGGCACTAGAGGATGGGTGCTTCCTTTGACTTTGTCATCGAGGGTTCTTAGGTTAGCATCTTCCTTTAGCATTGCAGAGAAGTGATTTTGAAGCAGATCCAGTGAAACCACCTTAGCAGCTTCGTTCTTTCCTCCATTCATGTCTGCAATCTTTTGCCAAGACAGCACCGAGATATCAAGAAGTGTTACATTGTCGCCTGTGTCGGTTCTTGGGTCTTCTTCCACATCCTTCAGTGACCGTATTGGTGTTTGATGGCTTTGTGATCCTGGTTCCCTTTTAACACTGAATACATGGGGCATTTGCTTGGGTTCATGATGAGTTTTTACAGTCACATCTGTCAGCGAAATACGGAAGGGTTCATCTTCCTCCTTGAGCGAAGTGGTAGGTTTATGCCTGGAAATGCACCGTTTCTTCCTCAGATGTGCTTTGATCATTGCCACCTTCCTGTATTCAATATCACCAGCATCAGCTTCAGGAGCAAGATCAAATGGACTCTGAAGAAACTCATCCAGAAATCCGCGGCTCCTCTTTCGGCTCCTCTGATTGTTGCGGTACTGTATTCTGAAATTCTTGAGACTTGACCGTAGGAGCCTATAGGCTCTTTGGATCTTGCCATCACTACAAAATAAAGGCTCAAAGTTACGAATCCAGGGCACCAAGACAACCGGGTCTAATTTCTCTCGTGAAATAAAGTTAGTCAATTCGAGAATGAGACCGTTTGTGAGAGCAGTTAATTTTGCACGATCAGAAAAGTCAGACATTTCAAGTAAATCTCTTCTCCCGATTCCGATGCTATCACATATAGGTCCAACAAATTCAAAATTTACATCTGACTCAAGAAACTTCTGCCTGGCATCTCCAGTTAAGCTCAAAGCTGTCGTGGTGTTTCTCTCAATCAAGCTTCGGAAATCAGCCGACTGAAACATTGGGACAATCTTTTGGAGCCACTGAATTAAATCAACCCATGAAATATCTTGCTCCTCTCTCAACAGTCCAATCTGAACCAACATGCGGATTTTCCAGGGCTTTTCATCCAGCTCCAACAGCTCTCCGTAATGAGCACCAAGGAAGTCGTCGACAAGCTTGGAGTAAAAATCATCCTCTGCAACACAGTTTTCAAATGTAAATAACCAGATACTTAAGAAAAAAAAAAGTTGTTTGTTTTGATAGTAAGTCATTGAATGTAGTGTTGTCAAAAGTACCGACTGCGATACCATTCGGTACTGAAATTTTAAAAACATCCATTTCCCGCTAAGATTTGAGCGCTGTTGAGCGGATTATTAAACAGTGCTGATTGGTCATTGTTCACGTGCTCAACAGATACGTCTGTGATTGGCTTCAATGATCAATGAAGAGCTCGGTGAAGAGCGTGAAGCGATGATCATTGAAGCCAATCACAGACATATCTGTTGAGCACGTGAACAATGACCAATCAGCACTGTTTAATAATCCGCTCAACAGCGCTCAAATCTTAGTGGGAAATGGACGTTTTTAAAATTTCAGTACCGAATGGTATCGTGGTCGGTACTTTTGACAACACTAATTGAATGCAAAACAAAAATAAGTACTCACTGAGCTCAGCAGCAATGGTCTTAGCACTCGCACTAGAAGAACCAAAGTCTTGCAGGTCCTCCATTGTTGAACATCAAAGTGGCTTGGCTTGTTTTTTAAACCATCTGGTGGAGCATGCTTCCAAATAAAGGCCAGATAAATGTTTTAGCAATAACGACCAGAGAATGATAGTCCACAGCTGATCTTAACCGTGCAACAAAGATTATCCTTTAGGTTTTTTTTTTCTTTCATGTTACCACAGGTGTACCTGCCTGAGACTGTAGTTTTCCTATTGGTATTACAGGTTTATAATCATTTTCAAGTTAAAAATGAATCACTCATCTTCTACTTTTTCCATCTTTAGATTTACAAGACACATCCTTTGGTAAATGTTACATTATTAAGTTTGTTTCCTTGAAAATACACCATGGTAAGTTTATGGCAAAATATAACAATCAATTATAAATATAAATAGTAAATACTATAATCTAATATGCAACTGTAGTTTGGTATTAGCCAATGCTGTCATCAGAAAATGAATTACAATGACACCTTTCATACACTTTTTAAAGGACATCCCATGTTAATTAATCACCTTAATTTTACAGTCGTGATAATATTTACAGTAATGGTATCTGTGGTTTCCTTAATATATTGTAAGGGTTATGAATTTTATAAGTGGTATTATTACTTGTTGCGCATGTCACACTAAAGCACAATAAACTGAATGAATAGAATTTATGGGATAAAAATAACACTGAAAGAATGGTGCAAAAGGTCAGTTGCATCACTGCTAGCTTTACTAACATATATCAAGGTCACATATTCTGTCAACTGGGCAAGTTATGTATTAGTTATACCGGAGTAATCGGGGAACAAAATGTTCACACTTCATTTGCGCACGAGACTGATTTTGTAAGCAAGGTGCTGTATTATCGACTTCCTGCTATTGAATTTACTATTATTGACTAAATATCTATTTTGCTTGTTTTGGTTTTACCGTTTGAAAAAATCTCAAGTACTAGGGCTGAAAACGAGAACATAGGTTTTCATTCTTCTTAGTTTGTTCTCTTTAGCGCGCGAGGATGCGTCAATGCACTGTATCGTGAAGTTTGAAAACATGCTGTCTGTGTTTGATTGCTATTACTGTGGGAGATTGCCATTGAGAAGACGTTTAAACAATGTTATGTAGCAAACATGTTTAAAACTTAAATAAGCATTCAGAAAAAACGTACAGGTATTCATGTATTTACATCAACGGTAATGTTTAAGTGCGAAATCTCGAAATGTACTCACCGACTTATTGTTCGGCTGTAGTATAATTTGTTTTGTAGTAGATATACGCTATGTGTGCTCTGCAGCGTGTTTCTCTCTTTGGACCCTTTGCAGTGTGTAGAGAGAGTCGGGGATTCCGATTCAGCAATAATTTTCATAAAACGGAGGAGCGTCCACTCTATAGGCGCGTTCGACTTTAAGCAGCACTGCGCAGAATGGTCAGTGTATGACATCAAAGTACCGCGAGAGACATTCGAAAGCATAGGATCCGTCTGCTCTCTTATCGTTCTCGCGGTACTTTGATGTCATACACTGACCATTCTGCACAGCGCCGCTTAAAGTCGAACGCGCCTATGGACTTCCCTGTTGAGTCACGTGTGTATCTGAAGAGTCTTTGATTGGACATATTCCATGCATTCTTTTTGGTTAAAAAGGCTATGCTAGTCCAACTTGCTTCAGCGAATCACTTTCAAAGAGCCGGTTCAGTGATTCTTTTGCGTCATTACGTAATTGCGTCATCTCATCGACCCTTATCCTGGCCAACTAGTGTATATAATATTTTTGTATTCTTATAATGTATAACTGAATGATTGTGTACTTTGTGGTTTACATCCCGGCATGACTGTAATTTTAAAAATGTTTTTGCAAAAATAATCTGTCCAAACCGTTCCAATAAAGCAATATGTAGGTTCTGCGGTGGTACACCTTGTTGTTTCTTAGGTTTCTTCTCTATGAACTTCCATTAATAAACGTGTGTGGTTAAATTCACCTTAACGTGCCCTAGTTTTGTTGCAGCAGTGAGTCCGCTCATACAACATTAAGTCAATGTTAACGTAAATATAGTTCTGAAGTTTAAAATAATTAAAGGGGTGTTAAAATGAATAGAAATTAAAAAAGGAAGAAAGAAAGATTCTTGGATAATGTTGTTGACTCGCGAACCCATCGGACCGAATCAGTCCGAGTTGTGAACGAATCGTTCATTCAGAATCGTGAACAAAAGATTCAAACATCATTAGCGAACCATTGATTAGACTCAAAAGATTTTGTTGACGAATCTGACGTCTTTAGTCTTTGTATCAGATATCAGACGAACAACGTATATTGCATTAAAAAACGACAATGTTTCTGTCCGCGTCAGCATGCATAAATGTTATAATAATCGTTTATTTTATGAAGAACTGTACTGTGTGCTCTCGTGTTATTGCCTCCTTAATATTAGTTGCTTTGGATAAAAGCATCTTCTGAATGAAGAAATTTAACTAAAAGATCTTTTGCAAAAAAAATAAATTCTCAAACAAGAATGTGCAGGCTGGGCAGATCTCTCATCGCTGTGCACGAAAGCGGATATGACGACATTCGTTGACCAAAGAATTAAAAGCGCTGACGCTCGGATAGCAACAACAAAGGAGTAAGAAGTACCGTCGTGCAATTATGTTTTAGTAATGGTGCTACAAACTCTTAATTAATTTGCACGATTGTCCAGATTTTCATCAAAGACCCGACAAACAAACTGCTGCGTAATCTGTCTGCAGCAATGCATAAAGAGAAGCTATTTTTTTCAGTAAGCTAAGTCGTGCTTTTGCCAATTCTATATATTTTGTTTACAGTCTCATTAATGACGTTTTTTTTTAATTCAGCGAGGAGATTTTTTTAGGGACCGACACTAAGGCATGGAAAGCACAGTAATGGAGGTATCCAACTCAAACACAGAGCCCGAGTCATTTCAGGCTTCTTCTGCAGAAATGTCAACCACTCAATCCAGCACAGCTGGGACATCCCAGTCTTCACCTGCAAAAGGAAAAAGACTTTTGAAAAGAAAAGCGGATTCCGTTACGGATGACAAAAAGAAAAAGAAAAAAACTGTAAAACGAACTATAAAACCAAATTACACCGTCCAGGAGGGAGAGGACATGCTTTTGATTATATCAAATATAAACAGTAGTGACAGCATATGGAAGCCCAAGCGGAAGGGATGTAAGAAAAAGAAGGTAAACGCAAAAGGCAAGAGTAAAACCTCTGCTAACAAAACGAAAAAAGCACCAGTAAAAGCGAAAATCCCCAAAGTCACAGAGCAAGCTATTGATAAAAATGTTGATTTGGAGCGTGTTAATGCTGATAGCTTTGACTGCTGGGGTCAAAGTTTGCCAATAGAGGTCCTGGTTAAAATCTTTCAGTTTGCAGTTCTCCAGGATGGAGCTGTACCTTTTCTGTGCAGGTGAGGCATGTACTCTGTATTTGTGATATTCAGTTTCTGTCCAACCTTGCTACAGATACTATATGTGACCCTGGACCACAAAACCAGTCATAAGGGTCAATTTTCTGAGATTGAGATTTATACATCATCTGAAAGCTGAATAGATAAGCTTTTCATTGATGTATGGTTTGTAAGGATATGACAATATGTGGCTGAGATACAACTATTTGAAAATCTGGAATCTGAGTGTGCAAAAAAATCAAAATATTGTGGAAAATCGCCTTTAAAGTTGTCCAAATGAAGTTCTTAGCAATGCATATTACTAATCAAAAATTAAGTTTTGATATATTTACAGTAGGAAATTTACAAAATATCTTCATGGAACGTGATCTTTACTTAAAGGATTAGTTCACCCAAAAATGAAAATTCTGTCATTAATTATACTTTTTGTATGCAAAGAAAACAAAAATAACGACTTTAATCAACAGTTTGTGTCCTCTAAATCAGCGTAGCGCCATTTTGGAGAATATCTGCTGGACGGAAACTGCGGAAACTAACACAGAAGGATGTACGCAGTTTCCGTCCAGCGGATATTCTCCAAAATGGCGCTACGCTGACCTGGAGGAGACGAATTTGAATAAAGTCGTTTTTTTTTTTTTTTTCTTTTGCACACAAAAAGTATTCTTGTAGCTTCGTATTGCCACATGGATTATTTTACCGATCTCCTTGCTACGTTTCTGGACCTTGATCGTGTAAGGACCCTTGCTGTCTATGGAGGGTCTGAGAGCTCTCAGATTCCATCAAAAATATCTTAATTTGTGTTCCGAAGATGAACGGAGGTCTTACGGGTTTGGAACGACATCAGGGTGAGTAATTAATGACAGAATTTACATTTTTTGGTGAACTATCCCTTTAAACTATCCCTTTAATATCCTATTGATTTTTGGCATAAAAGAAAAATTTATAATTTTGACCCATACACAGTGTATTGTTGGCTATTGCTACAAATATACCCGGGCTAACTTATGACTGGTTTTGTGGTCCAGGGACACACATTTGCTTTATGTTTATAGTTAATTTGTTTGCTGTCTCTAAAGGGTTGGCAGAGTTTGTCGTCTATGGAATGGAGCTGCATCCTCTCTGATCCTGTGGCGTAGTGTGTCAGTTGGCTACTGCTGGATTGAACCCGGTAAGAGTCAATTACCTGGGACAGAACAGAAGATTAGGAACACTATAGACTGGCTAGCTGAAAACAGGTCAGTGGTTGAACCAAACAAAAAAAAAAAATTAACTGGAAGAATTGAAAAACTTATGAATCTTTTCAATGTGAGATAATGCATAGCAAAGCACCATCTATGCAAAACAGCTAAGTTTTGTTATGTCTGTTTCTTGCAGATTGTCTCAGTTGAGAGAGTTCTCCCTTTGCCACTGGAAAAAACATGTTGATTATGTGATTCAGGTAATAATAATCCATCTGCTGTGAAATTTTGTGACTGCTATCTGAATCTGTTTCTGATCATCTCTGTGCTCTGTTTTTCTAGATGGTTTCACAATCATGCATCAATCTTCATTCTCTCAAGCTGTCTTACTGCACGGGAATGACAGAAACAGCCTTCCAAAACCTTGGCGCTCAATGTCGATCATTAGAGAATATAAATTTGCAACACTCAGAGGTTTGTATGCAAACTGTTTGCTTAGATTTGAAGGGACAGTTACCTAAAAATTTTAATTCAGTTTTATTCACCCTTATGTCATTCCAAACCTGTATGGCTTACTTTCTTCTGTGGAACAGAAAAGAAGAAATTTAAATTATGGACATATTATTTACTTTATGATATATATATATATATATATATTTATATTTATTTTTAAAGATTCAGTTCACGGTGCATGGAAACCATGGGGTTCACAGTCAAAGGGGTATTGGAATGACATGAGGAGTAAATGATGACTGCATTTTCTTTTTAATGTCAGCATTTCCTTTAAGAATGTTAAGTATTTTATATTGTTAATTTTATTTTTTTAAATATAGTTTAATGTTGATGGTCTGGTGTCCTTCCTTGAGGCATACGGCAACCAAATAAAGAAAATTTACTTCACACACAGCACCAAGAGTGACAAACTACTCAGTGCTTTGTCTGTAAGTTGATATTTTTACTATTTACTGTTAATATGTTTACTTCCTCTGCCATTTAAAGGTTATATAAACTTTAAAATATGTTATAAAATGTCTTTATTATATAAAAATGTCAATTTGTAATCTTTGTCTGTTTCTGATGATGCAAATGTCTCTGAAATTAAAGAAAGGTTGCTGTCCTGAGCTCATGCTGCTGGAGATCAATACTAAATTAGATGGAGGATACTGCCAGCTTCCCATCTGTATTCAGGCTTTGCAGATTGGATGCCCTAAACTTCAGGTATTAACCTAAAATGTGCTGTGATCGTCATGGACACAAACCAAATCTATTATCACTCCTTATATTTTTAAAAAATTGAATATGCCTTAGTTTCATTAATTAATTGGATATATCATTAATTAAAAATGATTAAGGACCAAGAAAAATAGTGTGCAGTGATTGCATAGCTGTCACTTTTCAGTTGAGTGCACAGTTACTATTTGAAATTCAAAAAAATATTTGCACACACTCCTCTTATTAATGGTGACATGATCCAGAATGAGAATTTATAAAAATTGTACTACAAATATAAAGTATTACAATCCTATTTTTTTTTTCTTTTACATTATTTTGCAATTTAGACTTTTAGGTTGATGAATGTCACTCCAGTTCCTAAAATGATCCGCAACACACCCAGTTCAACATCTGGTTTTCCCATACTAGAGGAGCTGTGCATTGCCACTTCCTCTCACTCTTTCATGACCGACAGTGACCTGAACAATGTGCTCCATGGCTCCCCCCACCTGCGTGTGCTGGACCTACGTGGCAGCTCCCGCATCACAGCCACTGGCCTCTATGCTCTGCCTTGTGAGAGTAAGTCTTGATTTTGAAATAAGAAGAAAGTAAACATTGATGTGCCTCACACATTAGTGAAAATGTAATGTAAACCACACACACATATGAACATCACATGGTTTGGTGGACTTCCCCTCATTTTATTATTATAGTTTACAGTGTGGAAAGATCTGATCATACAATATGCTGCTTTTCCTGTAATTTGCTGTCTTGTCTTGTTTAGGACTGGAGTGTCTGTATTGGGGCCTGTACTTCAACAGCAATACCATGATAGCATCCAAGAAAGGCATACACATGCTTGCCCACAAATGGAGCAGCACCCTCAGGGAGCTTGATTTGGCCAACCAGCCATTTTCTGAAGAAGACATGGAGATTGCAATGGGATATCTTGCACATGGAGTCGATTTGTTTTGCTCCCTGAACCTCAGTGGCACTAAAATCACTTCATCTGCACTCAGGTAATGATGTCGCTGTGCACATACATTTAGGACCTGCTAAAATATTTTTTTTAAGTGTTTATAAATACACAATAATAGAAAGTGCAGGTATTTTCCTAATTTTTAGTTGATAGTTAAGATGTTCTGATACCATTTTTAATGTTTCACAGGTTGCTAATAAGCCAGTCACCAGCACTGAAGTACTTGAATCTGTCTTCTTGCCGGTATCTGCCCAGAGGACTCAAACGAGTATATCATGGTCGAGAAGACATTCAGCTACTACTGGACAAATTAGACTGAACATGTATATAATGCAGGAACTCTGATATTAAATTCAGTATGTAATTCAGTAATGTAATTTCTCTTTATTTCTCTTTCTCTCTCTGGGATTTGTATATAAAGATAAGGCCACTTTTTCAATTTATATCAGATTTGCAACTACAGTTTTTTTTTTTTTTTTTTTTTCATAAATACTTGTTTATCTTTACTACCCTAATCTGCTACCATTTTTCTCATATTCATGTGCTGGTATGCAATAAACGTTGAATGTTATGACTTTCACAATGTAAACAAGCAATGTTTAACAAAACAGAGTATTTAGAAAGAAAGAGATTACTGACTTGAAAATGATCAAATAAACTAACATATTGCAATTGTGTATTTATTTGAATTGCTTTGCACACATAGCAAGAGAGAATGAGTTCAAAAGATGAAATACAAAATTTAACAGTAAACTACATTTTTAAACAAATAGCATTTGCGCTTTTACTGATGCTTCTAACTATCAGTTTAAAAATGTAAAACTGAAAATGTATGATATATATTGTAAGCAATGCACACTGAAAATGAATGTTAACTGATATACATTTACAGATTTGTATTTGGCATAAGTGGAAACAAGTGATTGTAGTTAATGAAGTGAGAATATATTGCATGACATTTTGCATCAAATCTTATCTACTTTTTTAAAGTGAGCAGACTTAGGCCAGTGTTGGGGTCTCTAACACACTGCTCCACAAGTTGCAAGTATGTGAGGTTCTCTTGAGTGTTGGGATCAAAGAATCCTTTGGTGTCATCATCTGGATCAGAGAGGATCTTGTTCATCTCCTCATCAAAGTACCCTCTTTGGTAAGCCACCTCCACAGGAACACGATGGCTGTGCACAGGATCAATGATGCCTCCAGTGGCGATCTGAGCTTCTAACAGACGAATACCGTGGTCCTTGACGATCAGATCTTTTTTCAAGGCCTGGAACAAGGAGATTATGTTCCCTGTGTTGGGGTCTGTGTAACCAGTGACCGCCCGTTCTGCAGAGAGCAGTTTGTTTTTCCATTCGGTCCCAACAAGTCCTTCAGCCACCGCCTGCTCTACTGACAGCTTTTTATTCTTCACTGGGTCAGTCATAAAGCCAGTGGCAGCCTGGGCCTCAAGCAAAACCAGAGATGTCCCTGGTGTCAGAAGTCCCTTATTTTTGGCATCGAAGATGCTCATGGTTTGTTTGCTAGACTGTACAAATACACCAGCGATGCTATTTGTTCCTTTCAGGTATTTTCGCACAGAGTCCATTTCACTTACATGATCAACTGTGACTTTACCGGAAGATAGGTCTTTGTAAATCTTCTCATCAATGACTTTGGATTGCAGCAACTCATCAGCACTCACATCCTTTCTGATACCTTGAAAATTTTGTTTTTGGGTTGTCACTGTTGTTATTGTTGTAATGGTTTGGCTGCTTGTTGTTCCTGATTTCTGTGATATCAGTCTCAGGACTATTTCTAGGAACTGTTCTATAGTTATTGTACCTGATTTAAACTGCTGCACTAGTTCTCTCCTCTTTTCCTCAGAAATAGTATTTGAGTACAGCAGATCCCAAAGAGTGACCAGCTGTCCTTGGAATTTACCTTCTGCTTTCTTTGTGATTGTAGACTTAAGAACATTCTTTGTATGTTCATCAATGAAGAAGTAGTGCTCACCCTTTTTCACAATCACAAGAAGGCTCAGGCCAGTTTTGGGGTCTCTAACACACCGCTCCACAAGTTGCAAGTATGTGAGGTTCTCTTGAGTGTTGGGATCAAAGAATCCTTTGGTGTCGTCATCTGGATCAGAGAGGATCTTGTTCATCTCCTCATCAAAGTACCCTCTTTGGTAAGCCACCTCCACAGGAACACGATGGCTGTGCACAGGATCAATGATGCCTCCAGTGGCGATCTGAGATTCTAACAGACGAATACCGTGGTCCTTGACAATCAGAGCTTTTTTCAAGGCCTGGAACAAGGAGATTATGTTCCCTGTGCTGGGGTCTGTGTAACCAGTGACCGCCCGTTCTGCAGAGAGCAGTTTGTTTTTCCATTCTGTCCCAACAAGTCCTTCAGCCACCGCCTGCTCTACTGACAGCTTTTTATTCTTCACTGGGTCAATCATAAAGCCAGTGGCAGCCTGGGCCTCAAGCAAAACCAGAGATGTCCCTGGTGTCAGAAGTCCCTTATTTTTGGCATCGAAGATGCTCATGGTTTGTTTGCTAGACTGTACAAAAACACCAGCGATGCTATTTGTTCCTTTCAGGTATTTTCGCACAGAGTCCATTTCACTTACATGATCAACTGTGACTTTACCGGAAGATAGGTCTTTGTAAATCTTCTCATCAATGACTTTTGATTGCAGCAACTCATCAGCACTTACATCCTTTCTGATACCTTGAAAATTTTGTTTCTGGTTTGTCTCTGTTGTTGTTGTTATTGTTGTAATGGTTTGGCTGCTTGTTGTTCCTGATTTCTGTGATATCAGTCTCAGGACTATTTCTAGGAACTGTTCTATAGTTATTGTACCTGATTTAAACTGCTGCACTAGCTCTCTCCTCTTTTCCTCAGAAATAGTATTTGAGTACAGCAGATCCCAAAGAGTGACCAGCTGTCCTTGGAATTTACCTCCTGCTTTCTTTGTGGTTGTAGACTTAAGAATATTCTTTGTATGTTCATCAATGAAGAAGTAGTGCTCACCCTTTTTCACAATCACAAGAAGGCTCAGGCCAGTTTTGGGGTCTCTAACACACCGCTCCACAAGTTGCAAGTATGTGAGGTTCTCTTGAGTGTTGGGATCAAAGAATCCTTTGGTGTCATCATCTGGATCAGAGAGGATCTTATTCATCTCCTCATCAAAGTACCCTCTTTGGTAAGCCACCTCCACAGGAACACGATGGCTGTGCACAGGATCAATGATGCCTCCAGTGGCGATCTGAGATTCTAACAGACGAATACCGTGGTCCTTGACGATCAGATCTTTTTTCAAGGCCTGGAACAAGGAGATTGTGTTCCCTGTGTTGGGGTCTGTGTAACCAGTGACCGCCCGTTCTGCAGAGAGCAGTTTGTTTTTCCATTCTGTCCCAACAAGTCCTTCAGCCACCGCCTGCTCTACTGACAGCTTTTTATTCTTCACTGGGTCAGTCATAAAGCCAGTGGCAGCCTGGGCCTCAAGCAAAACCAGAGATGTCCCTGGTGTCAGAAGTCCCTTATTTTTGGCATCGAAGATGCTCATGGTTTGTTTGCTAGACTGTACAAATACACCAGCGATGCTATTTGTTCCTTTCAAGTATTTTCGCACAGAGTCCATTTCACTTACATGATCAACTGTGACTTTACCGGAAGATAGGTCTTTGTAAATCTTCTCATCAATGACTTTGGATTGCAGCAACTCATCAGCACTCACATCCTTTCTGATACCTTGAAATTTCTGTTTCTGGTTTGTCTCTGTTGTTGTTGTTATTGTTGTAATGGTTTGGGTGCTTGTTCCTGATTTCTGTGATATCAATGTCAGGACTATTTCTAGGAACTGTTCTATAGTTATTGTACCTGATTTAAACTGCTGCACTAGTTCTCTCCTCTTTTCCTCAGAAATAGTATTTGAGTACATGAGATCCCAAAGAGTGACCAGCTGTCCTTGGAATTTACCTCCTGCTTTCTTTGTGGTTGTAGACTTAAGAAAATTCTTCGTATGTTCATCAATGAAGAAGTAGTGCTCACCCTTTTTCACAATCACAAGAAGGCTCAGGCCAGTGTTGGGGTCTCTAACACACCGCTCCACAAGTTGCAAGTATGTGAGGTTCTCTTGAGTGTTGGGATCAAAGAATCCTTTGGTGTCATCTTCTGGATCAGAGAGGATCTTGTTCATCTCCTCATCAAAGTACCCTCTTTGGTAAGCCACCTCCACAGGAACACGATGGCTGTGCACAGGATCAATGATGCCTCCAGTGGCGATCTGAGCTTCTAACAGACGAATACCGTGGTCCTTGACGATCAGATCTTTTTTCAAGGCCTGGAACAGGGAGATTATGTTCCCTGTGTTGGGGTCTGTGTAACCAGTGACCGCCCGTTCTGCAGAGAGCAGTTTGTTTTTCCATTCTGTCCCAACAAGTCCTTCAGCCACCGCCTGCTCTACTGACAGCTTTTTATTCTTCACTGGGTCGGTCATAAAGCCAGTGGCAGCCTGGGCCTCAAGCAAAATCAGAGATGTTCCTGGTGTCAGAAGTCCCTTATTTTTGGCATCGAAGATGCTCATGGTTTGTTTGCTAGACTGCACAAATACACCAGCGATGCTATTTGTTCCTTTCAGGTATTTTCGCACAGAGTCCATTTCACTTACATGATCAACTGTGACTTTACCGGAAGATAGGTCTTTGTAAATCTTCTCATCAATGACTTTTGATTGCAGCAACTCATCAGCACTCACATCCTTTCTGATGCCTTGAAAATTTTGTGTTTGGGTTGTCTCTGTTGTTATTGTTGTTATGGTTTGGGTACTTGTTCCTGATTTCTGTGATATCGATGTCAGGACTATTTCTAGGAACTGTTCTATAGTTATTGTACCTGATTTAAACTGCTGAACCAGTTCTCTCCTGTTTTCCTCAGAAATGTAATTTGAGTACAGAAGATCCCAAAGAGCGACCAGCTGTCCTTGGAATTTACCTCCTGCTTTCTTTGTGGTTGTAGACTTAAGAATATTCTTTGTATGTTCATCAATGAAGAAGTAGTGCTCACCCTTTTTCACAATCACAAGAAGGCTCAGGCCAGTGTTGGGGTCTCTAACACACCGCTCCACAAGTTGCAAGTATGTGAGGTTCTCTTGAGTGTTGGGATCAAAGAATCCTTTGGTGTCATCCTCTGGATCAGAGAGGATCTTGTTCATCTCCTTATCAAAGTACCCTCTTTGGTAAGCCACCTCCACAGGAACACGATGGCTGTGCACAGGATCAATGATGCCTCCAGTGGCGATCTGAGCTTCTAACAGACGAATACCGTGGTCCTCGACGATCAGATCTTTTTTCAAGGCCTGGAACAAGGAGATTATGTTCCCTGTGTTGGGGTCTGTGTAACCAGTGACCGCCCGTTCTGCAGAGAGCAGTTTGTTTTTCCATTCTGTCCCAACAAGTCCTTCAGCCACCGCCTGCTCTACTGACAGCTTTTTATTCTTCACTGGGTCAATCATAAAGCCAGTGGCAGCCTGGGCCTCAAGCAAAACCAGAGATGTTCCTGGTGTCAGAAGTCCCTTATTTTTGGCATCGAAGATGCTCATGGTTTGTTTGGTAGACTGCACAAACACCCCAGCGATGCTATTTGTTCCTTTCAGGTATTTTCGCACAGAGATCATTTCACTTACATGATCAACTGTGACTTTTCCGGAAGTTAGGTCTTTGTAAATCTTCTCATCAATGACTTTTGATTGCAGCAACTCATCAGCACTCACATCCTTTCTGATACCTTGAAAATTTTGTTTCTGGTTTGTCTCTGTTGTTGTTGTTATTGTTGTAATGGTTTGGCTGCTTGTTGTTCCTGATTTCTGTGATATCAGTCTCAGGACTATTTCTAGGAACTGTTCTATAGTTATTGTACCTGATTTAAACTGCTGCACTAGCTCTCTCCTCTTTTCCTCAGAAATAGTATTTGAGTACAGCAGATCCCAAAGAGTGACCAGCTGTCCTTGGAATTTACCTCCTGCTTTCTTTGTGGTTGTAGACTTAAGAATATTCTTTGTATGTTCATCAATGAAGAAGTAGTGCTCACCCTTTTTCACAATCACAAGAAGGCTCAGGCCAGTTTTGGGGTCTCTAACACACCGCTCCACAAGTTGCAAGTATGTGAGGTTCTCTTGAGTGTTGGGATCAAAGAATCCTTTGGTGTCATCATCTGGATCAGAGAGGATCTTATTCATCTCCTCATCAAAGTACCCTCTTTGGTAAGCCACCTCCACAGGAACACGATGGCTGTGCACAGGATCAATGATGCCTCCAGTGGCGATCTGAGATTCTAACAGACGAATACCGTGGTCCTTGACGATCAGATCTTTTTTCAAGGCCTGGAACAAGGAGATTGTGTTCCCTGTGTTGGGGTCTGTGTAACCAGTGACCGCCCGTTCTGCAGAGAGCAGTTTGTTTTTCCATTCTGTCCCAACAAGTCCTTCAGCCACCGCCTGCTCTACTGACAGCTTTTTATTCTTCACTGGGTCAGTCATAAAGCCAGTGGCAGCCTGGGCCTCAAGCAAAACCAGAGATGTCCCTGGTGTCAGAAGTCCCTTATTTTTGGCATCGAAGATGCTCATGGTTTGTTTGCTAGACTGTACAAATACACCAGCGATGCTATTTGTTCCTTTCAAGTATTTTCGCACAGAGTCCATTTCACTTACATGATCAACTGTGACTTTACCGGAAGATAGGTCTTTGTAAATCTTCTCATCAATGACTTTGGATTGCAGCAACTCATCAGCACTCACATCCTTTCTGATACCTTGAAATTTCTGTTTCTGGTTTGTCTCTGTTGTTGTTGTTATTGTTGTAATGGTTTGGGTGCTTGTTCCTGATTTCTGTGATATCAATGTCAGGACTATTTCTAGGAACTGTTCTATAGTTATTGTACCTGATTTAAACTGCTGCACTAGTTCTCTCCTCTTTTCCTCAGAAATAGTATTTGAGTACATGAGATCCCAAAGAGTGACCAGCTGTCCTTGGAATTTACCTCCTGCTTTCTTTGTGGTTGTAGACTTAAGAAAATTCTTCGTATGTTCATCAATGAAGAAGTAGTGCTCACCCTTTTTCACAATCACAAGAAGGCTCAGGCCAGTGTTGGGGTCTCTAACACACCGCTCCACAAGTTGCAAGTATGTGAGGTTCTCTTGAGTGTTGGGATCAAAGAATCCTTTGGTGTCATCATCTGGATCAGAGAGGATCTTGTTCATCTCCTCATCAAAGTACCCTCTTTGGTAAGCCACCTCCACAGGAACACGATGGCTGTGCACAGGATCAATGATGCCTCCAGTGGCGATCTGAGCTTCTAACAGACGAATACCGTGGTCCTTGACGATCAGATCTTTTTTCAAGGCCTGGAACAGGGAGATTATGTTCCCTGTGTTGGGGTCTGTGTAACCAGTGACCGCCCGTTCTGCAGAGAGCAGTTTGTTTTTCCATTCTGTCCCAACAAGTCCTTCAGCCACCGCCTGCTCTACTGACAGCTTTTTATTCTTCACTGGGTCGGTCATAAAGCCAGTGGCAGCCTGGGCCTCAAGCAAAATCAGAGATGTTCCTGGTGTCAGAAGTCCCTTATTTTTGGCATCGAAGATGCTCATGGTTTGTTTGCTAGACTGCACAAATACACCAGCGATGCTATTTGTTCCTTTCAGGTATTTTCGCACAGAGTCCATTTCACTTACATGATCAACTGTGACTTTACCGGAAGATAGGTCTTTGTAAATCTTCTCATCAATGACTTTTGATTGCAGCAACTCATCAGCACTCACATCCTTTCTGATGCCTTGAAAATTTTGTGTTTGGGTTGTCTCTGTTGTTATTGTTGTTATGGTTTGGGTACTTGTTCCTGATTTCTGTGATATCGATGTCAGGACTATTTCTAGGAACTGTTCTATAGTTATTGTACCTGATTTAAACTGCTGAACCAGTTCTCTCCTGTTTTCCTCAGAAATGTAATTTGAGTACAGAAGATCCCAAAGAGCGACCAGCTGTCCTTGGAATTTACCTCCTGCTTTCTTTGTGGTTGTAGACTTAAGAATATTCTTTGTATGTTCATCAATGAAGAAGTAGTGCTCACCCTTTTTCACAATCACAAGAAGGCTCAGGCCAGTGTTGGGGTCTCTAACACACCGCTCCACAAGTTGCAAGTATGTGAGGTTCTCTTGAGTGTTGGGATCAAAGAATCCTTTGGTGTCATCATCTGGATCAGAGAGGATCTTGTTCATCTCCTCATCAAAGTACCCTCTTTGGTAAGCCACCTCCACAGGAACACGATGGCTGTGCACAGGATCAATGATGCCTCCAGTGGCGATCTGAGCTTCTAACAGACGAATACCGTGGTCCTTGACGATCAGATCTTTTTTCAAGGCCTGGAACAAGGAGATTATGTTCCCTGTGTTGGGGTCTGTGTAACCAGTGACCGCCCGTTCTGCAGAGAGCAGTTTGTTTTTCCATTCTGTCCCAACAAGTCCTTCAGCCACCGCCTGCTCTACTGACAGCTTTTTATTCTTCACTGGGTCGGTCATAAAGCCAGTGGCAGCCTGGGCCTCAAGCAAAATCAGAGATGTTCCTGGTGTCAGAAGTCCCTTATTTTTGGCATCGAAGATGCTCATGGTTTGTTTGCTAGACTGCACAAATACACCAGCGATGCTATTTGTTCCTTTCAGGTATTTTCGCACAGAGTCCATTTCACTTACATGATCAACTGTGACTTTACCGGAAGATAGGTCTTTGTAAATCTTCTCATCAATGACTTTTGATTGCAGCAACTCATCAGCACTCACATCCTTTCTGATACCTTGAAAATTCTGTTTTTGGGTTGTCACTGTTGTTATTGTTGTAATGGTTTGGCTGCTTGTTGTTCCTGATTTCTGTGATATCAGTCTCAGGACTATTTCTAGGAACTGTTCTATAGTTATTGTACCTGATTTAAACTGCTGCACTAGTTCTCTCCTCTTTTCCTCAGAAATAGTATTTGAGTACAGCAGATCCCAAAGAGTGACCAGCTGTCCTTGGAATTTACCTCCTGCTTTCTTTGTGGTTGTAGACTTAAGAATATTCTTTGTATGTTCATCAATGAAGAAGTAGTGCTCACCCTTTTTCACAATCACAAGAAGGCTCAGGCCAGTGTTGGGGTCTCTAACACACCGCTCCACAAGTTGCAAGTATGTGAGGTTCTCTTGAGTGTTGGGATCAAAGAATCCTTTGGTGTCATCCTCTGGATCAGAGAGGATCTTGTTCATCTCCTCATCAAAGTACCCTCTTTGGTAAGCCACCTCCACAGGAACACGATGGCTGTGCACAGGATCAATGATGCCTCCAGTGGCGATCTGAGCTTCTAACAGACGAATACCGTGGTCCTTGACGATCAGATCTTTTTTCAAGGCCTGGAACAAGGAGATTATGTTCCCTGTGTTGGGGTCTGTGTAACCAGTGACCGCCCGTTCTGCAGAGAGCAGTTTGTTTTTCCATTCTGTCCCAACAAGTCCTTCAGCCACCGCCTGCTCTACTGACAGCTTTTTATTCTTCACTGGGTCAATCATAAAGCCAGTGGCAGCCTGGGCCTCAAGCAAAACCAGAGATGTTCCTGGTGTCAGAAGTCCCTTATTTCTGGCATCGAAGATGCTCATGGTTTGTTTGGTAGACTGCACAAACACCCCAGCGATGCTATTTGTTCCTTTCAGGTATTTTCGCACAGAGATCATTTCACTTACATGATCAACTGTGACTTTTCCGGAAGTTAGGTCTTTGTAAATCTTCTCATCAATGACTTTTGATTGCAGCAACTCATCAGCACTCACATCCTTTCTGATACCTTGAAATTTTTGTTTCTGGTTTGTCTCTGTTGTTGTTGTTATTGTTGTAATGGTTTGGGTGCTTGTTCCTGATTTTTGTGATATCAATGTCAGGACTATTTCTAGGAACTGTTCTATAGTTATTGTACCTGATTTAAACTGCTGCACTAGTTCTCTCCTCTTTTCCTCAGAAATATTATTTGAGTACATGAGATCCCAAAGAGTGACCAGCTGTCCTTGGAATTTACCTCCTGCTTTCTTTGTGGTTGTAGACTTAAGAATATTCTTTGTATGTTCATCAATGAAGAAGTAGTGCTCACCCTTTTTCACAATCACAAGAAGGCTCAGGCCAGTGTTGGGGTCTCTAACACACCGCTCCACAAGTTGCAAGTATGTGAGGTTCTCTTGAGTGTTGGGATCAAAGAATCCTTTGGTGTCATCATCTGGATCAGAGAGGATCTTGTTCATCTCCTCATCAAAGTACCCTCTTTGGTAAGCCACCTCCACAGGAACACGATGGCTGTGCACAGGATCAATGATGCCTCCAGTGGCGATCTGAGCTTCTAACAGACGAATACCGTGGTCCTTGACGATCAGATCTTTTTTCAAGGCCTGGAACAAGGAGATTATGTTCCCTGTGTTGGGGTCTGTGTAACCAGTGACTGCCCGTTCTGCAGAGAGCAGTTTGTTTTTCCATTCTGTCCCAACAAGTCCTTCAGCCACCGCCTGCTCTACTGACAGCTTTTTATTCTTCACTGGGTCAGTCATAAAGCCAGTGGCAGCCTGGGCCTCAAGCAAAATCAGAGATGTTCCTGGTGTCAGAAGTCCCTTATTTTTGGCATCGAAGATGCTCATGGTTTGTTTGCTAGACTGGACAAATACACCAGCGATGCTATTTGTTCCTTTCAGGTATTTTCGCACAGAGTCCATTTCACTTACATGATCAACTGTGACTTTACCGGAAGATAGGTCTTTGTAAATCTTCTCATCAATGACTTTTGATTGCAGCAACTCATCAGCACTCACATCCTTTCTGATGCCTTGAAAATTTTGTTTTTGGGTTGTCTCTGTTGTTATTGTTGTAATGGTTTGGGTACTTGTTCCTGATTTCTGTGATATCGATGTCAGGACTATTTCTAGGAACTGTTCTATAGTTATTGTACCTGATTTAAACTGCTGAACCAGTTCTCTCCTGTTTTCCTCAGAAATGTAATTTGAGTACAGAAGATCCCAAAGAGCGACCAGCTGTCCTTGGAATTTACCTCCTGCTTTCATTGTGGTTGTAGACTTAAGAATATTCTTTGTATGTTCATCAATGAAGAAGTAGTGCTCACCCTTTTTCACAATCACAAGAAGGCTCAGGCCAGTGTTGGGGTCTCTAACACACCGCTCCACGAGTTGCAAGTATGTGAGGTTCTTCTGAGTGTTGGGATCAAAGAATCCTTTTGTGTCATCATCTGGATCAGAGAGGATCTTGTTCATCTCCTCATCAAAGTACCCTCTTTGGTAAGCCACCTCCACAGGAACACGATGGCTGTGCACAGGATCAATGATGCCCCCAGTGGCAATCTGAGCTTCTAACAGACGAATTCCGTGGTCCTTGACGATCAGATCTTTTTTCAAGGCCTGGAACAAAGAGATTGTTTTGCCTGTGTAGGGGTCTGTGTACCCAGTGACTGCTCTTTCTGCAGCGAGCAGTTTGCTTTTCCATTCCATCCCCACAACGCCTTCAGCCACCGCCTGGTCTACTGACAGCTTTTTGTTGTTCACTGGGTCAATTATAAAGCCAGTGGCTGCTTGGGCCTCAAGCAAAACCAGAGATGTTCCAGGTGTCAGAAGTCCCTTATTTTTGGCTTTGAATATGCTCATGGTCTGTTTTGTAGACTGGACATATACACCAGCAATACAATTTGTTGCTCCAAGATATTTTTGAATAGATTCCATTTGGTTGATATCTTCATCATCTACTTCCTCATTGATAAGCTTACTCATCATTTCTTTTGAGATGATATTTGCTCCAAATAGCTCACTTGCTGACACTTGTTTTCTCAGACCTTTAAATGAATGCTTTTTTGTGGTTACTTCAATTATCATTGCTGTCACCATTTCTGTTATCTCCTCTGTTGACAGTTTCTTTTGTTTGTATTGGTCAGTAAATTCTTTCCTTTTCTCTGTAGAGATATACTCTGAGTTTAGTACATCCCAAAGTGATACACGTTTATCTGCAAACTTACCAGCATTGAGGATCACTGATTTTTCTTTGAAGACCTTTATTATTTGTTTGTCACTGTAGGTTGAGTTTTCAGCGCTCTTTTCAGTTACTGGGAGAAGCAGCAGGCCGGTGGTTGAATTCCTTTCACATTTCTTCATGAGTTGTTGGTAAGTAAGAGGTTCTTTTGTTTCTGGGTCAGAAAACCCCTTTTCACTATTTATAGGATTTGCCAGAAGATCACTGGTCTCATTATTCAAGCATCCTTTCATTATTGCCTTCTGAACAGGCAGCCTGTAGCTGCCAATTGGATCAATAATTCCTCCTGTGGCGAGCTGTGCATCTAAGAGGTTCAATCCATGTTTTCGAGGGATGAGACCTTCTTGCATTGCTTCGAATAAGCATATTTGCTCATCTGTGTATGGGTCTGTGAAGCCAGTGACAGCTCGTTCAGCCAATAGTAAGTGCTCCAATATCTCTGGTCCAATGAGTTGAGCTCTGACAGCCTCCATTACTGTGTGATGTGTGTTTTGGATTGGATCGCTAACATATCCAGTCGCTGCCTGAGCCTCAAGTAACAGGAGTGCTGCGTTGGAAGTGAGTAAGCCTTCAGTTTTTGCCATGTATAAACTTAACACTTTTCCTGATGGATGAAGCTTTACTCCAGCAATACTTCCAGTGCCTTTCAAGTACCTTTGAATAGATTCAAGTTTAACCACGTTTTCAAGTGTCTCCTTACCATGTTGCAGCTCTTTGTAAGTTTTATTGTCAATGATTCCAGAGTCATGCAGCTGTTGCACCGAAACAGGTTTTCTCAGGCCCATAGTTGTTTGAGAAGTTGCTTCTTTCTGTTCTATTGTTGGAATAGCTTTGGTAACTATGGTGACAACATCCTTGATGTTTATCTTGCCCAAACAATATTGTTCAAAGTACTGCTGCCTCTGTTCATCTGTGAAGTATACAGAATGTATTACTTCCCAAAGAGACAGTGATTTTCCAGAGAAATGGCCAACAGGAACAACAACACTGTTTTTCTCAAATTCTTCCTTGATCTCAGCATCTGAGAGAATTTTTTGTGATTTTTCTTGTGTTTTCCCTTTTTCAGCGACTGGAAGAAGGAAAAGACCAGTATCAGGATCCTTATTGCATCGTGCCAACATCTCCATGTAGGTCAGATTTTCTTGTGTGGTGGGATCAAAAAATCCTTTAGTGTCATCACTTTGATCAGCAAGGATCTTGTTTAAGTCAGCATCAAAATAACCCTTTTTGAAAGCAACTTCAAGTGGTAAATGCAAACCTGTTAAGGGATCAATGATGCCACCTGTAGCAATCTGGGCTTCAAGTAGACGTATGCCATGCTGCTTTACAATAAGATCTTTCTTGATGGCTTCAAAAAGTGATATTGTCTTGCCAGTGTATGGGTCTTTGTAACCAGTCACCGCTTTTTCAGCAGCCAAGAGTTTTTCATATAACTCTGGAACAATGACTTTCTGCTTCAAGGCCTCCTCAACAGTGAGTTTATTGTCTTGTATCGGATCAATAATAAAACCAGTGGCAGCCTGTGCTTCAAGAAGACACAAGGCAGTGCCAGGGGTAAGATAGCCCTCTTTTTTGGCTTGGTAGATGCTCATTTTCTGATTTGACTTTTGCAATATTACACCTGCTATACAGCTTGTTCCACTAAGGAAGTTTCTCACAGTGCCCATCTCAGTGAGATCTTTGATTGTTAGCTTCCCCTCAAGCACATTTTTGTATGTTTTTTCATCTATTATTGCTGAATTCAGCAGCTCCAAAATGGAGACTTTCCCCCTAAGACCATTTACACTGAGGTCAGCATTTCTTTGTACTTCCTTGCTCTCAATGATCTCTAAAATAATTGCTACGATTTCTTCTATTGTGCTTATTTTGGACTTGTAGCACTTTAACAGCTCCTGCCTTTTCTCCTCAGACAAATATTCAGAGTTGATGAGATCCCAGAGTGTCACTTTCTTGTTGCTGAATCTGCCGTATCTCACAGAGACATACATGGTTTGGAACGCCTCTGTGGCGCTGCCCCCTATTTTGACTCTCTTGTCGTTTCCTTTGATTGTCAAGAGGCAAAGGTCTGTGCTTTGGTCAGTGACACATCTGGACATAAGCTGCATATAAGTAAGGTTTTCATGAGTGTTTGGGTCAAAGAATCCTTTTGTGTCATCAGTTGGATCGCAAAGGATCTGATTCATTTCTGTATCAAAATATCCTCGTTTATAAGCAATATGAACAGGAATGCGATGGCTATTTACAGGATCAATGATGCCCCCTGTGGCAATCTGGGCCTCTAGCAGACGTATGCCATGATCTTTCACAACTAAATCTTTCTGCATTGCTTGGAACAATGAGATTTTCTTGCCAGTGTAAGGATCTTGGTAACCTGTCACTGCCTTCTCTGCTGAGCTTAATTTTGCATGAAGATCAGCCCCTATAACTCGTGCCTTCACTGCATCATCTACAGAAAACTTTCGATTAGCAATTGGATCAATTATGAATCCTGTTGCAGCCTGGGCTTCAAGAAGAACAAGTGATGTTCCTGGCCTCAGAATTCCTTTCTTTCGGGCTTGGTAGACTGACATTATTTGGGAGTCAGGAAGCAGTACACCAGCAATGCTTGGTTTACCTTGTAGGTATGTTTGCACAGATTCATTCTCCGTAACATCTTTTACCGTCTTTTTTCCTTCTCTGAGATCTGCTAGATCATTCTCTGTGATGATGTCAGCTTCAGCGAGTTGGTTTGCAGTTACTTTTTCCCTTATACCTTCAAAAAATACATTAGCTGTTTTCACTGAATATTCAATGATCTCCAGGACTTTGGTGACTATCATTTCAATTGTGAGTGTTTTGTTTCTGTATTGTTCGATGAAGTCTTGCCTTTGCTGTTCAGTGAAATATTCAGACATAAGTAATTCCCAGAGTGAAACAGTCATTCCCATATATTTTCCACATGTCACTTTTACCATGACACCCTTGAAGACTTTTTTGATGTCATAGCCAATGAATGTGTGATTCAGACTACTGGATGGATCGTGAATGGGTAATAACGTGAGTCCTGTAGAGGGGTCGATGACACAACGATCCAGCAGTTGTAGATATGTCAGATTATTGTTTGTGTTTGGGTCAAAGAAACCTTTATTGTCATCTCCAGGATCTTCAAGGATGGCATTCATTTCCTCATCGAAGAAGCCACATTTGTATGCTACATCCACAGGAACTCTGTGACTGTTTATTGGATCGATAACTCCACCAGTTGCAATTTGTGCCTCAAGCAATCGGATCCCGTGCTCCTTTACGATCAGTTCCTTCTTCAGAGCTTGAAAAAGAGATATGGTTTCACCAGTGTATGGATCATTGTAACCAGTGACTGCACGTTCTGCTGCGAGCAATTTTGCATGGTATTCTGGCCCTACAAGTTTTTGTTTAATGGCTTCATCTACACTGTATGTCTTGTTTTCAACAGGGTCAATCATGAATCCAGTTGCAGCCTGGGCTTCCAGCAGAATCAAAGCAGAGCCAGGCATGATTATACCTTGTCTCATTGCCTGATAGATGCTCATTCTCTTGTTTGTGGAGAGCACAGCTACTCCCCCAATGCTCTTTTTACCTTCTAGGTATTCTTTCACTGTTTCCATTAACATCACATCCTGGGTGGTGGTTTTACCCTTATGCAGATTTTCAAATGTCTGTTGGTCAATAATTTTTGATGCCAGAAGCTCAGCGGAGGTTACGCCTCTGCGGAGGCCTTTAAATGTGATGTAGATGGGGAACAGCAGCAAACCTGTTTCTGGGGCTACTGTGCATTTCTTTATCAGTGATGCATAGGTGAGGTTTTCTTGAGAGTTTGGGTCATAGAAAACTTTTAGAGCATCCACTTGGTCTCTAAAAAGATCTTTGTCATAGTGACCCTTCCCATAGGCTTGTTTTTCTGTTAGGTAGCATTTTTCAATAGGGTCATAGATCCCTTTGGCAGAGATCTGTGCCTCAAGTAATCTAATGCCATATTCTTTTGGGATTACATCTTTCTGCATGGCCTGAAAGAGTGAGATTTGTTGGTTGGTGTATGGATCTGTGTAGCCTGTGATGGCTCGCTCAGCTAATCGAAGTTTCTCTTTTATTTCATGTCCCACAATGCCTTCCTTTACTGCATCATCAACAGACCATGTCCTGTTTTTGATGGTGTCGATGATCCCTCCTGTTGCAGCTTGAGCTTCTAACAGTGCCAGACATGTTCCTGGCTTCAACAAGCGCTTCTTGAAGGCTTGATATATTGTAATGGTTTCATTTGAATGTTCAAGGAACACTCCAGCTACTGGCCCCTGAGAACCGCAATTTTCCTGAGCTGGCATTTTTTGTGGATTTTCATGCACCAGGGTCTGTGGATTACATAGGAATAATTATTAGTTACACATTTAAAAACTAATCGAACCTAAGCTTTTATCTTTTTTTTTTTTTTTTTTTTTTTTACTGAAGAAAAGGCAAACTGTACACCACAGAACCCTGTTGAAACTTGTTTGTGCTAACAATGAAAGCACCCTTCACCCTTTTTATGACTTGTCCTCACAGGAAAAAAACTTCTTGATCATTGCCTCACTTGGAAAAATGTTTTGTTAGCATGAACCTTGTAAGCAATGGAAAACTGGAAATACAGGATTCTGACGTATTCTTAAAGAATGTCAGGATAAAGAATCAATGACCCAGACAGGCTTTACACTTGTCAGTTACACAATTATGCATAAAAGTTTATGAGGTGCATTCTCTCGCTCCTCTCTTTCTCTCTCCCTCTCCAGCAAAACAACAACAAAAATATATTTCTCATAATCTTTTTGGCATATTGTACAAAAGGCAGAATATTATGCTTGTATAAACTCCTTTGTTGTTGCACAATTCCATTATTGATATTTTCTGACATTCACTAAAGCCAGAAGTCACTCTCTTCCATACATCCCTGTGTATGGAAGAGAATGGCCTCTGACTAGAGTGAGTGACCGAAAATGTATCTCCTAATATGTAAACTGTATCATCGAACATTTAGCTTCTAGGTTAGAGCCTAGATATTTTTATATATTTTTTACATATATTATATGTATATATATATATATATATATATATATATATATACAAAACAAACTCTATAAAAGTTATGTTTTGCTCTTATATTATCCAATATGTAATATTAGTACCCAACAATGGATCCAACAATACATTTTTAATTTCATATTAATACTATAAATTACCATATGAATAATGTGGTACTAGACACACTTTTTAGAAACGTTCCTCACATCTATGGTTATTAGATGCCTAATATTACTTCTAAGGTAATTTACCATCAAGTCAGATTTTTTTATGGACTGATTTATTAAGAAAATAAATCCAAAAAATAAATATAAAATATTTTATGTGGCAAAAGTGTATAGTATATAAATGGTACAATATAAACTGCATATAGCTTGTTTGTCAACAGCTGTAAATCAGAAAGGCAGTTTTAAATCACAAAATTATAGACAATAAAAAAAGCAATCTAGATGTTAACATGTCACACACATACACTCCTTTGAAAACATTAACTGTCATTTATTTTTCCTGTAAATACAGGCTCTGCTTATAAAAATAATATATACAATTTAATTGCTAAAAAAAAAGCATAATTTAATCTAAATTTTTGTGCCCATTTCTCTGCTGCACTACAAACACCACTGTTTTGGGAAGTCGTGGGCTAATGGTTAAAGAGTCGGAATTGTAATCCAAAGGTTGTGAGTTCGAGTCTCAGGTCCGGCAGGAATTGTAGGTGGGGGTGGGGGGAGTGAATGTACAGCGCTCTCACCACCCTCAATACCCTTGAGCAAGGCACCGAACCCCCAACTGCTCCCCGGGCGCTGTAGCATAAATGGCTGCCCAATGCTCTGGGTGTGTGTTCACGGTGTGTGTGTGTTCACTGCTGTGTGCACTTTGGATGGGTTAAATGCAGAGCACAAATTCCAAGTATGGGTCACCATACTTGGCCGTATGTCATGTCCCGTCACGTAAAGGACGTTACTGACATGCACCGTTGACAAGGAAATTATCGCTCGCCATAGTGGACCGCCCACTAACTTGCGTGTTACATACAATTACAATTACAATTACAGTTACAATTAACATACGTGTTAATTTTGTGCCCTGGTTTGTGTTTTGGGAACACAAACGTGTCTCACCTCTGTTTCTTCTTTTTCTCTTTACTCGTAGACACTGCGAAGGGCTGGCTTGTTGCCAAATTTTCATCACAATATTTTATCCATATTATGCAATATCGATCTTTATTACAATATTAATTTACCATTAATGGTGAAGGAAATGCTTTCCGCATGTTTGAGAATGAAGGTAAAGATAATTTGTTTGCCCACAATTAAATTCCACAGAGCTACCTGTTCATTTAGGGCCCTATGAAATCTATTTTATTTTCCTCTAAGTTCTGTTTTCCCGTTTATTTTTTCATGGATTCTGTGTTTTATGATTCAATACAAATTTATCATAAACAAATGGTGTCTAATTAGATGACTTAATTTGTAATGAAATTAATTTGTAAACATTGCATTTATTTATTTTTATTTTTTAAATATGATGCTGCACAACAGCACTGCGTAACTGTAAATTAATGAAAAAATACTTTGGTTGTATGATATTCTTAAAATATTATTATTACTTGAGAATACTGCAGTAACATATTTCTGTCACAATTTCTTCAAGTTAAACCTGACTTTTATTGTGACAGGTTGTCGTGAAGGTCTTTCAGGTTTACTTTCAGTTTCAGTGTGATTGTATTTTTCTCAAATGAAATGCCATTCATTTACACAGAGAGAGACGCAGAACAGTTAATTAGCCTATTAGTGACAAACACTGACTGGCTGTAGATGCATTTATTTATGCTGTTAGATTAATCCATATCAAGTAAAATTGTCCAGGTCTTATCATCGTAATCGTAAATCATAAAACATTGTAAAGGTAATCATAAAAAAATAAATATTATTATGATTATCAATATGATACTGTTTTATCGTCCAGCCCCATGTGGGAAGAAATTCTATTCTTATGTTTCACACCACTCAGGTAGGGGTCAGCAGCTTGCACCTTGCACGGTGTAGGGAAAATGTGATTGGTACAGACTGGTCCAATCAAGAGGTTGCAGCAGGTCTTCAATACCTGTGTTTGACTTAATGCTGCGCTGTGCAGACTGAATGGTGTATGACATCAAAATACCGCAATATTTAGTCTGTGCAGCACTTGGGTGTTTTTATTTGGCATGAGATTTACTTGGGCAGCGTGACAGCGTGAGACAGATCCTGAAAGCATGTGTCTTATGCCAAATGCGTGAGAGTTGGCAACCCTGGTTTAATCAGGTAGTGCCGTTTCATCACATGGCTTTTGGTGTTTGTTTGCTATGCGCTCCAGTAAAGCTGAAGTTATTAAAAGATACCTGCAACTCTAGCTTAAATGAGTACAAAGACATTGCATCGCTCATAATTTTTGAGAGAAATAGATCAGACACTGGACAATCAATCTAGGCCTTCTTTTCCTTTCCTCCACAACCATTCACAGGCCCCCGGGCCCTGGGGCTTCAGCCCCGCCTAGCCCTTTTGTAATCCAGCCCTGACTATACTGACTTTCATATGTCACTATTTTAATGATTTTATAACAAGGATATGACATCCTTGTGTAAACCCTGAATGTTTTATGTAAATTTTCCTGCATGTGATGTTTGCTTTAAATTATATCTTAGTTATGAAGTCTCACAGCTACAGTCAGCCATGAATAGCATTCTTCTAGCAAGTGGGGGGTTAACCCTTACACAATAAAAAAGGACTGCTAATGGCCTCTTCCTGTGCAAATTCATTGGATGCAGACAGTGTCAAGTATAAATAAGGTCTTCTGAAACCATAAAGTCACATGACTCTGTGGTTTCAGACACTTTCTTCAATAGAATATATATTTTTTTATATATATATATATTAAGAATACTTAACAACATACAACTTATTTGTGTGCAGTCATTTCATAATGCATTATACAGTATATACAGAAAGCCTTATTGTAATTCTGTAATTATGTGGATAGCTCATTTACTTACTTAACTATGAAGTACCAAGCAAAGTTATTTATTGCAACACTGTTGTATTGTGGCAACACCTTGCTTATGTTTAGCCTCCTTCATTTGAAAGTCACTTTAGAAAAAATATCTAAATACATCATGTAAATGTTTGACCAGTTATTTAACCATCTAAGAAGTACAGTACTTTATATAATCATTCCTGTTCAAAGGTGTCTGCAAATATTGGCCCTTTCCTAAAGCATTTTAGCTCTTTATTGCTAAGAGCTAAACAAGTAAGCATATGTTAAACATAACATTCATAAAAGCATGAATTATGGCACACACGTTCAGTTACCTGAAGATCCTTGCTCTACATTTAGTAAATGACAATAGAATTACAAGAACAATTGTTAGATTGTTATCTGAGACCGAAAAAGGTATGTCAACGACTTGAAATCATTCTTACCTCTTTTGGTGTTTTTTGCTGGAAGTTTCAGTCAGGATCAGGTTAGAGTCCAGTTAAGGCCGTGTTTTTCCTTTCACTAAGGGTCAAGCACACTGCGAACACTCAGTGAAAGACTGAGCATGTTTCCTTCCTTTCCTCTGTTTAATATACCGATCAGTCAGGGCCAAACTCCACCCTCAGGAACACTCCCCTCTTTCAGTGGAGATAAGACAAATACCTTGCAGCCAAGTGAAGGAATGGCCCTCTCCTTATTGTCAAATCTGCATAGGATCCCAAAGCATATACAATAGCAGTAGTTAAAAAATGGAATTCATATTAACCTTATTTTTTTAAGTCAGCAAAGACTATGAATTTAGTGTGTTACTTTAAATGGGGTTATTGGGGGAAAGAACTGACAGTCAGTCTTTTTTTCCAGTGCATTCACAATTGCTGGCTGACATTTCAGACTGTGGTAGAGCGATGTGTTAAGCTCATGTTCAAACTAATGAAAACCTGTTCTGATGAATGATTTTATCACTGCATTTCGCTAGTATTCTCTCAAGTTTGTGCACAGTTTCTGTTAATCATTTCAAATGATGTAAATATATTGCATGTGATATCTTATCTCTGTTGGCACAGAAGGTATGGTAACTGAACGAGATCCTGCTCGACCTGCACCTTTGGGTTGTAATCTGTAAGTTGTAAAAACGACAGTATTACTGTACTTGACAGTCTTATTATATCATATATTGCTTACTTAAGGCACCAGTGTAAAGAACAGATTTAAGTAGAATAGATATAAAACCACTGCTATTCAAAAGGTTTTTTAATAAGTTTCTTATGCTTACAAAGCCTGCATTTGTTTGATCGTAATAACTAATAATAACGGTTTTCTATTTTAATATATTTTAAAATATAATTTATTCCTGTGATAGCAAAGCCATAACTCTAGCCTTCAGTGTCACATGATCCTTCAGAAATCTCTCCAATATGCTGATTTGTTGCTCAATAAACATTTTTTTTAATATACGTATATTAACAATGTTGAAAATAGTTGGGCTGCTTAATGAAAACTGTGATCTTTGATGCATTTATTTAAAATAAATTTAAATCTTTTGTAATATTATAAATGTAATTAATGTCTTTTTTTTAAACAAATTGAATATGTAATCAAAATTATATATATATATATATATCCAATTCAAATTAAATTATGCTATGTACTGTATGTATATTAAGAATTAATTTATTTTTCATTTCATTAAGGGAAAATCTTTGCTAATGCCTTAGTTGAGATATGAACACTGACAACAATTTTTTAGTTACTTATAAAAATAACTTTTATAACGGCTTTATATAAGTTGTTGTTTTATTATTATTATTATTCTGACCAATTTTTTTTTAAAACCAGACTTCAGCTGACTTTCACAAGCAGATATAAACAGGAGTTAATTCCCAAAACCCTCCTACATGTTTCACAATACATGTTGCTGAAATGGATGAGAAATGAATAGCTTAGCTTGACCTTTTTTCTCGACACATTTCTTTTAGCCTTTAATGTGCAAAATATTTGCATATTGAAGACAAGATCATGTTGCTGATTTGTCAGAACAGGCCAAGCAGAAATCCTTGAGCATAAACACTGGGAATGTTTGCCAAACCCACATCTCCCCTTCCTCTTGTCACTTTCTGTTGTTGAAGCCGTTACAGGAAACATGTAGCTGTTCCAGACTTCTCAAGTATTTTAAATTCCTCATCTTTCAGTGAAGACGGCGTGGTATGTTGACTCGCCCACACTGCTGCAGACAAGGTGACTGAAGACTGTATTGGACTGCATGCTAAGTCTTATCTCTGAGTCTTGGTGGAGACACTTTCAGTGGGCATACAATGAGATCCTGCTCTACCTGTCGCTCTTGGTTTTTGGATAAACATACCTCGAAGAAAGCAAAGATTCCAGGTTAAGATGGACAGACCATTCATGTCGCACATTAGTGACTGAACATTAAATTGAGCAAACAAAGTACTGCATGTTTCAAAAGAATGGATGGCATGCAGCAGAGCTGTTTAGACTTGTTAGTTTAATGACAAATTTAATAAAATATTTTGGTTTCTGATAAACACTACACTGTAAAAAAATCAACTTTCGGAAAGTTCTACTAACCAATGTAAAAAAGTAGCCTGGACAAATCATTTTTAGTAGAAGTCAGTTTAATTTTTTGTGTGAATAAACAAAAATACTCTAAACATGTCGCTAGCAAAAGTTTTTTTGTTTACCTTACTTAGATACTCAAGTATTTGTTCACAACATATCCAAATGTTCTCCCAACTTTTCAAATTGAGTCATCTGAACAAACAATTTTACATTGAACAAAATTGCACAAGTTCCCAGCATGCATTGCAGCTTGAAAACATTTTATGTTCATTATTATTAAAATATTATCATTGTTTTAAATTTTACTGGCTTAATTTATGCTGCTGCTGTCACTGTCAGTTAGCTGTCATGTGGATCAGAGTTTATATTTTTCCTGATTTAAAATTTGATGACCCTCACCATGATTGAGAATCGTGTGCTGAGGTACTGTACAGTATATGTGCATCTCATTGCATCTTTGTCATATCAGCATCTATCTTTTTGTCTATCAGCATAAATGTTTGCCTTTAGTTTTAAGAGGCAAATACTGCCCATATTATGTAGAAGTCTTCGAAAATAAACAAAAATCTATAAGGAAAGAGAATTGTTAAAAAAGATTGACATTGCTGAATGCTAAAAAATCTTTGGTTGCTCTGACAGATGTTTTATCTCTCAGTAGACTGACATTCATTCATTAGATGAACTAAAGTTTTTAAGTTGTTGGTTGCTAGTTGAGTTAACTTAACAAGTTGACTGCGATAGGTTGCCTTATTTTTTGAGTTAGATCAACTTTTTTTTTTTTTTTTTTTACAGTGTAGTCCTGACTAATCAATTTCTCCACAGATCTGAGAGGCGTTTATGGGAATTAGTACAAGGAAACATTCTACATTGTTGCAATTCATGCTGAACTCATCTAAACCCTCAGGGAAAATTAGATCATTTCAACTGTCTTGTCGTTATTTAATTTGCATGTTACGGAAATTATTTTGTAATTATTTTCGTATACACTGTAAAAAAAAAAAAGTTGGGCAAACTTAAAATTTTAAGGCAACCAGCTTCAGCAGATTTTTGAGTTTTCTTAACATCTTGTTTTAAGTTTATACAACAAAAAGTTGAGAAATTTCCTAAAAAATAAGTTGAGAAAACTCAAAAATCTGCTTTAGCTGGTTGACTTCAAATTTTAAGGTAGCCCAACTCTTTTTTTTTTTTACAGTGTAGGCAGAGCTCTGCCAAAGTGAAAGGTGTGATTAATATGTATGTGATTTCTTGTTTAGTGCGGTTTGAGAGACTTGTAGGACAATAGATTCAAGTGTTAAAACTACTTTCACTGTGTGCCAATTTCTTTTATTAGAGATGTTCCCAATTACTGCATACAAGTTCAAGCAGCTCCAGAATTCTTGAGTACTTAAGATGTCTTGCTTGTCTTTCTGATCACTCTCACCGCCCCTCCCACATTAATAATGCAGATGCAGTCAAGAGGAACTGACAAAACAGCTACGCAAGACTTGGCCAAAAGAAATAAGGTGTGGCAGTTTTACAGTCTGAAGTAGAAGCTTTCTTTTCTAGGAAGATAAAAATCCTTGATAAGGTTGAGCCCCCTCATGTGTCATTTTCCAGTAAAATAGGGTGTGTAAAAAAAAAAAAAAAAAAAAGGTTATTGAGGTTATTAATGTTGCATGAGCTGTTTTATGTATAGCCTTCTAATGTTGCATTATTTTTATATATAGCCCACCTATATAGACACAGCTCACATTTAACATTAAAATTAATTAAAAGATTAATGAAATAATTTTTAAAAGTAGAAAAAATGCCAGAAGGGGTAGATTTAGCCTTAAGCTGTAGGAGCTAATTTTTGAGAATAACTAAAAAAACAAAAACAAACAAACAATGATTTAGTTGTATTTGTGCCAGAGGAAATTATAATGGAGGAAATCATAAATTGTTCTACAATGAACTGAATATCAACAACAGATTGTCAAAATGATGTGATTTTAATTGTTATATTTAGTTGAGATTAAAACGTCTGAGGTGAGCCAGGCTATAATCACCATTTATAATCATTTTTAATAATAAATATAATTGTTTTGGATACTAAATTCATAATGAAAGTAAATACAACATAGGGTTGCTACATATAAAGAGTTTCAGTCGTGTCTTCCCTGGAAAACTCTTGAAAACAGAAAAGAAAAGTTGATAAATGACTGAAAACTGACTTTTTTTATTGCACTGATGCTCTGCAAGTTTACTGATTACCAAAGCCTTCAGAATACAAACATACTTGTATTGCAGTGCAAGTGTATTCCAAATGTGCAAAGAAATAAGAATAATACAAATAACTCCAAGCTTAGATGTTCATTAGTCAATACAGAGCCCCAACTGCTGCATTTACTATATAATAAAGGCTATAGCATAAAAAACATGTCACTGTGCAGCAGCCATAGAGGTGAATTATTAACCTTAGCGCTAAAGCAGTTTACATATCAGGGACTAAAGTGGATGTAAAATAATTCATTCAGCAAGGTGTCTGAGGCCACCATTTAATATTAATAGTTACAACTGAAGGAGTTTACAACACCTTTAAAGCTTGTGAAGCTCTTGATTCTATAAAGTGGCAGTACCCTACTATCTATCACCACTGAAACCTTTGGGGGTCGAGAGGAAAATGGTAATCTCTCTCTCAAATAAATAAATACATTTAAAATAAGAAAAATGAATAAAAATATATTTTCACTGTAGCGAGAGAAAGAGAGGGGTTTCAATTTGAGGATTTGTTTGATGTATTGTTAGAATGACCACAAAACAAAGATATTTTGGGACACAGTATGATTTTTGGCAAGAAAGCATAAACTGGAGTGTAAACATCTGTTTTATAGTGCTATTTTTATTACTTGATACATTTTATTTTATTACTCCTGTGCCTTTTTATATTCAGAAAACAACAGACTTTCATTTCAATGCAAAAATGAATGAGAGCTTGTAACAGTATGCCAAAAAATGTATTTGCATATTTTGCAGTGATATGAAGCAGGTCTCTACAATCATACACACATACCTGCCCACCCAGAAACACATAAAAACTGTCAGGGAAACTTTCCAAAACAAAAGAGTCACTCCTGCTAAAAACGTATAAATGATCATGCTTTCCAGGTCTGTGCGCTACTCTGGGTTTTCTAGCATTAAAGCAATAAAACCATAGTAAGTTCCTGTTTGCCTCGTTTCAGCTGTGAGATTTTAAAATATTTCAATGAAGGAAATATTTCGCACAGCGAAATGTCAAAATTACTACAGTGATTATTTATTAAGTCTAATGTGGGCATGTAATCACTGTACAGTCTTCCAGCTATTTCTGTTGAAGTTAATTTGGTTAAATTTATCAGAAGTTTCCCCGTTACTAGTCTCACTAATGGTATCCACTTTACTGCCTCTCCTAACTCATTGTTACTGCTCATTGTTCTTTTTGACACCCACAATATCCTGAATAACAGGAAGTAAAGAGTATGAGAAACAGCACCCTAATGTAATGTGATTCAGCTTAGTGAGAGGAAAGCATTTTGGTAAATGATGCTGCATTCTTTACGGGAGGACATGTAATTCAAACAGATAATTAATATTATGATTCTGCTACTGACCAAGAAAACAGCACCACCTTTTAACCTTGGGTCAAATTTAACCTACACAGCAAATAAATTATTATTATTTTTTTTACAGAATGAGGTCTTTTCTTTTCCAGCATGACAATAAGGCACACTTTAATGAGTCTGGATACAAACCAAACCTCATCTATCAGCATCAGTGCCTGACCTCACTGGACGTAGACTATTTAATGTGTGGAAAACCTTCCAGGGGTACGAAAGCGGTTTTAGCAGCAATGGCAGCATTAATTCCCTTCATTTCGAAATTATATCTTCTAGCACATCTGGGTGTGGTATTCAGGTGTCCACATGCTTTAGGTCAATGAAGTGTTCAAGATAGTATCAGTTACTGAGAAAACTACGTAAATCGGTTTCAGTAGGGAGCTGAAGTTTTGGGGAGTGCCAATAATTGCTAATAGTTTGTTGCAACCAAACCTGTCAAAGGCAGACTTTGATATTTGTTATGCAAACAAACATTGACATAGACAAAGAGAGTTTTGGTAAGTGTTTGGGTGGAGATGGAGCTAGAAGACTGCTTTAAATATTTAAGACAAAGCTCAGAAATAATTACTCTATTGAACTGCATTATTAAATAATCAAAATACACACCCAACTTGTAAACAATCATTCATTCCACCATTTAATTACAATGTTTTGATGCACGGGAATTATGATGTCAACCTTATGTTTTACCTGTTTCTTTTGGCTTAGTCAGGCATGTTGGTTTCTTGATTTTATATGCAAATTACTAAAATTTTCTTCAAAAATCTTGTGATTAAGGGCATTGTGTGTGTGTGTGTGTGTGTGTGTGAATAGCTTGAGGGGGTTTGTAACCAATCCAGTACAAAACCTGTCACATAGCATGTAAAATCCTCTCTTACCCTAAGGCAAATATCTCAAAGTTAATGAATTTAAAACATTACATACATTATGTATAGACTTCTTTAAACCCTTATGTATGTTAAGATATAACCAAATTTAATGCTAGTTTTAATGTTGAGGTTGTTGTTTCAGTGATAATTGGTGTGACTATCAACCAAGGAGTTGACAAAAAGGTAAACTGACACTGTACAGCAGATATTTTATGTTTATTTACAACAGGATATTAACATTTCATCTCGTAAATACCATACTCAGATCATGCATTCAATATCAGAACAGTTTCAAATATACCTTTTAAGTGCCTCAAAAAGCTTACTTTAAAAAAGGTTTTGCTGAGAGTAACTGCTCATATTGCATCATTCTAATCATGTTAGTAGAACATAAAAAGCAGAAGATAGGAAAATATAACTAAAACTGAAATATTATGATTTACAGTACAGGGAAAAACATCATCGGATTGGAGAGACTGAAGCAGATTTTCTTTTTGTGCCATTGAAATTCTGTCTAAGTTTCCGTTTTATGACTACAGTTTTAGATATGGCATTATTTGTTAAATTACAGAGAACCTTGTTCTTGCAAACATCTACATTCAGTTCAGAGATCAATGTTAAATTAATTGCAATGCTTGTCAGTAGGCCTACATCATTACACCAACACACGGCAACTGATATACAAAGTGCATGTACTGTGGTTTACATGCCAGTGTTTCTAGTACTACACTAAAACACTTCAGATTTAGTGTTCAAATTGACCAGTAAGGGGGAATATCAGTTGAGCAGTCTGATTTCTTCTATACACCATTAGCATTTTTAATTCTACTTAACCAAATAAATCTAACAATTCATAAGCAAAGCTGAAAATGGAGCATAAATAAAGGTAGTGGAACATGTATGTTGGTTGAAAGATCACACTGACTGTGAATCTTTTGAAAGGAGCAATCCATTCCATACGCTCTTAACACACAGGTGGAGCTCAAGTGGCAGTGAAAGATAGGGAGCTATTTAGTGATTTAAAACAAAGCAAATTATCATAACAAATGGGGACTTGAATTTAAAGAGGTAGTCGGGGCATATTCTGTAGTAGAAACAGAAAGACACACCTCCTGATGAAAAATCAAACATTATTTATGACATTAAGAGGCTTTCATTTGATAACTACACAGTGCATGAAAAAAATAGTTTGAATTGACATTATTGGCCAGGTTAGCTAATATTTAAACTGACATTGTAAAAGAGAGGGGAGTGTCACAAATGATATAGGCTATTTTATGCAACAATAAACTATGAAAATCCTACATCGTTACAATATAGAAATATAGAAACTGCAATGAGACATAATTATTGTCTTAAGAAGGTGCCCATTACATTTACAAGAAAATTAATGTAGACGTCACACAAGGTTAAGGCGCAAGTGAGGTCCCCTTTGAATCAGACGAAGGACCAGAGGCAAATTATGGTTGGGATGTGAGTCACTTATGCTTTTTAAAGATGTTGTATTGTCATCTTTAGAGTGATTTGTGGCAAATTCTGCAAGGATCTGGATTTTTTAAGATGGCTGTAGAATTGGTGAATTCATTTCACTTTATCTAGTAAGACTGCATAGTTCAAGGTTTATTGTTTTTTAGTTTCCAATAATGAGAAGAGAATGAATTTCTCAAGAACAATGTATATGGCAGTGCTGCCAAGATGTGTAATGTCTTGTTTATTGACATGCTCTCAATCATAAATGTCCAAATGGACTTTATACCGCTCTGCAGATAGTAACAGCTCCCCCTTTTTTTTTTCTTTTTTTTTTTACCATGCTGGCTTAGAATGTTCAGTGTTAAAATACAACCAAATGTGTACAGATACCCTAGGGATCTTTACATATACACACAAAAATATATAACAAATAACTTTTACATCTCATTTGAAGCATTACCATATCCTCTCCAAGAAATCTAAACATTCTTGAAACTTCAATATTTTTCATGTGCCAGTTTACAAGGTACATGGAAAAAGCATAAGATAATAAAAAAGAGAGGTTATAAGTATTTATCACTGCTAATAATTGAAAAGACTGAATATATAAAAACATATATGAAAATTATTCTGCCATGAATGCTGTGCAGAATAAACTGTTTATCGATGTAATTTTATACTGTCATGTCAAAATGAAAAAGAAAGTGAGAGAAAAAAAACATCTGTATATTTAACTAAATATATAAAAATAAAATAAAATATTAAAGCCAGTCTTATATAGCATTATTTTCCCATCATTAAAAAAGCCCATTAGCAATATCATGCAGAGCAGGATAAATGTCCTTTTGTGTACATAAATTAAGCAACTAAAGAGGGCTGAGTTTGTGATAATGTGAAGATTCTCATTTCATCGTAGCAACAGTTCCTGCCTGATGCTAAAGCTAGAAGGGCTTGCTTTAGCTCATCCATCTGAAGTCCACCATGTGCCCCTGAATCATAACGACGGCCATAGCTAGTGGGGCTGTAAGATGAGGAAAAACCCATGGATAAACCTGAGCCTGTAGCATCAAAGCTTCCCCTTCTAGAGCCTGATCTTGAACCAGTTCTGGATCCAGACCTCGACCCTGAAGTTGATCCAGAGCCACTGATGCTGTATGGGCTGTAAAGGCCTTTACTTGACTGAGAGGACGCCTCTAGCAACCTCAGGCTAGATCCTTCCTCGATCATGCTTCTGTCTATGGCATCCTTGTATGAGATCTTGAGTTTTGTTTTGGGGCAGGTGAGGTATTTTGAATATCCACTGACATCTCTCAGTTTCTGTGCAGTGCGTGCATCTAGAGTGCCCTTCTTGACAGCATCATCCAATGATACTCTTCCTGAAACATCCGGTTCAATTAAACCACCTGTTAGGTACTGGACTTCAAGGAAGCGTTGGCCAGCTTCATAGTAGAGCCAACCCTTCTTTAAGGCTTGAGCGGCAGACATTTTGGTTTTGGTTCTTGGATCTTCAAATCCCTGAAAAGCTTTCTGAGCTAGGTTGATGCGATCAACCATGATCTTGTCCACCAGCCCTTTGTTCATTGCATCAGCAACAGAGAATTTCTCTCCAGTGTTTGGGTCAATAATTCCTCCTGTGCATGCTTGTGCTTCTAGTAGTCTTTGACCAGTGATATTGTCAACTAGATTCCGATGCATAGCCTCTGTAACTGACACCTTTTCCAAAGTATCTGTATCTAAAATTCCAGCCACTGGTCCAGTTTCCTCAGTTGGATCAGTCCAGGTTGTGGCCGGCGTCTTTATGGATGGAATTGGACTCATGGGATAGGATGAGCTGGATCCAAAGGAAGATGATCGAGATCTGAATCCACTCATATTACCAGAGAGCATGTCTGCAAATTCAGTGATGGAAAGGGTACCAGCACGGTACTGGCCCAAAGATGACTGGTCTATGAGGCCCTTGGAGATTGCATCATCAATGTCATACTGCCGTCCAGACCTTCTGTCAATGATCATAGACTTAACAACGCCATCTGATGATGAGGTGGTAATTTCTTCCCATTCACACTCTTGCTCTGCAAGCTCAATGTATGTTTGATGGTCAATGAGTCCTTTGCGGTATGCTTCATACACAGACATTTCTTTTCCCGTTTCTGGATCTACGATGACAACTCTACGTTTGCGGACTGAAGACTTGGAAGATGTCTTTCTTTCTCGTTTCTTTTCTTTCAGCAGTAAAAGTGAAAGTCCAGTTTCAGGGTCTGTCATGCAGCGCTCCATGAGCTGGAGGTAGGTCAAATTCTCTTCGGTGTTTGGATCAAAGAACCCCTTTGTGTCATCAGAGGGATCAGTGAGAATACCATTCATCTCTTCATCAAAGAGACCCCGTTTGTAGGCCATTTCAACAGGCAGTCGATGACTCTCTTCAGGATCAATGATTCCACCGGTGGCTATTTGAGCCTCAAGCAGACGGATACCATGGTCTTTCAGAATAAGACCTTTCTTCATAGCCTGGAACAGGGAGATAACCTTGCCAGAGTATGGATCTTTGTAGCCGGTCACAGCTCGTTCAGCAGAGAGGAGCTTATCTTTAAATTCTGGTCCCACGACTCCCATTTTTACAGCTTCACTGACATTCATTTTGAGATTTTTGATCGGATCAATCACATACCCAGTAGCTGCCTGACCCTCCAGAAGTTCAAAGGCAGTGCCTGGTCTGATCATGTTCTTCTTCATGGCTTGGTAGACTGACAGTCGATCTTTGGTAGCCTCTACATACACACCTGCAATAGAGCTGATGCCTTCAAGATATTTCTTCAGGTCTTTACTAAGGTCCTCCACAGAAATGGTACCCTCCATGAGAGCTGTGTAGGTTTTCTGATCAATAATTTGAGAGCGCAACAACTCATCTGGGGTGATCTGCTTTCTAAGGCCCTTAAATAGAAGAATCTTATCTGCCAGAGACAACAACAGCAAACCACTGTCTTTATCAACCTTGCATCTTTTAAGAAGTAGTGCATAAGACAGCTTTTCGTCTGTTGTAGGATCCGTAAACTGTTTGACATATCCACTTGGATCAGATATCCTGTCACTGGTTTCTTTGTTTATGTAACCACGTTGCATGGCGACATCAATTGGGAGGCGGAAATAGTACTCTGGATCCATGAGGCCACCTGTTGTTAATTGAGCCTCCAAAAGCTTCATGGCATAATCCTCAGGAACGAGGTCCTTTTTCATGGCTTGGAATAAAGAAATCACTTTACTGCTATAGGGATCCTTGTAACCTGTGACTGCTCTTTCAGCAGACAAGAGTTTGTCATGGATCTCTGGGCCAACAAGACCCTTCCGGACAGCCTCATCAACTGTCAACAATTCATCTTTCACAGGATCAGTGATGAATCCTGTTGCTGCTTGTGCTTCCAACAGATCTATGCCAATGTCAGGTTTTATGAGACCTCTCTTCATGGCTTGGTAGATGCTAACCTTAGCATAGTTATCTGAGAGTATTCCAGCAATGCTGCCTGTTCCAAAAAGATACTGCTTCACACTTGGCATCTCCATAACCTCCCGAATCGTTTTCTTGCCTTGTTTGAGCAGGTTGTAAGTTTCGAGGTCTATAATGCGAGCTCTGTAAAGTTCATCAATAGTAACCCGGCGTCTGATGACATCACATGACATACTCTGCTCAGTCCTGATGATCTCTCTTTGTTCAATAATTTCAATTACAATAATGACCATTCTCTCTTTTGTGATTTTGCCGGAGCGGTACTGTTCAAGAAGCCTTTGTCTTTCCTCTTCTGGAAGCAAATCTGATTTCATGACTTCCCATAATGTCACTTGTTTCCCTGCAAAGCTCTCATGTGGTATCTCAATTTGAGTGTTAGCTAAGTCCATTTGTGCTTGCTCCTCAGTGTAAACATAGGATTTCTCAGCTTTCTCTGGAGTCTGGGCTTTAAAAAGTGGCAACAGGACAATTCCAAACTCTGGATCGGTCATGCACCTCTCCTTCAATTGTTTGTATGTGACATTCTCATCTTTGTTAGGGTCAGTAAAACCTTTGATGTCATCTGTGGGGTCTTTAAAAGATTTGGCTAATTGCTTGCTGAAGTAGCCACGCTGAATGGCTATATCACTGGGAAGTCGATGGCTATTTACTGGATCAACTATCCCTCCAGTAGCCTCCTGAGCCTCTAGAAGAGGTATGGCATGTTCTCTTAGAACAAGCTGTTTTTGCATTGCTTGAAGAAGAGAGATCTTATTACCACTGTATGGATCTTTGTAACCAGTAACAGCTTTCTCTGCAGATAGCAGTTTCTCATGAAGCTCTGGACCGACAATGCCAGCCTTAACAGCATCATCCACTGTAAATTTCTCATTCCTGATGGGATCAACTATGTAGCCAGTAGCTGCTTGGGCTTCTAGCAGGGACAGACCTGTGTTTGGTGTCAGTAGTTTCTGATTTACTGCTTGGTAAATGCTGAGTTTTTCCTCGTTTTTTTCAAAAAATACCCCAGCAATACAATCAGAACCTTGCAAGTAGCGTTTGATGGAGTCAGTAACTTCTGCAGGTTTCTTTTTGCCTTGTTGGATTTTATCATAGGTGTCTTTGTCAATGATTTTAGATTCAAGCAAGGAACTGGCTGGTACAGGACCTCTGAAACCTTCAAAGTTGTCCCGTCTCTTCTTTTCTTTTTCATCCACTGTAGCAATCACAATCTTGATCAGTTTTTCAATAGTGATTTTTCCTGTTCTATACTGCCGAATAAATTCAATCCTTTGTTCTTCTGTGAAGTATTCAGAGTTGATAATTTCCCAAATGGTGATTATTCTTCCTTTAAAAAGTCCACTGTGTAACTCAACCGTAGCATGGCTCAATGTCTCTTTAGTTTGTGCGTCAGAAACTGGTTCCATTTCCTTTGACTTGATTGCCTTTTCTGATAGTGGCAGCAATGGGAGACCAGTCTGCTTATCAGTGATGCATCTTTTCAGCAGTTGAGCATAAGTGACATTTTCTTGTGTGTTGGGGTCAACAAACACTGTATTTGTGTCTGATGGGCTGCTTAAGTTTTGGTTCATCTCCTCATTTAGGTAACCACGTTTATATGCAATTTCTGGAGTGATGCGGTAACTTTTCTCAGGGTCAATAATTCCTCCAGTTGCAAGTTGAGCTTCAAGCAGACGGACACCTTGGTCTTTCTTAATGAGATCTTTTTGCATTGCCTCAAACAGGGATACAGTTTTTCCAGTATATGGATCTTTGTAACCACAAACAGCTCTTTCTGCAGACAACAATTTCTCATGTAGCTCTGGGCCAACAACACCACTTTTGACTGCTTCATCAACTGTGAGCTTTTGGTTTTTCACTGGATCAATTATGAAGCCTGTTCCGGCTTGGGCCTCCAGAAGGTTTAGTGCCGGCTCTGTTCCAAGTAAGTCCTTCTTCATGGCTTCGTAGAAAGACATCTTTTCAGAAGTTGACTCAATCTGCACTCCAGCAATACTGTGTGTGCCCTTTAGGGCTTTCTTGACAGGTTCAAGCTCAGACACCTCTTTAAGAGTAGCTTTTCCATTGTGCAATTTGTTGAATAAATCTTTATTAATAACTTTTGCTTCCAGAAGTTCAGACGCTGGCACTGATGATCTCAAACCATCAAACGCAGGTTCCTTCTTCTTCTCCTTGTCCTCTACAACAGTTATTACAATTCTAATTATTTTTTCAACTGTAATTTTGCCTGTCTTGTATTGACGTATAAGATCCTTTCTCTGATCTTCAGTGAAGTACTCAGAGTTTATGACCTCCCAGATGGTGACAGTCTTTCCTTTGAATCTTCCAAATGGAACTGTTAAGTTAGCCTTACTAAATACATCTTTAGTTTCCTCATCGGTATAAGTTCTTTCAATTTGAGCTGCTTGTTCTGTGATTGGTAGTAATGGAATGCCTGTCTCAGGATCTGGTTTGCATCGCTCCAGTAGCTCACCGTAAGTGAGGCTATCCTGAGTGTTGGGGTCAATGAATAATTTTTTGTCAGCAAGAGGGCTGGAAAGAACTTTGCTTAGGTCTTCATCGAGTTGACCTTGTGTGCATGCCATCTGGACAGGTACACGGTGGCTATTGACAGGATCAATTATCCCACCAGTTGAATATTGAGAGTCAAGAAGTTTAGAGGCCTGGTCCTTTGCGATTAAACCTTTTTTCATTGCTTCAAATAGTGAGATTGTATCTCCAGTGAATGGATCTTTGAATCCTGTGGCAGCCCGTTCGGCAGATAACAACTTGGTATGCAACTCAGGTCCAATCAAGGTATCCTTCACAGCTTCACTGACGGAGAGTCTTCTGTTCTTAATGGGATCAATTATGTAACCAGATGCAGCTTGGGCTTCGAGAAGCATCATAGCTGTGCTTTGTGGAATCTTCTTGTCCTTCAAAGCTTGATAGATACTCATTTTCTGGTTGGGTTCAACTATTACACCGCCAATGCAGTCTTTACCTTTTAGGCACATCTTGACCTTGTCATTCTTAGAAAGCTCCTGCACAGTTGTTTTTCCTTTCTTAAGCTTGTCAAATTCTTTTTTGCTGAGCACACCAATCTCATGAAGTCTGCTTGCAGGCACCTTTTCTCTGATTCCATCAAATGCCAGGGGTACATCTTTTTTCACACCATCCACTTCTGCAGAGCCATTTAGGACCTTCTTTGTTGTTTCTACCATGGTCATTTGAACTAACTCTTCTTCGGGGACATTGTCAGTTTGGATTTCAATCTCCTTGGTGTGGGATGGCTTCTGTGAACTCTGAAGCTGCTGGAGTTTTTCTCGTAAGTTCTTGTTTTCTTCTGCCAGAAGTTTCTCTTGTTCAATTCTTTTCTTTTCAAGGTCTTGCATTTCTTTTTGCTTGGAATGCATCTCTTCCTCAGCATCCTTTTGCTTTTTGATAGCAGCATCCATGGCAGACTGCAGTTTCTTCTTCTCCTCCTCCATTTGCTTCTTCTGATGCTCCTGTTCATCTTTGAGTGCTTCAGCCTTTTTAATTTCATCTTCAAATAGCTTCTCCAGCTTCTTTTTCTCTGCCTCAACAGCTTTCTCTTTCTTCAGCAGTGTTTCTTTTTCTGCTAAGAATGTTTGCTGGAGGATAGTCTTTTCTTGCTGTAACTGTTCTTGTTGTACATTGGCCATCTGTGATAAAGTATAAAACAATAATTATTTTAATGCATGACATAAAAAAATCAATGTACAAGGAAAAATATAACTGCACAAATCAAATCCAAAATTATATATATAATTTTACATTTTGAGATGCAGTTATAGGTTTTCTTATATAATTACATGATAACATGGACCTGTTAGTGTACCTTTTAATTAATCTCTCTTGTATGCTGTGGTGTCATATTTAGGCCTATATTGTGTGTTGTGTTCATGTGATTCTTTTGCTACAGCGATTTCCATTGGAAAGACAATTAAGTAAAAAATGTTTTCATTTTTTTGTCCATACAATTAAAAGTCAAATGGTTGAAAAATAATAATGGACCCCATTGACTTTTATTGTATAGGAAAAAATACTGATACATTCTTCTGAGTATCTTTGTTTAAGTTCCACAGAAGAAAGTCATACAGGTTTGGAATGTGAGAAAATTATAATCTTTTTTTTTTTCTTTTTTTGAGGTAAACTATAACTTTAAGATGTATTTACATAATTATCTCTTCCATGAAAATCACTGTAACCACAGAATCCGATTAATACAGTACATTAAATGACATCTTTACTGCATACTACAATAGATATTAATTAAAAGGCACACTAATATCTAACAAATTAACTACATTTAGTTCACTGAATAAATAAGTAAATTTTAAGAAAATTACAACACATTATAGTGTCCAACTTACAGACATTAGATATTTATAACAAATAAATAGTGATACCAATAACTTGCAAATATGGGCTGTACGACATAACTGTATACTAAATAAATGCATTTATACTATTCAGTAATTATTTATACTGTATCATGGACACTGTAATGTAAAAAGGGACCAGAACATCTTTGTTCATGAAAATTGCAGGCTTTCTTATTACTGTGACTGGCAACATGCAATTTACATGAGCAAAGGTTCAGAAGTTGTATGAAAACTGTTAATTGTTAATTAAGGGGTTTAAGGGTAATATGTAAAACACTAGACCACAGTACTACAACATATAACAATACCTCTTTTGATTGTTTTTGTAAGTCAGCGGCCTCTTTTTTCAGTTTTTCTTTTTCTTTCTCAAGTTCTGCAATTGCTTTATGCAGATCATCAGCCTCTTTTTTGCTCTGCAGCCTCTGTACTTCCAGTTTCTCAACAACAGTATGTTTTTCTGAAGTCTGTTGTTCTGTCTCTAGTAGGCGGGATTTGATTTCATCTGCTTGTTTCTTGAATTTTTTGGCTTCCTCCTCTGCTTTTGATTGAGCATCACTTAGCTGTGCCACTTTGATCTTCAGTTTTTCTGCCTCTGTGGTAATCTCTAATTGCTGCTTGCGTTCAGCCTCTAAGGATTTCTGGAAATCTTCAGTCTCCTGCTCCAGGCGCTCCTGCATCTCCTTTTTGGCCTCCATTAGCTTTTGAGCCTCTACCTGTGCCTGATCTTTCTGTTTCTGGAGCTTTTCAGATTCGGCCTTTAGTTTTTCTGCCTCCTGAATGGCCTGCTTTTTCTCTTCCAGCATCTTCTCAGCCAGTTCCCTCTGTTTTGCGAGATCAGACTCTGCAATTTGTCGTAATCTTGCAGCTTCTTGAGCCTCAATGTTGAGCCGTGCTGCCTCCTCTGCCAATTTTTTCATGTTCTCTGCCTCCTCCTCAAGAAGCTTCTTTGTGTTGTCCTTATCTTTCTTCATAAGCTCTTGGTTTTCCTTTTCAATTTTCAGTTTCAGTTTTAGTAAGTCCTCCATCTGAATCTTGACTTTAGAGAGCTCATCCTTTACTTGTGCCTTCTGCTTCATAGCATCACTGACCTCTTGTTTAAGTCGCTTCAATTCGTCATCAAGGATCGATTTCTGTTTGTCTGTCTCATCAAGTTGCACTTTAACCTTCACTAACTCCTCCTTAACCGAAGACTTCTGCTTCAGGGTCTTTTCTGCAAGCTTTTTGTACTTGGCCATTTCAGCATCAGCCTCTTGTTTTTGTTTTAAAGCAGCAGCTTCTGCCTCAGCCCGCTGGAAAGCTTCAGCCTCAGCTTCCTTCCTCAGTTTTTCAGCATCTTCCTGGGCTTTTGCCTGTTTGGCAGCTTCAACCTCAGCTGCCTGCTTTTGACGCTCTGCTTCCTCTGCTTTCTTCTGCAACAGGGCAGCCTCCTTTTCAGCCTTGTCTTTAGCCTTTTCCGCATCTTGCGCCAGTTTCTTTGCTTTTTCAAAGTCTCCCTTGAGTTTATCCTGAGACATGGTGTCTTTATTTTGCTGGAGAAGAACATCTTGGGCTTTCTGTTCAGCAGCAGAGCACTTTTGTGCAGCCTCTTTGACTAAAATAACCTGTTTCTCAGCTTCTTTCTCTGCAAGCTCCTTCTGCTTTTTGGTATCTTCCGCTAACTTTATAAGACGCTCAACCTCATCTTGAGCTGCTTTGTGTTGTCTTGCTGCCTGTTCTTCTGCAGCTTGGATTCCTTTTACCTTGGCCTCTGCCTGTTTCCTTTTTTTCTCTTCTTCCAAAGCAAGTTTTCTGAATTTCTCTGCCTCTTCCTCTGCCTTCGCTTTGCTCTTTTGTGTCTCATCTGCAATTCCCTTCAGTTTGTTAAGCTCAAGTTCAAGGTCCCGTTTGCCAGTTGAAGCCTTTTCGAAATTGAGTTTGAGAATGTGGATCTCCTCCTCCACCACTTTCCTCTGTTTCAAAGTTTCTTCCACGATTTTCTTTTGCCTGTCGAGCTCAGTGTCTGAGGACTTCTTTAACTGATCAATCTTTTCTTCGATCTCTTGCTTATGCTGTGCCGCTTGATCTTCAAGAACTTTCCTCTGGTAGGCCTCGTCTTCGGCTTTTCTCTTTAGACTGTCATTTTCAGCCTCCTTCTCTTTCAAAGCGATCTCAGCCTCAGTTTTTAGACGGGTTGCTTCATTGATAGCTGCTAACTTTTCTTTGAGGATCTTCTCAGCCTCTGCTCTCTGGCGGGCAGCTTCGTCTTCTGCGATCTGCCTCTGTTTCTTTGCTTCTTCTGCAACTGACCTCAGTTTAGTCGCCTCCTCAGCCAGTTCCTTCATCTTGGTGGCCTCAGATTCAAGTAGTTGTTTGCTCTTTTCAGTGGTTGACATTGACTCTTTCTCAGCTTTGGATTTCATCTGCAACAAAACTTCCATCTCCTTCCTAACTTTGACCAGTTCCTCCTCCAGCTCTTTCTTCTGTTTAACAGCAGCATTAACATCATTTTTGAGACGCTGGAGCTCATCATCCAAGACAGTCCTCTGTTGTTCAGCATGCTCAAAATCTGCTCTTAACCGAATAAGCTCTTGCTCTGCTGCAAGCTTCTGTTTAGCCGTTTCTTCAGCCATCTTTCTTTGATTCTCCAATTCCTTTTCAGCAGTCTCTTTCTGTTTAAGGGCTGCCTCCTCAGCTTTTGCTCTCTTCTTTGCCTCCCGTTTGGCCGCCTCCTTCTGTTTCTCTGCCTCCTCCTGAGCTGCAGTTTTTTTATTGGCCTCCTCCTCTGCCTGGAGCCGGAGCCGGAGCGCTTCATTAGCCTTCTGTCTCCATGTCTCTAGCTCCTTCTCTGTCTGCTCTCTCGCCTTATTTGCTTCGGCTTGCTGCTTTTTGAGATGTTCTGCCTCTTCCTGCAGTTGAATGACCATTACCTGCTCATGTTTGAGTGACTCTTCCAGTTTTGCTGTTAATGTCAATTGTTTACTCTCAAGCTGGGTGGCTGCGGTCTTCTTAGCCACCTCCTCTACCACTTGAATCTGTCGCTGCTTTTCCAGCTCTGCTTGCTTCAGGTGCCTCTCAGCTTCCTCAGCTTGGAGCTTGAACTTCTCGAGATCCTCAAGGGCCTTCTTCTTCTCTTTGGCAGCCTCCTTTTCTGCCTCTGATTTCAGTTTAAGCTCCTCCTCTGCCTTGCGTTTCTTCTGAGTCTCTTCAGCAACTTGTTTCCGAAGCTTCTCTGCCTCGTCCTGCGCTGCCTTTTGAAGTTTGTCAGCATCTCCCGCTTTGGCCCTGAGCTGCTGAAGCTCTGTTTCAGCAGTATTTTTTTGTTTCATCGTCGTCTCCAGCTGAAGCCGGATTATACGGATTTCTTCTTCAATTCTTGTGCGGCTTTGGAGCGATTCCTCTACCAGCTGAGTCTTAGACTTGATTTCCTGCTCTGAAATGCTTTTGAGCTCCTGAAGCTCTCGCTGGATATTGTGCTTCTGCTTTTCAGCATCAACAGCGACATCCTGTCGTTTGCTGACTTCGTCTTTCATCTTTGTCTTCAGCTCATTTGCCTCTTGTTCTGCTTTAACAATAGCCTTTTCCTGAGATTCTGCTAACTTTCTTTGCTTTTCTAGTTCAGCCTGCATTTCAGCCAGCTTTTTCCTCTCTTCCTCCTTTAGTCTTTTGGCAGCTTTCTGTATTAGTGGAGGTAAAAAGTCAGGGAAATAGGGACAAAGGTAAGCTTTTAAGAGTTAGATATTACAGACACATGTAAGTACATGGACAAAGTAACAGGTAGTTAGGCTAAATAGTTATACTAAATTAAAAAACAAATTAGGTAGTTGCAGAAGATTTATGAAGGATAATATAAAGTTACAATGTATGGTACACAAAATGAGACACAATCACTTGACAAAACACTACAGCTGGAATACTAAATGGCATTAATACTGAATGGCATCATGCTAATGAGGTGTTATTACTAGATATGTTTTTTTTTAACTACATAAAAACTTGATGTTGTTCACATATTTAAAATCCTATCTTGTAATTCTAAACACCGAAGAGTTTTAACAAATATATATTTTAATATTAACAATTTTAATATAAAGGTTTACAGAAAGTTAACTCTTGAATCAAAGATGCCAAATATGGAAATTTAGCCTTTTAAAACTTTTCCTTTTTACTGTAGAGGGTCACTGAAGAAAGAAGAATTTGAAAATGTATATTTAAGGTTTTATTATGCATACAACAGAACAGCTTAGTGATGCAGCAAAGAAAGAATGACACCATAAGGGGAAAAAAAGAAGAAAATAGGTCTGATGAATGCCAAACAGTGTAGATTTTGACAAATCCAATAATATATATTAATGCATATATTATTTAATATGTGTGTATTTCTAAATAATGCAAATTTAATTAACAGGGGGACTGGATAAGGATGAACATGCATTTTGTGGACAGTTTACCTCTTTAGTGCCCAAACATGACAAACATTCATCATGATAAAGCACTGGCAAGCAGTTTCAAACAAGAAAAATATAGCTGCAAGCAGCGATGGCGGGCCCAAGCGTCAGTGCAAACGCCACCCCGGTGGCAACAAACAACCGTGCCCAGCGGGCACATGCACTACAGTAGCCCTCTGGCAGTCTGGTTTTAAGGGATACGGCAATTAAAGGGTTAATCCAAACCATCAACTCTGTGAAACACACACAGAACACAGTGGTGGCACTAGGGCGGGTCCTGACAGGGCTATAGCCCCATCACGAACTTGCTTAGCCCCGGCACAGCTACCCCCCCCCCAAGGATTTCCAAATGATTTTCCTGTTTTTTAACTCTCGGTGTCACTCTCATTAACATTGAAAAATAAATATTAAAAACCTAAAAAATATGTGGCCTATAAACAATTGGTAATATGGGGAGGGGTCAAGCAATTCTTTGCGCAAGACGGTGAACGTCAGTCAATTCACTATAGAGAAAGTGAAAGTAAAAAAACTGACGGCTAACGCTGCATTAATGGAGCATATTCTCTCTGAGACAACGAGAGACGAATCTATTTTAACATATGCTGATAACGGTATATAACTGTCTCAAATTATTCCCTTAATATTTCTCTTGTGGCTCGTATAGTAAAAAACATGAGAAGAAATGTAGTTCGCGTTAAACAGGTTGTTTTTGAAAATCGGTGCATGAAATAATGCTGCTCTGAATTTTCATTGATGAGTGCAGTGTTATAATTATAGGCCTATAATTCATTGTATAAATTAATAGACCCGTTTTAAAAAAAGTTTTTAAAAACATTTTCAATTAGGAGTAAGCTAGCCTATTTTATTATTCTCACAGCGCATCATGCGGTGATGAGCTATGAAATTATTGTGGGGCAAATCATTTCATGTAATTTAATAATAAAAGTAATCTAATAATAATAATAGGCCTAATAATAAGAAGAATGTAACAGGCCTACATTAATTGGAAATGCTAAATCCTCTTAATATTGCCAATTTTTGAAGCTTTTTACAATGGCCTATCTCTGGCTATCATCTACACATGATACGATGCAAATCAGCACGGGGAGGTTATCTCCCGCAATGTGTGCCCGTGTGGAAATAGTTGTATGAATTGTCGGCACTATCTATTGTAAATGGTTAGAATTTACCATGTTTTCCTAACAGTTGGCATTGATTGACTGACACTTGATGGTCAGAAAAAAATGACTAGATATGTGTAAAAAAATAAAGATAACTTAAATAAATAAATAAAAGAAAACAAATCCCAAATTTCTTTCTTTTCTATATTCATAAATGATATTACTTTGTAAGTGTCATATTTGGCAGTTGGCATTAGAAGTTATATTACTAATAACAGTGGCATATGTGAAGTTTAATACCACAGGAAAAAAGTTAAATATGCCTTTTTCGAAGCTGCTGTATATAAAAAAAATACGATAGCTAAAGTTAGGCGTTCATTATTTTCTCTCAATTTAATTAGTTTTTATCACCCCCTCTGAACTGTTAAGCCCCCCCTTAGCACCCCCAACAAAAAAATCCTGGAGCCGTCACTGACAGAACAATATATAAAACTTTAGTAACACTTTACAATAAGGTTTCAGTTTTTAACATTAACTATATTAATTAACATCAGTACGTATATATTATTGTGAGTGGTTCATAAGATCATTTAGAAAGTGTAAGTAAATGATTAATAAACTATTTAAATGTACATTCATAAATCTTATTATTTAGACACATCATAATAATTGCTCAATGTGTTAATAAATGCTTAATTAACACATATTCCTGCTTTAATTCATGATTAAGTCAGGTAGTTATAAAACATTTAGTAGTTGCCAGCCATCTATTTGTGTGAGCTCATCTAAAGTGAGGACTATTTATACATTATAAAGCATTTACAAAGGAGATTTAAAGCTCATTTATCTCCCAAAAAGAAAAGTTAAACAAACACAACACAGAGGGATACAGAACACATAAATATTTTTTCAAGATGCAAGGTGACTGTACACTTGATAAAAAATGAAAAATAAACCTCTGCAATTTCATTGAAAAAAATAAATTAAAGTAAATATTCAAGAGTACAGTTTCATTATTTGCATCTTGAAAAAAAAATTCTGAGTTCTCTATCCCTCTGTGTTGTGGTTGTTTATTTTTCTGTTAGGAAGATAACTGAGCCTTTAAATCTCCTTTGCAATAGATATGCCTAATAAATAAAGAGCAAGGCATTTATAGCTGTATTTATAAACTGCTTACTAATGACTATTAATGTTGGGACAATGCTTAATAAAGGATGAACTAACTATTTACTAATGCTTACCTAATGATTCATAGCGTGCAGTTATTATGAAGTTATAGCACTTATGATTCTTGGTTAATGATATGTTCAAAATTGACTACTACATTATTAATTAAAGTTTCTGGTTAATGTACATCAGTTACTGTACCATGAACTAACAAAGATTTGTTTACTTTATTTTTTAGAATTTGTTTTCTTAAGAAATATAGTAAAACAATGGTTGTTCATACTTAGTTGGTTAGTTTCGAATAAATTAATGTTAAAAAAATTATATTATTGAACTATACTAGTTAACATGAACAATAATTATCTAAAATGTATTAATGTTAGTTAATGTTAAGTAAAAACATTAACAAAATCTTTTATGATTTTATGATTTTTATGATTTTATTTTTATGATTTATGATTTTTCATAAAACACAAAAACAATTATGTTGTAATTAACATAATTATTAACCTTATTATATAAAATTATGTTGTCAGTGCCCTACAAATTAACTGGTTCTTGGATTTTTATATTTTTTTGTCCCTAAGACTGACAGAAAAAGATAAGGCCTAGGAGATTTCTTAAGCTATAATGCAAAAAATAAAAAATAAAAAAATAAAATAAAATAAAATGAATAATTAAATAAATAAATAAATAAAATAAAATGTATAATTAAATAAATAAATACTGATTGATTTTTTTCTAGTGATTAAAGAGATGTTTAAAAGTCTCTCTCTCTCTCTCTCTCTGTCTCTCTCACCCACCTCCTCACACTCACACTTAACACACATACTCACCCATCCCCCCACATACACAGAGCCAGTGTGATCAAATGTCTTGATAGTTTATTAATTTTCTGTTATTCATAGACCTTTTGTAAAGTCATGAAACTAATCATACTTCTTCAGAATGGCTTGTTCTATGTATGTAAAAAGTTTTGAAGTGTTTGGAAGCTGCACTTTAAAGATAAGAAAATAACTGCTCTCTTTTTTACTGTAACTTTAACAAATCGCCATTAATACACCATTCAAGATATCCTAAATCCGTTAGCAATTTAGCATCTACAGTATATTGGCATCATGTTGACAAAGTTTGGTGTGAACTACTTGTTTCTGCTTGGAGGAGTATGAATTTATTTACAGCTTGATATTCCCCGAAAATTAAAAAAAAAAAAAAAGATAGCCGGCTTCCTGTTGGTCGTAGCTAATGAGTGTAAATTAGAAAGTTGTCCGGCTTGATTAGAACAATTTATGTACCGAGTTTGGTGTCTGTAGCTAAAACTAACCCCCCCATTTTTGACAAAAGGTGGCGCTATAGAGCGCCTCTTCCACGCCCGTTTATGAGCTTTTTCCAGTGTCTAAGTACCATTAATACTCATATGTGTGTTGAGTTTCATGACATTCTAAACATGTTATCTGCTTCAAAATCACCAGAAACAAATTTTCAAGTTTGAAACGTTGCCATGGCAACAGTATTATAGATATCAATATTCCCTTCACAGTTTTACATCGGCCGTGTTTTGATATTATTCTGATGAAGTTTGAAGCAAATCGATTAAAAATAAGATGCTGAATTCAAAGCATTTTGAAAATGACACACTTCCTGCTGCCAGTTGGTGGCGCTATAACTTTGACTCCTAATAGTCACATCTATGCGCTCGGCATCATACAACGAACAAAACCCTGAAGTTTGATCAAAATCAGACAATGTTATTAGACGCTTCCTGTCTCTCATTTTTCGCCATAAATTCATCGCCTCGCCACGGGCAAACCGTTCGAGATATCAAAAATATCCTGGCAATTTTGCGTCCCCAATGTCTTGAGATCATGTTCACCGAGTTCGGTGGCAATCGGGTGGTAATCTTCAGAGGAGTATATCAAATTCCAAGCATGCGTTTTTTAAACAGCCCTGAATAGCCGACTTCCTGTTGGGCGGAGCCTATGACATGCAGCATGAAAGTTGATCGGCTCAATGAGATCTATATGTGTACCGAGTTTTATATGAATACGTGCAAGTATGTGTGAGCTATACATCAAGTTTTCAGACTGTTCTAGGGGGCGCCGTAGAGCCCCTGTGCCACGCCCGGGTCCCAGCCTCTGTGGCGTCCGGACGCCAACAGATTCCAACGTGTGTGCGAATTTTCAAGAGTTTTTGAGCATGTTAAGGCCCCCAAAAGTGCCCGGATGGTTGAATAAAAAAAAAATAAAAAAAAAAACATAATAATCCTTAGGAAATCAATAGGGCCCTGCGCCTTACTGGCTTGGGCCCTAATAAAGGTTAGAAAGGAAAATGGAAACAAAAAAAAAAAAACAAGAAAACAACTACAGGAAGGGGTGAAGCATACTCAGAGGGAAAATCCACAATCAGAGCACAAAGGAATGATCGGTAAGAATGCTGCTTTCGATTTCCAAAAGCAACAGGCAGAATCCAACCAGGAAATTAAACTAGAGAACAAATGTGACATCCCTGCTGCATGTTGCACCATGCATTAACTTTTATTTTCTGGATGATAGAAAATTTTAAGTTTGCTTCAGGCTGAAGGATACCTATACTAACGGAGAGCTCACTGATATGGAAGAGATATTAAAAAACCTCCATAGTAGTAAACAGATAATGAGAGACATACATAGTGAAAGAAATGGGATGTGCTGCACCACTAGCATTACCATTACTGAAGACCTAGGTGAGCACCTCGATCTGATACATTTTTTATTTTCATAACTTTTACCTCTAGCACATGGCCAACAATAGCAAATTCAGTATTGTGTCACAATACTAATAACTTAATTACAAATGTAACTGTGTCTCAAATGTTTTTTACAGTGAAATAAATACATATTTCTTATGTCCATACATCAATAAATTGAACTACATGGTTAAGTTAGTGAGTTACAGTTAGTGCTAGAGTACAAATTTGACACTTACCTCCTCATCCTCTAGACGGCGCTGTGTCTCAATAATGAATTTAATATACTGACTCGAAAGAGTCGTCAGCTCACTGTAGCGTGTTCTCAGAGTCACATACTGAAAGACGGTTTTAAAGTTACTTAGCATATAGTCATATATGAAATACAATCAAGAAATAAAAGCCCAAGTATAACAATTTAAGTTGCAAATACAGTATGCTTATTTAATGCATTTATCAGAATGAGATTAAAAAATGGATGGATATCAGATAGATATCAAAGGTACCTCTTGGATGATGTCATCAGATACAGACTCCATTTTGGTCTTCTTCAAAGGAGAAGCGATGGGCTCCACCAGAGCTTTATACGTCACCAGCTGAAGCTCATAATCCTGCATGAGAACATTCAGTCAGACTGCTACTCATAAGACATAAATCGCATGCATGCAGCGACATTCACACACACCTTTATGGCATCAATGTATGCTTTAGCATGTTTCTGGCACTCATCCACCTTATCCTTGTTCTTCTCAATCTCCTCAAGCAGTTTCTGGAAAGTGGATGGACATGTCGTAAATAAAAAGATCAACTACATGATTTTATATATAGGATAAATATTAGAGGATATTCATTATATAAAGCATTGAGAATGATAAATTAATTAAAACTTTGTAGATAGATAGATACCTTCTCCTGGTTCAGCTGTTCTTGAAGAGCTTTGCTGCCACCTATAGGCACAGCATGAAGCTTGTCCTGCCTTTGCTTGGCATCTGCTATCCAACGGATGAGCCAGTCATAGCTCTGTTTGTAGGCCTGCATCTGCCTGCTTTGGAGGTCAAGTTCTCGCTGCCTTAGCTCAATCTGAGCAAACACAGCCTGCCAGCGGTCCTTCAGGTTGCCCACCAGCTGCCTGTAGTGCTCCAGTTCTATGTCCCGCTCACTGTGCAGCTGAGACATCCGGTCATTCACTGCCGTAGCCCTCTGAAGCTCCTCTTCCAGGCGGTCAAACGTGGCTTGCTTGCCCTCTGCTTCTGAGCGCAGTTTCTAGGGTCAAGAAAGAAGGTGAGAACATGAACATGTTAGTAAGGTCACTTATTAATATACAGTATGTATGTTTACATGCTCATGCACTACAATCATCCTGCACTGTTCCCCAGCCAGCTGCTTGAATCACAATGTTTCTCTTTGCACATGTACAGTATTTATGTGAAGCATTCGTATAGTTTTTTTTTTTTTTTAGTTTATGTATAGGTAAACATTTATATATAGTATACTTATAGTCAAAATCTGTCAGTAGGTTAGTTGTGTATAGGTTTATAGTGTTTTACTTCATTGTTGTATGTCTGTATTTATGTAGCACCGTGGTCCTGTGAGGCACGACATTTCGTTCCACTGTATGTCCCCACATATAGCGGAATGACAATAAAGCTCAACTTGAACTTCACTTGAACTTATCATTCAAGTTCATATAGGTAATCACAAACAATTACTTCATGCATAATTGGGTGTTTGTGTGAGAGACATTGCACCTGGAGCTGTGTTTGGTTGGCCTCAACCTCTTTCTCATTAACAGGAACTTTGTTTACATCACGCAGTTGGTTTTCACACTTGTTGAGAATGTCTTCAGCCCCTTGTGTGCTGCAGATTACCATGTCAATGGTCTTCAGCCTTTATGGACAAAAAAAATAGGATCAGCTTTATTTTATATGGAAAGGTGACTTAGTGGGGAAAAGAAAAAAAATTGTACTGAATACTTCATCCAAAAATGTTGGGGTCACTATTCTTTTTTTAATTCAGCAAGGATGCATTAAATTGATCAAAAGTGACAGACTTTTGCATTCTTACAAAAACATATATTTATATTTCTTTCTAAATTTCCATTCATCAAAGAATCCTAAAAAAAAAAAAAATCCACAAAAATATTAAGCAGCACAATGTTTTTCAACATTGATAATAATAAGAAATGTTTTTGACCACCAAATCAACATATAAGAATGACACTGAAGACTGGAGTAATGGCTGCTGAAAGTTCAGCTTCAGGATTTTCAGCACAGGAATACATTGCATTTTAAACAACTATTTTAAATTGTAAAATTATTTCATAAGTTTACTGTTTTTACTGTATTGTTGATCAAATAGACGCAGCCTTGGTAAGCATCATTCAAAAACATTAAAAAAAATCTTACCGATCCCCAACATTTGATTGGAAGTGTATTGTCTATATAAAAAATAAATAAAGGTAAGGCCGAGTCTTACTTGTCGAGATACACGACGGAGAGACTGTAGACATGCTCCATCTTTTTCTGGGTGATGTCTATTTCTGAGCGTAGGACAGGGGCGGAACTGGACTGCTGAGATGTGGCCAGCACTGCTTCACTCTTCTCCACCATCTTATCCAGGTCTTTCTTTATACCCTCCAACTCAGCCTGCACCTTCTGTAGAATGAAGTGAGAATACACAAGTATATTAAGTTATGAAATAATATATATGGGGATTATAAACATTTTAATGACTGAAGTCGACATGCGCAGGCTCTTCATTTAAAATGCATTTAAAGGTATTTCTTCATCCAAAAACAGTAAATTCAATGGCATCAAGCTCAAAGAGATATAATGTATATTTAATGCAGTGCTTCTGCAGACCTTCTGTTCAGTGGCTCTCTGCGCACAGGCTTTGAGAGGCTCCTTGTCCACCAGCTGTCTGAGGCGGTTCACTGTGCGGCTCTCACAGACCTCTAGTCTCAGTCTCAGGTCCTTGATCTGGGTGATGTAACTCTTACACACTGATTCATCCTGTTCCCCTGAATAATTAAAATACTTAGTGTTAAAACAAAAAATTCTCAAACTCTGTTCCAAAATACAATTCTAAATCAAAACCACACATAAACATCTAGGAATGTCTCCTCAGTCATAATATTAGATTTATGTTGTATCTACACTACAGGCACACTACTGTTCAAATGTTTGGGGTCAGTCAGAATTGTTAACATTTTTGAAAGAACTCCCACCAAGGCTTTATTCATTTGATCAAAAATACAGTATAAACAGTAATACTGTGAAATATTGTTACAATTCAAAGTGACTGTTTCTGATTTGAATATATTTTATTTATTCATGTGTTTAGTCTTCAGTGTCACACGATCCCTTAGAAATCGGTCTAATAATGCTGCTTTGGTACCCAGTAAATCATTTCTTCTTATTATCTATGGTGAAAACAAATGTGCTGCTTAAAAGCAGATGTGCATGCCAAAAATAAATCTTACAAAAAAAAACAGATGTGCTGTTTTCATGAAAATTGTGAATCCATTTTTTTCAGGATTATTTGATGAATGAAAAGTTCAAAAGAGTGCCGTTTATTTGAAATAAGACTTTTATTAAATTTTAATCAATTTAATGCATATTTTCTGAATAAAAATATTAATTTCTTGACCCCAAACCTTTAAACAGTAAATGTATATTTTCACATGAAACCAAGCTGACATAGACGTATTTGAATTCAAGTGCTTGTGTAGAGGATGTCTCAAGGTTTGAAGTAAAACAGTTCATTTGCACACTTTTAAGTACATACAATGCATTTCAAAATGTCATAAAGTGAGGAAAATCTCTGTAATTTGAAAATGTCATCACACAAGTGAAAAAAACTAATTAAAGACATGCTTAGAAACAGCAACACACACTGCTCCATTAGCAACACATTGGAGTCAAAGGGGAAGGCGGCAAAATGCACAAAGTGTGATGCAAACGATAACATCAAACAAATCATTTGCAGTTTATTAATAAAGAAATCCACACTGTGATCTTTACCCAGTACGCTTCCCTTTTGGATGAAAACAGGTTCTGAAAAATAAGTCTTGCAGTCATAATGGGAGGTGGCTCTATCCAGAATTTTCAAACTGTGCCGTCATAAAAACACTTAATTCAGCAGAAGAGCAAAGCTCTTGAAATTCCGTAATGCCTTTGTGTTTCATCAAGCATGCAGAAAAATCTGCAGCCGTGCTCAGGGCTACGCCTTAAAACAGGGTTGTTCCTGAGGCCAAGACGGCTTTGTCTGTGTGCAATCTCTTTCACTTGATGAACAGTGAAAGTGATGGATGGTTTCTATACATCTGAACAAACCCGCCGCCCTAACCTGTCACCTACCTTGTTCAACAGAGCGTAGCAAGTTATCATAGTGTTGAGTGGCTTTGCTGTAACTGTTTTCTGCTTGCAAGCGATCGTCAGCACCGAAGAACTCAGAATCCTGACTGTCACGCAGGAAGGCCTGATAGTGCTCCTCCATTTTCTTCAGGGTCAGTCGATATTCCTCAACTCTCAAAGTCTTAAACTATATAAAATTAGAGAAGAGAATGTGTCACCTAATTAATATTCATGAGTATATTTATATATGCTTTTCAGATCATTTCTATGCCTCTGCATGCAATGAAATAATACATAATATTTACAGTGTTATTTAACATAAGTATTTAAAGTGATGTATGATATATTGGATCAGTTATCAGCCAATATTATTTTATTACTTGATTTTATTTACCATAGCAATCAAAATATATCGGCCGATACTGAATATTGAATTGTGCATGCTCAAATTGAACTACCATTCAAAAGTTTGGGGTCAGTAAGATTTTCTTAATGTTTTTGAACATATTATTCTCACCAAGGCTACATTTGATCAAAATACAGGAAAAACTGTAATACTGTGAAATATCATGAAATTTCATAACTATTTTCTATTTTAATATATTTTGAAATGTAATTTATAATTCTGATGGCAAAGCTAAATTTTTAGAAACCATTAGTGTCACATGAACTTTCAAATATCATTCTAATATGCTGGTGCTGAAGAAACATTTCATATTATCATTATATGGTGAAAACAGTTGTGCTGCTTAATATTTTTTCTTGTTGAATATATAGTTCAACAAGTAAATTTTTTAAGTAGATGTTTTTTGTAATATTAACAAATGTCTTTACTTTTACAAAATGCAATGCATCCTTGCTGAAGCAAATTAATTTGACCTACTGTACATTATAATATTGTGATGTCTATTTTTGTTATTTCTAAGTATATAATGGCATATAATTTTGTATCAGCCATTTATTGTAATAATTTCCATCATTTCATAAATATTGGTGCATATTAGTTGTAGTATTTTGTACTAAGACTTTGTACTAAGTTTTGGAATCCCAAAAAGGGGTGTGTGTGCAAGTTACCATGATTAAATTCCAGGAGTTGATAAGCAGGATATTTCGCATGAGGTACTGCCAGGACAGCAGGCTTTTCATATCTACATGCAGCTTTTGCCAAAGGACCATCAGCCTCTGCAGACTCGAATCTAACCTGAGGTTCAAAACAGAATTAAAGATAAGGTGGAAAAGCCAAACGCTAATCAGAAGGATTCGGTTTATCCATTTGACATGAATCACAAAAAAAAACACATCTCGACTCAAAAGTCAAAGACAGAGATAAAAGGATTACATGGAATTTGAATGTGCTGCCAACTAAAGCAAGGGAGGTCAAATGAGACTAGACTTATGCACTCGTATCAGGCTGTACTGTGTTACCCAGAGCTGATGTCCACGGCCTCTTTATTGGTGGGAGGGATGATAAAACAGATGGACGGAACTGTGGCCTCGTTTCCACTGGAGTTTCGCACTTTCCAATTGTGCAGTTGGGAGTTGTTCACCAGGACACACTCGTCTCCTTTGTGTACTGCGATCTTGGTCAAAAGAATGAAGGATGTTATTCTGCAGTGATTAATATGGATTACATTTTTTTCTGTGACTTAATTGCAATTTAATATGGAAATCACACATTCCCATATACACAATTTTAATTAAAAGAGGGACTGTGATAAAGGAAGGCAAATAAAAAAATTGGTTCAAAACATTGTTTACGTGTCCTCAATTGTACCCCCCCCCCGGATTAATTCAGCTTCTTTTATTACCAATGTACACAACAAAACAAGCGACAGAGTGTTTACCTCCATCTGTTTGAAGTCACAGACAGCCTGAATGGGTAATTTGCCTTTGACAGGGTAAGCTGTGTTCCTCGGCTTTAGCTGGATAATGGTCTTGGTTCTCCGGTTGAGACCCTCCAGGTGTGTCTTGAATTCGTTTAGCCGTTCTTTTTCTTCCTGAAGGCCAGAGAGATAACTTTGTATATATATTGCATACATTTTAAATTAAATTAAATTACATTTTGAACTGAGTTTCAAAGGATCTAATAAATAATCACCCAGCCTTAAATACATTTTGATTTTTACTGGGTTGTAAATTCCCAATCATATTAACACCCACCACTGCATCCTGTAGCAGATCCTCTAGTCGTGTGACCGTGATAGAGCGGTCACACACATACTTCTTCTTCATCATGTCCTCCATCTTCTTCATCCTCTCTTCAGCCTCTTTAACATCTGAGAAGAACTGTAAAACAGAAAAATAGGTTAGGAGATCAAAATAATTCAGCTGAAGTCGGTTTTAATAGAGATGAAGATCTTTTTGTCTGTAACCATGGGTTCTGAACTGTCAACCAGAATCTCTACAAGCATAGAGTTTTGTTAAAGTATGTACCTGGAAGTAAGCTGTGTTTTCCTTCAGATGAGTCTCAATGCAGCAGCACAGCTGAAGGATCCAGCTCCACTGAGTCTGAAGAGCTGCAGTGAAAGCCTACAGAAGAACAGATTACAACCATTAAAACACAGAATTATCTGCTAAAATATACAATGGAGTCAAAAGGTCTACATTGAAACCACACTGAAAATCTTGGATTGAAAATATAATTGAAGCCTGGAAATAGAAATTTTCAGGACTTTAAAAAACTGCAAAACAGAAACTTCAAAAGGCTAAAAAAGATGAAAATATTAAATATTCTGCACAAATAAGTAAAATACTTTTTTGTATTATATTTGTCATATAAACTCTTTTATTACTCATATTATTTACCTTTTTTCAGATCTATAATTATGTTATGTAAGACTCGTTTACTCTAGTATATAAGACTATACGCTTATAAGACTCATTTACTCTAGTAGTTTTCTTTGGACAAACACAAACAATAAATTATTAATTGTAAAATTTTGAACCTCCACAGTTTTCCTGGCAGGATGGCCTTCTTTTAGCATTTTGTCTCCAGTCATCTGGACGTTGTTCACTCTCTTCTCTCTCTGTTCAAGATCTCGCATCAAACCCTACAAGATAGCACAGGAGCATCAACTATTAATGCAAATGCAATTAAAATGACATCATAGAGCTATTTTAGTTCAGGTCGAATCATGTTCAGATGTGTTGGTGGTCTTACAGAATAGTTATCTTTCTTGGCAGTCATGTTGGAGTTTCGGTCGCTCCAGTCGTAGTTCACTTCCTCCTCTTCTTTCTCGTTCAGCCACATCAGCTCTTTTGTGGCGGCCACAACAAAAGCGTGCAGCTGATCTAAACTCCGCAGCCGTGACTTGGAAGCATTCTGAGGTGGAAAATCAACGGAACTTAACCAACAAACAAATTGGCTAATTCTATTTCACAAGGCTTTGTATGTTATGAGTTTGTTATGAAGATATTTTAAGATCCATAATTAAAATTCAACAAAGAGATCAGTATATATTAGCTCTAAATTTAAGAGCGTACCAGCAGTTTAGCGTACTGAAGGTCCAGTTTGCCCAAGTATTCTCGATAGGCTTCTTTGCTGGCTTGAGTCAACTGATTCTGAGAGGAGAGAAAATGATGTTAGTATTGTGATGTTGTTTTTTTTATATGAAAGTGAGGATGGTCTCAGACATTCTCAACTTATATATGGAGTGTAAGATACTATTTTAATTATTAATACTGTTTAAAAAGCATGCATGGTTTATTGAGAACAGTATTATTTGGACTTGAGTATCCAGGTTGTTTTATACTAAGTACACAGTACAAAATATATAATATGCAATATATAATTTATTTTAAATATATAAATATAATCACTCAATTCTACTGTTACTCAGTTCACATGCAATTAAGTTACCCAATCAGAAGAGAGCTGATTTATACAAATCCTAAAGATACAGTAACAAAAACTTGTACAAAGATCAAGGAACACAATATCTACGACAAAAGTGTAAAATGTCTCATTTTAAGACTAACTGGATAAAATAATACAGAAATATGTATTAAAACAATGCATTAAATTACCTCATCAGCTCGTGCACGATCAACCTTGTATTTGAATTCCTCGATGGACTGATGAAGGCCACGATGGCTACCGAGCTGAGACTCAACAGAGGGTAGATCTTCGCCCCACTCTGCTCCATCAATGCGTCTCTGGTTCTCCTCCACCCAAGACAGGAGGTCCTGAATGTACTTGATAGTGACTTCATCAAGCTCAGGTCTTACATGCTGGGGAGACTGCTGCAATGTTTGCATGCGGGAGATCTGGGTCATGGGCACCTGGGACACTGTCACACCTGACTTCAGACGCAGATTAAACTCACTGCGCAGGTTAACCAGACGCTCGTGGAGATGGTACACCCTGAGAGAACAAAGAGGAGCAATTACTGATGCTGTTATGAAGATTCTGTGAGATATAATTTATTATGGATATTATTAGATATAGATATTATTATTAATTGTTATTTATGCAGTTTTAATTGCCATTTGATGATAATATTTATTTGAGATATTATTAGATATACAGAGACTAGGGGTGGCACGGTACATGTATTCGTACCAAACCGTCATGGTACGGACATCTCAGTTCGGTGCATGAGGCCTTACAACGAATACAGGCAATTAACACCCAATCCAGAAGGGGGCGCCCGCAGTAATGCAATGCTGTTTGATAACCTCCAGCAGAAGAACAGCGAATGCCGTGAGTTGCGCACTTGAAAACAAAGCCCCCTAGACAGTGACCATCTGCTGATTCTGAATGCGTCTCTCACATAGACTGACAAAGGAGTATACTTTAAAGGCTTGCGCACTCAAATGTTTGAGAAATGGAGCTTTGTGCTCGTGTATCCTACCTCTCTCATTCAGCACAAATCCAGATATTCCGTAATATTTCCATATTTGCGATGTAATGTATCTGAATGCAAAACTATTATTTATTATGTAAATGATAGGCTTTGTACTTCAGTCGCGTTCCAACGGTGACACAGAGGAGGGTGCGCTGATGTTTGGTTCACTGTTTTATATTTTGATAAAGTACCAACTGTTCTGTCAAGTTAGAAATGCTGGAACTGTTTTGTGTGTGTGTGTGTGTGCGCGCACTCCGGCGCGATCACTTCAACTGTTTCTTTATACCAGCAGAATCAACTTTAAACACTTATTGTCTTATTAATAATGCATCACTGTATAAAGGTATGCTTTTATGTGTACACTCACAATGAAAACAAAATAAAGAAAACAAATAGGATGTCGCTTTCTGCCATTTGAGTTTCCTTTCTGTGAACAAATTAAGAGTCACAAAAAATAACAGAAACCTATAGATTATATCGCACTGTTATTTTCCCTTGTTTATCTGTAAACTAAATCAAATATATTTTAAGAATTTATTCCTGTTATACATGTACTGCAGATTTTATATATATAACATGTAATAATATTTAGTATTTTTACATCTAGGTGGATTTTTTTTTAATTTGTCTGATCAAAGTAAATGAAAAGAAACCGAGCATAGTAGATTTTTTTTCCCCCCTGTTGTACCGAAATCGTATTGAACCGTGACCCCCGAACCGAGGTACTTACCGAACCGTGACATCTGTGTACCGTGCCACCCCTAACAGATACTATTATTTAAGCATTTTAATAGCTATTTAATACATATTTTCGGCAAAGCAGCTTGGTTAGATATTATTATGAAGCAGCTTTACAGAAAATAGTGCCTTTACAAATCAAGGCAAGAAAAAAAATAATTTGGAAAAGTTTAACTTTTTTTAAAAATGTAAACATTTTCAGGTGACAGGCACAATTAAAGTTTTTATAATTTTAAAAAGTTGCAAATGAATGATTAAATGAATAAATAGTAAAGCATTCATATTACAGTTTATTTATAGTTCTCATCGAATTTCTTAACAGTATGAAGTAAAATATTATACTGACCGCCTGTACATCTGTTCTGCCTGTAGATGGCGCCCATCTTTAAGTAATTGCACATCGTTGAAAAGGTATCGGATCATGTTTTCAGCCTTGTTCAGATCTGCTTCTATCTCAGATGCATGCTGGATAGGCTTTCCCGCACTCAGCAGACGTGTGTCCTGCAATAAAAGCAAAAGATTATTATAGTGCTATTTGCTAAAGTTTTTTCTTCTTGAAAGCTACTGGGATTTTAATAAACAAGCTTCAGTTTCAAGTTTCAAGTTTCAGGAATAAAATGGGTTTATATCTCACCGTTTGTAACAGTGTTTCCACCTGGTTGAGCTGTTCCTCGCATAAACCTGACTCCATTTGCACCTTACTGACTATTCTCTGTAGACGCTCCAGCCTGTACATATAACAGACACACAAATACTCTTACACACTGTGCATAAATCACTGCAAGCAAAACAGCCATGAAATATTAAGAATGTAATGATTGGACAAAGTAAACTAAACTAGACAATATTCAGACTTTATAGCCATTCAACATTCAATACATTAGAAAAAAAGTTACCCACACCCTCCTCTCACGGAGCAGGTATTCCAGTCCATGGCTGTCATTCATAAAAGCCATGATAAATAATCTTAATAATGCTGAATCCCAGTACAGAGACAGTTTTCCCAGAGCGGAGGCGCACAGAATCAGCTATTGATGTTAAGAAGTGCTTCTGTAACTTATCAGACTCATAAACATTCTGCAGAGCAGCAGCGAGTCTGTCTTGTGACAAATCTTTTAAAAAGCAACACCCTGTTTGCTTGTGCAAAATGCCATTTAATAACAAAATTAATGTATTTATTTTGGATGAAAAGTCATTGTGACAATTAATATATGTAAAGTTAATGCATTTGGACCGGAAAATTGAAGGGGAAAATAAGTCAAATAATTTTTTTAAGTTAAATTAAAGTTGAGTTCTTTCACATTTGTTACTTCAGTAAAATGTTGTTCAAGATCTGATAATTATCAATTAGTATGGTTAAAGTTTATTTTCTAGGGCAAGTCACTTCACTCTGCAGATCTTTATCCTTCCTGAAACGTAATTAAATGAGGTAACTAAATCTGTTTGTTTAGATTATGTTCAGAACATTGGTAAAATCTGAACACTACTGCATCATACATTTTACTTCTTTAATGTAAACAGTTCAGATTATTCAAATGAGTCATTATACAAACAAACAAAGAATTCGTAAGAAATGTAACATAGCTAATCTATAGATTTCTCACCGTTCAAACTCTGAGCGCAACAGTTTCTCTCGTTCCAGAATAGCCACATGCAGGCGTCCCCACTCCTTCTCCACATCGATGGGGTGGTAGCTGGGGGGAACCTTGATCTGACCCGCCTGCACAGCACCCTGGTGACAAACAAACCCCAAACAAAGTCAAATCTTAGTAAAACATGTTTAGAAAACTTAGTGTCATGTAACGCACAGTTGGATTGTACTACATGCTTGTTTGAAAGGCAATTTCTAAGTGTGGCAAATTAATTTACCTCTAAAGACTTGTAAATGAGCTTGGAGCGATTTTTGTCAGTCTCCTTGGCTGGTAGTTCAGTCTCCTTGAACTTCAGAAATTGACGCCAGAGGACCTACAACAAAATAAGGAGTAGAAATGGTCATATCACAATCTTTTTTCTTTTTCTTTTTTAAATGGTTTTTCTATAGTACTTCAAACATATGCATTTGTGGACTCAAAATAATGACATAATAGCTATTTTGTACATTTCATAACACTTCTAGCTGGTAAATAATAAAAGTAAATTACAGTACAAAATCATAATTACACATGTACATATGCACATGCATGATCATTAAACCCATGGATCATGAGACTAACCTCAATTTCCTCATAGCTGGAGGGGAACTTGCGTTCCTCAAACACAATAATGTGATGTCTGATCCACTGGAGTAACATGGTCACCAGCTCGTAATATTCCTGCCAGCGCAACTCCAATTCCTGTGCATGTCGATAAAAAATGAATTTAAATGAATACAAACCATCTCAATGGCCCATGATACCTGTATAATTACAAAACACTCACATTGGCCTTGACTCCATCACGAACGTCAGGAACTCTTGGCATAACATCATACAAAGAGGACACATATGTGATGATAGACTTCTCGTCTGGGTGTGGCACGTCCACATCTGCAGAAAGAGAAAACAATCTACTATCAATATGTACAGTACGCTACCGTACAAAGGTTTGCTTACCACGGCTGCAATTATTTGATTAAAAATACAGTAAAGCAATAATATTGCGAAATATTATTACAACTTAGAATAACTGTTTTCTAATTTAATATATTCTAAATTGCAACTTGGCAATTCTGAATTTTCAGCAGCCATTATTCCTGTGTCACATGATCCAATATGCTGATTTGGTGCCCAAGAAACATTTCTTATTATGATCAATGTTGTGCTGCTTAATATTTTTGTGAAAATCTTCTTTTTTTTTCAGGATTCCTTGATGAATAAATAGTTCATAAGAACAGCATTTATTTGAAATAGAAATCTTTTGTATAGAAATGTATAAGCTGTATAAACTGTTACCTTTGATCAGTTTAATGCATCTTTACCAAATAAAAGTATTACGTTATTTACAAAAACCTTTTAGTAAAAATGTTACTAAACCCTCAATTTTAAACAGTAGTGTACATTGCTCAACATCATAAAAGTATAATAACTATTAGATAATTATTAGAAGGTACTCTTACGCAGGAATAAAAAATACTTTACAAATCCATTAAATCCTCTAGAATCAACAAAAGTCAAGAATGAAAAAAAAATTCCTTGAAGGAGAATCTAGAGGGATGAACAAAGATCAACAAAGATGTTTTTACCTTCAGGATCCAGCAGGCGTGTGACGCCCAAGTCTCTTTCTGCTATGCTGAAGGCCTGCTCCAGATTCTCCAGGTTGGTCTGTCTGTACACCTTGTTCATGTCAATCAAATTCGGTCTACAACAAAAGACAGGAGACACAGAATGCAGTTAGAGTTGGACATTGACAGAAATATAACCCCAGAAAGGAAACAAAAGAAAATATAAAGATTGCACACATATTATTTCTGTGCATTGATTACATGATACATCATGCACCAAATCATAAACCACCTGTTTAGAACTGAATTTTAACACAAAGGCTGATAATTTGGTTAATTATTTTGTATTTTACTGTCTGCTAAGTTTAAAGAAATAATTTCTCTGTTAGCAAACAAAAATCCCATGGGTATAACTGTGGAACTTCCCTAAGCTCTCATTTGAATGCAAACCTGCACATCTAATATTTAACTGCACACTGCTTGGCCAAACCTGCAGGCTATGTAAACATCTGTGCCAGTATCTGGGCAGGTGAAGGCAAGATTGATAGCTCTTCACAGGATTTGAAAAAAGCCTGTCTTATGCGACTAAGTACTCACTCAACAGTAATCATTGCAAGGCGCCAAAAACAATTACAGTAAAATACTACGTGCGCATACAAGCATGAAAACCTGAGCAAGTTCAACAAAACTAAATCTTATAGCAAATAACAACCCCAAATTACCAAATCAGTTGACTAAATTGCCAATGAAATTCCAAAAGCTACAATGCCAAAGGCAGCACTGCTTTGCTTGCTTTTTTCCTATATATTTTAAATGAAAAAACGAAGCATTCATACGACTCATTGACTGTCTGTGTGAGCAGGTAGCACGGCTGGCCCCAGGGAAGCTCGGCATCTGAGACGAACACCTTTCTGTAAGAAAACCCATCTCTACTTAGGGCGGAGAGCCTTTGCTCCATGCCATGTTCAAGATCTCCGCTCTGGGATCCACCACTAGAGCAGGCACCAGGGCTGATGGACCCCTGGCCCGAATCGAATGAAGCCTCTGATGGTACATCTTCACACAGCATAACCACCCGGTCCTCCAGGTCACTGACGGATCCGTGACTGGACGAGGTGCTGCGACTCTTCCTGGAGCGTAACTTCCTCTTGAGACTGAACATTTTGTTGGATTGAATGAATCAAAATCCTATTCTTTGAAACATGTGCAATCACACAGGGTGCAGATGGGTATTCTTGTCCAATGAGAAGCAAGTTCCAGTCAACGCTTAGCAGTCTCAGTCCTCAGAGAAACCACACTCCATCTTATAGCACGCATCAAGCGTTGAGAACTTCACCTTTACTGCTGCTGTCACAACATACTAATCTGTTCATCGAGTTGCAAGCGAGAGAGAAGACGAACTGCTTCTTATTTGCTCAAATCTCAAGAGTCATCTGCGTCAGATAGCGTTGGGTGAACCTGAGCTATGCAGCAACATGCCGAATGATAAAAACACACCCTCTGGGGATCATTTCAGATTCAACACGCCCTCATTACTGGATTCTGGTTTCAAACTTTTTTCACAGGTGCCAATACTTGAAATTAATCCTGCAAAATCTGACGTAAACCAAAGTGATTTTTTTGTGGTTGAGAGGTATTTGTATGAAGTCTGTAATGGGTCAGTGGTTCTAAGGTTATTGTATGACAGTTTCTTGAGTCCCATGTGTGAGAGCAAACTGTGCTCTTGAAGGTTCAAACAGGTCAGCCTACCTTTAAGTATGGCATGACAGATCTTGTTTCCTGTCAAACATCACTTGGCAAAAGCCAGGATTTAGTACATAAATTATAGACCCGACAAGGGCCAGAAGGGGTCTGTGATTGACACGGCAAATACTGCCAGCAAGTCTGGAGATGAACTTCATAAACAGCCTGGAGATACAAGGGAATGTCAACTATTTCTCACTTCTCAGGTGCCAAGATTACCTAATAAACTATTTTTTAAAAATTTTCCTCAAAGATCTGCTTTTTTTTTTCATTAGCGCCATTGGTGGGTCTGGAGAATGTGTTCTAACAGCTAAGACAAGAATTTTACAATAAGTTTTTACCTGTGCTTATGGATGACACCATTGAAGAGCTTGCCATCTCTCCAGCTGGTGGTGAAGTTATCACACCGCAGGCCATGGTAGCCCTCCACCATCCGTTGAGACCACAAGAGCAGCTTCTCCTTGGCGGTCATATCATCTGACTGACCATTCACCTGGATATCAGAGATCTGATGGAGACAAGGAAGACAGTGAAACGGTCAGAAAAGTAGAATCAGAGTCTGAGCTAGCATTTATTCAAATTTATCCTAGTTATTGTTTAGTAACCACAGTTTAACCATGGTGACTGCAGTAATAGACCACATAACAATGACAAGGTACCAAGAAGACAAGAATAAAATTCTGTATTATTTTATAAAGAAATAATAGACTTAACATTTAGAAATTATCATTTCAACTGTCATAGTAAAACAAAAAATGAAGTAGAATCAATGTAAATATGGTTTCGATAAAACAAATCATGTATTATAAAAAAATAATAGCTGAAATATATTATGAAACTAAATATTATCTAATCATAAACTAAAGTAAAATATGTAAAAAAGAAAGAAAAGTAAAATCAATGAGAATGTGGTTTTAATAAAATTATGTATTTGAAAAAATTCTAAACATATATAGAAACTATAAAAACAACTTTCATACTAAAATAAAAAAATACAATGTAATAAAATCAAGTGCTTCAGTAAAACAAATTATGTATTATACACAAATGCTACAGTTACTGCAGTTGTTCCTGTATTAAAACAATGGAAATATTAGTATTATGATATTAGTAGAGCAAAATGCTTTGAATCGTTCTTTTACAAACATATACACAAAGGCAAAGAGTATGTTTGTTTGCACTCTTTTCGCTAAATTTCTGTTTAATAGTTTAAAATGTGAAGTTTGTTGCTTTTCCAATAATGAAACACTATAAATGATATAGCATTTCACAATTTGAATTTGATTAAAAAATAGTATACCTAAAATACCCTCACTGTTGCCAAGATACTACGGACAAACATTGTGGTTAGCAGTGATCATAAGACTCGTTTATAATAAAAGGCTTGTTCAAGTTTTAGTCTGTTATTTTGCATGCGTTTGTTCCTCTGGTGACTCATCGTCAGGATTCCCCTTTGGGTAATAACAGCTTAACAGCTAAAATCAAGTTTCCTCCTATTATAAGAGATTTGTAGGGAAGTCTGGTCGGGCTAAACCTCTGAATCCCTACATTAAGGATGTACACAGTGACTCAGACATGGAAACACATCCTCCACCCTCGCAGCATAGCTTTACGAGAGCCAAGAGGGGCATTTAAGGTCCTTTACAATGCAGAATTCCTTTCAATGCCTCTAATTTTAAAATATTTTTAGTGGTGATTATAAGCCCAACACTTCAATTTTCTTAAAGTTATTGTAAGAAAAAAGATTTTTAAAAATTATTTAATAGGAAATACAAATTTGGCAAAATGACATCTGGTGCCAAACTCAACAGCTTCTGCAGAGTGCATAATTTAAGCTAATTCTGCAATGCTATGATCAATTCTGGTATATAATTCATACGTATTTGTTTGATTATAAGTTTATTTAATATGCCTAACCAGAAAAAATAACTATATTTTGTTGAAAATATAAAAAATGTGACCTTTTCAAGCTGCCATAAAGTTCTGTACAGCATGTTTTTGTAAAATGACTAATTCTAATTTTTTTGTGCCAAGATAAGCACTTTTTAAAAAATGGCAGGAAAAGAAAACAATTAAGATGCATTCACACAACCAAAAACAGTACGATTGGTCTCATGAGTCACAAAATCAACATGCCAGCGTGCCTGCTTCCACTTCCTTTAGGGAAGATGTGAGTCACCAACCGAAATGTCCCAACCCATAATCCCCCACAGACCTACTGTGACATCAAAGACGCATGCTTTATTTACCAGAAAAAAGTACTCAAATGCACTCCAGTCTCCTCATAATGAGACAAAATATTGTGTAGCAATCCAAAGACAATATAGTGCATAGGCATAGAAAACCACCCGTCTCTAACAGGTACAAAACAGTTGTTTTGTCTGACATTTTAGTTCATGCACAAATAAACATGAGGCCATGCGTGAAAGTACAACAAATACTTGTTCTGTTCTGAGGGTGTTATGTTTTGTGAGTGGGCTGAGATTTATATTTGGCACAATGATGAAAAGCGATATCTATATCACTGTTGCCCGATGATACATTAAACCCTGTCACAAGTCTGCACAGGTGCCTGTGTTGTTACAGCAATAGTAAAACATGTAGAAACAGTGAAAAGGGAAATGAAAATCAGTGAAGCAAAACCAAAGAGAGCATATAAAAAACTAATAAGAATGTGTCTGCTCCGAGCAAGTAGAGCACAAGCAGTGTTACACCAGACCTGGAAGTGAAGGATGATGGTCCATATTAGCCCGAGGGTCAGTTTTGGATTTCCATCCGCAATGTCGTCATTTCTGATGTTTACCAGTTTCACCTGTCAAACAATGAGATCTGTGTTAACCAGTGAAATCTTATAAGACCAGGGTTTTCAAACAGGAGTACATAGACCCCTGTGGGTCTGTAAAGGTACTGCAGGAGGTAAATGGAAAAGAAATATAAAGCAAACAAAAAATTACAATTTTAAACATTAAATATTGATCAGTAACACAACAGTATTAACTAATATTTTTGATGAAATGTTATCATAACTTATGACCAAGAAAAAGTAGCTTTTTTAGATTTCATTATTATTTTTTTATATATATTTAGATTTTTTGTATTATATCCCTGATTATGAAAAGCAAAACCAAGGGTAAAAAAAATAAATGAAAAAAAATAACGGCTTATGAGGTGTTTGGTTCACTGTACCTGTCTATGTTTGAGGAAGTCCAGTGCGATCTGTACATTCTGTAGTTTGTGAAAGCGCATGCGACCCTTCTCTCTGGGCTGGAAAAAAAGAAAAAAAAGAGAGATTAACAAAGAGAAAGATCTCAAAAAATTAAATACGGTTATGAAAAGGCAGAGATTACAGATGTACTGAATGATAAAAATTGCATTAACCAAACATACAAAACAATGACTAAAGTAGGAATGCCACAATAGAGAAATATTATGTCTTGTCCGTTTTGAAAAAAAAGAATATATATATTAAATGAGACCAAGAGGTGAAACCGAACATCCAAACATTTTATTGTACAGTAAAAATTGGAAAACACTTTAGCGTTTTTGAAATGCATAAAAAAAATACTATTTAAATTCGGAAAAAAACGAATATTACCGATATCAACCTACAAAAAAGTACCTAAAATAAATCATGACTAAGCAAATTCACTTTTTCTTTGTAATATTTTCCACATTTCATGGAAGAAACATGCATTAAATGCATTATATATATATATAAAAAAATGCAGAAACTATACCCTAAATATTATAACCTTATTAATTTGAAACCCAAGGACCAGAGATCTTCCAGCTTCATTAGCTATAATCTATTACCTGAACATACACAAAATACACCACTATGCCAAGATGTGGACAAAATACACCAGCATACAATATGAACATGCAATGACATTTTCAATCAGTCATCACAATAAATAGCCAATCAAAAGCTAAGCTGTCCCATGAGCCAGGCTCTTATTGGCTTGCAGTGCATGATGTCACTTAGGTTCTCAATGGATCCCATGTCTGCAAACATGAGAAGACATGAATCAATGAAGAAGTAAAACGAATGTTTAATTCTAAACTAGCTTACATTACGCCAAATTCCTGAAAGCCTGTAGTTAATGGTTCCCTGACAGTGAATGCAGTGCATTCTAAAACATTCCATAAAAAAAAAAAATGCAAACATTTAAATAACCACCCTGATTTTTATACAAACAGTAACAATGAAAAACAAAAGTTTTTAATTAAATATTTTTGTGAACATGAGGGGAGGACGGCACCATGGACAAGCGACATGACAAAGGAAGTGACATCATGCACAACACATTTCCCCTGGCAGTGACACATGCCACATCCCTTTCCGGGGAGGCGAGCCAGAAATTTTCAGACCCAACTCACCAACCGCGAATTCCTGATAACGTCTCGCTCCCTCGGCTACCACAGCAAGAGCATCGCAAGAGAAGAGGCAAAGGCAAAAGGGTCAAGGACAGGGCAGAGGTGAGCAAACAGGAAGTTGAAAAAGGAATGGTCAAGGGGGGTCAAACCGGTGCAGAGTTGAAACTGAGGCAGAAAATGTCAGATTGATAATGTGTTAAAGGAGTGAGACGCAGTGCAAAAGAGACACAGTCACAGTAGAAATGCTCATAAGGACGGGGAGATGTGAGGAGACATTCGTTGCTACCGACACATTTCTGTATGTGTGGTTACGTCCACTGCTCATACAGATCTGAATGCCACATGTCAACCACTGAAGCATGCAAAACAAATCTGAGGGACACTACTTTGAGGGTGTTAAACTGTAGAACTATCCAATCAGATGCAGATTGCAAGGGGAACTTTACTCAAATGTAAACTACAAGGTCTATAAAGCAAAAGAGGACACAGGAAGAGGAGGGGCTTATGTTAAGGGAGCAGATCCAGGTAGTGAGACTTAGCCTTGCAAAAGCAGAATTTCAAATTGATGTTTGGAAGTAGGTTTTGAATAGGGTTGTGGATGGAAAATCTGATCCCACATTAGCATGAACTTACCAGTGTCTCTCCAGAGAGCACCTCCAGCAGCGAGATGAGGCTGTGTCCATCTCTGAGATCCTCGTACAGGTCTGTGATGTGTCGCTGGGCCTGAATAAAACAGGAAATCATTACAAATTATGAAAACTGTCAAAAGTGGAAGACTCCATGTTCAAGACAATATGATGCTACTTAATACCACATTTCTCCATATGAATTGATTATAATGGGTTGATTGTGACATCAAGCGGGCACATATTTGTACATAATGAGAGAAAAAGTGTATAATTGACTGTCGTAAAAGGCAACCACTATTTTTATGTCTTTTGCAATACATGGCACAATTTTAATTAATTTTACTATACATTAAGGTGAATAAATAATACACTGTTATTCATAAGTTTTGAGGTTTGAAAAATAAATTATTTTATTCAGCAATTAAACTGATCAAAAATGACAGTAAAGACATTTATAATGCATCACGGTTTCCATGAAAACATTACGCAGCACAACTGTTTTAAACATTAATAATAAGAAGAAATGTTTCACTGAAGACTGGAGTAATGGCTGCTAAATCAGATTTGCCATCACAGGAATAAATTACATTTTAAAATATATAAAAATGGAAAACAGTTATTTTTGATTGTAATAATATTTCACAATATTACTGTTTTTATTTTTTTACTGTATTTTTGATAAATTAAATGCAGCCTTTATTTGCAAACTTGTTTTAAAAACATTACACTTTTGAATGGTAGTGTATTTAAAATAATTTTATGTCCACATTTAATTGACCTAAGTAAAGACTTTTTTTGGAAGTTCTTTTTCAGTTCTTAGTTTGTTGTGCATCTATTTTCGTCACTTCAGTTCAGATATTTGCAGGTTTTAGTGACTAAACCAGAGATTCTCTACTGACAAAAAAGAAGGGGTCTAAAAATATGTTTTGTAAGCATTAAAACTACAAACAGAACACACAAACCCCAATATATTAAGATGCTGTGAAAAATACGGGCAAAGGTCATTTGAAGTGACTTTTCTCACAAAAACTGTTCACACTGATAGCTTTCTATATACGGCTCAGTTTACAATGCAGGAACTAACATCATAAATCTTTTAGAAATCACCTTGGGATTTTAATAATTACAAAAATGTCTCATGAAAGAGAAGTTAGTTGGTTCCATGCAATAAAAATCATACATTGATTTGTGGGCCACTGTATGATACTATATTTACTGTTGATAAAGGAAATTATCTGGAGGCTGAAGCAGTAAGCACAGAAAGTACTAAAGGAGATAGAAAACACAAGTGTTAACATCTCCAGTGTTAAAAAAAACTTAGAAAACAGCATTTCATGCAAGGAAGGCAGGAGAGCTTGTATGTTAGCTCTAGGTGCAGATGTAGGAAGCTACGGTGCATGTGAAACCCATGCAGTAATAACAGAAGTCACTCTGCAAAGGTGTGATCACAGACACCACCTACCTCTGCCTTCCAGTGCTGACAGAGAAAGATGGAGGAAAGGATGGAACATGGAGAGATAAAAAAGAGAACAGTTGGAACAGATGGGAAATACAATGAGAACTGTATGACAGAAAGAGAGCGAGAGACACACAGACAGATATAACAGTGAAATGAACACAGACGACACATACAGTGTTTGCATGATGGCGTGAGTATATAATTTAAATATTTCAATTATTGCATCAAATCTTTGAATAGACCTTTACATGTATAAACAAGTCTGCTGATGACAGAACCTGTCAGAAATATATTTGTTTAGTTTTAATATTCAAACATGAAGCAACATATCAAATATGACAGAGCACAGCACGCATGTGGCATAACATCAATATTAAATTGTCTTTTGTATTTAATTCAAAACTATTATTAAGTCTAAAATAGCAATGAAACATCACTAACACATCTGCTGAAACCATGATTTTGGCAACTCATTCTTAATAAATATTTTTTAATCTTAGGGTTGCTGTTCTCTGTGCCTAGTTTAAAATGAGAGACAGTAAGGCTTTGCTGGCGTCCAGGTTTCCATCTCAAATGGCTGCATCCAGATGAGAAGGATTTCCTTACAGCAAACGAACAACCCACAGCAAAGCCTCTGAGTCACTGGATCTGAACTGCAGACCACTGAATAAACCCTATGCCTCCTTGCAGGAAGGAAAATCAGTCTAACATCTAACACAATCCAAAAACTAACACAAATTTAGTGCTGAAATAACTTATTACAAAAAAATATTTAATAATTCTTTTAATTTAATGAAATAATTAAATTATTCTCAATTTAATTTAATAATAATAATTATTATTTTTTAAACCGCCTAAAGAACATTGAAAGTAAGAAGTGTAATTTTAAAGATCCTCTAGATACTAGTTAGTTAAACTGGAAATTAATTTTAAAGATAATTCACTTTCCGCTGATGCAAAAGAGAGATCATTTCTACACATATCCTTGCAAAGTTACATATTCTTTCAATACTTCCAATATATATCTATAAAGATATTTTCCAAATATCTTTCATGTGAAATACCCAGTTTACACAGTAGAGTAAAGTGCTGCATCACTTTTGTTGCTTTTTCGCTTGATTCAAGGGGTTGTTTTTCATTTTCAGATTCTTTTGCATCTTTATATTGTAGATTTTGGGGTGGAATTTTGGAACACATTTTGAAACACTTTCTTTTCAACTGTTCATGAAAGGGGGCGCCTGTGGGCCAGACTGCTGGATGAAATCCAAGCGGCACCAAAAAAACAATCGGTTTCTTTGGGGATATAAAATGAGACCAGATGTTGAGGACTCATCCGCACATACCCATAAATAAATAAACAGCACCTTTCTGCAGTGCAGTGTGCTGGGTGTGTACAGGACGATTATTCAGCCATCATGATCTCCACAGCAGTAGCAGTTACACACACTCGCCATATGTTTTCACAAACGGGTTAGACAAACAAACACTGTACTGTCCTTCCCATTCTCTCTCTCACACACACCTATCATTTTCACTCTTGCACTTTAAGTGTCATGCACTGTTATTTTCCATGTAATGACAGAGAAATAGCTGTTCTCTGTGCAGTTTTAGTATGTGCTAAGAGTTTCCAATCAAGCAGCTGTCACCACAGTCATTTGTAGTTACTGCACCAGTCATCTTCAAAACAAGTCCTTGAGATAATGGGTTGACAAAGTGGCCATTGGTGAAGGGCAAAACTGAGATATTTGACTCTCTGTGACTGTGGTTACAAGCACCTAGAATAACTGCATGTGTATTGTTGTTGAATTGACTGCAATTCCTGTATGGATGGTAATACCTTCATCAGATGCTTGTTCACCCATTTTGTGAAGGTCTTTTTCTGTACTCGATCCCGTTCATCTGTAAAACACAAAAAGACAATTTTTTGTTAAATCTGAGAGACACATTAGAAACCAGTGAATGTTATACAACATACTAATGGAAATTTCTAAACTGAAGTATAGCTATCTTCATAGATAATAGTGCTCTGTGTGTTTTTTATAGTGCACTTTATGTGGTTCCACATAGTGATGATTTTAGAGAAGCAAAAGCTTAGAGGAATTAGCAAAAGGTTTGCATCATATTTCTTTGTGATCATCATATTTGCATGTGATTTCATTAAAGAAATACTTTTATGCTTTTATTCAGCAACGTTGCTTTAAATAGACTTTTACATTTTACTTTTTTTTTTTTTTTAAATCATGGTTTGAAAAAAAAAAATTAATTTTCAACTGCTTTCAACAATGATAATAATAAGAAATGTTTATTGAGCTGCAAATCAGCATATTGGAATGATTTCTGAAGGATCATGTAACATTGAAGACTGGAGTAATGATGCTGAAAATTCAGCTTTGCCATCATAGGAATAAATTACATTTCAAAACATATAAATATAAAAATAAGTTATTTTAAATTTAAATAATATTTTACATTTAAATGCAGCCTTGCTGAGCATAAGATACCTTCAAACGCATTAAAAAAAATCTTACCGACCCCAATCTTTTAAACAATAAAGGCATTTAAAACAGTTTCCTCAATGGTATTTATCATGACCCAAAATTGTGCAGTGATTGGGTGGGCCCACGTTATGAACATGCTGTGCATATCTTAGAGACACCACAGCGTAAATTAGCGGTCTATATCTACTCATCGGAGCACTCAGAAAACATTCCACTGGTGAAAGTCAACTGACTGGCTGATTTTGGCTCTTTTTAACTGACTTAATTTGAAAGTTTTTCAGTTCTTGGTTTGTGCATCTATTTTCGTCACTTGAGTTCAGATATTTGCAGGTCTTAGTGACTAAACCAGAGATTCCCTACTGACAAAAAAAAGAAAGATGATCTTGAATCAAGATGCTTCTAAAAAACACCATGAATGACTCTTTTGCTGGCACTCTTTTACTGTTGCAGTTACTCAATTTGTTTAGAAGCTTTCAAATGTTCCGCACCTTCATCTCGAATTACCATGTCATCAAACATTTATGAAACTTGCTGAAAGGCTTGCAAAGAAGTACCACCGCCTGAATCTAGTGGGTTTCACAATGATCTTGTAAAATGCTTCATGACCTGTATAAATAGGTCCATTTTTGAAATTATAATGGCACACTTGAGCTAGCAAAAGAGACAAGAGAACTCAAGTTGAGCTTTAAAGGACACTTGGAGAAGAACACAGGAAGCACATCAACTCCCTATCACAAGGAACCACTCTGATCAAACCAGCAAGCATTCTGTGATAAGGCCTCCAAAGTTCTGTTTTCATCACCATTTCATCAAAACATTGAGATAAGATAATGCAGGACAACCATCTGTATCAAAACAACTGCAGGGAACTGGATGCATGTTGTTGTTCTGTCATTCGGTTGCCATGGCAGCCACGTCAGTTGGCATCACCACATCACTTCCTGTTTCTAAAACCTCGTGCTGTCACGAAAACCAATTCCTGTGACTCATTGTATGAAGTCCTTTATGAAACAATGGACATTTATTTAGTCACCTAAAAACGGATTTAATCATATATTGCAGTTTTACATAGTAAACTGCATAAAACACACTTGTTATCATTTTGATAACACAAAAAAATTCTGATGCATGTGGAGACATGAAACGACAGGACACAGATGCTACATTTTTACTGAGAATCTGTTGGTCTCTTTAAGACTAAGTACTAATTTCCATCAGTAAGCTGATCTCAGAACAGCTCTAAGACAAGTGTGACCACCTGAACAGGTCAAAGGCTGGATAAAAGGCATTTTAAGGCACTTAAAATTCCAAGCAAAACATCAACAGAGCCTCGTAATGAAAAGGTAACGCCTTTCAGTATATCTTAGGCCACCATAAAAGCTTAGTTAATGTTCCATGCCACAGAACCAAAGGTTTTCAAGGTCTGACAAGGAGAAACGCAAGATCTGAGAGAAGATGCATTCCTCTGAACGGCAGCTTTGACACTCGTAAAACTGAACGCGTAGCTTGAGGGAACGGAGTTTTAATGTATGAAGTAATATGTCAGTGTAAATTATAGTTAAAAATAAATCTAGAACATTTACAATGTTTGAGCTGTGCTGTACTCAAACTATGACCTCTTTTCCAACATGCCATGTATGTGCATGCAGGGCCACAACCAAGATTTGGGATCCACCTTTGCAATGGCCCCTCCCTTTGGAGCCCAAAAACTTCATTTTGACAGCTTATACTTCTTATTATTGGTTGTAAAGATTACAAGTACATTTCACCTGTCCAAAGAGGACCAATTATGATGCAGAATGATAACCTGACTGCACAATTGCCTGCATAACAAAAGAAGCCTTAAATATGTGTCAAAATAAAGCAACATCTATTAGTATAAAAATCTAGCCAAAAATGACACAATAAGAGTGCAAATGTAATCATACTGACAAACTTATCAAGCAAATATTGTATGAAGATTAAACATGATTTCAAAAATAGATTTAGTGTCTAATAGCTAGTTTTAAGTATTCAAACTGAGAATTTCTGCTGTACCTTTTCTTTCATCCATGGCCCTCAGCATCCCCTGGTAATTATGACTTTCATCTGTGAAGACCACGTCACTGCCAACACTGTCGGTGGAGTACGCTCTATAACCTTGATATACAGCCATTCCTGTACTTCTGTTCTTGCTGCAAAACCACAGTTGTACACTTTCCACTGATCTGAACCGTTTCTCTTCACCCGTCTGGTGTTTCAGAAAGCAAAAGAGAAGATTCATGCAGGCGAGTGGGTGTGTTCCAAGCCAGCTCTTTTCGCCCTCCCTTTTCTCACTTTTCTTCCCCTCTAGTTCGGTTCCCCTCTCTACCTCTTCCTTCTTTTTTCACACTTCTTGCTAAATACCTGTCTTTAGGCTATAAATTTGAAGGAAGCTCTCGTTTTAGTGGTTTGAAAAAGTTTTGTGGTTGAAAAAGTGTAAAAACGCACAAAAAAAAACCCCATTGTGGCAGACCATATGTTGACGGCGTACGTGAACAATGAGAAAGTCAGCAAAAAATTAAAACCACAAAAGAAAATCTCATATTAGTTATTGTTCTTTTTAAGATATTAGTATTACTTCTGCTCAGAAGCACAAAAAGCCACACATTTCTTGCATACTTTGACAATGGTTAACGGTTTCCGCAACTCACATCTGCAAATACCCTATAACAAGGGAATCAGCTGCCCTAGGAATGTAACCATCGAAAAAATCTGAACACGACACAAACCACCAACACGTGTCGTAAGTAATTTGTCTGTCCACACAGAAAGCGAAATATCACCACAAAGTGACAAAACTGCAGCCAATTGGAACATATTTGAGGTTAAATATACAGCATTTTGGAACAATCACATTGCATTATGGGCGGAGCTACTCCGAGTGACAGATTAGGAATAGAACCCTACCAACTTTTTGACTTTGTCATGGTTGTTGCTGGTTAGGACAAAAACTTTACATGGAATGAGCAAGCTGTTTTTCTGTACAAGCTAATTCGGTAGCATCCAACGGAAATGAGTCACTATCTAAAGCACCAGGGAAAGAATCAAAACGAGGGTCTGTTTCCATCTGGGTATTCCATCTGTTTGGGGTGGAAGGAGGGGTTTGGTGTTCCACCAACTGGGAAATCCCACTCATGAGGGAAAATGTGACTAATTTCAGGAGTCGCACAGAAAGGCTCTTGTAGTCTCAAGTAGGAGGTTCAGATTTTCACTGTCAGGAGTCGCTGCTGTTCTTTGATTGATGTACATAGACACAACAAAGACACTATTTCATGAAGTCCTGCCAAAGTCACCCTAGACAGACAAAAATGCGGCTGAGCACAAGAGAACCCCTGTGTATGTGCGGTTTAAGTAAATGCATCTCCTAAAAGCAGCATTTGAAACAAGAGTGTAAAAATACAAACAGATGATGCAGAGATTCAAAGGGTCCCTCTGTGTCTCTTGCCTCAAACAACAGACCCTTTTTATCAGTAGCACAAAATGACAAGCGAGATGTGAATAACTAGTCTCTTTGAAGTCTGTGCGTGTGAATGTTGGAGATCACTGGAAGGAATGAGAGGAGTCATATTCCTGAGTGCACAGGTGTGACTGGAGCTCCCTAACCTCAGAGACAATCCATCTCTCTCTATCTTGGAAAGCATGGCAGGCAGATCGCAGGTAGGAATGGAGGATTCTTTGCATTGCAGCTCAGGGCTGTGGCCTGTTTGGGCTTGAGCTGGAAGACCTGCTGCTGTCACACATCTGCCTTGGTACAATGCTGATCAGGGACAGTGCTTTCAAGAGCCACTAGCATTTTTTTTTTTCTGTTTACAGCTACACAAATCAGATGAGATAAAATATGAATGCAACAATGCAAAGAATATAAATAACAGAACTGCACATAGAAACAAACAATCTTTTAATGAATCATTCTCAAACTTCCAAGTTATCTGTCTAAATCAGTCTGACGAATGAACTCACTGAGTCTGTTAGAGGCTTTTACTAAACTGACATCTGACCAGTGTTGGGCAGTAACTAGTTACTGTAACTTAGTTACTGTAATAATATTACTTTTTGCAGTAACTAGTAGTTTAACCAGTTACTAATAAGATTTCAGTAATAATATTACAGTTACCATCCATAAAACAGCTTAGTTACTTTTGATGCCTCAACCCCGCTGATTTAGAATCCAACAATCAAATAATTCCTAGATTTATTTTCATAATTTTCACGACTCGCACATGATCTGAACACTGTTGTGTAAGTTGTGGCTTTACATTACTCTGGCATTACATCCCTCTGATCAGCATGCGGTACATTATATTACTAGAATTAAAAATAGTTTTGGAAAATTAAACGGTTTCTAACAAACTTATGTGATTTGATAAAAAATACATAATGAAATATAAACGTATATGATAACGGAGCAATTACAATTAGCTTCAAGCTACACATGACAATTAATGAGATTAATACAACACTTCTACTTGAATGTCACTATTAATTATTGAGTGTTTGTAATAACTGCGATCCGATGTGGATTTTGGTCAAATGATGAGGCAGAAATATGTTGTTAGTAACATTTATGTGGAAGATACACAGTTACAACTTCTGTGGGTCGGGAAGAAAAAGTAATGTAACTAGTAGTGTAACTAATTACTGTTGCCAGAAAGTAATAAGTAAAGTAACAATATTACTTTTGAAAGGAGTAACTAGTAATGAGTAATATATTACGTTATTTGAGTAACTAGCCCAACACTGCATCTGACTCACTGAAATAAACCTCGTTGTCACTATTTTTCTTTGTGTTCTACTTGAAATAAACTAAATTATTACTGTATATATTTGAACTTTTTAATTTGTTAATCAATCAATTAAAAAAATGAATTCTGGAAAAACAATGACCTTGATACAATAGATATCTAGTAAGCAGTCAGGAAAACTTTAAACATTCACAGTAATACAACCTATTTGTGTAACATAACTATCTATTAATTTAACCAATAATTACTCCAAAGGGGATTATTTAAGATGTGAACTACTTTAAAGAAAAATCTAAATATCTCGAAGATGCTCAACAAAGCTTTTTAGTCGAACTTTAGTCAAACATTTTGAACTTAGTTGACTTTTAGTCAAAAGACTAAATTTTAATAAAAGTATTGTAGAGCCATTTGAAAGGATTTTGTCCTCAGGTTAATTCCTTAGTCCTTATGTAAGTCAGATGATATCTTTGAGGAGTAAGAGAGTAAGAACATGTATCAGATGTATTTGACTTCAGGCATCACATTAAGTACTATTTAAGAGCACCATAACAAAACAAACAGACCAGATACACATTTAATCCTTCATACAAACACACCAATCACACAAGGCAAATCCTTCAGCTTATGTGTGTGATGTGAAGATGTAAAGAGGAAAAGGGCAAAGAGTGCAGATTTTTGACGGTTTTACAAATGGTGCCAAATTCTGCAGACATTGGAATATGACTTTCTCTGAAGTATCCTTAGTTCAGACAGGACGATGATTACTTAAACTATTAATTTCTAGCCTAACATTTCTGAGTAAATAAAACTCTAATACATGGAAAATTTGCATACTTTTGCAATTAATTAAAATGTGGTAATATAGTTTAATTAAAATGTGGTAACATATTTGAATATTTGATCGCAACTTAATTTTAAAGTGTGTAATCAATCTATACATATATATATATAGAGAGAGAGAGAGAGAGAGAGAGAGAGAGAGAGAATCCTGTTTTACTTGGCACAGCCATTCATATTTCAACTATGATTCATTTGTTAGTTCTTAAATAGTTTTTGTACATCTACTTGTGACTTCTTTCTCCAAAGTTGTTAAAATGTTTCTCTAAAAACTCAATACAGTTCAAAGGCAATTTGTTTAGCTGAAAATGCATGCAGAGATGTGATGTGACTGATGGGGCAGAGGGAGCTCTGAAATCTTCCATTCGCACATTCCTGCACTGCACGCACCTACTATGAACATACGCTCAGGCAGTAATTCATCCTACATCAGGCTCATAACGCCGCTGCTCCTTACAATAACTCTTAAGACAGGTTCACACCAACGACCACTCCTCTAACAGCCTGTCAGACTTGTGAGAACATGTACCAGTTCATTCTTAAACAAGGCCGAAACACTTGCAAAATATGTTCTGTTCTGCCTCACATTCACTCAAGCATTCACAGTTACATGAAAGGCCCTGATTTATGAAATAGAAAGAGTCTGAAAAACTACATTTAGGTTTTAGATGGAAACAGAATACTTTTCTAAAAATGTGTTTTTTTTTTTTTTTATTGGACACACTTTAAAGGGTGAGGGAAACGAATTACAAAATTGAGCGCAAAATAGCATTGCTTTGGTTACTGGAACAGCTTGAAAAGAAATAGGTTTGTAAAGCCTAACTAAATGTCTCCCTCTTGTGGCTGCCATTCCCGTTGGATAGAGAAAAGAGCAAAACCACTTTAAAATCAAACCACTTTATCACTTAATTAAGGACAAGGACCATCATTCATAAATCATTTTTGCACATATGTCTTTGTACGCTGATGTTCCTCACAGCTGGCAGCCATGTCTAAACGTTTTCAGGCAGTCACTTAGTTTCTGTGAAAAATGAAAGCTGACTGGTTACTGAGGCAACAGACCAAACATACAGAAGCTGTGAGTTAAGAACAACCCGCCAATATTTTTAGAGTCATTGCGGTTTTGGTCCAGTGAGGCGCACTTTTCCAAAGAGAGGAGATGCTGAGATGCAATTTTTCTCTAACAATACGCACATGTGTTTATAGTTAGTGAAACAACTCTATATACATGTGTGCATTATATAAAGACATGGCCTACACAAGTTGTAATTTGTATTTTATCACTTTTAATTATTTAAATTATATATACACAGAGAGAGAGATAGAGACTATGTGTGTGTGTGTGTGTGTGTGTGTGTGTGTGTGTGTGTGTGTGTGCGCGCACATGTATTAATATTATCTTATCTTCATTTATAATAAATAACTCAATTACTGTATATACACATTACAGACACATACACATTATCAAATTAAAATATCGGATAAGTTTTGTGAAAGCAATAATTCAGACACTATTTGACCAAATAACAATTTTATATATATATATATATATATATATATATATACACATATATACACACACACACACATATAGACCGACATCTAAAATTTCCATCTGTTTGATGAAAAGTGATGAATTTACCTGAATTCAACCTACATATGGATAGATGATAAAATGACTTTTTTGTAGTATTGTTTTCCATTTAAAAAACTATTATATTTTTATATAAAAATGATTAAAAAACTATATTAATATATTATAAAAATATTTTATAAAAAAATATAAATTTTATATATTTATATTTTTTTATTTACCTTTTTAACTATTTTTATGTTCTGCTCCTCTGATTGGTTGAGCTTGGAATAGCCTAGTATATTACTCTTACTGTATAAAACAGGATAGGCCTTTTGTCTTGCTCCGAATGGGTTTCTCTCACTAGTGTGCGAAGAGTGAAAAATGAAGAACAAAAATAACTAGAGTAGAGCTGAAGTCCAGTGATCTAGCACACATATGCAATGCAACACTACTGCTCTTGTGATGCTGCTGTAATATTCCACGTATTCTGAGATAAAATAATATTTATAAAAATAATGACTACATAAGGAAATGTTATAATTAAAGTTTAAAATTATGTAAATTGCTTACATTTATGTAAATTACTTAAATGTAATATCAAATAACAGCATGTCAAACTTTACAAAAAAAAAAAAAACATTGTAAAGGACACACAGGACGGGACATAAGAATGTCAAGTTAACTCCACAACACCCCTCTCCCTCCCCCTTTAACTAAATAACGCGCGCGCACCCGTGCCCTCCCCGCGCCCACACGCAGAGTTATCGCCCCCCTCGATCGAACTCCTCCTATTCGCTTGAATCACACGGCAAAAACCGGTGCCTCTGTACACCAGCACCTACCTGCGCAGCACATCCGGCTGTATAAATGCGGTCCGACTTCACCGCAGCTCATCTCGTGAATGTAGTTCCCGCGTCCGTAAATCACATCCAGGCTGAAGATAGCGAGACAAGGCGCAGCTGCCGAGGACATGTCACCCGCGCCAGCCATGATGTTACCAGAGGAAAAACTGTTGCGCTCCCTCTGTGGTTGAGTTTAGTTCCCCAAACTCTGTATCAGCCTCACACGTTTAGATTCATTTGTTTTGGGACTGAAAAACGAAGGGGCGTCTCACTAGGAAAGCAGTGAAAGCTTTACCTCAATACTAGCCCAACCCATCGCAATGTGTTTGAAGCTGAGCTCACTCTACTACTCCAGCTCCGGGACAAACTGCTCTCGGACTGCCATTGAAATGTGATTCCTCCCATATGGGCTATTCGCCGCTGTTACTGATTAAGACCAAGTTTGTTCTTCTTTTATTCTAAAACATTTAGGATTTATGCGTCTTTTCTCAGATATTGCTTAACGCATCCTGAAACCATGTTAAAGGAGACACCTAATTAGAAACACATTAAAGAAGTTTAACCTCCACAAGAAGTTCGAAGGCTAAACTCCTATAAAGATGATCACAAAATAGATCGTTTAAATTATAGGACGTTTTATTAGGCTACATATAGGACATGGAATTATACTAAGTAATATTATTTTAATCGCTTTTAACCTAAAAACTCTAAATATTAATAATCACATGACTTTCTGGTGTTTTGTTTAAAAAGCTTTAAATAGTTAGATGTATAGGTGACAATTCTAAGGGTCCCTGGCTGTACTGGGGCCCCGCATACCATATGGCCCTGGCTAGAGACACTAAAAGCGATTTTGGTAGCATGAAATGAATCTCACAACTCCCATAAATACTGACGAAAGACCCTCCTTAATGTCACTGTGAAATTCCAATACTGGTGATATATTGTTGTTAGGCAACAAGTGCCATGTCATAAATTTACAGCAGCAGTTGTACAGCAACTTAAGACAGTTGACAGATCAAAAACAAATAGTTGAATCTGCTCTTAATTTTTCAATTAATTTGATCATAAATCACGTTTTAAGCCAATGTGCTGTAGACCTGAGACAAAAACAGCAAATAAAATAAGAAACATTGCGAAATGGAAAAAAAAGGACAATAAAAAGGGGTAATATTCAGAATTCAGAGGAACTTCAACTAATGCGGCTATATACTGCTTTTTGTTTAGTAACGATTTTTAAACCGAAATGTGTTTTAGCTACAGGAAGTAGTGTGCTTCGATGTTCAAAGACTTTGTTGCAGTGCAGGTAATTCAATATTTGAATAGGTATGCAAACAAAGGCGGTGTCAGTACAGGTGGGACGTGTTGAGCTGGCAATGCGGTTGTGAGATGACCTCATGTTCAATTGAAAGATGAATTCAGATTTTCACCCATCTATACTTCCAGTTCACAGCATTCACAATGCATTTTTTTTTTCTTAAGGGCTTACAAAAGAACTATCTCACTAGGGAATTTCTTCTTTCCCAGCCTCTGGCATCTTCACCGGAGATACTGTTTTCTTTAAATCTTCTTATTGTGAAGAGCTACTGCCATACAAATACTTGACTTTAAAAGCCAACGAGAATGAATTATGTAATTCATGCATATAATGAATACACATAAATGGGGTGGTAACAAAACAGACTTTGACTCAAACCAAAATCCTCAGAATCACGAAGACGACAGTAAATATTGTGATGTTTGTGAGTCATGCGACATAAGACCTTCATTTGAAGGAATTCTTCATAGTTGACTCATTTAGAAAATCTGACTCACTCGCTCTGTGCCACATTACATCTGCAACACAGGAAATGTGAGCTTTTGTGGTTCTGTGTACGAAAAGCACCACTTTTACCTCAAGAATTCGCACAGTACAATCTAACAGCGAAAAATACATTATGCTCAGTTTTTTACATCCAATAGACTTGTTATTCCACCCAAAAAAAATAAAATAATGAAAAAAAACAGTAATTGGGAGTACACGACTACATGCTAAATCTGTAATCTGTCTCGCACTGGGGTGAACATGCAACATAAGGTGGGGAGATAATAAGCCAGAAAGACTTCAAAAAGTGTTTGAAAGGGAAACTTGTTTCATACAGATGTATTTCAGCTGATGTTAAATGTGTCTATAAATTTCCCGGATGCTTTTCTGACTGCTTCACGGCTATCTGACTGCAAGCAAAATATGGTGCTTATCTTCAGAAGAACTTATCTAATCATCAGAGTTGATGGGTAACTGAGAAATATTTGTCGTAGTGAAAGATGAAAGATATGATAAAATATTTGATTTTTCTGAAGATAAGGGAAATATTCTATATAATAACTAACTATAATAGCGAGGTGTGGTCAGAACACTACACTGCACATCGTGAAAAGGTCAGCGCCCTCCTAAAGGCTTACTTAGTACAAAAAAAAACAAAAGCAATTTGAGATCAAACAGGGCCCGTCTTCGATTACGTAAGTCCTCAGAGAGCTAAATTAAAATGTTATATACTAACTTTTCATTTAAAATTCAATAAAGAAAATATTTATATATTTGTTTAAATTAAATTCAATAAAGAAAACATAAAATTTAGTCTAAATGAAGAACCAACCATAAATACAATAATTAAATATTTTTTAAGACTATAATAGTAACATAAAGGTTAAAGTATTATTATAGATATTTGCTTAGGGATCATATGAGCACACATCTAATGGCTGACGTGTTTGAAAGCTCATAGTCGAGATCTTCATGTAACTCACTGGTATGAGCGCGTGTGTTTTGGTCGTATCCAGGATACACACATCACTCACAGAAAGTAAACTGTGGTGGCACCATGTGCGCTGCAGAGGAAGAGTGTTCTTAATTTAAACTGGCTATGGTGAATTCCCAACATAACCATCCTTAAACTTGCCACAGCCAGCTGACATTCAAATGCAACCTTACACAACTACCCTTTACTAAATTATTAGACATACTAAATTATTCTATTTACGCACTGCAACTGAACGACCTTCAGTGATCAAAGAGACCACAGCCGACCTAGATTCAACTGGCACACGACTGAGTCTTAAAACTGACACAACCTTTTGTGTAATCCTTATCACCTGCTTCTGAAGTGAAGAGCAACTGCTGGCACAGTCGCCACAGTTCACCTCATAAAACCCCAACCGAGTCAGTACACCCAGAAAAGGGAAAGTACATAGAGTGGTCTATACCTAGAACGCACACAGCCTTGAAGTTGGTAAGATTTTTGATGTTTTTGAAAGTCTCTAAAAGCTACAATTAGTAAAAACAGGAATATTGTAACAATTTAAAATAGCAGATTTCTATTTAAATACATTTTAAAATGTAACTTATTTCTGTGATGGAAGACCTGAATTTTCAATACTCAAAATACTCAGAAACAGCTTCACTAAAATATACATTATGGAAAGAAAACAACTCATAAGATTGTGTATTTTCATCAAGGAACATCTAAAACTAAAACTGCACAACACAAACTGGAGTTTCAGGTTTAACTCATTAAGATGAGACCACAGGAACATGCAAGCTGGCCAGCGCTGCCCATTTGTCTCAATGCAACACAACCTGTCCTCCGGCACAACAACCCTCATTTACCAGTCAAACGAGCCCTGAGTACATATCTAACCCCCAAGGGCCACACCCAGTCCAAACGGACAGATTAGCAACAGAACAATAGTGAATTATGCTGAAAATGTGCCATGCAATTAAACTATTCCATCAAAGAAAGACTCATCTGTTTTACCGCTACAAAAAATAGCATGCGTTAGTACACTTGTATCAATATTATTTAAAATTATCACTTATGCATATAAATGCAGTGTTCATCTACACTATGTTTGCCATCTCTTTTAAATAAATTGAATGAAGGATTAAATTTACTTCCTTTGCTGAACAAAACAGGGAGGGATCTCAAAAACACACCATCAAAAGCAAGGTTGTCTGAGAATGTTTTGCTCTTGATAACGTGAGACAGCGACATTAGAACTTTTTGTTATTATGCAAATAACACCATTCAACAACACAAATAAACACACAATATTTAAATCATGGCTTATAAATAAGTCAGTATTTACTGTTGGTAGAAAAGTCTCCCACTGTTTGAAATGACAGTAACCAAGAAAACACTCCTGGACACTGGTCACCTTTCCACACCTCTATCTATTTAAATAGATTGCCAGATAAAGGGCAGGTTTGAAGGATAGGTTTAGGTTGTGCGCCTTCAGAAAAATGTCCATGCAACCCTCACATGATGACTAGATGATAACAGCTTTTCAGCGTGTCTTACAGTACAACGCCTTAGGCTAAGACTGTAAGGACAACTGAAACCAGCTGGCTTCTTGACACTAAGAATAACAATTTGCATTCTCGACATACCAGTAAGACTCTCCTGAACATGAGAAAAAAACTCAAGCTGTAGTATGACATTGACATTCATAAAAATAAGAATTACGTCAAGTAAAAGGTGCTCAAACCACAGAACAAAATACAGGTTATACTACAAACGTCTGCCAGAATAGTAAATCAAACCCAAACAGAGTGCTTCAAATGAGTGAGCTTTATGCCACAGGCAACGGTGTGCATCTGCAACTCATCAAAAGTCACAACGTCATCACGCACTGTCCAGAACGTAAAGGGTTAACCCCACAGTTTCAACAAAAGAAAAAAAAAAAAAAAAGAGAGAGAGAGAGAGAGAGAGAGAGAGAGAGGGAGGGAGGGAAATTGAGGGTGTGCTGCACATGTGTACAGAGAGAACAACAACACAGGATAAAAGCTGTCCGATACTATCAGAACACTGATACGAGAGTTTTTCTAGCTTTAAATGCATAATTTTGTTTCTTCTTACCTTCGCTGACTTGTCTTCGCTGCATCCATTTCCACACGGCTATCAAGGTTGCCACATGCCCCAAAACCACCAGGGTTGGGAACACAGTTCCAGAAGGATTTGCCGGCATCGGGCCTGGGATAGAGTTAGTGAGCTCTGCTCACCGGAGCCAGCCTTGAGGTGAAAGGTGAGGGAGAGGAGGAGGGGGGAGGAGGCTTGGGGGCTTTAAATGTACCCAGCAGAATAGTTTCTCCAACTACGAGCGCTCTAAACGACAGCTGCCCCCCCTTCTTCTGCCCTTTTTTATTTTTTCTCCCTGTCTCTCTCTCTCTCAGCCTGTGACTCAGAGCGCTGGTAAAAGCGTTTGAGCTTCCTCTACCTCCCGCCCTCCTTTCACAACCTCTCTCGCCTTGACCAATAGCTCAATTCCTGCGTACTTTTAGTTTTTGCGCTCCGTTGAAGCATGCTCACTCACTCCAGTTCGTTCTCTGCAGTCGTATGATTCAGAAGAGATCATGTTTCTGCATGGCAACTACAGTTGTTCTCTTATAATCCATTGTTGGAGGTTTTTTCCTGTCTACTCGGGCTCGAGTCTCCATCTCAAGTTAATAATACATGAGTGAGGTTTGTTTTTGGGAGTGCACACACACATACACACATTAATTTGCCCTCAGCGGCTGATAAGAGTATATATCTACCATACTATTACATAACATCTCGTTCCAAGGTTTTTTGGTCTGCAATATGAAAAATGAAACTTTTTTGAACTGGATTTTGTCTAGGTTACTGTGAATTTATAACTGTACATGACCTATTAGAATTATTTTCTTGTACTTTCTCTGATTCATTATGTAACTGCACTGTACTTCCAGCAGAAAATGACTTCCATATGTTTTCCAGCTTCAGCCACGTGCTGTAACTTTCCAGACGCCCCCGCAATTAAAGGGCCCCCATGCATGGACTTTCATTTCTAAACAGCGGGAATGCAACAAAACGCCAAGCTGACTGAACAGATGCATTAGACGCCCTACCACAAAGAAAGTCAACATATTATTGCTGAACAAGCCAATGTATTATTAAGGACTGAAAACATGAGGACATGCAGAACCTTGAGCACAATTATCTGCAAATTAGTATTTCTGCAAGTGCTGTGCTAAAGGATATTATTCCAGAATGTTTGTTTCCAAACAAACTGCTCATGGCACACCCAAAGTCATAAAACACACACATACACACCCACACTGTGCATAATTATATTAAAGGACTGGAGCAATGTACAAAGTAATGACATTAAAATGAAACTCTCACAAGTTTTAAAACAGTGACAATGACCATCTTGATGATTCATGGCCATGTGACCAAACTGCAGGGAGGGTAGTTAAACACTACCGAATAAAGACGCCGCAAATAGAGCTGGCGACACATTAAACGGGACTCATGCTATGCATAGACGAGACGACGAAAGAGTTTAAAAGTAGAAGAGAATCCAGGTCAGGTATGTAGCTTTGCAACAACCCTAAGATACGATCACTCACTGGTTGTAAAACATACACGCCAATACACTCAGCCTACCAGGAATAATCTTCCAGGTTACTGAGAATAAAATAAAGGCAGGTGAGATAGACAGATAGACATACAGACAGACACACCCATGTCTGCCTATGCAAGTTTAAAGGGCTGATCTGGAAACTGCTGATGGATAGAACCAAAATGGCATCCTCTACAGGCCACACTCTGACCTCACTTCCTTTAAGTGTGGTACAATTTCACCTGCCATCTATTTCTTTTGCACAAGGTGAGATATTCAGTAGAGATGGAGCAGCTCACAAGCAGAACTGAATAAAAGGAGACATTGAAATTCAAAATGAAACACTATAAACTTAATTGCTAAGAACACAATTAAGAATAGCAAATTATATCAGACATAAAATATGAGAGGCTTCAGCAAGAGGCTTCAGCAAAGCCTCCTAAACAAGGGTCAAATTCAATGCTCATACAGCTTCAGTTTATATATAGCCCACAAAAATAATAAGAAAAGGTCTTCAGTTCCAACCTACCATCGGGTCGAGATCGACAGCAACAGCAGCAGAGGTTCATGTCGAACAAAATTGGCCCTTCTATAGTTCTCAAGCAAAATACTGACACCGACTGCTAATGTAGCACATCTGACCTCAAGACATTGTATGCTGATCAAATCCAGAGGGGCGTACAGCAGTCAGAAGCGGGAAAAAAAGAAAAACATGGAAGGAAACAGGGAGGGAGAATGAGAGAAAAAAAAGAGAGAGAAAGGGTAGCGGGTTTTATTCAATCCAAATGTTTTCCGTTGTGGAAACTGCATCCCTGGACCGGTGGTAAAGTTCATTATACACTTAACTGTATAAACATAGCAAACTGACTTATTTTCTTACTTTTTTGAGAAGTATTTGGAAAAAAAGACTATGGTGCCAACCCGCATATATAACAAAGATCTCATTGTGTGATGACTCTGAAGTCATAAAGCAGTGGGCTGTCCCTAAAACTGCTAGAATTAGAAAATAAATGGGAACCTCAACTACTGGGTTTGCAAATCTGGACTCCCGAACAACTGCAATTTAAGTCTGCTGGGGTTTGAGAAATAGATTTTAGCAGTAAATCCATCTTGGTTTCAAATTCTTAAGGGAGTAGTGGGTGTACCAATAATAGTAGCCTTGAAAATATAAGGAATACAGATGGAAAATGTGGTAACTTATTGGACTTGGGTAGCTTTTAACTATATTACTAACACCAGGTACCAACCAATTAGGAACCTCCATGTCTACTCTTCAAGAAACGCCCTTTAGGACATCTAACAAGGAAAAAACCATTAGCATGCAGATGTAAACTGCAATAAACCAAGTGACATGTGTTTAGCTCAAGGGATAAATACTCACAATCAAATGATGCATTTCTATGTCAAAACAATTAAATAACATTGGTCAAGCTTCAGAAACAAAAAAAGATGGGCTTTTTAAAAAATTTATTTATTTGAGTGTCCTTTTAAATATGCAAATCAAATGTTTCCTACCTTGGCCCTTTTGGATCAAATCCTCCATGTAGGATCTACCATCATCAATCTCCATTATAGCTTGTTTAAAGCAGTTAGTCTGATTTACTAAACTGAAATCACTTAGAGGACGACAGTGTTTCCCTTTTCGTCTCTCTTACCCCGTTTGTCTTTATTTCAGCAGTCTGTGCTAAAGCGGGAAATACAGTTTTTGGTAAGATTGAGTTGGCAACATCTTCGTCAACAGCACAGTCAAGACTACAGAAGCAGGCATGTTTCTTGCCCATTTCAAAAGGAGAGAGAGGGGGAAAAATGAATGGATGTTAATTGGTCTCAGATGTCCTCCTTATTCTGTGTCATTTATCTGCCTGGGAAAGGAAAATTCTGGAGCAAAGGATGAATGGTTTGTTTTAAAACAGTGCACCGCCCCAGCTGTAAATGCATCTCGGTCCCATGATAATTTATGAATTAAAGGTTTGTCCTAACTTTAAATATAACATTTTTGTAGATATATATAAACAGGAGGTGGCAGTATAGAGTTGAGCAGCTGTCCTTATACTGTGAGAGGGGCGGTGGCTACATCCTGTGCCACGACCTATGACCTCTTTGTGCTGTTTAAAGCTGAACCAAGATGCCAGAAAACCTTTGCCTTTAAAGTTCTTTGAAAACACTTCAAAGACAAGCACATATAAAAGAAACTGAAGTCTTTTGAAGTCTTAATTGCAGGGATTGCATGGCATACAATTCAATTTTTCCTTTTTTTTTAATAAGGATTGATTTACTATTTGTCCTCTTAAAAGCAAGTTTCCCTAACACTCCTTTAGACTTTAGGGAGCCCATAGCACATATCACTTTCAAATAGCTCTGTGGGCGCCTGTCCTTCTGGCCTCATAAATAGTCTGTCTGAGCGCGGCATGAAGATTCCAGCAGCCATTTTGCATCAATTATGGCGTTATTGATTTGCAACAGGCTCTTTTGTGTTTTTCGAAAATGCAACAAACAGCTCCTGTCCTTCATTCTTGAACAATAATTTCATAATAGCCCACAAACAGCACAAAAAGAGAAATTCCAGCTAAAACGGTTTACTAAGAAAGTTGTACTTTTTGCAACTCCTGAGTCATTATGACGTACAGAAAGCAGTGACTTTTACTACCATCAAAGTGCATGAGGAAAGGGAAGAAAGACAGAGAGAAAGACTGAACAACCACGATAAGCACCTCCACATGGGGGTCTCTGCTCTAAAAAGGGCATCGCAGGACCCTTTTCTACAAAGCTCTGAAGGTCAGACATCTGGTATATTATGGACACAGCATTTCTGAAACACTCTTTCACAGCAGACCCTTTCCATATTAGACCCATCTGATTTGTTCTAATGATTACAGTAAATAACGTCTGGAATGGGATTTTCAAGGTTTTACTGTCATCTCAACACATCTAGTCTCATGTATTTGAGTTTCTGCCATAAGTTAACACAGAGATGTTTTGTATGCCTTTTATATTTCACAGAACTTTACAAACTGGTTACACATCATTCAGTTCTTCAGAATAGTAAAGCCTGAGGCACATACAGTAAAAGCATGAATGAAAGGGAGGGATCTTCACCTGACCTGCTGTACTAATGCAACTGAACCTGTTTATCATATCATTCCTTAAACTTTAACAAGAAAGTACGTGTAGTAGTACACGTGGCACAGTTCACTTTATCAGAGTTTATAAATTAGTTTATAATATTAGAAGCAGTAGAAATCATAAATCCCTGCAAGACTAAGCAACTATGCAAAACACACACACACACACACACACACACACAGAAAGAAGTGTATCCTTTGTGCAAAATCCAATGATGTTATCATTTCAACTTCCTGATAAATATGTTCATCTAAAAAAATGGATGTGCATCAGACAGCATTGCATTATAGACTCTGACAAAAATAAAATAAAATAAATTATAATCTCACTATCTCTTGAATTTAGACATTAAGCTGCCTGCAAAATCAGACTTGGCACGTTGAGATTGGTGGATAATGAAACACTGTGATTGGAAACTTTCAACAGGAGTTTTTCCACTGGCGTTCCAGAACCAAACAATCAACACTACTAGACAGTATGTTTATGCCCAAGGGGTTTCATAGCCAATAAAGGAAGAGTCAAGAGTGTTAGTTTGTGCAAAGTCAAGCACAAATCCTCAAGGCTGTAAAATGTATAAGGAGGCATTTTGGAAGAAGAATCCTTAAAATAACTCTAAAATAACTCCAGTTTGTGTGTGCTGGACCATGTAAAATGATCTAAAGTAGCTGTTTTACATTGTGTGGAATATTCTATGTGTTTCATCCATTTCTGAGGAGACAAATCATGTTTAACAAACAAGCAAATGTATTTATGAATCCCACACCCACAAAAAAATAATCAATCTTTCCTTATTAGATTACCAAAAACAGCGCTGCACCAACAACATCACCTTGTCTCGCCAAAACATAGATCAAGGCATAATCATAATGGACTATAACAGCTTTGTGCTAGAAATTTTTCAGTTTGTTTATTAAAAAATAGTTAAAATATTGGAGTTCCGTGGACTTTTCCCATTTCCTCTCATCCTATGCGGGACTGGATTGCACCATCTGCTGGTCGGCCATCTGTTTCCTTAATATACAGTATAATAAAATTATTGATTGCATTACAAAACATCTTTCTATTAAAACTATTTGGAATAGGGAATTATCTGACCTTATTTTATCTGTCGACTGGGAGAGAGTGTGGTCTAAACTCAGCTTTCAGGGCTCTAGACTGTGACCAAAATGGTCGCATTTGCGACCATTTTTTGAGAGTGTGCGTGTAAAAATTTGACGTGGTCGCACTTGTACGAGTGCATGGTCTGTGCTGCTCCAAAGCATCTGCGTCATACAGCGTGCGCTGCAGAGCCGCGGCACATTGTAGCAGGAGAAAGATTTCACTGATCACGTGAAGAGAGGCGCTTTCAGTGCGAGCGCTTCAGTAGAGCCTGGTTTATACTCGCCACGTCAGCACGTGCGCGAAGGTGCGCGCAGCGGACTGGTTTTCAAACTAAAGTAAAAGACCGCTCCTTAAACCAGAGAAGGTGAACATGTTGATATTCTTGTAGAAAAAAAACATGCAAGTCCTGTCAGCACAGCCAGTTTAGTTTTACTTTCCTTTTTGTTTTCGTTTTTAAAAGCTTGTTATCTTTGCTGTTTACCTCACGTTACGCTATGGAGGCTTTCCTTATTTTTTAATATTATTATTATTTGATTCCACAGTGTTTACTAAACATTCTGTAATTTATTAGTCAATACAGCATGTGATGTGTCCTATGCCATGCCTCGTCTTATTCGTTTTTGTTAATAAAGGTTATGTAAACTAGTTTGTCATTGTAACCTACTGTTTTATTGTTGTTGTGCTTTTTAATTAAGAATAACAATGAATCCATCTTTTGTTTTAGTCTTAAAGTGAAAGGTATATGGATATAAGCAAAACAGACAATTGTCTTTTCTTGTAAAGCGTGACACCAAGATCGCAAATTTGAAAGTGAAAGCAAAAAAGGAATTCCTGTTCACAAAATTTAAATCACAAATAATACTGATGAAAAAGAACGGGTTGAATGTTGAACACTTTCGTTACCATATAACTAAACTATGATAAAAGTTCATCAGCATGCATTGATTATCAAATGTTGTATCAAAAAAAAAAAAAAAAATTGCGACCAAATGATGTGATCGTGCGACCAACTGAGAAAGTTAGTCGCACAAGTGCGACCAGTGGGAAGAATGAGTCTGGCTCATCGTCTTATTCACTTCAAAGTCATTCATAGCGTATACATAACTCCTTACAAAATATTTAAAATGAAACTACAATCAAATTTGAACTGCCATATATGTAATACTACATCATCAGGCACTTTTCTTCATATGTTTTGGGAATGTCCTGTCGTCATCAGTCTATGGACACATGTAAACCTGGTTTTGTCATCATTATTGCGAATTGATTGGTCTGTTAACCCAAGTTTGTGTCTTCTTAATGATGATTCTGGTCTCTGTATAAGTTCAATGCAAAAGAATGTTGTTTGCTGGTTTTACAGCTGCGAAGAAGACAATAATCCAGAACTGGTTTACACCACACATGTGTGGAAAAACATATTGGATCCGTAGCCTTCTGCAAATAGTGACGTGTGAATGTGCAACGCGAGTCGGTGGGGCCAGGCCTTCGACCATTGATGGTATATACGTGATTGTATAAAGGAGTGACTTTTGTGTTTTTATTGTCCTTCCCTCTCCCCCTCCCTTTTGACTGGACTTTGAGATGTTGAGTATGTGTCTGTTGTTTTGTTTTGTTATATTTTGGATGCTGTGTTGTGTTATGTGTGAAAAAATAAAAAATGTTGATATAAAAAAAAAAATGAACTATTGAACTTTGGCCTAATCCTGGCTTAGTCTAAGCCCTATCTGTGAAACCGGGCCATAATATAATATAATATAATATAGAAAATATATAAAAAATGTTAAAATAATAATGTTATTTTAAATTACCTATTATATTTAAATACTTTTAAATTAAAAAGTGTATAAATACTACCTTTTTTTTTTGTTAGATAGATGAACATGAATGCTTGTTGAACAGCTGTTTTAAAGGACACTGTGAACCTCCAATTCATGAACCATTGGTTTCGAATGTTTCGAAGGCAAAAACCATAAATCAACATCATATGCTTTATTTACAGTAATAGGTCACTTAACATTTACATTTAGTCATTTGGCAGACGCTTTTATCCAAAGCGACTTAAATATAAGCATGCCCCAGAAATAGAGGACGTTAATTACAACTCCTTGTGTTTCATAATGGATAATTAAACCTAATGAAAGGCAAATGGTGTTAGTGCTGAAAGGACGTTTTTTTGCTTCATCTCCCTTTAGCCGTCGCTATGATACCTACATACACAATCATATGTGCTAATGGATGCTGATGGAAAATACAGCTATAGTACTAGTCTCTCAAAGGAAGATTTAGACAATGGTGCCTATGTTTGCAGCATCTGGTGATATATATGAGGCCTAACTCCAAATGTGTGGAAAGAAACATGGCTTACGGATCGACCGTAGAAAAAAAATTATCATGGAAAAATGACATCAAGCTCTCTTGAACTCAAGTTGGAGTGTCTGTTTCACGTCACACATTTAATACTTTGAATAATACATCTGTATATATATACACTCTCAGAAACTGTATATTTGGCATGAGGGGTAATAAAAGCTGACTTTAACCAAACTACACACTGCCCTCTAGAGTTTAATGCTGGTTATATTTTAAATAATTTTAAGTGCAGAATGAAATAAAGTTATTACTGACATATCCAAATCATCCATCACCAGAGTATGACAGGAATAAATTTAAAAGACACTCTTTCGTGATTTCAAACACAATTTCGAAATTGTCTGAGACTCATCTTGTGAGACATCTGCATCTCATAAAGACTGATCTGTACTCCAGTTGCTCCAAACATTCCTATTTATTCGTTGCAGCTTCATTGACAGAGAACGAATTATCAGTCACCCCTAAAATCTTACACAAGGTTTATATATGCAATCTGTCTCCCATTTAAATGTGTTTCAAGAATTCAAGTTTCACAATCTGTTCAGATTTCAGATTTTGGCTAGAAAGAAGCACACACCCTGCTGAAAATTCCAGCGTACGTTGTGTTTTGGATGCTAGTGTGCTGGTATGTCTCCACCAGATACACTTCTAAACCATCAAGACCATATTAGTTGACAACCTTAACTTGCTGCTACAATAACTTAACAGGCTCTATATAGCTTAACAAAAGTACCAAAGATCATAGGAATACCATGTTTTTGAACATATAGCATAATAATAACAGCACAGCTTCCTTTAAGCACCCTGACATGACATATGAATATGGTAATCATTCAACATCAGCAGTGTTGGGAAAATTACTTTGGAAATGTAATAAGTTAAAGATGAAAAGTTATTTAAAATGTAATAAGTAGTGTAACTATTTCAATTGCTCTTGTAATCAGTAATGTAACTGATTACATTTGATTTTTCTAAATTTCTAATGAATGTTTTCAACTGTTTCTGAAGCATTTAAACCAGGCAGGGTTAACCTTACAGTATACTCAACACTATCAGACTTTCAAAATCCTTCATCACTTTAATTAAGATTATAATCATTTAATCTTAAAGCGCAACCACCACAAAATCAGACTTTAGCACCTATTTTTACTTCAAGATCGTTTTGAGGTTAAATACAGATTTTAAATCATAACAAGGTATAGTTTAATAGCTATGATACTGTTTTTGAAATCAAATCATTGCATAGCTATGAAAGGAAACACCGGCATCTAGCAATGCTTTGGAAAAAAACAGTTAATCTTAAAAAAAATAACGATATAAATAAAACCAAATAAGAAATAAAAAAAAGTTATTAAATAAGCATGTGTCCTATACTGTGTCCTACACTCCTGAAACATTGATGTCTCATATTTTAGAGCAGTCAATGCAATTTGGGAGAGAAATCAATCAGATCTGTATGTGTGTGAAAATATTTTGTAATTGTTAACCTTTTCTTAAGTAACTAATTTAATTACACATTTTTTCCTCAGTAACTGTAACAGATTACAGTTACTTTTATTTTTGTAATTAAATTACGTAATTCTGTTACATGTAACTAGTTACTCCCCAACACTGATCATCAGACTATATATCAAAGTACCATGGTTTTAGAATCAGACCGCATCACAATACCATGTCCATGGAACAATTAAAGTACTAAGGAACTCTGTAAGAAAATTCATGCTGGATGGACAACGTGAGGTATTTGTTGAGACTTGTGACTTCTGAAATGCTATTTTTGCTTACAACTGGTTAAAATAAGATTAAAAATGGTTGAGAATCGATTCCCCTTGATAAAGAGGAAAAATTAACATTTACCAAGTGAAAACAGTCAAAGTTTCTCTCAGAAGCCAAGCCACAAGTAGTGCGCAAGTCCATCTGTAAGTCATTGCCTGATGCTGAAACTGATTTAGGGTGAAGCTGGGTAAACAACAACCTTGTGTAGTCTGAACCCCCGAAGAGAAGGAGCTTAAATCACGCTGATCTGAAAAGCCTCAACCATGCATATCTCATCAATCAACAACAGCATAAAACAATTAGACACTCTCCATACAAATAACACCACCAATGAGAGGCAGTTTGCTGCCATGCATACTTATAGAGATACTGCCCATCATTTTAGACCTCGCACTCATTTGAGTATCTCTCAGACAGTAGCTGTGCCATGGAGTTACGATCACATAGAAGGAGCATTGAAGAGGGCAGTTCATAAAACAAACTGTATGAAAGGATCTCATTGAAAGCCTCTGGCAGATAAAGTGTTCCTAAAACTCCAGTTTCCCTTCGCAACTGGCGCTTCTCATGCATTCCAGCGCTTGGTTTATGGGGTGGAATTTATTGCACATGGTTGTTCTCCAAATCATTCAACACACCCCTGCACTCTGACATTATGGGGCAGTGGCAAGGATCTTAAACATGGGACAATGAGCATGTGAACACAAAGAAACACATTCACATGCACTAACTTTTGATGAAACATACTATACTGCAAACAAAAACTCAATCGTGCAAAAAATGCACATATATTAAAACACGCCATAAGCATGAAGTTAGTGAATATTGTGCAAGAAGAACCACAGGCCATTACCAGCCAGAGGGGAACTCATTCTTTAAAATGAAACTTTTATTATTATCATTTTTTTACACAAAACACTTAACGTATTGAGTAATGTGAAAACAAACTGATTTATGTTTTGGGAGTTTACAGATGCAGTCTACTTATTTCTCAACTCACACATACGCAAAACAAGCCAATTTCATTAATTACATGCTACATTATACACCCCAATAATCTAGCAATTATCCAAAGATAGATAAAGACAGGTGTTCCTGTTCCCAATGTGTTTACGTTACAGAGTGTTTTATTTAACTAACAGCATTACAGTCATATTATATCCAATATAAAGAAACAGTATGGCATAAAAAAACAACACTGGTTCTCAAAAGTTAATTTATCAATATGATGGAACTGTCACATGTATGTTCCGGTTTTGTTTCCTGGTTTTCCTTATTTGGTCATGTTTCCTGTTCCCTGATTAGATCATTCTGATCATCTGTTCCATCTGTTTATTAATTATCTCATTAGTTCCCTTTGTTTGGTTCAGGTTTATAAGTCCTCAGTTCTCCCTCAGTCTTTGTCCGATCTCAGTTATGTTTAGTGTGTGTGTGTTCTCCATGTTTGGCTATTAAATGTTCCTATTGAAGATTCCTGAGTCTCCTGCGATTTCCTGCCTGACACCGTGACGGGAACATGTAAACTAATTACAAATTACTAAAAATAATATCTGTCTGTCTGTCAAAGAAAGCCTATTAAACAGCACTTTTGGCTTGAAAAACTTTGTTTTTTTATTAAAACATTAGTTACATGATTTTCTTTTCATTTTAATTTAACTTCAAATTCAAATTACAAATGTTTGCTACCCTAATTTAAATTCAGGAATTTCTATTAAATTCTAAATGGCACACAACTTTTAGTACTAATTTACTCTCATACCTTACTGATTAATTAAACTGACTAAAATTAGTTTCAGTCTTAGCTATTAAGACATCCAGCTGAACAGCACCCCATTAGTTCAAAATTAACTTATCTAGAAGAGTGTGATGTCAGTGATGGGAACCTAATATAATCTAAGCAGAAGCAGGAAGAGATCCATGGCAACAGGAGCGGATGCAGGAAGGTCTAGTGAATGACTAATCAGCCCAATATCCTCATGTGATGGGTGCAATTTTGCCTCGAACGTGAGCGAGTGAGTCAGCACTCTGAGCGCCTGCTGGGTGTGGTCAATAACGATCGACTGTCACCACAGCAACCTAAAAATGACTCATGCAGACAATGAGCAATGTCTGAAGGTGTCCATAACAGCGGCCATAGCCAAAAGTGGCATGGTCACTAGCAACACTGGAAAACAAACCGGCACATTAAGCTAGACTTTTTCCTGGAACAGGCACTTCACTGTCTCAAGAAGAAATGTAATACCTTTTTTTTTTTTCTGAGTTCACCTAAAAATAAAACAGAATAGAAAACACTGGATCTAAATAATGACATATGATAAAGTCAGCAGTTTCTAAGCTTATTATGAAGAATACTTTTATTCGAATTTATGTTTTGGAGAAATATCTTTCTAGATTTCCTGGTAATCTAATTTAAATATTATTGAATTTATAGAGTGACATTGCTGAGTCATATAATTTATTACACCATTTAGCTATAACTGGATAAAAACAAGTATTTTCAGCAATTAAAAATGGTAATTCATCAACAGCGATACAACTCTGTAATTATTTCTGCACTATTTGTGCTATGGACATGAATCATATGGCATAATGAGAAGAGATGTACTTTTCTAAGAAATCAGACTTGTAATTTGCCTAGCAAGCCATTCATGGCACAACCAAATCACATGGCAACAAAATCCCATAGACTTACTTTAGAGGACTTTTCTGGCCAATAAAAACCACCAAGCAACCTAGCAACATCTTCGCCCAAACTAAATTTGTGATTATAAATATATGTTGCTTGCTAAACCAATGACATCTAACCTAGTTTGATTTAGGACCAATATTCTAGTCAAGCATAGCAGTTTCTGTTTGCGATTTAAAGACCTTGCAGTACATAGAAACTTCATCTGTGATATGAATGAGGGGAAAGTTCAGTCAACAGCATTACAGCTGCCAATATGAGCAACTGTATTATGTTGCCACATTACTAACGCTGAAATATCTTTAAGAAAACTTGACACCCCCAACACAAACCTAAGTACACCAGGAACTTCAAGTAGCTATGAATGCAATGAACACCGATACAAAATCCATAAAAGCACAATATGTGCCCTCTGGCGGTAACATTAATAACACGTGGACCATTTGGTAACTTGGGTGTGGTTCTTGGGGAAGTGCATCACCAAAAGGCCTATTTACCTCCCTAAAATTTACCACCATGAAACCCTGGCAAACAGGAAACTTGGAAGCATGTGATCAGATTTCTTAGCAGCATGTAAAACCATGTGCGAAGGTGTTGTTCTGCCAATCAGAAATACAGTTTATATGACATTTGTGACTTATCTTTACACTCACAACACACTAAACCCCTTACAAAGCATCTAAAGACTGCACAAAAGCATTAACATGCTAAAGACATGCCTATGCGAGTGTGTTTTTGCATACGCGCACAAGTGCTTAAATTAGATACAGGGATAATAGTTACAATCATGTCTGTTGGTGTCAGATCCTGGACTCCACCAGTGTGGCGAGATCCTCAGCCGCCCAGTCTCACAAGGACTTCTCTGAACTATTATGTGGTACCACGCCACTTTCCAGACCAGGCTTGGCACTGCCACAGAGCCCTCGGCTTAGTAATTTAACTGCCAATTGAGCTGAATGTCAGTTATATAACAAAATGAGGAATTAAAAGCATATGTCCAGGAAAAGTCTAACATTTCCAGACGAAGTGTGCAAAGGCGCAACAGGAGACGTTTCTGAAGGAGATGTTTACTTATTTTCATTTTCTTTTTATGAAAACCAGGCTTCAGACAGACCAACTAATTTGTTTGGTTGTCTCATAAACGTGACTTCTTTTATTCTCATATCCTGTCTTACATTTGTGTTACACTACCCAAGTTTTTCTTTTAAAGAAAGTAACTTTTATTTACAAATGATTAATTAAATTGATTGAAAGTGACAGTAAAGCCACTGATAATATTGCAAAATATTTATATTTCAAATAAATGCAGTTGTTTTGAACTTCTAACCATCAAAGTCACTGAATCATTGTGTCCATAAAAATATTAAGCAACACCAACATTGATAATAATAAGAAATGTTTCTTGAACACCAAATCAGCATATTATATAGTTATAATTATATGTATTTAACATGTTTTCCATCAAATATAGCCTTTGTGAACATTAACATTAAAAATAAAATGATAGTGTGTATTTTTAGAGTTTTATTTAAGAATAAACATCCTCTTTTGGCTATTAAAAAAAGTACTATCATGATAATTCTTTAATACAGAAGTCAACATTTGAAGTGGATCAAATCCTAAAACCTAAAAACAAAATGCGTTCTTGTCTTAGGACAACTTTGCTGAACTATTTTAATCCACTTCAAATGTTGACTACTGTATATATAATACTATGGTACTAAATGATTACCAAGTTTATGTAGCATAGCATTTACATCCAAAGTCATTCAAAGAAGACCATGGTACTTTATAACCAGTACTTAATAATGGTTAAGTCATATGACTCAAAAAGGTTAAATTTACCCATGTTTTTCTCACAACACTCCCTATGAGAGTCATACCCACATGAGCAGATGTTTGACGTTTGATGCCAAACGTCTTGTTGTCAAATGTCTTGGCTCTTGTTAAACATTCCCTTCCTTACCAGAGACAGACAAGCTTCCCACACCTACAGCTCTGAGAGAAACAGCAACTTACCTGAAAAACAAGAGAAAGTAGAAAACATTAGCATTAACATTCATAGTTTACACACTTGCAGCCTCAGAGGCTAATGCTTCCCACCCTCAAAATAGTTCTTAGGTGTTGGCTTGAGTGCTGACGTATAAACTGACGTCTGTTTTTATAGGAAAAGTTGTTAAAGACATCAGACAGGACCTGGCTCCTCCAATGTGCTAGCTATTAAAAACAGGCAGGGAAGAGAGCGCAGTTTGAAACAAAAGAAAATACAACTCAGGAAACAGCAGCCATGGCACAGAAGGTTCCCTTGCAGGATGGTAGTTCTTTTTACAACTTTAACCCTCGATTAGACACAATAAACCCCCTACTGGGCCACAGCTGCACCCTAGTGTACATTCGGAGCAGGAGCTCCATGTTATTATCTTTGTGTGAGCACCACCTACTGGACACTGCAGGTATGAAATCACAATGCTTTTGTAATTACAGTTACCTTAATTGGAAGTAATTTGAAGCAAGCTGACAATATATTGTCAGAAGATATGGGCTAGGATCAGCAAAATCATATTTCACAGCCCTTTACAGCCTACGAAACACTTAATACTGAGGAGATGCCTCCATCACGAGGCTGCCTCTCCAAACACTCCTTTCCATCACTAACAGTGCTTGTAATGTAGTTTGGGTTTAAAAGGAGAAGTGGATTGAATTAGATGTTGAATTGAAAGCACAATTATTTTATATGAGCGAAGAGCAAAGAAAACATCAGTTATTGTGCCGTTTCAAATTTGTATTCTCCTGTGGAACATGAAAAATCTATACATTTACAACGAGTGGGAACTGGATTTTAAGAAAGGGCTCATAAGCATATGTGTACTATATTTTAAGTATTCTGAAGTTGTAGTTTTTTTTGATGAACTGACTAAAATTTAAGTTGGAATTCACTGAAAAGCTTCTTTGTTTACCGCTGTGACCAGATCACCGATTCAGTGAGTTGAACTCAATAACTAGATCAATCATCACGATTCATGAACAAATTATTCAAACTAGATTAACACTTCATTCAGATCTTCAAACAGATCTACAATGATTTATTCATTGCAACTTTTTTTTTTGAATAATCACTTACGTTTTGGCCTGTTCCTCAAGTTATCGTATGATTGCAGAAAACTTGGTATACAGTGCCTTTTTGTCAAGTCCTCATTCAACTTTTGTGTTCCACAAAGGAAAATAAGTCATTTGGGTTTGGAACAAACAGAAGAAATAAATAATAAACTCAAACATAATTTGTATTTGAAAAAAAAGCACGTCTTTTCTGCATTGAGCAGGCGAGTCGCTGGAAATACAGGAATGTCAGAGTACATAAAAATGAAGTCATGGCACAGCAAAAAAGCATGACAGGGCAAAATGAACAGATGGACTTTAATGAGACTCATAACTTTGTGAGCTCATCAAATCAAAGATATGTAGAGTTTAGAAAAGCTCAACTAATAAAAAAAAATGTCTAAAAAAATTAAATATTCTTCTTTGACATCATAATATTTTTAAGTGAATTCTGGTCATTGCATACTCATTACACTTATCTGATATTGTAATCTACTAAATACAAGCAGCCATCAGATGCTTTTTGAGTTTCATAGCGCCTGAAATGTGACACAGCAGGGTGGGGTCTTAGAGAATAGAAAAGACCGCAATGGCTGATGACATCATTATTAATTCCATCAACACAATGATGTGACTCCTTTACTTCAGCCTCCACAAGTTTCTCTGATTTCTATGTATTCCATAAGCACAGTCTATGGTATTTACTACCTAAAGGAGAATAAACTGCAGACTTAGGCCAGCTGCAGAATAAATCAATATTTGAATCCCCTGATCAGGATCAGACCTTTCCACAATAAATTACACGCCCATTAACCACAAAATTATCAGTATCAATAGCATTTAGTTCCTCATCTGAGGTTTGTGATCTGTGATAGACACAACAGCCTAGATCATATCCATTTAGACTTTCAGTAGAGTAGTAGGTTGATATTTTCTGATACAGAATTTACGTTATGGTTCAGTGTCCACCAATACGGAGTGCACTATGGGTCTTGGGAGTGACACTTTTTTTTTTTTTATCAGGATAATAGAGAAAATACCCATATGCAAATATCACAATATTCAAGATATATTTAAAAAATAATACATTTAGTAAGAATTAATAAATAAAAGTGAAACTTCAAAATAGCCAAGGAAGGTATGGAAGCCCATTTCCGCCACTGAATAAAAAATCTAAAAGTTAATTGTGACTTTTTATCTCACAATTCTGACTTTTTCTCATAATTGCGTGATACAAACTCGCAATTCTGACTTTTTTCTCAGAACTTGCGTGATATAAACGCACAATTCTGAGAAATAAAGTCAGAACTGCTTGATATAAACTCGCAATTGCAAGACAAAGTCGCAATTCTGAGAAATAAAGTCAGAGCTGCGAGAAATAAACGCACAATTCTGACTTTTTTTTTCTCTGAATTCTGACTCTTTTTCTCAGCGGTCGCAATAACCTTTTTTAAATTTGTCATTCAGTGGAGGAAACAGGCTTCCATAGGAAGGAGAACAGAAGAGCAGCATCTAAAACACCACATTCTGCTTAAGTAGATACACAGCTTCCATTGTTCAGTGAAAATAGTGGGAAAAAATGGATAGAATTCCTGAATGCCTGGCAGTTGTGACTGTCCTTGCCTGGCCCGTACACGTATACACACACACACACACACTCAGACAACATCCCAAAACGATTAACTCCACACACGTGGCTACAAAAAAATGCATCTATTTCCAGAAAGGAAAGCATTATTGTGACTGACAGATTAAAGTAAAAGTGCTTTGGTGAAGACATGTTTGTATGCATGTAAAAAGGTGAAAGTGAACAGACAGCTAAAACATAATAAATAAATGCCATCTCTGCACAGCTTTTCTCTGAAGAGGCCGAGATGAAGCCAGAATTCAAACTCATTCCCTAAAGCACATCAATTCAACCTGTTAACTCTTTGTACAACTGACAATATGTCATTTGATCTCCAGGTTCAACAGGATTCCTGCACCAGACGTGTTGTCTCTATGGTGCAGCAGTAAAAGAAAACCATTTAGCAGACATAAAAAGGTTTTCTGAAACAAAAGAGAAAGTAGAAGGCCAAAAGCTCATTAAGAGGGAATCTGGGTCTGGATCCAGTGCATTAATCTGAGGCCAATCAGGGGGAAAACAGCAGCATTTGGCTGGACACAGAGAAAACAGCAAGAGATGATTGCCTTTAATAAATATGAGTAAAAATCTCATTTTAAACATCAGTAATTTTACAATCTGTTTGTGATTGAGACACAAGGAGAGTAAGCTGCTTTGGGTAAAAACCATTTCAGATTTCTACTGGCCCATCCTACATTTTGATTGGTACACAATATAGATTTTTTATTATTATTTTAAACGCATAAATATAACTATAATTTTTACTTTTATCAATTAATATTAATATATACAGTACTGTTCTAAAGTTTGGGGTCGGTAGGATTTTTTAAATGTTTTTGATAGAAGTCTCTTTTGCTCACCAGCATTTATTTGGTCAAAAATAAAGTTAAATAAGTTTCCTATTTTAATATATTCAGTGTCACACGATCCTTTAAAAATCATTCTAATAGGCTGATTTGGTGCTCAAGAAATTTATTATTATCAATGTTGAAAAATCTGCTGCTTAATATTTTTGTAAAAACTGAATTTTTTTGTAGAACTTTTTTTTCAGAATTCCTAGATAAATAGAAAGTAAAAAAATAAACTTACCTGAAATAGAAATCTTTTGTAACATTAAAAATGTCTTTACTGTCACGTTTGTTCAATTTAATGTATTTGTGCTGAATAAAACTTTTAAATTATTTTAAAGAATAATATATTTTTGAAACGGTAGTGTAAATCTCAAAAGTACAAGCAGTCCTTCAAGCAGCCTTCACTGCCATTGATATTCCTGACAGGTAGATCACACCCAACTCTGCTTTAAGTCTGCCAAGAGTGTGTCCAGCAGAAAGTGACCCCTCAGTGAAGTGGGCAAGTACAGGGTTAGAGGCTGTCAGGCATATTAACTAAGACTCTCTGGGCTGTTTGATGGGGTGAGAAGCCTTTGTCTGTTCGGACAATTGAGAAAACATTCACTCTGGTCACAACAGCTGAATGCTTTCTGGATACTTAGCAGCTCCATTGAAACACACTCGAGCTACAGCAAGTGATTCATCAGAATAGACACATTTAGATCACAACTTACTCTGCTTTGGACTGAACACCTTTTCAGACAGTAGAAGATGGAGAGAAACTAAATAATGAAAAGCAATGTGAACTATAGCAACAAATAAAGAGTAATAGTTGCCATTTTTGCAGCTTAAAGGAGTAGTTTGACAGTTAAATTAAGTAACATTCAGATCTCAAAACTTTCTCCACAGTCTGTTTTTTAAAGCAAGTTCCAGTTTTGTTTGTTATGGACTTTCACAACAAGTTTGTAATGGATGCCCTTAACTTTCTAACATTGGCTAGATTAAGGAATTACCACATATCAAACATGTCAAGAATGCTTATAGTCATCAGAAATGGAGAAAATGAGTGAGATACTATTATTTCTAAACATCAGAAAAACTGATAATAACAGAAAAATTTGATAAAGTCAGCCACTTATATGTGCTCCCCTATTCCCATTTAAAATATGAAGGAATTTACAATAAAATAAAATAAAATAATGAAGTAAAAATAAAATAATTATATATAGCACTGGCCTAACGGGATAAGTGACAGTTTCATTAAACTGGCACAAAAACCCAGAGCCAGCGGGCCATACTTATTATTAAGACCAGTAAAAGCATCTTCTAAATGACTCTTTGCTTTTAGGTGACTCTAAAATCAATAAAGCAGAAATATTCTTTCAAAAAAGCTATTATTTTTGCTTAAACTCTATTGTGCTAAAGTACTCTTGTGCAAAATAAAATATAAATAAATGCCCTGAAAGAAAAATATCTCTCTTTCAAGTCACCAACTTACAAATAAAAACAGTCAAAGTACAAATAATTATGTGAACATAATAATTATGTGTAATTGGGCTGATTATCAAACCAAACATAGTAGAGATACTACTCTATTCAAGTTTTTGGCATGTAGTTGACAGGTTTAGCATGGTTCTGGTATTGAGTTATGACTCAGCACATTTGTATTTTGAGCCAATATCTGCCCTAATCCATCAACTGCACTTTTACTAAGCAAATGACAAACCACACAAGCTTACGCTAATGTTTTGACTCGAGCAGACTCCAAATTTAGTTTTGACAGTCCTTTAAAACCACACAACCAAGCGACATATCAACAAAACATTCAGTTCCTTTTAACACCAAAACACAAAATCACTAAAATCTGTTTCACACTCAAAACCACCTCTGCCAGTAACCAAACACCACGAGAGGCCTAATCCCCAGGTATTTAGAGCCGGTCAACTTTCATGCTCCGACAGACAGACCCTTGAATATCAGCACTCAGCATTTTTCAGCACAAGCCCAACCTGAGGAAGACCAACCTGTCATCGCAACTCTATATAACTCACTTTATACTGTCAAACGTGTCCAGAGTGTGTACGAAATGTGAATGCCTATATACAGCATATATAGGTATTTGACACTTCACCTTCTCTCTTCCTCTTTCAAATATACTCTTCATCAATTAATATTGATGAAAACACTCAGAGCTGTGTGTAATGACATCAAACTTCCTGGTTATCTTGCCATTATACATGCCATGCACCACAGGCAGCTCTGTAACGGGAACGGGGGATCCCAGGCCACTGCGCTGCCTGTTACCGTGGTGATGCGGCAGTCAGCACACTGAACATGCCGCATGGCTGACGCAGAATCCTGCTGCTTCCTAGCACAGTTAAAAGGAAGCAGCCAAGCTCCCAAACACAGCCGGAGTTCAAGCATGAGGGCCCCCGCACAAAAGACCTGGCCCTTCCCTTTATAAATAACACAGCAAAGTTGAGGCAAAGAGGACACAATAGAATTCAGAACTTTGCATGCCATTCACACCCTCCTTAAAATCCATTCCTATCCTGTTAAACGGCTCAATTTGCAGCTTTTTCCTCTAGGATTCAATCTGCATTGATAAGTACCTTTGAGAGAGGTGATCTCGTTTTGGATGGATCGGGCTGTGTCCATGTCACTGGATTCTGTCAGGCGGGTTTCCTGGGAGCGTGTGTGTGTGCGTGTGCTGCGCAAGGTCAGTCCAGTAAGATTTCACCAGCCACGCTGCTGCAAGACTTCAGGATTCAGTTGTGTCCTCCTCTCGGCTAAGTCTGCAGTGCTGCTTGCTGACCGTGTGCTTTCTCTGTTTTGATCCCCTCTCTCTCTCGCTCGCTCGCTCACTCCCTCCCTCTCTCACACTTGTTCATTCCCTGTTTGCAGGGAAACTGCAATGTAAAAAGTACCCCTCCCTCACTTCTTCCTTCTCCCTCTTTCCTCCAGCCCATCCCATCCCCCGTGAGTCCCACGGGGTGCCTGAGCCAATCAGAATGTGGGGTAGGTACAAATTGTATCTATTGATGGGACTTTTGAAGGTGGGAGACAGATGCAGATTGTATAAACTAAAAAAAGAGAACGATGTAAAGAAGTGAAATGAAAAAGAAAGAGGATGAGAATGTAAAAGACAAGGATAGAATCTATACAAGAAAGCGAAATTGAGAGAAATGCACTCCTTGGTCTACTCTGTCTTTCCCTGTAATTTATCTAACCACTGAATTTTTTTTTAGCTTGGTGTCTTAACGTGATGCTTGGAAATGCTTTCCATTAAAACTATTTACAACCTGTCAGTTTTTAGCTAAATGCACCCACAGATTCTCTTTAATGACTCATTTAGTCTCCATATTTTCTATATGATTTTATAATTCAGAATGACAGCAGCAGTGTCCAAGGAAAACATGCTAAAACTGCACTAAAACTGCACATACAAAAGAGCCACTCTCACAAACCTGCTCTTGTGGTCTGGATTTAGATTCATATTTTTAGAATTTTCCAGTGCAAAATAAAAACTATCCATTTGATCTATAAATACATCCCTTAGATGGATTTGTATAAAAACAAAGTGTTAAAAACAAAACAACTAAATTAAACATAAAACACAAAACAAAACAAAACACAAAACAGTAATGCACTGAATTCAGAAAATGCTTGTGTATTGTTATTGGCTCCTGAAAGCCTGTGAAAATAAGATCATGCAAATGATTAAATCATTGATTATCTGATCAATCACTGTCCATTACTCATTTATATAATGCATGAAGGTCTTGTAAAGCTATTTAAATGTGAGAACGACCTCTCATTAACATATGAATTGTGAACAGCTTCTTGTGTGTTTATGTATGTGCATCAGCTCAAAATTAAGGTGTGATATTAAAATCATTGTTGACATGTAAACACATGCACAAACAGATGAGCTAAGATCTAAAGCTGAGAGTGAGAAAGCTTGCCAAACATTACGTGAGGGGATCCCAATGATAATCAACAACAACAACAATCTCATTACATGCTCTATTTTTCATAATGAATGAAGCAAGCAGTGGAAAAGCATCACAAACATAATTTAGCACATCTACAGTGACTCAGCAGAGAATGATATACTGCACTGCCTGCAATTAATGCTTCTGCAAGGAAAAGTCTACTTTATAGTTATGCAGCAGAAAACAGACTCACACTAGACACACCAATGACATCATCAGATCACCTAATCTTCTTTGCCAAAGCATTATTTGATTTTGTCATCAGACTGTGTTGTTGTAATAACTGATGTGTGTGCACAATCAAAGCCAGGACACAGACTCTTCTCGAGGCTAAAACACACACAAACAGAGAAAAGCCCCACATAGACTAGATGACACAGCATTTTGAGAGCAGCCAGGCTGGCCTACTGCTGGAGCTCCTGAGATTAGCAGCTCTCCCTCCCTCTCTTGACACACTCCGTTATTCTATCTCTGCCTTTTTTTCAGTGCCCCTTTTTTGTTCTACCTCTGTCATAGCCACAAGGCAGAGCACAAAGTGAAGTTCAAGGGGTTCAAGCTTGAAATCTGAACTTTTTTTTTAGAGGATATGACATTAAGGGCCTCTTGCCTTCAAAATGTTTCAAACTAGCATTGTTAATATATTGACAAGATCCTGACTGCTATGTTCAATATAATAAGTGAATGAGGACTGGAACTGTCAAGCTCCAAAATTACAAAAAATATTTGACAAATTATTATAAAAATCATCAACTTTTGAACTACCATTACAGGTCTTCTGAAGCCATATGATTGTTTTCAAAGAGTAACAGACATAAACGTAAATTGTTATGTTATCTTAATCTGTAATAATGCATTACCCATATTTTAATTTAAAGATATTTATATGCTGCAACTTTGCAGATATTGTTTATGCTCAAACAGCAACATTACACACTAACTAACATTAAAAAAGTGAAATCGCAATCAACCACCCCTTTAATATTCTCATATTTCTGACATCAATAGCTTGATAATTGATCAAGAACTCATATTTACAGCTTAGTTTACATGAATAGTCTGGGCATATTTTATTAAAGCATATCTAGGAACTATGAATGTGTTCAGGAAAATGTATAATGGACACTTCAGCTCAGTTATGCCAATAATTAATAGTTTCCCTCTGAATTTCAGTCACTATCTAGATTCCTGGCCAGCTGCACTGCATTTGATCTGCTCTAATAGTTAGTTTACAAAAAGTGAAGAAAAAAAAAGTATTTGCCAAATCGGTGTTGTACTGCTGGGAAAGAAGCCATTGCTTTGTTGTGATCAATACTGCATTAGAGCAGGTGGAGAATAAATATTGCACAGCTCTTTGAAATATATGCTTTCATTGGTCATTCACAACATTGAGCGGTCATATATTTTGTATATTAACTGCAATCCATGGCAACATACTGGTGCTACTTTCATGTATTGTATATCACTCTGCAGTCCCTCTTTTTCAAAGACAATTAGAATATTAAAACCGGAGCCCATCTTGAAACTCAAAAGGTTAGTAAAACCGAGAAAATCAAAACATCCCTTGAAAGAACAACAAACCTGTAAGAGCTGGATAAAAGAGAATTAAAAAATATTAGATGATTCTAACCTAAAAATAAGATAATAAAATGATTTAAACTGAAATCTATTTCACATCCATATTCACCACTGTTCAAAAGATTTTTTTAATGTTTTTTAAAGATTTTATGATCGCCAAGTCTCCATTTATTCAATTAAAATAGTGAAACAGTAATATTGTGAAATATTACAATAATTTAAAATAAGTGTTTTAATATATTTTGGAAATGTAATTTATTCCTGTGATGGCAAAGCTGAAATGTCAGCATCATTACTCCAGTCTTTAGTGTCACATGATCCTTCAGAAATCATTCTAATTTGCTGAGAATATATTGTGTGATACCAAATACTGGACAGGTAATTGATGACATGTTTCCCCACTGACTGTGTTGATTTTGATCCCAAAACATTCTGACCCGGGTCTTATTTTTTGTCACCTCACAAAAGCTTGTAGAATTCAGCAACTTGCATGGGCCTGTTTACCCTTTCACATGTAGATCAGTCATGCTGTCTCTGTCTCTGACCCATCAGCCCACTTCACACAGCGCAACGGCGTCGCAGGGGAATGTTTGGACGGTCCCCATAGATACATGTCAGACAGCAAACTGCCAACAAACACATAATTTACATCTTTTCAATGCGCTCCTCTCTCCACATCCAGTAGCCAGAGTGTAGTGTGAGGTTTTATTTAAACATGTTATCTATCTATCTGTCTGTCTGTCTGTCTGTCTGTCTATCTATCTATCTATCTTTAAAATCCTGTAGAGAGTAAAGCAAAATAAAAGGACACTTTGAGAGACCTTGATTTCGAGCTTCTCTTCAAGGTTTACACTGTTTATTAAGCAGGATCTTGGTCAATCTGATAACTAGCAGGCTGATTATTTGAATCCTGTCTCTAATGTTTCTCTAAGGGAATTATTTTTGTTATACACTTTAAACGAATTTCTCAATGATACAGCCCTTAGTACCAAAAAGATGCGTTCTGTGTTCACCGATTAAAATGTATTTCCCAATAAGTTATTGAGCCATCAGTCAAGACGTATAAACACAAAAGCCAAACATTCATTTAAACCTCATAAGTCAACTTTCACTGGTTAATTATGTGATGACAGTTGACAAATACCAGCACAACGCCTTCCGAGAATCCTGTCAAACTTCTGTTCAACCTTTCATGAAACTCACTGCAATATTTCATCTTATTTGTGAGTCAGCCAGTCTTTGTCAAGATAACATTGTGAGATCTTCTGCTGAATCATATATCTAGTGTGATTATTACAACAGGCTTGTTACCAGATAATTGCACCATAGTGTATCAAGAATAATGTATTAGTTCGTAGTATTTACTTGTCACACAAAGAATGAGCAATTTGTTTTTAACAATTCATTTTTATATTTGCTAGAAATATTTGTATTTTTCATTAAATATTATGTTTTATCAACAAACATTTTAATTAGGCCTACATTTTTTTATTATTTACATTTTTCATTATAAACATTTTTTTTTGTTGTTCAATACATTTTTTCCTAATAATATGCAATAAACAAACATACAAACAAACAAACTTTATAAATAAGTAATAATTATTTGGTTTAGGATTGTTAAAGTGGTGGTTGATTTTTTTTTCTAGGCTTGATTGTGTTTATGGGGTGCAGTCTAACATGTGATAATGCTTAGTTTGTTAAAAAACGCATTATTTTTCACATAATTTATAATTTCACACCGCTCTGTCCCTTCTCTGAAAAACGCGCTGATCATTTCATGGTTTTATGAAGCCCCTCCCTCAGAAATACGCGATGGGCTCTGATTGGTCAGCTGGCCCAGTGTGTTGTGATTGGCTAAACCACCTCTAGTGCGACGTCCCGCCCCTCAGCTCAGCGCATAGGATATTAGTGAAGAGGATCGTGCAGAACCTGTGCAAGCACGGCTTTTAATGGTAGGCTTAAGTTTTTTGTTTGTTGCTGTCTCATACTTTTAGATACGCTGTTATTTGTAAATGCTACTGCTTATGTTAGCTTTTAATATACGGTTTTATTCTGATTAAAGCTTTAATACAGTACGGAAACCGCACACGCTTCCATGTATAATGCTTCTCATAGAAAATACTGAGCTGATGATATGAATGAGAGATAGAGAGAGAGAGATGCAGAGCGACGCAAGGAACAGTATTAAGAACCGCTGCTTTAGAACATTGATTTTGAAACTTGTGAATCTATTAGAATCGTTAGAAGACATTATCGCGATTCATAGATGAGTAGATTTTTACGTGCACCCTAGTTTTCTCTTCCTCTTCTCTAAAGCAGCACAGCATGGCCTCACCCCTTTGCTGCGTGTTCCTGGGGGTGGGGTAAGGGTGTGCGATATGACGATTTTTGATCGTGGACGATAAAAATGTCTCCACAATCTGCTTTTGAAGAAATATCGTAGTATCGTGCTGCAGTGCATATTCTATCAGTTACAGTTCTGGCGCCTCTGGTTGCTGGTCCACATTGAATTTGATAGTAGGAAAAAATCATATGGAAGTCACTGTGGAGCAGCAACTGTTTGGTTTTCCACGTTCCTCAAAATAGCATTTATGTTCAGCAGAAGAAAGAAACTCACTCAGGTTTAAAACAACTTTTGAGTAAATGATGGTATAAAAATAAAACACTATGACAGAATTGACAGACAGATGACAGAATTTTTATTTTTGGGTGAACTATTCCTTTAACGTTAATAAAACAACAAAACACAGAAAATTCACTCACTATTCTTGACTGAAAAACTGTAATACAGTTGCTTTAGGAAACAGTCTATATAGTGTTTTATTTTTACATTTGTTCATTCAGTTTCTTGAATACTGCTGCTAAATACACCTACTGTACCTGAAAATAAAGCACTGTTTGTTTTATTTGTATATTGTGTGTATTTGTAATGTGTATCTTTGTTTTTATTTTTTAATAAGAAAGATAAAATAATGACAAAGATTTTTATCTTTGCCCACTTTGGCCTAAATATCTGCCATTCTTTTTTTTTTGTTACCTTGAAAGGCTTTGTCTTTATAATAGGGAAATTAGTTTGGCTGTACTGGTCAGACAACTTGCAAAATAGTAAAACCAACATGACAAAGAATCGTGATAAAATCATGAATCGTGATTTTTAAAAAATCGTGATATGATATTTTTTCCATATCGCCCACCCCTAGGGCGGGGTTTATCTGGGTTCGTGACATAACGGACCCGGGAAGTAACTCATTGTAGTCCCTATGAGCTGTTTTTGTAGGCATTATCTGCCAGAATTTTAAAAGACGATATCTTCGTTTGCATTGAACTTTCAGCTTCGTAACTTCGTATTGTTTATGCTCAAACAGCAACATTACACACTAACTAACGTAAAAAAAGTGAAATCGCAATTAACCACCCCTTTAAACAAAAACAAACAAATAAATAGGCAATGTGGTTTTGGCCTGGTCATGTTTCTCTTTTTCATTTTTCTTAAGTTGTGTGTCAATTGTTGATTTGCGTGCAGTCTCTGAAAATCCTGAACAATAGCCCTCACCCAGTACCCTGCCAACAGGCCTAATGAACACACATGGCATTCATGACAAACTGATACAGCACTCTTGGCATCAGACTGGCCTAGCGTGCCACTGATCAAAGCTAAAACTGCTGCTCCACATGTTTGCGCCTTAGACAATACAGTAGTCTGAGTCAACACGAGTCAATTTTGTTGCTATATAGTTTCCACAATATACATTCACAAAAATGTATGTTATTAATGTTTGTAATACCTAAATGCCTAATTATCCACACATTTAGCAGTTTAGAGCTAGGCGATGGGATAAACTGATGTTTTATTGAGGATTGGTAAATACTATCTGACACACTCATGTATTGCCATACAAATAGACTTAACCTTCTCTTGCATAGACATCATCTTAGTCATCTTCCTTGGGTTTGTCTGGACAACATAAACAGGAAAATCACAATCTACTATACAATGACTAAACATTCCATGACTCAACACAATGAAGTGACTGAGATGTTTCTACAGCTCCCAGGTTTCTTGGTTCAAGTTTATGTGCAGCATTAGCAGGCGGATAGGGAGTTTTGTTGCAGACAACCCTGGTATCCCAGTGACAGAAATTCCACACCAACAGAGCAAATTTTTAACCTACTGACAACAAGTCCCAGACAGATAGCATATTCATTCTTCCTCAAGTGTGAGTAATCAATCATGACCATCAATCATTAGCTGAAATGATCAAAAACAGGGGTTCCTGTCCAGGCTGCAAAAAGTGGGGAAAAGAGCGGGTATGCAGAACAAACAAGCTCAAGTTTCCAAAACACACAGATTAGATCAAGACACGGCCGTAAGCACCACAGAATTTAAGGGGGACAATGAACATATACAGTCTATTAAAAGACACATTAGGAATTTAAAAAAAATCATAAAGATACCAAAAACATTCACATCTACACATCTAAAACATAAGGTGCCTCCTGCAGACGTGTGGGAAATCCTTTAGAGGTGAAGAAATGAGCAGCAAACATTCTCTGGTTACCAATACTGACTACAAAGTGTGTCCATATGTGTGAAAGCTTTGCACATTTCTTTGACAAAAGCTTTGGACATTTGCACATTTACAATCTGTTCTTATCTTTTTATTTATTTTTTATCAGCAACTGCACCATATATCATATTTTTGCTCAGTTTGAGCCTCTGAATAAAATGTATGTGTTTTTTCTCCTCGAGTGTGAGCTCCATATTCTCTTAGAATATATTAGCAAAAAAGTCTGATCTATTACATAAATAAATAAATAAATTGATTTTCTCACAACCTACTTCTTTCCATCCTCTCTCTCTCTTCAAAAAACACATTTTCACAGTGTATTAAAAATAGTCTCTTTCTATTCCAGTGCGGAACACCGTAACTTCCATTACCCAAACTTTCCCTCTTTAAGACGTGCATTCAGGCCTCAGAAAGGAAAAACGTTCACTGCACTCCCACATACTACTTTTCATTTTCCACTTTCAGTTACTGTCTGCTCTGATGTCAATACTCAATGTAATGCTAAAAAAAAAAACTCAATGTAATGCTAACGTTTGTCGATCATGCAATTTAACTGCTGTTATGGGACTTAAATTGACCCAAAAAAAGGACAATATTATGTACTCATTTGTTGCTGTTTTTGTCAATACAATGAAAGTCAATTGGGGCCCAAAACACTGGATATATGTGACATGATATCCACTGAAAACGGCCATTCAATCGAATGATATCATTCGAAGCGGGTGACTGACATTCATCTTACAAACATTTTTCAAAATATGCAATTTTTTTTAGGTTTGTAATGACATTTTAGGTAAACTATCCCTTTAAGTTAAAAAGCTCTAATGCAAAACTATGCATTCAAGAAACCATAACAAAACTAGTTAACAATGCATTAGGAAATTCAATAAAGAACGTATAACATGCTGTTATTCTATGTAAACAGACTATGATATTATCATTCACATTCAAAGAGTGTGACTCTGTACCCCAGCCTGGCTTTTCTAAATATAAAGAGCTGACTTTCCCAAGATGATCCATGTATTTCACATGGGAATGCTTAATGACATGAATCATTATCACATTACAAAAAGTAATCCCTCAATACTCATTGGCTGTGCCATCATTAGGAGTTTCATTTGAGTCATGAGCTTTACTCATGGGTGTATTTATGTTCAAGAGGGTGTGTCTCAGGACATACTTCCAGGAAACTGCATGCAAGAAATACTGTACAGATACACATCAAATACTTTTTAATGTGTGACCAGCATCTGTTCAAATCCAAATCTGTGTCATGAATAAGTGAACATACACTTGTCTTGTGCATACTCACAGATATCTGTATGTTCATGACTATGTGTAAGCTTTTAGAGACACTATTTTAGAAATGTAAGATCATGTTGCATAAACCTGATCCTGGCTGAGGGAGTAGAGGGATAGAGCTGCTCCATATGTGGACGATCTAAAGGTACAGTAGCTCAATTAAAGCAAGGAAGTTCTTCAGATCAAAACCATGTGTTTGGCCAGTTATGAACACAGACAAACTTTTCCAAAGACACACCAGTTGCTGTTTACCTTATTTTACACGATTACCCTATGTGATCCTCTTTAATACACTGCAATCTCACATTATAAACTGAAATGATGAGGTTTTGCTATGTTAGTCCTCCCCCTATACTAAAATAAACAGACTAGAGTTGTAACTGCAGTGGCCCCAAAAAAGTTAAGGGCCAGTAAGATTTTTTTTAAGAAATTGATACTTTTATTCAACAAGGATGCAAGAAACCGATTTGACTGACTGATGAGTAAAGACATTATTTAAAAAATGTATTTCATATACAGTAAATGCTGAACTTTTTATTCAATAAAGAATCCTGAAAAAATGCATCACAGTTTCCACAAAAATATTAAACAGCACAACTGTTTTTAACATTGGAAAAAAAATAATAAATGTTTCTTGAGCACCAAATTAACAATTAGAATAATTTCTGAAGAATCGTGTGACTGCTGAAAATTCAGCTTTGCCATCACAGGAATGAATTGCATTGTAATATATATATATATATATTAAGAAAGAAAACAGTTACTTTAATTTGAAATAAAATTGTATAATATTACAGTTTTTACTGCATTTTTGAAAAAAATAAATGCAGCTTTGACAAGCAAAAGAGACCTCCTGTGAAAATTCTTACCCCAAAATTTTAAACAGTAGTATATGTATTATTTCATAATGTTTAACCTAACATTAACAAACTCCTTAACTCCTGTAACATGTGGCTATATTCTCTCCCTTCAATTGAGATAGAATGGCCAATGTTTCTTCTGAATGATTTGCTTGAAAATAATGCCACTTGGCCAAATGCTTTTTGGGCAACTGCATTAACTGGTTTAAAACATACAAGGCAAGTATTTGGGTTTATAATTCACTTCCGTTTTCTTTACTTTGCTAATGTACTTCAGGAATTCCAAAAAGGCTTTAGAGGGGGCCTTGCCATGGTGATATCAGGTAAATCACACAAGGGTCAAAGGTTAAATCATTCAGTGTGAGTGTGCATAACAACTCAAGTTTAGGCCAACCTACAATTTAACAACAATTTGCATCTTTAAAAGCTACTCCAGTCATCTATGGAACCTTGTGTTTGGTTAAGGTTAAAGGATGCACTCCACTGATCAAACACAGGCTCCCTTACCTGGTTACCATACAACCTCACAATCAGGCAGCTCAACAAGCATTCCCTAATCCCTACTAGGGTCAAAGGTCAGTTTCTAGTTCGGAGACAGATGTGGTAAAAGGGGGAGGAAGATGTGGGCTGAATGTGATGTCATACCAGCCATGAAACCCGATCCTGCATCTGAAGACAGCTGTGAATGTTTCATTTAAAAGAAACCTAAACATAGGACAGGTTTCATTCCGGTTAAAATTAGTTCATGCATCTTATATAAGAGATATATGTGAAGAGTATTATGTTCAGATGTTACAAACAGAAATGATACCAAAATATCCACTGTGCTGCATTTCTATCCATCAGTACTAAACTGGTTCCACGGTGACACACACTCCAGAAGATCAATAACCTGGCACATTTAAAATTATCCTAAAATGGAGGAAATATTAATGTTACAGATTTGGCTCGATGTAATTTGATAAATTACCACTCTAATTCTAATTAATCTTCTCTAAATCAGCCTCTTTTCAGCAGGTGTCACAAAAATAAAAAGCAACACAAAAGGGAAAACTAGTCAGTCTCAGTGGGTCATGGAACATTTAAACTGGTGCCAAAGAGAGAGATTTTGGAATTTGCCACCATGTGACACACTTCAAAAAGGTCCAAAGGAAGACACAAAACATTTTACACACTCAGATCATAAAGAGTTTTTTTTAACATGTTTGATATTATTAGATAGGCCTTGTGCAATCCATCTAACATTCGGGATTCAAAGAAAGGATGCAACCTGACCTCCTGGCAGTAAATGCAGGTAACCTGTGTAAAGTGTGCTGACACTTGAAACAAAATTACCTGTAACTGGAACTAAATCACACTCTAATAGTTTTTTTGTATTAACCTATAAGTGGCTAAAATGCATAACATTTTTGGGAAATGAGTACCTTTTGTGTAAAATAAAATTATCTCCAACACTAGGTTTTGCATCCCTAGAGGATTCATTCAGACCCAGTATTCCCTGATATTCAGACTTATGCTGGCCGTCTGGGTCCAGTTCTCCTCTACAATAATAAACTGGGGCGATATTTATAGATCTCTCCTCAGGACCCAGTCCTGCAGACATGGGGCAGAAGTGGGATTATGGGAGAGGATGGTTACACACTTGAGAATATGAGCCATGTAAGGCATTCAGTCTGCTTTGTACTATGTATTGTGAAAAAGGTTTCACAAATAATTTCAATAAAGATTTTTTTTTTTTTTTTTGAAATAGTGGAATATTATTACAATTTAAAATAACTGTTTTACATTTTAATATATTTTAAAATGTATTTTTTTGCTGATTTTTTAGCTGATTTTTTTTTTGTCTTCAGTGTCACGACACTATCGATTTAATGCATCCTAGCTTAATAATACTATTAATTTCTATTAAAAAAAATTATTTTGAATGCTAATGTATATACTAATGCTTTCCAGAGTCTGCTTATATCATTCCTGTTCACAACTTGATATTGCATGCCTTATATGTAAATATCAGGGTGAATATTATAAGGTAAATATTATGAAACTGCAATGAATTAGTCATCATATCTGCACAAATGGGGTGATGCACTCTCCAAGAATAAATGATTAACACTTAGTAAACTTGTCTCTTAAGGCATGTTGTTTATAGACAGTCCCTTACTGGACGATTGAAGACCCTGACACACCAGGTGGGTTGAAGACGTCTGAATTAAATCTGAATTAAACGGACCCGTCAGCATGTGTTTTAACAGAAACAGCTGTAGAACTCATGCCAATCCAAAGTTTCAGAGATACTAGTGCCTCTAGGTTTAGTCTTTTGCAACTCTGCAGTCAGATACATCTGTGCAAATCAATATGGAACTACTTATATCCCGACGCCAATGACGGAGCTACAGCCCCCTCTTCTCCAGACGCACACAATCACAGTCGCACATATGGTGCATTCACACACGGACAGTGACAGTCGCGGCTCGAGTACCTTTATACTTCTCCCTGACGTTCTCGTAGGCTTGCACAAACTCCTGCTCGTCTACTTGAGCAGTCACGCTGGCTGGATCGTACATGGACATGGCCCTGGAGTGAGGTCAGGTCAATATCTCGTCTGTTTTTCCTTCTCTTACTTTGAGTCCCTCTTCGGACGTGCCTTCCTGACGACTGGTCTGTCAGAACAGATTGGTGTGTTTGTACAGTCTCACTCTCTCCAGGCTGTGTGTGAGTATGTGTGTGTGTGTGTGAGTAAGTGTGTGAGTGAGTATTCCCCCACAGTTCTGGCTCTCGTTCCAGACCACCAGTACCACTCCCCTCCTCAAGCTTGAGAAATACCAACACACACACAGCACGGTCCCACCTCTTAAAGGCATACATGCAACACACATGAATGGACACACACGAGCAACAGGCTGCTTTCTAAGGGCATCAGATCAAGTACAATGAAGCATTATGAAGCCGGCCAAAAATATAGATCAGCATGAATAGAAAGGCATTAAGGAAGTATGTAATGTGGGCTAATATTGGCTGTGACCTGAGGGCTAAATCTCAGCAGGACTTTGACACTCACATACATTCGGACTTAATAACAACAATGTGTGAACAAACATACACAAACCCTGGCATGTACATGAGAATAAAATTATGCTTAAAGGGACAGTCCACTCAAAAGTGAAAACTCTGTCAATTTACTCAACCAAAACTCGTATGCCTTTCTTCTGTGGGACATAAAAAAGCACAACATTTGTACAACAGACACGAAAAAAAAAAAACTGTTGAACTGTTGAATAGAGGTGTGCTAGGTGTGACTTTTATAAATCTTGCAAGATGATAAAACAGTTGAAAAAAGCTTATTATACTAGGACAAGTAAGATACCATCCAAAACACCCCAAAATCACCAAACAACAATCCTATAAACCATTTGGTAACAACCCAGAACACCTTTGAAACCACTTAGCAAAGTCCTAGAAACCATCCAAAACAGCAAATAAACCACCCTAGAAACCAACTATTGGTCACCCAGTATACACTAAAGTCTAGCAAGTAGTGTTGTCACAATACCAACATTCTAGTGCATAGATTAAAACAGCATGCAGCCTTCAAATATTTATAAGCAAACATTGTTTACAAAGATGAAAAATAAAACAAAGACCAAAGAAACACAATATATTGCTTAGAACAAATGGCAGGCCTATTAGTTTGAATTTACACTCTAAGATTGAATGCACAGATCTATTTTTTCTGTCCTGTGACTCCTGTCCTTTGCAATCATTATCACAACAGTATGTTTTTTGCCGTGTATACTAAGTAGAAAGAATTTATGCAAATTGTGAATACTGTTTGTTATATACCTAAAGTAAGCATAAAATATTCCCTGTATAATCTTCTGTTTAAGCTCACAGAGTTCTGCACTCTCGCAAAAAATCCAGTTATAATCAAAAAAGCTATCTACAATCAACAATGAATCTCTTACTTGCATCATGTCTACACCTTTTTTATAATGAAAGAATTCATAAGCGCTGAACAAAAAACTCTGGTGTTTTGAGTTGGCTTTGTTGATTGGCTTAAATGTAAAAAAAAAAAAAAAAACGTTTAAAGGGATAGTTCACCCAAAAATAAATTCTGTCAGGGTCAGAAAGCTCTCGGATTTCATAAAAAAAAATCTTGATTTGTGTTCTGAAGATGAACGAAGGTCTTACGGGTTTAGAACGATATGAGGGTGAATGACATAATTTTCATTTTTTAAATCTTTAAATGCTTCACAGAGCACACAGAACAGTTTGAAAACTTCAGCCTATCAGCAGGTAAATTAACCTAGTTCTCTGTATGAATAGTTCTAGTTCTCTTGGTAACAAGGGTGGTATTGTTACATTTTTAAAAAAAACTGTAGTATTCACTTGGGACCAAATTACTGGTACTTTGGACTACTAGCATGCTACAGAGAACATTTGGCAACAATCAAAATTATCCTAGAAACTACTTAGCAATACCCTAGTAACCACCTAAACACCTTAAAAACCACCAAGCAACCACCCAGAACACCATATAAACAACCAGCAATGCACTAGCTACCACCCAGAACATTCTAACACTGTTGCAGCAAATTTAGTAAAATCTAGTTCTAAAACCTAAATTAGGAAACCACTAACAGAATGGAGACCAAACCAGTTACGCGTGTGCGTGTGTGTGTGTGTTTTGAGAGAGCGACAGTGATTAAATAAGTAGAGAGAGCGAGTGGGAAGGGGAGAGGGGAAAAAAAGCCCTTTTGTTTGAAGTATGTCCTGCAGCCTATCTCAGGAGGAAATGGAAAAGCTTCCTGAGATGAAGATGGGGTTAGAGGAAGTGAACTTTTATCACTTGAAAAAGCAATTAGCTTTTAAAGAATGAAGTGGGTTCGAGAGGCAATTCTGCTGCTCCTTGGCCCCTTTTTAAAACTAAGTCAAGCTGGTAGCAGCTATGTTTGATGCTTCACAGCCATCTTAAAAAAAAACAACGGTCTCAAGGGGGCAAACCCCACCCCTTACCATAAGAAATCCCCTACACCAGATGTGCCCTCATTACGAGCATTCCCGAGGTGGCCACCACGATCCATCAACCCGTCAGCTCTTTTCCAAAACCCTGGATAATGCTTGTCAGTATTTGACATTTTTAATGTCACTGAGAAACTCTCTCAAACTACTGCAAATATTTTGGCTTCAGGAGCCATAAAATGTCAAAATAAATACTGCTGACTATGCACACGCTTATATAAAAGAAGGGAGTATATTTCTGGAAAAATACATAAATCCTGATCAAATCTCCCTTGCTGTTTTGGAAATGCCATGTAATAAAATCTTGTGAAATAATTTTAATCATGCCTGATATATGTGCTCTGAACAAAAACAGAAAGTGCACGATTAATCTGGGAACTGAATATCCCCTCAAATATGTAAAATGGATTATACTCAAATCGTATTTTAACAGCTAGTTCATCAAAACTAGATTTTTACATGTGCTGAAGAAAATACCTCACTGCTATGATGCTAGTGTGTTGTGGCTTTGGCAGGATGCTGCTATGTGGTTGACAGTGTTGAATTGTTTTTAGCGTGTTGCTAAGGCAGTTTGGGTTGTTGCTCAGTGGATTGAGTTAAAAGACCAACATGTGTCTATTTTCATCATAAGATCCAAAGTATAGCAGCATTTCTACACTTCTACACTGACAGACAGCTTTTCATCTCCACTTAATAATCAGGTAATCAATAATGGAATGACACTAATGTCTCAAGTTTCTACATTACAGCAGCAGGACAGATGTCTTTTTGGCCTAAGGAGCTATTAATCTTGGTCTATGTGATAAGTATCACTCAAACTCACTCTAATCTACTTCAGATCTGAAGTTGAAGATTTAATGGAGTAAAGAGCCAAACAAATTTGAGTTGTGTGTAGACTGACTCAGATGCAAAGTTCAAATGCATTTGATTTTCAGCATGATAAATGTAATATTTAAATGTATTACTTTAGATTTTTAATTTAAGTATACTCAGTCTGTTAAAATAATTTTGAATCAATTACAGAATTGTAATCATGAATACTAATAATCACAATTGCAATATCAATAGACATATTTTTTGTCATAATTGAGCAGCACTACAATGAATTATAATGAAGCATTTAGCAGTGCAAAGCAATCAAGCAGAGATGCTGACTAACTAATTTTCATAGTGCCAATTTACTGCCACAGGATGGCAGCCAAGTGCAGTTCAAACCTGAATAATCAAAACATTCTGTGGTAATCCAGTTTGTGGACACATGCGTGTATTACTAGAAACATCTCTGCAAAAATAAAAATAAATCTTTGACACACCACAAGGCACTAGCAACAATGACCCTGAAAGTCACTTTGGATAAATGTGTGCCAAACGTATAAACGTTACATGCTTTAAAGTTTCCTGAAACTGTCTCAAAAGACTACATATGAAACAATGGGTGGTTCATTCAGACTATACACCAGCATCCTGCTTTCCACTGTGAGATAAAGATGTCAGTGTACCAGAGGAAACTCTACCCTAATATAAAAGATTTATGGCACAGAGAAACATAACAATCTTCTTAATAGTGGCAGAATCATCCCTATGTGTGCATAATGCAGATCAGAGGAACTGTATGAGAAAAGAACACTGCAGTCCTGAGACCACACCCTTGCCTAATATTGTGTGAGTGTGTATCATCTGTTATGCACTCACACACACACACACACACACACACACACACACACACAATAACTGCTGTGTCAGTCCCATTGCAGCATGGCTGGGTCACACAGGGAACAGACTTACTGCAGGTTTCTAGATATAAATATTCACACAAGCATCTTTTTAATTAAATAACAAAAAAGCAGCCTGTAACATGTTTCTGAATGTGCTTTTCTGCAGTAAATGTTCTACCTGGATTTAAAACCTGCAAGTACAGGACATCCAGAAAGCCAGTGGATGTTTTTTTCCCCTCCTAAGCCAAATATGCCATACTAACAGAAAAAGCTATATAAAGCAAACATAAGAAACCAAAAGCAAGTCTGTTTTAAACGGAACTTCAACGGCACATCAGATACCTGCCAAGCAAGTAATATTCCTTGGACTGCAAGTCTGTGTGTATGATATAACACACTATATTTGTCTATGCTAACACGTTTAATTCCACAGTAAGCAAAGCCTCTACTACTATTTATCCATCTGTAAATATGTTTGTGACTAAAAGTGACTGGTAGACATAGGCAAACTTAGGAAGTCTTACTGGATAATGTGTCGTGTAACAATATTTAAATGACATTGCAATTTGTGTGCGCTTGAAGATCTTAATGCTAAAGAGCATCTTTCTCTATTGACTGCCATTCAAAAACTTGCCATGTATTCTGACTAAAGGTGTAGTCACATTTACTGTTGTTTGGCAAATTTTCAAGGGCAAAATCCAGTCATTTCGATAGGAATCCACACAATTGGGAATTTTGCTGGAGGACGAAAGATTTCCCCACGTGTAGTTTACCAACAGAAAGCTCCTTGGTTTGACTTTTGTGTGAGCTGAGCTTCATACGTTGCTGCCATATTGACAATAGACAATGGACTTTTTTGTCCACAATATATCACTGAAATTATGCTAATGGTACTGTACCATAAAAAAATATTTTGGAAACATCATTTCATTATATTATAGTAGATTATATTATAGTTTCAAATGACTAATTTCCACTGCATCTAAAAAAAAACCCTTGAAACTAATTTTCACATTGTTCCTTCAAGTTTTTTAGCTTAAAATATCGAAACAAGTTTCAGAAGGGGTCTTTTGCTTCTATGCCACAGAAGAATTTTGGTTCCCCAAAGAACCTTTCAAATAATAGTTATTAAAATAACCATTTTTTAGTGTGAAGAACATTTTAAAAATCTAAAGAACCTTTTTCCACAATAAAGAACCTTTTATGGAATGAAAAGGTTTTACAAATGCCAATAAAGAACCTGCATTTTAATCGTGTATGTACTGCAATATTTCTTTATGATTCCGCTGACCTGCAATGCGAATGACTGCTCTCTCTGCAGGGTCCAGGACATCTCCGGAGGCAGATTTTGAGCGTTTGACGCGCTGGTGTTTGGGGAGGTTCCATGGTAAGGTGTCTCCAGGAAAAGGTGAAGAGCTCAGGTCACTTGCACTCTCCTCTGATGCAGACCGCTCAAGTACCCGCCGGCGACCACCTGACATGACCTGGGAATGGAGACATAAAAACATGAGTGTTAGAAAGATACAAAATGAACACACAATGCAGCAGCGAATTGCTGATGCTCCTCAGGAGGATGTGGAGTTTTCAGGACACTTTGGAGAGCTGCTGGGGCTGTTTAGAGTCACTAGAAGACACTACAAAACTTTCACAACTGTAGATATTATCAGCTTTAGTTAATGTTATTTATGATAACGAGTTGAGAAAGGATTTAAAAATATAAGCCTACATATCAAAATTGGAATAGGAACCAGAGATATGATACTGTAATTAAACAATGAACAAGAATATCACAAAATGCCTTAATATTAATGAATAACATATTAAGAGACTGCACTACTTTAGTGCAATCAAAATTAATACATATTGCTATTTAAAGTGACGAACAGCATTTAAACCTGTGGAAGTAGTTTGTCTTCAGTGTATATGATCAGATTAGCAAATCCTTAATGTTTTCTCGATAGTATGCTGCCTTTCCTGAAGAGGGCGGAAGACCTTGTCGGAGACCGATTTGAAGGTAGCCGATTACTCAAAGTTACTAAGGCAACATGAAGGTGTTGAAAAGAGCATGTTTCAGTGGCCCCAAAGGAAGAAAATGAATGTCATTATTGTTAGTGGAAAGAGACTTCAGACAGGAGTAAAATGCAGGGCTGTGATTTAGAGAGGTTACAAAGTCAGCCAGCACAACTTCTGTGACCTCTGCTGCCCTGTAATGAATGTGAAAAGGCAGGACCTAGCCTACATTTTTTCTCTGTTGCAAAATATTTATCACTTTTCATCACACTCTTCATTTGCATGCATCAAGTAATACTCCCTTAACATGGAGCTTTATTATACTCTACCAGTCAAAGTTTGGACACACTAGATGAATTTATGATAATAAAATCCTTTACTTAAATGCCTAAAATATAAAGTCTCCATAAATTTAGTTACACAGTATCTCACGGAATTGAGTACACCCCTCACATTTTTGTAAATATTTTATTATATATTTTCATGTGACAACACTGAAGAAATGACACTTTGCTACAATGTAATGTAGTGAGTGTACAGCTTGTATAACAGTGTATGATTTGCTGTCCCCTCAAAAATAACTCAACACATAGCCATTAATGTCTAAACCACTGGCCACAAAAGTGAGTACACCCCCTAAATGAGAATGTCCAAATTGGGCCCAAAGTGTCAATATTTTCTGTGGCCACCATTATTTATCAGCACTGCTTAACCCTCTTGGGCATGGAGTTCACCAGAGCTTCACATGTTGCCACTAGAGGATGTTAGAGACCTTGCGCTCCTCCACCTTCCGTTTGAGGATTCCCCAAAGATGCTCAATAGGGTTTAGGTCTGGAGACATGCTTGGCCAGTCCATCACCTTTACCCTCAGCTTCTTTAGCAAGGCAGTGGTCGTCTTGGAGGTGTGTTTGGGGTCGTCATCATGTTGGAATACTGCCCTGCGGCCCAGTCTCCGAAGGGAGGCGATCATGCTCTGGTCACTGAACTTCCAGTGACCAGTATGGGGCCATTTACACCTGGTCACTTCATGCGTTTTTTCTGATCGGATAGCTATCCGATCCTGAAAAGACCAGGTGTAAATGCCCTCCGCATTCGAGACTCATTTAAATCCGATCGCTCAAACCACTTCAGGAGGTGGTCTGGGACGCATTCCAGATGAAACTGGACAAGTGTAAATGCATCTGGTTGTTGAAACCACATATGCTAATTTTACTCCTCCCAAAATATTAAAATAATAAACGTGTGAGAGCGTTTTATAGGCTATATGGCATGTTACAGTCAGATACGACAGTGCTAATGCAACAAGCGTCACCGCGGACAAGTAGCTGAGTATCTCTTCAGCAAGCAGAAGCGCAAACTGCCGCGAATGAAACTGAAAGTAAGTCGCAGATGCTCAACACACAATCATCTTCATTAAAAGTAGTGAGACTAACCTATCTTTCCAGTGCTGATGCCGCACTCTCTCCTGTTGCGGTCTCTGATATTGAAATTCGCTGATAATGAATAAAATGCAGCACCTATGTATTGCTTTCATTGACGTGAACTCTGTTAAATTTGCATATAGCGCAGGAATTGAAGAACGGATTTATATCCGTTTTGCGAAGACACATTTATGTGGCCAAGTGTAAATGGAAACGTTTTAACAAATCGGATAGATATCCGATCAGAGAAAACGCATGAAGTGACCAGGTGTAAACAGGCCCTATAAGAGATTGAGAGCGATAACACCAAATTTAACACACCTGATCCCCATTCACACCTGAGACCTTGTAACACTAACGAGTCACATGACACCAGGGAGAGAAAATGGCTAATTGGGCCCAATTTGGACATTTTCACTTAGGGGTGTACTCACTTTTGTGATCAGCGGTTTAGACATTAATGGCTGTGTGTTGAGTTATTTTGAGGGGACAGCAAATTTACACTGTTATACAAGCTGTACACTCACTACTTTACATTGTAGCAAAGTGTCATTTCTTCAGTGTTGTCACATGAAAAGATATAATAAAATATTTACAAAAATGTGAGGGGTGTACTCACTTCTGTGAGATACTGTATATTAACATTCAAAATTTGGGATCAGTAATTTTTTAAAAAATACATTTTAATTCACTCAGCAAGTACACATTAAATTGATCAAAAGTGACAATAAAGACATTCATAATGTTTTTTTTTTTTTTTTTTTTTTTTTTTTTTTTGGCCTGTCAGTAGCACAGATAACACATGACAGTACATATGCATGGCTATACTATCATCATTCACAGCCTTTTTTTTTTTTTTCTTTTTTTTTAATTAAATATATTTATTTATTTTTTTTTTTATTTTTTTTTTTAATATTATATTAATTAATTAAATTTTATATACCCTTTTACTTAACCACACTGTGACAGACAAGACCAGGGGACAGAGAAAACAAGAGAGAGAAAGAAGAAAGAAGATAGGAAAAAACAAAAAAAAAAAACAAAAAAAAAAGTGGGGAAGTCAAGTCACACAAGAAGGGGAAGAGAGAGAGAGAAAAAAGGAGAATGGGGGATAGAGAGAGAGAGGGAGAAAAAAACAAAAACAAAAAAACAGACAATTTGCTTCAATACCTGCTGACAAAAAGAGAAAACAACCGAAGACACAACATCAAAGAGACTGCAGCAACAACCAACATCTGTATAAATCACAATAAATTCTAAATGTTAAATGTTATTGAGCAGCACACATAACTAATATTACAAAATAAGTTTTGAAGCAACAGCAGATCAAGACAATGTGTGTCTGTGAGCACCTGTTTTTACACCAATGTGAATGCTTGAGTGTACACCTGTGTGTGTGAGCGCGCTTGTGTTCATAAGGTTCCTCCATGTAAATGTTTAATAGTGTGTGTGGGGAACAACAGCCCCATCCCGCAAGGCATGAAGCAGGCACGGAACAGACCCGGCCCCAAACATCCGGAGGCCCCCCAGGGCACGAGACCCCCAGGAGAACCACCGCAGGGACAACCGCGGCCTCCACCCAAAAAAGGGCAGAGGAGAGCCCGAAGGCGGGACCTCCGACAGCCACAGTGTAGGCGCCCCAGGGTGCCGTGGCGGCAAGCCCGCAGGCTCCACCGGCAGCGACGACCACACCAGGGCGGACCAGGCCCTGGGCCCGGAGGCCCAAAGGCCCCCCACCCACAAACGGGGCCCAGCAAGGCCAGTAGGGCCAGGCCCCGCCAATCGACCGCCGAGAGCGGGCCGGCGCTCGCCCGAGCATCCTGCCCCGGCGCGAGAAATCACCAACGCACCGGCGGCATCCTCCACCGGCAGGGCATGGTGGTGGGGGTGGGGGTCGACTAAGATGATGAGTGAGGCGGAGTCTAAGGCCCGACCTGACACATAGACGTAGACGACAAGCACAACATATACACAAGCATATGTTCCCACCCTCATGCACGCAAAACAAATATTCACACCTTCGCCCCACATGTAGACACACAAAAATGGACACAGTACCCACACTCACACTCCCCATATGCACTCTATACTCCTAGATCCAGGCACCACCACCCCCAGAGGGGTAGTCAGCGCCCGATCCCGGAGCTGAACCCCTTCGCTCCGGCGTGGGGACAGGAAGACCACCCCGGTCCCCGCAGCAGCAGAGAAAAATCAACAGCCCAGACCCCGACCGGGCGGCCAGCTCATCCTCACAGCCCCCGGCCCCAGACAGAGAACAGAGAACAGGGTGTGTGAAAAAAAAAAAAAAAAAAAAAAACGACGACCCCATGCTTCACCCCACCCGCTCAAATGTAGTGTTGGTTGTGTGTTGTTCTAAAGGTGCTTTAAAACAGGGGTGCTTTAAAACAGGGGAGGGGCACCCTCCACAAGCTTGTGTCAGCTCGTCCCCTCCCTAGAGCCCTCAATGTCTATGTGCAACTTAAAATTGAGAAGTGGGCACTGGCACCAGAGGGAAGGCTGAATGAACAGACCGCCCTCCGGATGCCATTCAGTGTGCCCACCCCCAAGGCCCTATATGTATGTGTCATGTGACAGTAAGTAATGAGAATGTCTAAGCTGTAATGTGTAATTGAGATGCAGGCGGCCACGAGGAGACAGAGGAGTACCACCTCCCCCGCATCCCAGCGACTCACCCGCACCTCAAAACCCTACCTATGTGTTGGTGTGATGGAGCGGGAGAAGTGAAGCCTTAGGGATGGGGAGGAAAACATCAGAGGGGGCAAAATACCCCCCCCTCTGGAGCCAGCTCCCCCGCTGACCCCCATAGGCACCCCGTTACCCCAAATCTGCCCAGGGCGGGGGGCCCAGGCCCATCCAGACCAGGGCCCATGGCAGCCCGGGGCGGCCCACCAGACCCCACAGCAGAGGAAAAACTACCCCACCCCATCATCCAGTCACTTCCCAAACTACATAAGACAATAAGACACCCAGGTAAAGCCCGTATACCCCGCCTCTATTGGACCCCCCCCCCGCGGAGGCACCGATGCATCGAAGAACCCCCACACCAGAGCCGGGCCCAAGCGCATGCACCAACCCATGCTCCCGGCGGCACACCAACCAGGACCCCAAGCCCCCCAGGCCCAGCCGTGACCCCAAGCCGGAGGCAAGAGCGTCCCCAGATCCCCAAACCCCCCCCGGACCAACCCCGGAACAGTGCGGCCGCCAGGCTGGCAACCTACGTCCGCCGGCACAGGCATCCCCAGCAGCGCCGCATGCCGCCGCCAGAGAAACAGCATCTAAGAGTCACCAATACCCCATCCAGGCCAAGGCCGCAGCCCCAGCGCCAAACCCCCCAAGAAACCCATCCCCAGGGAACCCCCAGATGCCCCAGGCCCATATTGCCACCCCACCGCCAACAACAAAAACCACAGCCGGACAGAATCGGGACCCCCCACCCCACACTAGGTGATGGAGCTGATCAAAGGAGCCCAGAGAGATTGATCTAATGTGTCAGCAGAAGCTGTTTCAAGGCTAATATAATCCCACAAATAATCTCTATATTGGTTGATATTAAGATTATTTTTTATTTTTCCAGTTCATGAGGACAGTCTTCTTAGCAATGCATAGGGCAGTGAAAAAGCCATGTGGATTGTGTTATCTTCTGTAGTGACACCATCTAGGGTCGCCCAACAAGCAGACTAAAGAGAGAGGCTGGAATAGAGCATTTAAGACACTTTGATAAGTCTTCACAAATCCTGTACCAGTACCTCTGAACAGGTGGACAGAAACCATAGAGCGTGGATGTAATTGTCAGGTGTATTGCCTTTACAGTTGTGAGCAGTTGTTAGAAGCTGTAAAACCCATCCTGAACATCCGATGACCTGTGTAGTGCACTCTATGCAGAATTTTGTATTGTATTAATTGTAATCCAGGATTTCTAATCAGTTCAAAGGTTTTTAAACATATCTGAGACCAGAAATTATGGTCCCAGCTTACTGATAGATCTGCTTCCCATTTTGCAATAGGAAGTGATACTGATTCATCTATATTGGAAAGTGCCCTGTATATTTTAGACATTAATTTGGGGGTTTTGAGATTAAGAAAATCTGACACACTTGGTGGTATTTGTAAATTGATATGATTAGACTTAAATTTCCTTTTTACAATAGATTTAATTTGTTGATATTCTAAAAATCTGTTCTTATTAATCCCATATTGTTTAATTAATTTGTCAAAGGGAATAAAGTCTGTCCCTTTGAATATATGTTCCAGGTATTTAATACCTTTACAACTCCAATCTGTGAAGTTTATCATATTGTTGTTTAGCAATATGTCAGGATTGTTCCAGATAGGGGTACGTTTGCATGGGATTAGCGAAGACTCCGTCATTTTTAGAAACTCCCACCAATGCTGTCAGAGAAGAGCTGATACTGATGCTTTTAAAGCATACGTGTCGTTTACTGATCGAGCTAATGAATGGCAGATCCGAAATCTCTATATTATTGCATAATGCCTGTTCTTACATCTAGCCAAGGCTCATCTAAGAGGGTGTGTTTTAACCACCCTGAAATGTGTTGAAGCCTATTGGCTAAGAAATAGTGGTAAAAGTTAGGTAGATCTAGTCCTCCTTTATCCTTGGTCTTTTGCAGCGTTTTTAAGCTAATACGCGGGGGTTTACCTTTCCAAAGGAATTTAGAGATAGAGGAGTCCAAAGATCTAAACCAGTCAGGTGGTGGTTTACTCGGGATCATTGCAAATAAATAATTAATTCTTGGCAAAACCATCATTTTTATTGAGGTGACTCTTCCCATGAGTGATATGGGTAGAGACCTCCATCTGGTTAGATCATCTTCTACCTTCTTTAAAAGTGGGATGTGGTTTAATTTAATCAAATCTGTCAGCTTAGGAGAAACATTAATACCTAAATATTTAATATTTCCAGATTGCAATGGAGTGGAAGAATTCTGGAAGGAACAATTAATTGGAAGAACTGTTGATTTTAACCAGTTTATTGAATAATCTGAGACTCTTGAGAAAGAGTTTATTAATGTAATTACCTCAGAGAGAGTGGTTTGTGAATGTTGAAGAAAAAGTAACACATCATCTGCGTAAAGACTAACTTTATGTTCTACATTCTTGCATTTAATGCCTTTAATCACTCCTGTTGCCTGTCTAATTGCTGCTGCTAGTGGTTCAATAAAAATTGCAAACAGTGAGGGGGGAGAGGGGGCATCCCTGCCTGGTGCCCCTCTTAAGACAGAAGCTAGAGGACGTTTGGGCATTTGTCCTGACACATGCTGTTGGAGAGTTATATAATATTTTTAACCAGTTTATGAAAGAGTTTCCAAAACCAAATTTGTGTAAAGTTGCAAATAGAAAATTCCAGTTAAACCTATCAAAAGCTTTTTCTGCATCTAGAGACAATATTGTAATTTGAAGGTTTCTATTGCATGAATAGTCTATCAAGTTAAAGTAACCTACGAGTATTTGTTGAGGAGTGCCTGCCTTTTATGAAACCAGTTTGGTCGTAATGAATTATGAGAGAGGGTTATCTTCTCTATTCTTTTTGAGATAGCTTTGCAGATTATTTTAGTGTCCACATTAATAAGAGGATATTGGACGATAGCTAGTAGGCAATACAGGGTCTTTGCCTGGTTTTAGTAAGAGACTAATGTTGGCAGAATTCATATTTGGTGGAAGTCTGCCATTTTCTTTGGTTTCCTGCAACATTCTGTAGAATGTTGGTGCCAGAATAGCCCAGAATTCTTTATAGAATTCTGCTGGAAAGCCATCTGGACCTGGAGCCTTTTTATTGGGCATACTGTTCAAAGCTTCCTGAAGTTCATCTGATGTCAGTGGAGAATCCAATGCCATCGCTTGATTGTCTGTTAATTTCGGAAGAGTTATATTGTCAAGAAATTGGTCAACTTCGTCTTTAGATGGGTTTATCTGTGGAGAATATAAAGATTCGTAAAAATCTCTGAAAGTGTTGTTTATTCTTTCAGGGTCATATACTGTATCCCCAGTTAAATCTTTAACAGCACATATCGTTGTTTTTTCTTTATTTATTTTTAACTGGTTCGCTAAGAATTGACCTGATTTGTTACCATATTCAAATTCTTGCCAGCGAAGTCTTTGTGCTAAGAATTTAGTTTTTTTATTAATAATTTCATTTAATTCTAGCTTTGCTTTACATATTTTTTTCAGCATTTCCTGTTCCTGGGAGGATACGTAGGATTCTTCTAAAGTTTTTATGGTTTCTTCTAATTCCTGAATACATTTATTTTCTCTTTTCTTTTTATGCGATGAGAATGAGATTATTCTACCTCTCATCACAGCTTTGCCTGCTTCCCAGAGAACAGATGCTGATGTTCCAGGCAGGTCATTATAGTCTAAATATAAAGCCCACTCTTCTTAAAATATTTAATAAAATCGTCGTCTTAAGCAATGATGTATTGAATCTCCAGTTATTACTTGGTGGAGTGGTCTTCTTATTTACTAGAGTTAAAGAAACAGCAGCATGATCGCTGACAGCTATAGTGTGTATCTCTGTGTCTGAAATGTCACTCAGCAGTGAGCTGCTGACTAGGAAATAATCCAGACGAGAGTAAGAGTGATGGACATGTGAGAAGAAAGTAAATTCCCTACTGTTGGTGTGGAGAGAACGCCATGCATCGCAAAGTCCATAGTCGCTCATGTACTGTTTAACTATATTTGTGGATTCCCAATTGCGCTGAGTTCCAGCTGTACTTAGCCTGTCCATTTCTTTATTTAGTCCAAAGTTGAGGTCTCCCCCAATTATAAGTGCACAATCTAGTTGTTCAGAAAGTGCGGTAAAAAAACCATGAAAGAAAGAGGGATCATCAACATTTGGACCATATATACTAACAATACATAACTTTTTGTCAAATATAGATAATTTAATGATTAGAAATCTACCTTCTGGATCTATAACTGTGTTGAGTACTGTGAAATTAACATTTTTATGTATTAAAATTGCTACCCCCCTTTGCCTAGAGTTATAGCAGGCTGAGAACACATTAGGAAACTCAGTTGTTTTAAGTTGATCTGTAGCTGTGGCAGGTCTATGAGTCTCTTGTAATAATACAACGTCTGCTTGTAGTTTTTTAAGCTGGCTAAATATTTTTAACTTTTTTTCCTTGGAGCCAGCTCCATTCACATTCCATGTGACAAACCTTAATGCACCCATAGATGTGTGTGTGTAGCTAATGCTGCTGGCTGCGTGTGATGCTCAAATGAATAAGATATGAGCGGGCGTGTACGCGCTTGTATGCGAGTATGTCCTTCATGTCTGTGTGCGCTGTAAGGTCTGAGTGGTTGCATTAATGCTGAGTGTATATGTACATGGTCGTGCCAAGCAGATGTGTAATATAGTGTGTTTGTTTATATGTGTAGTAAAGCAGGTGATCGGTGCCGTGAAAGGAGTTGGAAGTAAGAAAGACATACAAAGAAGCAAGCATAGAGGGATGAAAGTAAAAACTTGACAGAAACGAAAACATTGCAAAATCATTTAAACGCTGCGGAGACTGACTGTACGTGTTTGTTATGATATCGTATTAAATTATCGAAATGACATAAATATTAGCGGTAAATGGAAGAACAAGCGAGGAAAGAGAAAAAAGAAAGATAAATATAACGGATTCTTATCTGGAGTGGTGTTAATATAACCACGGAGTGGTACGGAGGTTGCGGTAGAGCTGTCCGTCCACGTAGAGCCGGTCCACGGCGATGACAGCTCGGGAGCCCTTTTGGATGAGACTGCGTCGGATTGGGAACAGAAGTTTGCGTCGCTCCAGGATTTCTTTGGGGAACTGGTCGTTTACGCCGAAGTCTGTTCCTTTCAGCTCCCTGCCGCGACTCTTCACCTGCTCTTTCTGCTTGAAGTATCCGAATTTGGCCACAATTGGACGAGGCCTCGGGGCTCCAGGTTTCTTCGCTCCCATCCGATGGACTCTTTCGAAGCAGATGTTTTCCACGGTGTCTTCCGGAAGCTTCAGGTACGTCTTGATAAAGTTTTTAACCGTAGCTTCTGGGACATTCATAATGTTACAAACGTGCTGCTCTTTTGAACTTTCTATTCACCAAAGAATCCTGAAAAATATATGGTTTCTACAAATTACAGCACGACTGCTTTCAACACTGATGATGATAATAATAAGAAATGTTTCTTGAGCACCAAAATCAACATATAAGGGGCTAATAAAGCACATTTCATAGCATATTAAAATAAAAACAGTTCTTGTAATATTATTTCACAATATCACTGTTTTACTGCATTTTTGATCAAATAAATGCATCCTGGTGAGCATAAGTGATTTCTTTCAAAAACTTTTTTAAAACATTTTACCGACACCGAACTTAGTGTATAAATAAAATATATGTATTTAAATATATTCCATTTGTGTTATTTCATAGTTATAATACTATTATACTAATACTATTATTCACAAATGAGTGGGTGTGTCCACGTTTGTGTTTACCATAGTACTGAATAAATATCCTATTTGCATGATATTACATAATACTTCAAAGAACACTGTTATTTTACCATGGTAACACGGACACTGTAAGTGTTAGTAAATCAATAGCAGAACAAATGCACTACTAACGACTTCAAACCACCTCAGCAGAGCAAAACTGCTGCTGTTGTTTATGTTTCTCGAGCGCTGCAAATTCATCCATTTTTATGAGAAATCCTCAGCGCGTCGCAGCGGCATATAATCGCGCGCAGTATTCTCGTCATCATTGCTCAGCAGATTCAGCGATGCGGCAAACACACCAAGCATCCTTTAAACAACTGCTTCATATCGGTACCTCGACTCTGTTCACAGCCCATACACAGCATCCAGCTGTTCACCACCCTCCCTTCTGATCTGTCAACACGCCAATGTCAGTGTCGCCACCCCGCATATAACGCTCCGGTGAAACGATGCCAAACTTACAGCGTCCCGCCAGCGAATAACGTATATTTCAGTGATGCAGCCGTATGGAGAAGTGTACCTGCAGTGGAACTTACCGGGGAGGAATCCAGCACGAACGCGCCCTAGTTATGAAAGTCAAGTGATTATACCGCTGGATGCTCCGGTGCTGTTTGCCGGTGGAGATGACGGTGCAGAATGCTGTGGATGATCACTGCTGGACCCCTAGGGGAAAGGTGATCTGATCTGATCTGATCTGATCTGATCCAACTCTGTGTTGCCCCTGTAGTGCTTCAGTTCCACACAATGGTGGAATGTCACTGGGTGTTTTGCACAATGCAACGATATATTTTATCTATTATGTGGGGGAGAGTTTATTGCCTACCCATGAACAAATGCTTCTCTGTTTGATAAACTATAGTTGTGACCCAAAGTAATGCACCCCAACTACATCCTCACTAGTGACTGAAACATTTGAATAAAAAAATTAGCTAATTGATAGATATTGCTTTATTAGGCAATAGGTTAAAAAATAAAGTTTATATCGACTTATGTGCACACAACATTAGTTGCAAAATAAACATTAAGCATGAAGTTCCTATGGCGAAGCATCCCATTAACGCCAAGGTCATGGGCTCGATTTCCCAGGAACACACAAAATGTGTCCTATATTTAATGTAAGTTAAGTCAAGTGCATAAATGTAAAGTTTAGTATGTCATTTTTATAAGTAACAATAAAAACAAAATATAAATTATGAATATTAATTAGAATATACTATAAAATATTATAAAAAATGATGATCAGTGAAAACTGTCATTGATTACTTTGTATTCTTTTTTATTATATATACTATTTTTATTAATTTATTATATATTTTGTATATTATAGAATAGTGTGTGTGTCGTAGTTAACTAACATTAACTTACATTGAGCAATACATTTATTACAGTATTTAGAATTTTTTAGCATTAGATAAAAGTACACTTTTTAGTTCAAGTTAGCTCAGGTTCGTAAATATTATTAACAGATACAACTTTTTATATTATTTATATAACTTTTTATATTTTATAATCAAGTATTAGTAAATGATCAAATTAATATTAACTTAGATTAATAAATGCTTTGGAAGTATTTTTCAATGCTAGTTCAGTTTGTAGTTTGTGTCACTGACTAAAAAGTAATCAATAATGACAGCTGTTCTAGTTTCAGTATCAATATTAAAGATTTTTTAAGATGTATTTTAATTACACATTTGTTGCTTTTAGAAATATGCTTGTATAGATGTATTAATATGGACATATAAGTCCAAGATACAGTAAAAGTAAAATGTATATTTATTAGATGTTCAAGCCTATGGGAAAAAAATAAAATACAAAAAATCAGTCCAAAAACTTCCCTTTGGGTCTATCTATGGGTTAGGCCACATTATTAATAAAAGACCAATTATTTGTTGATCAAGCAATACGTCTCAAATCCTGAATTACTCCTTCAAATACATGTATATGTGTCATTAAAGGTACTGAATTTACAGTTGCTAGCACAGTCGTCGCATTTTGCAAGCAAAGTTAACAAGTTAACATGGCTCAGACTTGACAACATCTTACATAACAGAAGCTTTTATACTGCTCAATGGCTGGTAAGAAAAAGGGATAGTTGTTACCATTGACATGGGCCGGTTGAGGGAGGGGCTGCTATTTAACACAGCACCAGTCTCAGTGCCAGCTTCAGCCTATTGAGCACAATGCCTACTGAAATCAACCCTCTAGCGCACTTCATTACGGGTACAGCTGGTATTTTACGATGTTTGAAGCTGTTGGATGGTCCTGCTAAAATTTACATGCACATTTCTTTATTTAGGAGATGCTTCTAAAACTTACTTCAGTTAATTATATATAAAGTTTTAATAATCATTCTAATAATTAATAATCTTTTTTTTCAGGTTGATGAACGATGAAAACATTCACAGCCAGTCATAATCTATCCTGCTTTAAAGAGCTCGAGCATTAAAAGCGGAAGACATAAGCATGCTTATAATAAACAGAATGTTACCATGCGTTAGTGTGGCTGCTAATATAGTTATAGCCATATTTTTAATGGGCCAAAAATAATGACGACTCACATAGGATACAGAGCCATATTCACATTTTTGTCCAATTAAACACTCTAAAGAATGACAATATTCCTCCTCCTAATACCAACTGCCACCAGTTAGGAATAGCAAAAAACAAATCATGTTTCATAGCAACATATTAAATTAAAGACTGCTGGAAATAAAATAAAAGATGTGCCATTAAATGTGAAGAAAACTGCACTCTTTAAGCAACAGGGTTTCAAGGACATAAAAAAACTTTATGCTGCTTTAGTAATTAAAAAAACAATATTAAATTTACATTTACATTTTTATATCTCTTAATCTCTATTAACATAAAATACAAAAAGCACCTACAAAATATTTAAGGTGTGTTTTGAACAGACACCTAAATAAAAGTCAAAACAAATAAAAAAAGTTTATGAATTTTGAACCCTATTAAAACTTATTTCTATATGACAAGAGCAGACATTCAGATTTGCCATTCTCACCTGCTCAGCAGAAGCTGGAGTCACAGTATCAGGTGCGATGGTGACTTTCAGGTGCCGTTTGTTTCTCTTTCTCACCGTTGTAGAGGGCTTCTCTTCTTTCTCTTCCTCCTTCTTCTTATCCTTTTCCTCCTTCTTTTCTTCCTCTGTCTTCTTCCCGTGTTTTTCCTTTTCTTTCTTCTTCTGTTTCTCTTGAGACAGAGGGGTTGCCAGTTTGATCACCCCGACGATCCCCTCATTTAGCAGAGCCGCTGAGACACTCTTGTCCTTCGGCTTCTTCTTCCGCTGAAAAAACATTGAAATCAGCATATTCATTTGAACGCTGTAATAAAACCTACAACAGGAACCACCTTTCAAATGTTTAAAGGTTAAAGTGATTTTAGCCAAGACAATTCTGAAAAGGCCACAAAAAGTTTATCAGTGGGTTTAGAGACGGTTCGGCTATTTCTGACGCCCACTGCCTGGACCACACAAAGAAGTCCTTATGTGACAGCCTGTGAGTATGATTGAATCTGTCAGGTGCACAATTAGGAGGCCATTTCTATCAGACAAATACGTTTTTAAATAGAAAGCAGGTACAAGAACATTATTCTTGCTAGCTTTTATGTCATTACAAATGAGATTGTAGTGTTTTACCTAACACTTAAATCCAGCAGTGATCTAACATCCATCCTCACTAAGAAAAACTACAAAGACCAACTTGAGCAGAGCATTAAAGGAATATTTCACTCAAAAATGAATAATCTCTGAACAAAAATCACTTGCTCACCAATGGATCCTCTGCAGTGAATGGGTGCCGTCAGAATGAGAGTTCAAATGGCTGATAAAACATCACAATAATCCACAAGACTCCAGTCCTTCAATAACATCTTGGGAGGTGATAAAGAAACAAACTCCTCTACATCTTGGATGGCCCGAGAGTGAGTAAATTTCCAACAAATTATAATTTTTGAGTGAACTATTTCTTTAAATAAACATTACTGTTTAAACACTAGAGGAGGAGAATGGAAATATGTTTGCCTTGACATCATGGAGACAAATGCAAGAACTAAAGCTTGTTTTTCCTCCCTCACAAGACACATCATGTACAGCCACAAAAAGTATTTGGAAGCTTAATTCAAAGCTGAACGTCATTGTATTAGCAACCCTCTACATTGCGAGTAAATCACTCGCATATGCGACTAAATCTTCACCCTGGGCGACTAAATGATGACTAATATTAGCCACTGGCTAATAAATTCTCAGATTTTACTCGCCAGTGTGTGAGTTGGAGGCTAAGTATGTAAGTTTAGCACAGATATATTTTAACTCGCCCGAACACTATGAATGAGCGCTTCAGAGTTTCGCTCTCAGTCAAGCGATCTGTGCTATTTTTTTTCAGTTCATCTGAATGGATGCTCAGCGCACCTGTGTCTGATGTAACGTTACCGTAAACTCTAGTGTGAATGCTCATGTATCGTCGTTGCACACACAAAGAAAGTAAGAGCGAGAGAGTCTTATATAACATGCAGAATTGACGCGCTACATGTAATCGATATTCTTTGTTGTATTTTCCTGTCAAAATAACAGCGTTCCTTTTGGAATTCTTCAGCTTTTAAGAACTGCCGGGTCTTCCGGTAGTGGGCGGAACTAATGCGCAAACAACAATCTCATTGGCTGGCACTCACCTATTATCGTCCCTGTTTTGATTTCAGCAAATCAGTTAGAGCGAGCACAGACAACCTGATTAATATTCATGAATCCAGCAGCTCATTAATCCTTAGTGCGTTTTATATTGTTCTTATCTTATTAATAGAATTCTTCTTCTTCCTCTTATCATCATCATTATTATCTTATCAGTATTATTGTTAGTTTTCCCCCTTTTTTTTTTTTTTTTACAGAAACACTGAATTACCAAAAAAGCACCACCACCAGTCCAGTTAAAATGACTAATATGCATTCATATGGTTACCAAGTTTTAATTCTAATTACAAAAGTTGTATCATTAAATAATAGGCCTACTTGATTATCATATTATAATCCTTGACTGACTGATGTTAAGAGTACTTTCAGATATTTAAAAAGCTATATATATATATATATATATATATATATATATATATATATATATATATATGTATATATATAGTATATCAGTCTGGCGAGTAAACAAAAAAAAAATGTACTAGCCAATGGCGATTCAATTGCCGAGGTGTCCGTAGAGGTTTGATTAGATACAAAAGATCAAACCAAGTAGCATAAATACATGCATCATACAAATGAGGCAAGTTTTCTCAGAACTAACTTCACTTTTTGAAGCCATTTATTGCTATTACTTTTAACTAATGATTAGTAAAGTTACACTAGTGGATGTAATTAACATATAATCCACTTGCTGCGATCTATTTTTAATAAAATTCATACAATTTCAAGTGTCCGAATTCTTTTTGGTGCCACTGCAAGGTATTGCATTTCAGAATCAACCGAGAAAATGCCTAAAATTGTATTGGAAAATAATGCTTTTTTAAACTCTAATCCGGGTTATTGCAGTACCCAGAATAAATGATTATGGCCATCATCATTTTGACCATCTGCTCCGTAAATTGCACAAATAAATCTAATATATAAACGTTATCTGCCTCTTCTCTCGGGCTGTGAGATAATGTCATTTGGATCTGTTTTTCTCTCTGTCCACTTTGAGGACAGGGGAGGAAACAGCCTTTTGTTGTCCTATAACAGTGTGCAGAGACAAAGTGTCTCCATTCATGCAGATAGAGCTATCACAGGCCATCTCTGTCCGGCAGTCGATCAAACCAGCATGAACACAAGCCTGCACTCACAACTCACCCATAGACTCAATCATCTTTGTCTTATAACGCAATTATTATCTGTTCATCATTTATAAATTATAAGGAATAGTGCATGTGCTGTTTTACTGTGTGCCTCCATATACTGAGAAAACTGCGAGGTTCTAAGATATGTTTACCTGCATATACAATCATTTGCATATTTAATTACAGCAAAGTAGTACCACAGTCAATTACAGCAAGGACATTTTCTACAATATATATAAAAAAGGTTTTGGATCACTGAAAAGTTGCTTAAAAACCTGTGTAAATTGTTAACAAAAGGCTTGTTTTACAATACTGGCCTCTAGAGGCTGCTGGGTAAAAAGTACACATTCGGAAGGGCATACTAGCATACTAATATTACTGTTTTTGCAGTATGTATGCTACTGTTCAAAAGTTCAAAATATTATTACATTTTAAAATAACTTAAAATGTAGTTTATTCTTTTTATGGCAAAGCTGTTTTTTTGTTGTTGTTTTTTATCAATCATTGCTACAGTCTTAAAATCATCTATTATGCTGAATTGGTGCTCAAGAAACATTGCTTGTTATTATCAATGTTGTGTTGCTTAATATTTTTGAGGAAACCTTTGCAACATGCTAGAGTTTTAAACCTTTACCATTACATACTGCTTCAGATACCAAATGCAAACATGGTAAAAATTGTAATATGCAGTGCATACTATGCAGTATGAAGCAGGCTAGTATTCCATTCTGAACATAACGGAGAATTTATGTTCAACTGTATCTACACACTGCACAAAAATCATTAGGATATTAAGTAAAGATCATGTTCCATGAAGATATTTTGTAAATTTCCTACCATAAATATGTCAAAACTTCAAAAGTAATAGGTCTATGCATAGCTAAGAACTTAATTTGGACAACTTTAAAGGCAATTTTCTCAATATTTCGATTTGTTTGCACCCTCATTTTCCAGATTTTCAAATAGTTGCATCTCAACCAAATATTGTCCTATTCTAACAAACCATACATCAATGGAAAGCTTATCTATTCAGCTTAAAAATAAATAAGGTTTTGTAGTCCAGGGTCACATATGCGCAATTTTGTCTGGGAAATGGACAAAAATTGTGTTATATGAGAGTCTTGAATACTAATGCACTTAGACAAATATCATATCAGCATCATTAACTTGATAACAGAGCGATGACGTACCTGGCTCTGATGTTTTGTCTTTGACTGTTTCTCCATGGCTGAAACAGAAACAACAGTATTAAATTAGTAAAAGGAAGCTCATGTGGAGGATATTAAACTATGAGGTCTGCCCACCCGAAATACTGAATATAAATAAATAATGACAAATGCTTCTCAACTGTGCGTCTCGATACTGATTGAAATATTTCATAAGGAGGTTTGTGTATTTGTTTTTGGGAGGTAAAAACATGTAAATATAAACACTGTCAAAATCCCTGTCACAGTAATCATTGAAACAGCAAGTTAGTGTCTGATTTGAACCTTGACCCCAGATCTTAGAAGAAACTAGTTATGTGAACTGATTCTTCACTCTTTCAAGCACAAATGCATGTCAGACCCTCAAAATTTTCCTTGAAAACACATGGCTGCTACGTTTATGGAAATCTACGGGAATGTGTTTCTTTTATTCAAAGAATACACAACTGACAGATTTCACTGAAAGCTACAATTAGTACGTCCAATTTAACAACCATCACTTTGTGGTCTCGAAATAACTTTCTCAAGTGGGTCTTTATAAAGCATTTCAGATCTTGGTTTGGAAATAGCCAAAACCTGCAACGGCTGCCATTGCGTAACATCCCAAGGAACATTTAATTTAGGGATACTGCTTGGCAAATAGTAAACTGTGATTTGAGGATTCCAAACGCCCCTTCAGATGACGTCAAATAAGAGTACATGACAGTGAACACACAACTCAACCACTTTCCATGCTGCGCCCACTAAAAGCAGCCAGTCATGGAAAACCAGCATTTTGTTTCCACTGCAAAAAATGTTTTTGTCTTCCTCAAACTCTCTATATATACTGATCCGGAAAGAGCTGAAGAACATCAGCAGGAACTGATTCCAGGTCAGTTGAGTGAGAATAAAAGCAGCTATATTACCTGAGAGGTATCTCTCCAGAGGGGAGGTGGAGCTTTGGCTTCCCCAGCAGCAGAAGAACAAGCTCCAAACCAGGACGGTGGCCAACACCAGCACAATCACCCAGAGCAGCCGGGCCAGAGCCGGGTACGCCAGGGCCCAATCTTGCAACGCGTCCATACTTAGCCACTTTTCCTCTTCCCTTCTCTGTCTACTCCCTCTTTCCTCTCGTCTAGCTCCTGTCTAGCTCCTGCAAGGCCACAGCCCACATCAGCTCTGGAGGAGTGCGTATACAAGCGTGTGCGTTTTCTTCACTGAGCCGTGCGGCACTCACAACCCTGCCTGGAATATCCAGCAGCCACTCCCAGGGCAAAACATCTCTCACTCATACACACACACTGTCATTTCACTCCGGCTCCGAGACCTGTTGGTAAATGTTAGGTATAGCAGAGAAATGCACCCGAGGCGATTTAAAGCGACAATGTAGTTTGCTTACTAGGTGCGTGCGTATAAACACAGAGAGCATGGAGATAATGAATGTAAACAGTGGCCTCGAAATGTGTTTGGACACTCGAGTCACACTTATAAAAAAGATCTTGATGGGAACTGATTACATGCAACCGCTAAAAAAAGACTGAGATTAGTCATTGCTAAAACGGCTGAGAAAAGTGATGTTAGTTCTGAGAAGGTCTCTAATCATATTCACACTTTAAAGTGTGACATCCGTGGCTAAACACTTTTTAGGCTTACTGTTTATTTTGTTATGAAGCAATTCATGATAAAAACGTACTTCATCCCATTCAAAACTGGATTTGATGCTTTTACTCAGAGGTACACTATTGGTCAAAAGTTTGGAATAATTTGTGAACAATTTTCTTTTTTTTTTTTTTAAGAAATTGTTACATTTTTATAGTACAGAATTAAGTTGATCAAACTGACAGTAAAGACATTTACAATGTCACAAACGATTTATATTTCAAATACTGTTCTTTGAACTTTTTATCAAAGAATCCTGAAAAACAAAACAAAAAAACAATTAAGCAGCAAAAACAAACAATTGATATAAAAACCATTATTAATAACTGGTGCAAATTGAGAACCAAATAAGCATATTAGAATGACTTCAGAAGGATCATGGCTGCTGAAAACTCTATTTTGCCATTTTTAAAATATAGTATTAATATAAAACAGTTCTTTTTAATTGTCATATTTCACAGTGTTACAGGTTTTACTGATTTTTAGTCAAATAAATGAAGTCTTGGTGAGCATAAGACAATCAATCGTAATTATTCCAAACTTTTTAACGGCAGTGTGGATGCATTACAGTCTCTATTTTGATGAATAAACCAAACTGATCGGGTTCCAGGAAACATGCATACATACGTAAGTTCTAAACAGCACATTTTCCACAAGCATTTTGTCTTTGGATGAAATATAAAAATAATTAAAGGAAAATCTGCCATTAAGAGGAAGCTGGCCATTTATGAGTCACAACAGGATCTTTCCATCTCGGTTTGCTTCTTTGACAACACACCCTTTGTTTTCACCCTCTGGCCCAAAATTACCTGGTCCCCCCAAAATCAAACACAGATGCCCAACATTCCTAGGTTTTGGCTTGTAAACACACAGGAAAATCAAGAAGGCTTTAAAAGACATGATGATCAGTCAGGCAGCTGGTAATGACTGGTTTGTGGCTGTCTTTGTGTGACTAGCCAGACGATGATGGAAAAGTTAGTCACTGCTGCCACCTGCTGGATGAAACCTGAGCTGAGACATTGCTTGTGCATATTCTTGCCATTACTGAAATATTATCGCCAGACTTGATACAGGGCTCCCACACTTTATGACCCTTTTCATTCATTTTCTTGATTGTATACATTTCTTTTACTTTTTTAGAAGATTCTAAAGTTTGCGGTCAGTAAGGTTTGTTTTTGTTGTTGGAAAGAAAATCATTTTATTCAGCAAAAGTGAGATGGAGGGAAAAAAATCCTTTAGGTTGTTCCGCAAATTTTGGCTATTTGAAATAAATGGGATTCTTTTTAATTTTCTATTCATCAAAGAATTCTAAGAAAAAAAAACTATCAAGGTTTCCAAAAATATTAAGCAGCACAACTGTTTTCAACATTGATAAGAAATGTTTCTTGAGAATAAAAGCAGCATATTAGAATTAATTCTGAAGGATCAAGTGACACTGAAGACTGGAGTAATGGCTGATGAAAATTCAGCTTTAATTCAGCATAAGAGATTTCTTTAAAAACATTTTTAATAATCTTACTGACCCCAAACTTTTGAACTTTTAGCAACAGAAACTTTCAGGACCTTTTAAGATTTTTAATTTCCACATCTCTTTCAGGCCTGAAACTAACTTATAAAATTCTCTAATATTTCCAGGACTGTATGACCCTGTTGATAGACTGAGAAACAAAAAGCATGAGTGTTAAAAGTGAAGTGTGAAGAAAAAAATAATAAAAAAGAAAGACGGTTAAAATACATACTCTAATTCCAATTTGAAACTATCAGTTATCTATTAAAAATGTTTCTGCGAGTTTAAGTGGTCTCACATGACAAACATCAGCTTACAATAAATGAACAATGTCCTTAAAGATGAAACAACAGTAGAACTGTTTTGGACACAATCATTATTATTTGACACCAAAATAACACTTCACCTTTAACCATTAAAGATTTCCAGAAGTACGTTGCAGGATCCTTGAAAATGTGTTCAGAAACACATTTCCACTGTTTATTGTTGTGTTATGATGTTCAAAACAATGACTCGCATAAGAGAAAAGAAAAATGTCCTTTGAGATTACACAGAACTGGAACAATGAATAAAACCTTGCCTGGTAAATTCCTTCCTTCATACAGAATACATCAAATTCACGGCAGCATCCCAGAACTCCGTAGCTCTTGTCATGCGGGAAATGTCTGCATCAGTCTTTTGTCAAATGATCCTAATATAAAACATGGCTAAATAAAAGACAGTTAGTTAAATACTAAGATGAGGTTGAGGAGTAAGATGATCCACTGTTTGCCTTGTTTTTCCAGTCTAGAAGCCAGTGTCTTGAGCCGCCCAGTTCGGTGTCTAGAAAGAAATGGAAGATCATTAGGGACATCAAAGATGCAGCATATACAATAGAAGTTTGCTCAAAACTATTTATTCTATTAAATGTTTGACATAAATATTTTAAATGGTCAAAATGGTCTGACTCAAGCAATGTATTCAAAGTGAATATCAAGCAAAATACAGGACAAGATATATGACGTGAAATACTTCACTGACATAAAGTTTGATTATTCAGACATTACACTGAGTCTGGGCTTTGATTTGGGAGTGTGTAAGATATTTTGGGGAACTGTACGCCAACTAATGCTGGCTAATGTTCAGTTAAGGAAAAATGCTTCAACGCTTAAAAGCAAAAGTTTCCCAGCACACTCATTTCTTGACGGTAATGATTCCAATGAGGCTTGGCTGAAGGAAAAACTCATTAGTTCAGTCTGCATTGTTTGCTTTGGGTCTTGTACCTCAGTCCTGCTGCTGTGGCTGAGCTTCTTCTCGATGTTCATGGCCAGCATCTGACTGCGGAACGACAGGCTCTTGGTCTTCTCAATCACCTGCTGATACGGCGACACGGCGTTGTTGCCCATCACCACGTGACCCTGAGCAGAAAACACTCATCAGGGAGGAGCAGCCAACCGTTTAAGATACCACCAGTATAAATTATCAAAGAACCTTTCCAAGGATTACAATGAAATAGTAAAGGCTTTAGTGGTTCAGCATCACTTTGGTTTTATAATGACTTGCAAAACTTTAGACAACCATTTTTTAATGAATTACAGCTCCTATACAAAGGATAGATAAAATCTTAGGCAATATTCTTTAACAAACAAACAAAAGGCAAGAAAACTAAAACTGACTTGTCACTTTAAATCCCACAGTTAAAAAGATCAATAATAATAAAAAAAAAAACTTATTTGGTAACACCTCACAAGAAGATTTTATATGTTAATATTATTGATTCAACAGCTTATGTGAGATATATAATATTTTTACAGCATTAATTAATCTTAAAGGGATAGTTTACCCAAAAATTCTGTCATCATTTACTCACCCTCAAGTAATTCCAAACCTGTATGAATGTCTTTGTTCTGCTGAACACAAAGGAAGATATTCTGAAGAATGTGGGAAACAGAGCAGTTCTGGGGCACCATTGACTTCCATAGTATTTTTTTCCTACTATGGAAGTCAATGGTGCCCCAAAACAGCCTGGTTACAAACTTTCTTCAAAATATCTTCCTTTGTGTTCAGCAGAACAAAGACATTCATACAGGTTTAGAACTACTTGAGGGTGAGTAAATGATGACAGAATTTTCATTTTTGGGTGAACTATCCCTTTAATTTCCTCAAATAGATTTTTAACATTTCAGTATAAATTAACATTACTGTATTATGAACAAACATGAATTAGCAATGAAAAATAAAATATATACATATTAACATTAACCTAGATTAATAAAATATGTAAAAAGAACCAAAAAAATAAATAATAATAATTAGAAATAAATTTAACTAAAGTGAAGTAAAGTGCTACCATGCTTTATCATTGAATTTTGTAATATGGGAAAGAGCAATATGGACATTCTGCTAAACATCTTTTGTGTTCCACAGAGAGAAAAAAAAGGGTAACACTTCTGTCCCATTTGGTGATGCATTAACTAGCTATGAATCTTCTAACCAACTATACAAACTCTCAATGAGCAATATAGTTTCACAATAGGGATGGGCGATATATCTCATGCGATATGCATGCGCATCTCGTCAGTAAAGCCGGTTCCTTGATTAGCGGTTAATCTCCATCACCTGTTTTCAAATGGAGCGGCATTTAATACACAGAGCCGTAGATCACTGACAAGCTACGCAATATCGCGTTCATATCGAAGGCGATATATCAGTCGATATATGCGTAGCTTGTCTGTGAACTACGGCTCTGTGTATTAAATGCCGCTCCATTTGAAAACAGGTGATGGAGATTAACCGCTAATCAAGGAACCGGCTTTACTGACGAGATGCGCATGACTATCGCATGCAATATATCGCCCAGCCCTATTTCACAACATTTATTAATCTGTATTAATGTTATTTATTAATACAGATGTTCATTCTCCATTTATTTTAGTTCACAGTACATTAACTAGTGTTAACTTCTAATTTTAAAACATTAGTAAATGTTAAGATTAGTATTAATCAATAAATGCTGTAGAGGTATTGTTTATTGTTAGTTCATGTTAACTAATCTAGTTAACTAATATTATTATCAATCGGAACCCTAGAAAAAGTGTTACCAAGAAAATCAAAGGTTTGAAACAACATGAGAGTAAGTCATTTTTGGGTGAAGTATCACTTTAAAGGGTTATAATCAGCTTGTGAATCTGAAAGAGAAATACATTTCAAAAGCAAAACTTATAATTTCATAAAATTATAAAATTGTTCTAGGCTATGTGCACCTTAGTTAAACAACATACAAACAAACAGCCCTCTTTCACTGTCGGAGGGAGTCGAGTGCATCTCAATCAAATGTGCTTTGTGTTTGGACATGTGTTCTGCACCCCAGAGCTCGCTCACCAGTTTGGAGTCAATTTTGGCATCCAGTCTGGCATTGCGGATCAGGTTTACGATCCATCTCTCGGCCTCCTCAGGGGTCATATTCAGCTTATCTGCCAACATGCTGCCCAGAGACAGGAAGAGCGATGGGTGAGAGGGAGAAAATGAGAAATATAGAGATTGCCTGAGGTCAACAATATGGAAGTAGAATAATGACAATAGTTTTTGAAACAAAGCATGCTGAATTCCACAAATCGAAAAAAAGATTCATTGCAATTAACAGGGCTTGCATTTTAATGCCTTGTATTTCCAGGACTTGCATTTTTAGGTCCTGAAATGTAACACATTTGTTTATTTAAGCTGTGAATATTTCAATTCAAAATATTTCACACACATTTTCATAATTAAATATTCACCTTCCAGAATTCACTTCCAAAATATTCAATCTGTTTAAAAATACGATGTATAATATTCGACTTTCAGTCATTTTATTTCACTTTCTAAATTCGCTGCCACAAATTCAGTGGTTAAAATTCAGCACAAAATTCAACAGTGCACATCCAGGAACAGCAGGAATAGCAGTAGAGCACCGATGCATGATCTCCAGCTGATGTCAGCCGGTCACCAGCAGGTGGCGCAAGTGGCTGTTAATGAAGGCCTTTTGTGGATCAAGTCATTCATTTACAAAAACTGATTTGCAGAAATGGAGCAAGCGCTAAGTATAAGTTTTGATTATCGGGGCCAGCATGGGCGACATTTGACTCAAGTCAGGGGGGACAAGAAAAAAAAAGCAAAAAAAAAAAAAAAAAAAAAAAAAAAAAAAAAAAAATATATATATATATATATATATATATATATATAATATATATATAAATATATATATTTTGGATGTAGCCTATGCATCAAACAATACGCTACATTGCAATGCATTGTGTCAATACAGCGCAGTGAAGAATCCCTTAATGGAGTGTCTATTTACACTAAGTGCAAATAGCCCATCTTGTTGGCAAAGGCAAAAAAAGAAGATAGTTATACATCAGTTTCAGTGGCGTAGATGGTAGGGCGCAAGCATTTTGACGCGGTCGAGCCGAGTTCGAGGCCGCCTTTTGCCGAACTTTTTCTCCCATTTCAAATCTCATATCGCATCAGAAAGGCATTTATTTTCAATAAAAATGAAGGAAATAATCAAAAAGTTGAAAAAGTATCGGGTAGGGTTAGGGTAGGTGTAGGGAGGGCTTTATTGTCCCAATAAGGTGGCATCCATTTAATAATTTGAATTAAAACTATAATTTACACTCAATACGTTATTATTGCGTATTGTTTTATAATGTACTACAATACTGAGGTGCAGATAATTGCTATTTATTTGCAATAAGTAGTATAAATAGCAGAAAATCTTGCTATTTTAACAGTGTAAATAGAATCTATTGCTATTTACACTTAGTGCAAATAGCCGCTGCCATAACTTAAAGAGGTTGCCTGCGTTTACTAAACTGTGGAACTTTGACTCTTGCTGCTGATTTGAATGGCGATGCTTCCCGTTTTAAGTGTCAGTTGATGGCCTTTTATTTTAACCAGAAATGTGCGCGCTGCTTTTCTGATGTTCATACAAGTTTTCCGTGTCTTTTTCCCATGTCACTTGAGGTGACACTTTATTGTGGTGAGAGGCGTGAGGAAAAAAATAAACGATCAGTTGTGGGACTATTGTCATAAATCGCATACCATTCATTTCTGAACTTTCTACCGTTCGTTACTGGAAATGAAATTACTGGTTGATATGTTCCGATCTCTTTGCAGCATGTACGTGTCTGAAAAACGAAAGTTTCATTCAAATTCTGAATGGATTATAGCCTAGAAAACACACAAAGCGCGCTCCCTTTATTATCACTAAAAAAATCAGTCATCAAAGTTCATCGCGATCTCACACAGTTCCGTTATAATCAAGCTCTCTAAACTACACAATAAATCTCTTATTTACATCGCGTCTGCACTTACTTAGTCATGAGATGATTCACGAGCGTGCAAAACTCCGGCTCTTTCAGCGGTGAGTGAATTCTGAAAACTCTAACGTTTCTGATTGGCCATTGCGTTGAAGAAATCAACAGATATGTCTTTGATTGGCTGCATTGCTCAACGCTGCAAAAATACTTTAGATAGTTTGCCAGATCTTTTAATTGCTTTTGCTTTCGTTTGAGGGTATTTAGCACCGTGTAGTACCCCCCTACAACCGGGCCTGCACTGACTTCAGAAATTCCATGACTGGGCAACTGCCCCCCCCCCCTCCTCTAATGTCGCCCATGGGGGCCAGTATAAACATGTGGAAACGCTCATTGTGTGTATGTTTAATTCAACATCTTTTTTCTCGTAGCCTACATGTAAGCAGCTTTCTCTACCACAAAGGAGATAATGCTCTTTTACCCAACGCTGAAGTTCAGAACTAACATTACATCTGAGGAAGACATATATTGCTTTCGGTTGCTTAGTTTCTGTAACTTTGTATCATGGCTTGCGTGACACTGTGCTGTAATACTGGGGTTCCCCTCATACTTCACACTCCAGGATTCCCCAACGAAGCGTAACGTGCCTCAGTGAACTAATACAGTGATACAAGACCTCAGAATACACTTTACTGATGATTATGCAAACTATATCGACAGTTAAGCAGATGTAGAATATGAACGAACGCACAAGGTTTCACGCTGCTTCCCTCAGAAATCGGTTAAAGAAAATTACGCGGCTCAGTAGTGCACGCAATGACAGCTATTAGGCTTGTTTGAGATGCGCCTCGCCTGAAATGTAGGCGAGAGTAGGCGGCTGCAGTGAGGGAAGGAGTGATCTAAGCGCAGTCAAGATGGACAGCTGACCTCTCGAAGTGGAACAGATACTACGAGATCAAAGGCGGATATCGCGTTATTCTCACTCATGTGCTGTGCTGCTGATAAAGGTGATATAATTTCAGTTCTGTTGCTTTTATATGTATATAAATATGATGAAGACACTCAAAGTGCTTGCTATTTAATCCCATACGAAAGGCGTATTTATCATCCATTTCTACTTTAATACAAACATGTATTTTAGATTTTTATAGAAATATGACAGCAATCACATATCACACAGAGATTGCACTGTCATAGTGTTTGGGAATATTCAAGCATAATTTAAATACACAAACACATGAAATCAGATTTTTTTTTTTTTACATTTTAGCAGAGAACGCAGCATCACAGTTGTCTGAACCAATGAGCATTAAGCTGTGTCGTCAGTCAGTTGTTTCCCATCATGCTTTTGATCAGCGCAGTCGGTGGAGAGCAACTGCGCTCGACTGCTCAATCCGACACAGCCGCCTCGTCGTCGCAAGAGTTTTTTTGGCACATGTCAGCATGACATCAGAACAAGGCGGACGTAACTCAGACACTTTTCTAAACGGCATGCATCTCGCGATACCAAGCGCGATAGTTTAGGTTTGATATTCGCTGCATATTCGCCTAGGCTGCTTTAGGGACCATCTGCAAATTTACCTCACAGTTTAAAACAAAGTAATAATTTATTAAATTATTTAAATGTAATTATTAAATTCCAGTAATTTAATCAAATTAATGTTTACAGTAAATTAATAATTTACTCAAACTGACTAAATATATATTGCCAATAACTCGCCTTAGACAATACTTTCCCTAAATATGTACACTACACAAATATTTTTAAGAAAAAAAAAATACAGTAATTCGCCAAAATGGGATTTTTCATGTTCCAAATGTTGTATGTTACTAGTATGTTACTAGTGACCAGACTGACTTACTACAGTTGAAATTTTGCCAATATCTTCCTTACTGTACATACAGTATATAATTATTCTTAAGAAATTACTGTAATTCAAAGTTGTTGTTTTTTTATTTTTTTTAAATATGCTCCAAAGGTTGTAGTACATTCCTAGTGACTAGACTGACTTACTATAGGTGAAATTTTGCAAATACCTCCCTTAATTTACATAAAGTACATCAATATTTTATACTACAACCTTTGGAACATGAAAAATTCCTTTTTTTTTTTTTTTTTAAGGGAGATATTGGCAAAATTTCACCATGTACTACAACCTGTGGAACATTAAAAACCATTTTGGTGAATTAATATAGTTTTTTTAAAAGATATTTGTGTACTGTACATACCATAAGGGAGATATTGGCAAAATCTAACCAGTAGTAAGTCAGTTTTGTATCTAGCAACGTACTACAACCGTTGGAACATGAAAATAACCCTTTCCAGTGATCTTTTATATGCAAGTAGTTGTGTACTGTACATATATATATATATATATATATAAATAAAGGGAGGTATTGGCACAATCTCATCTGTAGTAAATCACTAAGAGCAATACAAGCTTTACAATTTGACAGTGTGCTATTTTAAATGTTAAAAGTAATTTTAATTTAAATACATTGGACGTTTTAACCCAGTCGGTGGAATTGTCAGACGGCCCCTTGGGTGTGATAGCGCGTCAATGCTTTCTCCGGTTTACATTTGCAGCAACAATACACCTAGGCGAACTCCTTTTTTTGAACTCCTTATTTATGCCGATATAAAGTGGTTGCTTACTATTAAATACTAATCGTGGTATTGATATCTTTGTAGGACTGTTGACTCTATAGATCAGTGGTAAGGAAAAGCAACGAAAATGCAGCGCGTTGCATTCTTCTGACCTCATTTGCTTGCCTGTGTATAGTTCGCATAATCATCAATCATCAGTATGTATTCTGAGATCTGATGTCTTATATCACTGTATTAGTTCACTGAGGCACGTTACGCTTCGTTGGGGAATCCTGGAGTGTGAAGTATGAGGGGAACCCCAGTATTACAGCACAGCATCACGCAAGCCATGATACAAAGTTACAGAAACTAAGCAACCGAAAGCAATATATGTCTTCCTCAGATGTAATGTTAGTTCTGAACTTCAGCGTTGGGTAAAAGAGCATTATCTCCTTTGTGGTAGAGAAAGCTGCTTACATGTAGGCTACGGGAAACAGCAAAGATGTTGAATTAAACATACACACAATCAGCGTTTCCACATGTTTATACTGGCCCCCATAATCAAAACTTATACTTAGCGCTTGCTCCATTTCTGCAAATCAGTTTTTGTAAATGAATGACTTGATCCACAAAAGGCCTTCATTAACAGCCGCTTGCGCCACCTGCTGGTGACCGGCTGACATCAGCTGGAGATCATGCATCGGTGCTCTACTGCTATTCCAGCGGTTCCCGGATGTGCAACGCTGAATTTTCTGCCGAATTTTAACCACTGAATTTGTGGCAGCGAATTTAGAAAGTGAAATAAAATGACTGAAATTTGCCTGTCGAATATTATACATCGTATTTTTAAACAGATTGAATATTTTGGAAGTGAATTCTGGAAGGTGAATATTAATTATTTAATTTTTAATTATTAAATGTGTGTGAAATATTTTTAATTGAAATATTCACAGCTTAAATAAACAAATATGTAAAATTTCAGGACCTAAAAATTCAAGCCCTGGAAATACAAGGCATTAAAATGCAAGCCCTGTTAATTGCAATTAATCTTTTTTCGATTTGTGGAATTCAGAATGCTTTATGTTTCAAAAACTTATTGTCATTATTCTACTTCCATACAACAACAAGCTGTAGCTCTCGTCTTCAAACAAGAGTTCGAACAGTCTCAACAAAAATCAATCGGTGTGATAAACACAAGCTGATGACGAATTATGTCGCACCTCCATCTCTATGATTAAATGTGAAAACAGCAGGATTTCTGGCACAAACAGTGGTGTTCAAAGAAAATGTTAACAAACATCAAAATAACATATGTAACAGGGTTATAACAGTTAACTAAAACCATAAAACACTTTTGTTACTTGAAATGTTAACTGAAATAAAAATATAAACTTTCAGCTAGTTGCCAAGGAAATACTTTGTTTATTTATTTAGTTTAACTTGATGTTCTAAAATAACTAAATCTAAATTCAAAATTATATAGTAAATAAAAATCTGTATAACAATTAAAAATGTAAAATTAAAATGAAAACAAGATAAAAACTAAAACTGAACTATCAGTAAAAACAAAACACTTATCTCTAAACTGTTGTACCCGCATCTATTGCAAGCTTGCTTTCCTTCAAGCTGGTTCTTTTGAATGTACACTATTGTGACGTCGCTCAGCTTTTGTCAGATTTGGCTGGAATCCATTGATCCTGTTGAATCATCGCAGCACGGTACGATCTTTTTACAGAGCTAAGAGGATTATCGCACACTAGTCTATCAGGATTCCTCCTGGGAGGCGGCGCTACCTGATGCTGATGCACTGATGGATCCGGCAGAACGTCTCGAAGATGAATAGCCGTGCATTTTCAATGAAATCCTCCAAGCAGGCCACCAAGAAGAAATCGTTCACCAGCACCTTGAAAAGAATACAATCCATTCAAATAATCTGCTTTGAAAGTTGTGTAAGTGTTATTGATGGTCCACTGAAGGGCCTCGAGACTGAATTATGTACTTTTAAACAGTCTGTTTAAAATAAATTTGATTTTCTATTTTAAAAAAAGTACTACTGGTCGGTGCTGATAGCCTTGTGGGCAGCGCATTGACACATAGCGCCCTTGTGCTATGGGCATCCCGAGTTCGATTCCTGGTTCGAGGACCTTTCCCGATCCCGCCCCCCTCTCTCTCCCATTTGCTTCCTGTTAGCTCTGTCCTATGCTAATAAAATAAAAAAAACAAAATCTTAAAAAAAAGTACTACTGTTATTTAAGAATAAATTGAAAGTAAAAAAAAAAAAAGAGCATTTATTTAAAATTTCATTTTTTGTACTAATGTAAAATTCTATAGTGTATTTATTTCTTAAAAAAAATCATACTGATCCTACACTTTTGAACGGTAGCATATTTATATCAGGGGCAGGCAAGGGAGGCAGTACCTCCCCAAAATATTTGATGAGAAAAAACTCAGTAAAAAAAACCTGTCAATATTACAAAATATAACATTAATAAGTGTAGAAATTACTCGTTATTCTAAAGAAACGTTGTCCAACAGCAACACCAGCAGATATTTACAGCGTGAGTCCGCGTCTCTTTCGCCTTCTCTGCGCTGGTGAGTTTTAACAGACCCTCTGTGTGCGCTGAGTTTGGTGGGGAGTAAATAAGAATGAATGGGGAAAAGTCACGAGAGGAGGCAATGCCTCCATTGCCATATGATTGGAATGCCCACTGGCATTAAAGGGAAGACTAATCTTTTTAAAAAAGGAAGTAAACAACTCACACACTTACATGTAACCACTTTGTTACATCAAAATAAGACTTAAGATGGCATGAAAACATGATCTGTAGGGAGTTTTTAGTGCGTAATCAGCTTGGTAAAATTTAAGGTAAATCTCCGTGTCTTTGACCAATATTTACCTAGCTTTGATGACTGATGATCCGAAAAATGTAAAAATAAATTTAAATGTAAAAATGAAAAAGAACAGAATTTACCCCCAATAGATTTATTTCTTTAATAAAAAAAATCCCTTCACTGCAGCTGAACCTAGATCAGCTTTTATAGACAAATCCCTCAGGCGTAAACTGAAACTGTGGTGAAAAGGCAGGGGAGATTATGTTTTCACAGGTCTGAATGCTGAACGCTCCCTCTGGCCCAACTAGGCCATGTCTAAGAGAGGAGCTGCCTCATAGCTGTAGGTCTGAAAACTGACAGCAGAAATGTCTTGAAAAGCCAAGTGGGAAACAGCAGTAAATTACAGTAGACAGGGATTTTCAGTGCATGAATGGACCTATGGTTCCAAGCAAAAGGATGAGAGCTCCTATCAATGCTTGTCTCCAACCGATTCAGACAGAGGGAAGCAGTGTACTGAGGGAATCACAGGAATGACAGCCCTGGTAGCTGCATTACACACACACAGCGGGTGATGAAACCTTACCGACTCACACTCCCTTAGTTTTTTCTGAGCGCTGTCGAAATCAAAGTTAACGTAGAGACACTCCACAAACTCTGTGATGGGATCCTTGTACGTGTACGACTCCTGTTGAGAGAGCAAAAGCAGAGAGGATCATTAATCTCGTGCTAATTTGACAGCAAGTGCCAAAGTCACGGTATAAATGTGGCGGTGCCCCAAGAAGCACTTTAAAACAGATGCTAATTCACCAGCTCTGAATCAATACTTAAAAGGAAGCAGATCTAGTATGAACGTAATGGCATACAACAATGCTTGTCGAGCTAGAAACCTCAAAGGCGAATCTGTGAGTTCATTCATCTGAAGCACAAAGAGGACAATCTTCACAACAACCCACACTGAAATAAACTCTCGGCTCAGATGCGCCTTTCATAAAATCACTGCTGTTTTGTGCATATTAGCATGTGTTATTAAAGGATTCTTAACAAGCTGGTTTATCTACATCTTCTCTTCAGTTAATGTTGAATTATTTCTCAATGTTGAGTTATTAGTATGATTGATGTTACTTCTATAGTTCAGATTTAACATTAAAATCTGAAAGCATCATGCACTGGTGTGGTCTAGGCAAGCTGACAATCAACGCAGTAAAATCAACATTGAACAAAGAAACATTTGTGAGATTACATTTCATATATGGCTAACAAACATGTCTGGCTGGTGTTTGGCTGACATGACCCTAAACCAGAGTAATTATATTCCCACTAGTCATTTAGGCAATCCGCTGTCTAGTTAAATCTTCAGAGATCATGCTGACCTGTTGGATGACCTTGACCAGGTCTTTGAGGACCTGTCTGCGCTTTCTCACGTCTTTGTTGGTGATTACGGCCGTGGTCAGGTAACGCAGAATGTGAGGGCACATGGTCTGGATTGCGTTCAGGTACCTGAGAAACAGACAACCTTCATTTTTACAAAATACTTTATAAACTAGGCCTACTGTTTAAAGGCTTGAAATAAATTAATACTTTTATTCAGCAAAGAGGCATTAAATTGATTAAAAGTGACAGCAAAACATTTATAAAGTTACCAAAGATATCTATTTCAGATAATTGTTGTTCTTTTGAACTTTCTATTCATCAGCGAATCCTGAAAAAAATGTATTATGGTTTCCACAAAAGCATTAAGCAGCAAAAAACTGTGTAAAAATGTTTCTTGAGCAGAAAATCAGCATATTAGAATGATTTCTGAAGGATCATGTGACACAGAAAAATGGAATAATGACTTCTAAAAATTCAGTGTTGCCATCACAGAAGTAAATTAAAATGTAAAATATATTAAAATATAAAACAGTTATTTAAATTCACAATATTTCTGTTTTTATTGTATTTTTGATCAAATAAACACAGCCTTGCTGAGCATAAGATACATCTTTCGAAAATATAAAAAAATCTTACCGACCCCAAACTTTTGAACTGTATTTTTATTCGTATTTATATTTTATAATACCTGAAAAATAATCTATAATATTTTATAACAATTGAAACATTCCTAATTGAAACAATATTGACTCTTAATCAGATGCAGAATTGAGAAACTGAACCAAATCGATTCAGGAAAACAGTATTGATATCTTGCCTTAAAAATGTATCAAAAAGCTAATTAACACAAAACTAACAAAACCAGAGTTGGAAAAAAAAAAAGCAGTGGACACTTCGTCAACAAAATCTGCTTTGATTGGTTCCAGTTTTAATATTATATCACACTGGTCCTTCAATAACTCAACACAGACTGTGTCATCTTCAAAGTGCTCTGACCAAGCGGCGCTCATTATACGGTCACGCAAACATGCACCGTTCCCCCTAAAAAATGTACCGCTTTCAACAGCGAATCTCATTAACTGCGAATTTTCCAGCTTCCCTCTCTGAAGTAATTGTTGCAAACCTCCCTTAAAAAAGTCCTTTAAGCAAGTGACATAAATGTTATGCAAATGTAGTTTGTTGCACTTCTACATTCTTTAATGAGCAATTTGAGAGAGCTTGTTATAGCGGAAGAGGGAATTTCTGTAATCGCACTCACTGGGGCTGATAGAGGAACAGCTCGATGATGTTGTCTCTGCCTTTGGGGTGGTTAAAGAAGACAAACAAAGACCAGTGTATGAGCCACATCCTCTGCTGCAGCGACTGAAGAGGAGAACTCACCGACTGAACCGAGGCAGGAAAGAAAAACAAGGTTTAATTAAAAATATGTCAACCCTGCTTCAGTCTTACTCATGCCACGATGTTGAGGCTACATTACAAGCACGGACTAGCAAAACAAACAAGGCTGCAGTAAACCCACACGCATCCATCTTTAACCTCACCGCAAATAAAAATGCCAAGCGTTTACTTCTCAGAGCTGATGCAATGTAAATGTCATCCCGGTCAATTTTGTGTGTATAGTTGATTTAATGCCCGATGTCTGCTAAAGGACTGTTATATCTGAGCTCAAAGGAACATGGGTGATCCAGCAAATTAACCAGTGGAAAGGATATTGGCTTTCTTCAGCTGATGAAATACAGCTGCAAAGCTTCTATTATACAGGGAGACAGAGGTTTAAAGGATGCCAGACAGACATACGTTGTTATCGATGGTCTCTCGTAAGCGCGTCAGGTCTTCCATGGCTGCCTCCCAGTTCTGCATGAGGATCTCAGATGCCAGTTTGCCCCAGAGAGAGCTCAGAGCATTCCTGTCCGTGGAGGGAACCTGGTCATGACAGAGACATTCTGTCAGTATCAATTTCTCTGTTATTTTTCACAGTGAAATCTCATTGGTACAAAATCGCACTCGCTTAGCTATAAATTCTCTGATATATTGATGATTTAACATTGACGAAAAATGAATTGTCATGTCTTGATTAGTTACGACACAATAATAAACCTGCAGCTCTACATTTTTTGCAGTTATTACTCATATCTTCAGTTTCACGTGATCCTTTAGAAATCTTTCTAATATGCTGATTTGGTGCTCAAGAATTTGTTTGTTTGTGATACTTTTTTTCAGGATTTCTTCGTTTATTTAAAATTAATTAATTTAATATATCCTTGCTGACTAAAGAAATTAATTTTTGCAAAATTTCTAACTGACTCTAAACTTTTGAACAGCATGTGGTTTAAATGTCACAAATAACTTTATATTTTTTTATAACAAAATATAAATATATTTTATTTATTTAATAAAACGTCAGACATAACCTGGTATAAGCAAAGCTATTTTTGCAATATTTAAAACATAGCTCATTTAAAAAGCATAATACTTTGTTTTGATTAGGGTTATGTTCATTTAATGACCTTTTTAAACATTCAAAGGTACTGTTTCCAGTTGTTTGTTCAGATAAATTACTAAAAACAAAAGCTGTTAAAGCACTCAGAAAATAAACAAATTCATTTGTTCCTTCATTTCTGCCAAAGGCAGTAATTTCAGAGCCTATTTCACACTTCACAAATTATATAAAAAATAAAAGGATAAAAACACTAGCAGTCCAGTTGACATAAACAACAACACTTACAAGCACGCGGAAGAAGTAAAGATACTCTGCGGCCCCTGAGTAGTTGCCACACTCATACTGGAATTTGGCGTAACGGTACAGCGTATCCAAATATTCCTGACGAAACTGAGGAAATAGACAACAAATCATTGCTGGAATGAAATATTCAACTATGCAATAAGTTGTTAATTAGCTTCCCTGAAAATAAAAACGATATAATTGGATTATAACTGGTTATAGTTTGAGGCTTGTTGCAAAACTTACGGCATGCTTTTCTGCTAAATATTCAAACAGCATCCTCCCATCTCTAAGAAAAAAAAAAAGTGTATGGTAGTGGTGATGACGTTACATATGTTAAGATGCTTACATAACAGCCATACAAATTAAACAGAAATTATATTTCAAGAAGCAGGAAACAGTAATATGACGACTGCAGACCTGGTGGACTGCATCTGTCTCTGCGTCTCTGGATCTTCAAACATCTTCACAATAGGCTCAGTTTCAGACTGGAGCTGCTTCAGCTGGGCCACCACTGTGGTTCTTTTCTCCCTTAATGCTGCAGAGTAAAATTACTATATGTAATATACATGCAGCGTATAGTACTGCACTCTATATGTGAAAATCTCCATTATTGATCTGGATATGCTTTTATTTAACTCTGTCCTCAATGTATATTTTCAGTAGGAAGGGAAAAGCACTTACAATGTGGAATGTCTTTGTCAGGATAGAGGTTCTTATATACATCCATGGCAAAGTCCACCATGTTAGTTTCACTGAGAAGATCCAGCTTCCCTTGGAGAAGTTCTTTATCATTGTAGATCTGAGAAAACAATAAACATTAGATTTAACAGCACTATGTCAGGTTTTCTGAATATACTGAAGAGGACTTATGCAGCATAAAAACAAGACTTTATCCAAATGTACTGAAATATTACATTTATATTGTCATTTAAGGTACTGTTGTACCAACTGATGATATCTGATATTAATATAGCTAGTATTTTTACATATACCACAATAATTAATGACGACAATATTCACGTTAATATTTATGGTATTTACGTGGTAACGTTACTTTAAAGAAAACCATGATATTATAACACAATAACAGTGTGTCCCAGTACCATGGTACTGTAGAAACACAAAGAGTTCAGAGATACAGAATAAAAATTCATACTTTAAACATAGCTGATCTGTCAGGAATAAAAAAAATATATCCAATGCAATTATGTCTATAAAGAGGTAATTTCCGTTTAATATCAGTTACATTTTTCCAGATCAGCTGACTATTCGCCACACGTGGTGTTGCCCATTTAGCGACTACTAACCAAATAAATATAGCCGATCAACAAAGTAATACTTTACATTACTGTAATTTATATATTACCTCCTTGACAGACAGAAATTCCAGCAGCGGAAAGACCAAATGCCGGTCTAAAAAATGCGCTATCTTGGTGGTCAGATCGTACTCCGCCATTTTGGAAATGAAATGAGCCTTTAAAAAACTTTATTTAAACAGTGAAGAGAACAGTGACCTGCTGCACCCCACAAGTACCGTCAGCCAGTTGGAAAACTGAAATTACTCATACTTTGTTAATAGATTGGTTTTATTACTGGTTATTGTTTCTGTACAACTCTAACAAATTCATATGGAATCTGCTTTCGTCTTTATGGCATTTTAATTTCTTGTTTTGATGAAGGTTGGCTATAGAATATACTGTATGCTAGTAGCCTACCGAGTCATTCATTTTATTCAGTAAATTATTATACATTTGTTTAGTAATTTAAATAATTTTACAAAAAGGTACACCAAATTTAAAGAAATGGTCAACCTCTGACACATACATGCATACACATACATTTTATTTACACAATAGCAATTTTAGCAGGATGCAAAACAGGATGGAAATACAGAGCTAAAGTAAGCATTGAGAATTAGCTTAAAGTGAGGGCGAGTGTTGTGAGATCATGTCCACAAAGCAAGCAACCTGTTCTGCAAAAATGCCCAAAAAACTATTTTCCTGCAAGATACTGTAAGCAAAAATTAGGTGACCTGTTTTTTCCTTTCCCAAAGGATTGTGGTTGGGCTGCTTGCAGTTTGTCCAGAAGATTTTGTCCTCCAACTCTTTCTGTGTGAATGTACCACTCACAGAAGATATAGGGTTCACATGCACTAAATATGACAAAATTTGCAACTTAAAATAAATTAAAATGATTTCCATTTGAAGATTGTGAGTGAGTTGAGTGTTTTATCCATTATATGTTGAAATGTATTGCAGGAAGGACCCAAAAAGTATGGTTTCCATGGTAATTTTGCAAAGGTTATGTAAAATCTTGATCCAAAAGTATACCTATTTTAATAAAGGAAGAAACAGACCAAGTCATCTGACTCTCAAGAAGACAGTGACTCTCCTTATGATGGGCATATCATCATTCTCAGTTAATTGCTGAATTTGTCATGGTCCTCGCTCTGTTAAATGCCACAGTACATCATTTGATGTTTTTATCTAGCATTAAATTAAAATATGGCAAAACTTTAAAGAGCTGATTTCAAAGTCAATGCGTCTGAAGAAACAAAAAGGTTGAGTGAACGCATGTAACACTCAATCTATTGAGGCACATTAAAAAGAATCTCAGACAGGAGGTGATCTAACCAACTCTCTCCAAAGCCGCTGGGATAATGAAAAATATACTCAAGATAAGAGCACATTAATTATAAAATGAAAAGATACAATCTGTGGTTTATTTCCTATTAAAATATAATTAGTCCAGAGTGCTAGTCTATTGGACAGATTCTGTATTAGATATCCTTGCCTGGAAAATGGTCTTTGTTGCAGATTACAGGCTATTAATTGAGACAAATTAAAACATATTATGTGAAGATATTAATTAGTTCCCCAGTCTTGCAGAGTAAACATGTCCTGTATGAGATTGCATAGGCTATTAGTCATCACAATGAATATTTCAACCCATGCAGAGTAATCTCATGATAGTCTTCAAGCCTATTGTCATGGTGCACACACGAGGGAGGAACAAGGACACGCAGACGAGGACGTAAACTCAAATAATAATATTTAATGGAGACATCAAGGCAGGACAAGGCATGACTGACATGGACAGGATACACCGGGGAAGTAACAAGTAGACCAGACCAAATCAAACTCAAAAGACAGGACTAATATACACAGGTAAATCATAGATAATTAGACAAACACGGCTGGACAAGGATTAACTCATAATGACATGAAACAAGGACAGGAAACAAACCAAATAAGGACACATGAGGCGGGAACACATGACGCACACAACAGAACCCTGACACCTATCATGCAGAGATACAAATTTATTGCAGTACTCCTACGTGCTGCGTGTGTTTGCTGCAATAAATCAGAATGACATGGATAAATCTTCACTGAGGCCAGTTGGTTTTTTGATTCACATTCATTTGATTTAATGACAGAGGTTATTTTTAAACCAGCGGTTGTTGTTCTCAGGTAGCTTTGCTTTGCTCAGGACTCATTTTACACTGGACAGTTATGACTCAACATAATTTTAATTGCATAACAAAATTGTTTATTTCACAAAATTAAAACTTGAAAATGTATTATTATTATTATATTGTTGTTGTTGCTGTAGGTAAATTGATTAGTAATAATGTTGATTACTCATTTTTTATAATGAGATAATTATAATAATCATAATAATAATAATAATCCTCATCAATTACAAAACTGAAACTTGTAAAAACACTGAAAATTATTATTATTGTTGTTGAAGGTAAGTAGCATAATCTGATGATATTTATCAATTTTAATAATGAAATAATAATAATAATCACAAAATTAAGACTGTTGCAAAAACACAGAAAATATTATTATTATTATTATTATTATTATTATTAGGTAAGCTGATTAATCAGACAATATTTGTCTATTTTAAGATAATCAGCATCAGCCAACAACCAAGCATTTTAAAATTTATTTTTAAATTCATACTTTTTAATAATAAAATAATAAAGTAAAAGAAAGTATTATAACATAAAATAGTAAATAATTGTTAATGTTCATTTCATTACATTACATTTTAATTTATGTCATATTACATTTTAATTTATGTCATTATATTACAGTAGTAGTGGTGGTGCTATAGGCCTATATTTACAAATACTATTAATTTAAATATCATTTCAGTTAGACTAATTACAATAATAATTAATAATTTCAACATCAGCATCTGTCTTTTCCAGGCCTATAGTGTAGATGGCCTGATTCATTCATTATAGTGTAGTGTATTCATTCATTATATAGTGTATATATAGTGTAGCACATATAGTGTAGATTCATTCATTCATTTATTTAAATATTTATTTATTAGACTTTTTGGAGTATAGTTTTTCATTCTTTGAATGGATAAATTATGGTGCACTGGGGACACTGAATTCAAGATATAATGAAACATTGTGATGTGGAACAGAAAGATCTCCATGGTAACTCGTGGTAACTCAGTTATTCTGATAAATGTGACAGATCATCCATAGCCTTGATAACAGCAAAACATCAGACTCACTTTTAATCGTGCAGCATGAAAAGCATGAGGGGGGCGGGTAATTCAGTATTCACAAATGATACGGCTATAAGGGGCTCATTTAGCAGAGAGAGCACGAGAGAGAATAGAGCAGAGACAGACTGATCTGCATCACAAAGGAGGTCAGGTTTAACTAACCTGTAACTGAGCTATACTAGATAGTCTCAGTGATCCACCTCATTAATCTCACTTCTGTTTCACAACTCCATTGTGGGTATTTTTACACTGGTGATTTTATCACTGCTTCTCCATAGCACTTTCCACTATGACTCATAAAAGCACAAGTTTGACAGATGGCTTCATTTATTCTGGACAGCTTCAGGAGCAGGTTGAAGGTGCTCCATGGAAACCAAACCATGCTCGCTCAGGAGGTGTGGGCATAAGATTTTGTCCTCCGGCACTTTCTGTGTGCTTTATGGGTATCACTGACAGAAGATCATCCTTAAGGGACAAATAAATAATCCATCCATGCATTTGGTTGCTAGAGTGAACCGACTCCTTGGGGAAAAGGGTTTGTCTGCCTTGCTTGCAGATCTCAAAAGCCTTGTGGGTCATGTGAGTCATCAGCCAAAACAGAGCAGATATAGGGGTCTTTCAAAAGCGCTGACTCTCTGGCAGTGCAGTCTTTTAATCTAAATCAAAGGATACTGGGTGACATTTTTGATCGAGCATATTGCTATAAAAAGTGAAGGAAGCTGAATTTGATTTAGTCTTGCTCTGGAGAAAAAGCAGAGATCTTTGTAACTAAAAATGATTACTGACCCCTTGCATCTGTGTTGTGCACATAACTGTGTTTATGCACAGCTAAAAGCGTAGCAATTCCCTTCAGATGAATACTACTGACCTTAATCTCAGTAACCCCTTGATATCAGACACTTTCGTTCACAAAATAAAGGCTGCAAATAGCGATTTTTTTTACAAGTGGAAACCTAATATAAGTGTCAGTATAAAGCATTATCTGTGTGTTGGAGGTGAAACACCCTTACGAAAATTAACCATGGTTTTTACTACAAATAAAAAAAATAAAAACATGATTAGTATAGTTAAACCATGGTAACCACAAATTAGCCATGGTTTTGGTACACTAACCATAGATTAACCATGGTATTTGTAGTACGACTATAGTCAATACATTTACATTTAGTTATTTAGCAGACACTTTTATCCAAAGCGACTTACAAATGAGGACAATGGAAGCAATCAAAATCAACAAAAGAGCAATGATATGCAAGTGCTATAACAAGTTTCAGTTAGCTTAACGCAGTACACACAGCAAGGTTATTGTTTTTTATTATATAATAAATAAAAAGAAAACAGATAGGATAGAAAAAGAATAGAGCAAGCTAATATTAGAGGCCTTTTTGTTTTTGTTAATTGTATAATAAATAAAAAGAAACAGATAGAATACAGCTAGTGTTAGCTTTTTTTAAAAAAAAGAGAACAAGCAGTAAATGAATAGAGTGCAAGTCTAAAAGGGACAAGTTTTTTTTTTTTTAAGAATAGAATTAGAATAGAGTGCTAAAGTTAGAGGGTCAAATAAAGATAGAAGAGATGTGTTTTTAGCCGATTCTTGAAGATGGCTAAGGACTCAGCTGCTCGGATTGAGTTGGGCAGGTCATTCCACCAGGAGGGAACATTTAATTTAAAAGTCTGTGAAAGTGATTTTGTGCCTCTTTGGGATGAACAATAAAGTGACGTTCACTTACAGAACACAAGTTTCTGGGCACATAAGTCATCACACAATACGCCAAAAAAACATGGTTACTACACTTTTACTAATAAAACAATGGTTAATTTTCGTAAGGGCGGTAGTGTTTACGTTTCAGGGCTCCAGACAACTAAATGCACTTTATTAGTCTATTAAAATCACATCTAGTCTGCGCTGCTTTTTTTATTTCATGCAACACGCAACAATAGATGGCACGAGACAAGGTGTCTGATTTGCAAAACAAATGACCCTTAAGAACCGGTTCTTTTACATGAGTCAGTCACACTGAAAGCAAAATTGCGGGAGTCGTTCTTAAGTTTCTATTGTAGATGTATTATATGTTGAATAATGTTTTAAAAAAAAAAAAAAGATGCTGCAGCATGTGGCATCATATTATGTACGTTGCAGTGTCTTATATAGAAAGTCTGCAGCTAAGGCTACGTTCACACTGTCAAACGCATTTACTTATAGGTATGAGTCCCAAAATGTTCTGTTCACACAGCAGCTGAATATTCCATATATACGCAACTGAAGTCAAGTCTGTATTATATTGTGACTATCACCTGTAACCATAGCGACAGTGACTAAAGTAATATCAAATATGACAATGTCCAAAACTACAAAGTCTTATTACATTTGACATGACGAAAGTTCATTTGAGGCGTAATTTCATCTGTCAAATCTTAATTAACCTATGGCAGCTTTTATAGCTCAGTAAAGAGCAGAGCATTTGAGTCACACACAGACCACACAACTGACTGGAGTATTTGTAGTGAAGGACAGATGACACACAGCTCATATCTGTGTCTCTGTAAGTTATCGAAACCATATACACTAGATGCATATGTGCAATGCAGAGCAGCTATCTTGCACGTTGTGACATGACAGACCATTGGTTGTCCAGTATGGTTCTGTTCACACAGCGCAGGTTTGCTGAAAAACATGGTTGTGAGTTCTGAAAATATACAGATGAGAGTTCATTAATAGAATGCGGTTGTCACACACCCATAACCGAAATGTGTGAACGCAACTGTAGTAACGACTCAAATACAGGACTAACAACTGTATTCTGGTGCTGTGAATGTGGCAAAATGTGTATTTGACCGTGGTATTTGAAACGCAGTACAATTTGCATGAGCTTGCGTTTCCTCAAAGACTATAGAATACCCAAGACGTGTCACTCGTATAGTTTTGAATGGGGAAAAATGCAACACTCAATATGGCTGCTCTATCGAATGAAGCCCTGCCTTCTGAGCAAAAGAGCCAATCCCTAATCAGTAAAGTCAGCGCATCACTGCAGCTGGCGTTAGAAGTCCCGGTTGCTATAGAAACAGTAAGCGTTCCGAGACGTGCACATGTGCACTGGCTGGTCTAGCCTGAAAAATAAGCTTTTTTAAACGCTATTTGAGCTAAATAAACAACATTTATGATACAGTTGTTGTCAGATTTCTTTGGTGATCTCAAATATGAAATTTAATCGTAAGCTTGGGGAACAGTTTTGGATAATTTGATGTTTCCCCATTCAAAGAGATAGGAGCTGCGCTTGCATGCTGGAGAGGTGTTTCAAAGATGGCCGCCGAGTGACATGACTTGAGACTTTGGTTTCCTGTCCCCTACATTTGCATTCGTATAAATGGAACTCAGTGGAACGAAAAGTCTAGTGTGAATGCTCCTCTAAAGCCTATTCACACCAAGGATGTTAACCATAAAGATAAATATAAAGATACAGTTCTAAAAATCATTCTCAATAGGCCTATTAAAGAATAGCACACCAGGGGTGCGTTTCCCAAAAGCATCGTTAGCTAACTATGGTCGTAAGCAGGCACGTGCAGAGGGGGGGGGCGGTGGGTGCTTGAGCACCTGCCCCTTTTCCCCTTGATGCCCAAAGTGCCCTTTTGTCAAGGCATTTTTTTATTATTATTATTATTATTATTATTTATTTTTTTGTAATTAAACGCGCTTTTGTGAATGCCTGCCCAATCTAACTATTAGTAAAATTAATTAATAATAGTTTAGTCGTAAATTAAATTATCCACATGATGACCTTTCACCTGACGATCTCATCCAGGAAGATCCCTCACCTTCAGACACGCCTTTAGGATGCCTTCAATAACGTCCGCGGGTGCCAGTAAGTGGAAATCTCAGCGGAGCGGTGTGCTTGTAAACTTATATTATATTATTGAATTATTATTATTTGACGAGAACGGCGTGAAGAGATCATGCACAGCTGTGTGTAGCCTGTGGAAGCACTGCAGCAAGGGGCTACAATATTTTTGTTCAATGTTTTCCTAATGACAATTTTATGATTGGTTTATAAAGGCTACTACGAACACCCTTTTCCCATTTTTATCACAGAATAATTCAGGAAATATATTTCATAGTTTCTATACTAAATGATATGTTAATCAGTACTGCATTTTTCATATAGTTTATTTATTTATTACCTGAAGATAACTTGAAAAACACATAAACCATATATTTTCGCAATCTTTTATTGTCTTCACGTTTCATCAGTAAAAACGTTTCTGCTTTTTATTCAACTCAGCTACAGCGATAGCCTTGTGAGTTTGTCCATATGCACGTCAAAAGTTTCTGCGCGAGAGCGCCCTCTGGCTTCGAGTATGAAACATGCACTGCACGAGAGTGTTCAGCTCTCCTGATATTCATCTCCTCATTTTGGATACGAATAAAACGTCAGGTCATGTCTCTTTTAATTTAAATCTAGAAACCTCTATGTGAAAACACCTGCTCGAGCTTGAATAAAGTGCGGGGGACGAATGGACATTTTATTAAAATTAATATTAAATAAAAAATGCAGCTAAGGTAATTCTACACACAGCAATAAAAACAAAGGTGCTTGTTCTCGTTCTTGCTGTTTAATTGGGAAAAGTTTAAAGCGCGTTGAGGTGTCTTGTCTTTATGTTATCTGACTAAAAACTATTCATATTTTGAACTATTATTATTATAGTATTTATTTAAAAAACGTAGAGTGCCTTAAAAATAATTATCAAAACACTGGGATTATACTGATTTTCCTCCGAATTATACTCAATATTATATTCAATCCTGTTTTTATAATCATTATCATTCAAAAAATGAATAAATTCAGAACAGGATTAGAATAGAATTCTATTTTAAATAAGACATGAATATTTTTTTCTACAACAACAACAGTAGTGTTTACAACTGCAAAACCACCATACCCTGTAAACACAATAACAACAAAAACAATAATAATAATAATAATAAAATAATAATAATAATATCATTCCAGAGTAATTAAGAGGTGCAAAAAAAAAAAAAACCTGCGTCATGGCATTTGCTGCTGTATTAATACAGAAGCATCCATTTCGATGCACATATCAGCAAGGAGCACAGCCCTATTAAAAGCAGTGTTCCATGTGCCCCTTTTATACTTTGAGCACCTGCCCCTCCAAAGGTCTCTGCACGGCCCTGGTCGTAAGTTCCATTGAACTCTATTGGTAATGACGGAACTTAATAATAATAATAATAATACATTTTATTTAATGGCACCTTTCAGGACACCCAAGGACACCTTACAACAGAAACACAAGCAATAAAACACCAATACATAAAATAAAATAAATAAAAAACACAAAGGATTACAGTGAATAAGCAGATTTGAAAAGGTAAGTTTTGAGTTGTGATTTAAAAATGTTGATAGAGTCCAGCTGACGGATATGGATGGGTAGTGAGTTCCAGAGTTCGGGGGCAGCGTGACTGAAGGCCCTGGCCCCCATTTTGACCATTTTAACTGAAGGAATAGACAGGAGACCAGAAGAGGAAGAACGGAGGGCACAGGAGGGAGTGTATGGGTGGAGCAAATCAGACAGATATGTGGGAGCAAGATTACGGAGTGCCTTAAAGGTGAGGAGAAGGAGTTTATATTGAATTCTTTGGGGTATTGGGAGCCAGTGAAGACAAAAACTTGCGACCATAGTTGCTTCTGGGAAACACACCCCTGAATACTCCACACCACAGCTATAACGATAAGGGCGCAGAGAAACTGTCAGTCCTGTGTCCCTGTGTCTTGTTCACCCTCATGTTTCCTTATGCCCATATTTGGTTATGTTCCTGTCCCTGTCTTTATTGTTTCATTATTAGTTAATTCAGTCCCACCTGTGTGTGTTTAATTCCCTCGTTTAGTTGTGTATTTATAGTGTGTTCTGCCCCTTGTTTCCTGTCCGGTATTAACGTCGATGTCCTGTTTCTCGTGAGTCTCTGCCTGTCTTGTGTTACCCTTTTTGAATTTAATTAAAGACTGTTATTTTGAAGCTTACCTCTCGTCTCCTCGTTTCCCTTGTGCTTATCGTGACAGAAACAATGTCATTGGAATCACTTTCAGAATGATTTTTTTTCCAACTAATGAACAATAAAAACATTGACACCCAATCAGAATCAATCCTGCTATAACGAGACAAGCATGCGAATAAACAGACGATATTGTCCGTTGGTATGAACACTAATATTATCTTTATAGTTATCGTTCTTGGTGTGAACGGGCCTTTAGTGGTTTAAATCTCACTTACTCAGGAGGCGTTTACATGACACCATTTTCAATTAAACTGGAAAACTTTTTAAGTGTTTTGACTATGCATTTACATGACAACAACGTTAAAACAGTGACATCATATGCATGTGTATTCCATGTTCAGTCGACAGGTATGTGCGCAGACGCGTAGTGTTTCTTTACAAAATGACATCGCAAAAGGAAAAACTTTTCCATTTTCCGTACATCATTGTAATGTAAACATAGTCAGTGAATTGTGTAGAGTCACGTCAAAAGCCAATAGAACCAATCTTGAGCTACACTGAATGTGGCACAGCACTATGCTTCAAGCTAAAAGCCGATAATAAAAGATAAATGGATGTCCTGTTCTTTTTCTGACATAGCGACTCCATGAGCTTGCACAACTTCCAACGGATTTGGAACATTGTGAACTGAAAACAGCTACTGTGACACATACTTTAGGTTCAGGGGACTTAGCTACTTCAGTGTGCTTGCTGAGTTGTTTTTGTTATGACAGTGTGTAATAATAGATACTTAGTCTCAATGTTATTCAAAAGAAACATGAAAATCATTATAGCCTTCATTTGACTTATTTGTCTTTCTACTAACATTTATTTCTCATTATTCCTAAATATTTTTTATAGTATTGTGAAACCCAGCAATGTGTCAGGAAAACAAGTCATAAACACTCTGGTGTTTAAGACTTTCAGTACCTGTGCTCTGAGCACTTAAAAAACGAGATCAATACAGAATGGAAACGTCTCATCTTCTTGCCTCCAGCCTTATTGACAAAGCCTGAGATGAATTTAGCATGAAGCATAATAGCAGCATAAATCAAAAGAAAGTAAGTAAAGCTTTCCCACAGCGAGATTAATCTCACTTTGCTCTCAGTGTTAAATTATGCATCTCGCAGAATTATGGGGTGCAGGTTATGAAGTTCCCCTTCTGATGCAAACGTCCACCCACATGCTCCGCTTTTGAAACTCCCAACATGATAATGTCATGAGTCAGCGCTTTTCATTCACCGCATAAAAAGGAATGATTTGCACATTTTGTCTAACAGTTCACCTGGCCTGCTCATAAAAAGCTGAAAAGACATCACTGTCTCCAATATTGTGCGCCATCCATCACTGTCTAGAGTCCATATGCACATTAATGAGTTCTCCAAAGCAATTCCCCACTTTAATTCAGTCTCTGGTAAACCGTAGAAGCAGTTTCAGGGGGGAAACATCATTTACGCCACTAGCACTGTTTTGTAATGGATGGAAAACAACAACCAGAACTTGTTTTCTTTGAGGCTTTAAATTAGAAACACAAGTTAGACTACGTTAACTCAGCAGCAAACCTCAGCAGTATTGACTTCACAATTGATGTTACACATATTCAAACCTCAGCAGGGTTCTTTCCTTAGCAACAAGGGAAACTTGGTTTCTATGGATATGTGCCCTTAACAGGACAGGAGAGAGAGAGAGAAAGGGACACTGCTGTGTGGGCGATGCAAACACGATCCCAGCTGGCTCTCATTAACTCACCGACCAATCATTGCAGATCCATATGTATGCTGCGTAACGACAGGCACAGGAAGTCAACAAGGTGAGCCGTTCACTGTTGGTGAAACAGACACACAAATGCTCACAGGATTTTCGCAGAAAGTTCAACTTGAATTTTAATGGTTGAAAAGTACTTGCTCTGACATACTTTTTCTTTTCACAGAAAGAAAGTGATGTGGCTTCGCTTTTTGCATCGTTGATGTCTTTTGTAAGGTACGTTTCTTTTGTTTAAGCATCACCTGACACCCCCAACTCCACTTTTTCTGTGCTGGCATGTGAAAGGTGCCACATCTCTCATGGGACTCATTACCCAAAGAATACGGTTAAAGAAATGATTCTGGAAAGGTTGTTGCTCAGCGTCCCTAACATCTTCACCATCTAAGTATGAAAATAGCATTGGCAGAACTGAAAAGAAAAGCTCAATTTTTATTGACTCATGACCCACTGCTACGGAGTTCTGGCATCAATAGTGGAGAATCGTTACAATTAAAGCACCTCACAATTGCACACATGTGATGTTATTTTTCTAACTGGCTTAGACATGTTATTGGTCATAATTAGTACTATTAAATATAATTTACTCATTATTTATCAATTATTTATCAAAACTTCTGTCCCTAAGTAATGTGTAAAATCAAGCACTTCTGCTTTTCTAAGTGAATAAACTGGCAGTTTTCACCTGCAGGAAAATAAATCAAGTAAAAAAAAAACCTTGGGGGTGGATTTTTATGAATTTGGGAGAAATTCCTGCATGGCAGGGTGCTAAAAGCCACTCAAAACCAGAAACATCTCATGGCTATTGTAACTATTATACATTTTGGTATGATTTGTACGATCCAATTTGTATACTTGTATACCGCATAATCTTCTTATGTCCAAGTAACAGTCATTCTTAGGGGTGGACCTTCATGTCTTTTTCTAAAAATTTTAAATTTTTGTATGATTCACATAAAAAATTGTGTGAAATATCATAAAATAGTTACATTTTCCTGTGAATTAGGTTCCTTAGAAACCTTCCATTGGATTTTATTATGGGTAGGCTACTCCATTCTGTTCCTAAATAGAAATGAGAAAATCGCTTTATGCTGCATTTATCATGAACATTTGGAAATTAAAGTCTTTTAAATTACATATCATATTATATTATTGAAGCTAAAAATTAAACATTTACTTTTCTTTGTGTTTTCATTTATCCTTCAGTTACAAGCTAACAGCCTACTAGCTTAGCATAGTGCTATCTGGTTAAGAAAATCTGTTTTGGTAAACAAGCTGTTTTTTTCATCTTCCAAAGGTGTAAAAATCTAATTTGAAAATGCCATGTAAAATTAATCAAATGATGACTGACTTGGCTCTTTTTGAGCTTTGTTATTATAATGTTGAACTTCTGCAAAACTCTCTACCGCAGTAGGTCACAGTAATACATCATCAACAAGGCACAATGAGGGTCCCAGAGATTATTTATAGAGCACCGTGTTTTTTCCCCAAGGTGCCTTTATTTCTGCCACCTAATTTGAGAAACTGCCGCTGACGTTGCTGTGTCATAAATTCAGATCCCATTGAAATAAGCACGCCTGCTACATTACTATGCAGCAACCCGACTTTCTGTTTCCTGTAGCCTTGTGACTAAGGCTTCTGACTTCATTCTTTGGTCTCCCTGATACACAATGAGCTTCCGAATCAAAGCGATGAATGATGAACTAGTGCCTTTTCACCGGAGATACTACGCTTCATGGTCGCTGACTTTTTGTACATTTTATCTTTACTGTTGCTATGCAACAAACTCTAGGTAACAAGAGTCATTTTGTTGAACAGGCCATTAAACAGCACGAAAGGTGATTATTACGAATTACGAATAATTAGACAAAGCAGTAAAGAAAACAGCTGTTGATGAGCTGACGGATGGGTCACTCATGTGACATATAACTGACAACTCCATCTGTATCTCACAGACGGTCTGGACTGGACTTCATTTTAATGACATCTTTTCACTCAGACCAGCTTGAGCTGGTTTTTTTATCTGAAGAATAGAGCGAGATGATATGTTAGGATGTCACTGCGCCACAGGCAATTTATGATATGGCACATAGGAGTTGTATGCAGTTGTGTATGTGCACACAATGACCGTATCTTTGTCCCTCGAGACGATGTCCACACCCACTCCCTGACCCATACTGACCCTTTAATCAATTTAGCCCCACTTCCTGAAGCCAGCGGCCCTAAGTGATTGAGTTATTATACAGAGTGCTGGTTAGAGAGTATTAGACGGGGAAAAAAGAAACAAAAGAGAGATGGAGAAGCCCAGAGAATGAGAAATGGCATATAAATCAGTTCTTATTTCAGTATACTTGGTCATGCATTGTTGACATTTCATTAATTGCTGTGTGCAACCTAAAAATACATGACATATAAAAATATATGCGTCTTCCTCTCCAAAACCCCCCTCTATTAGTCTTCACCCATATCAAAAGCATAATTCTGAGTTGTTTTACGGGGAACCATTAAGCTTTATTAAAACCACAGGTGATGTTAGTAGCATGCAGATTTAATAGCTGCAATTTTCTACAAGCATTTGTTTAAACATCTAACGATACCCTTAATAAATGTTCTCATGCAAACAGACACTCAAGGGGCTGTTAAAACACTTGTGTGTGTGCTGTCACGAAGAAACGGGATGAAAAGAACACTGGTGTCAGGAATCTTTGCTGCAGTGCTGGTGTATAGTGAGGGATAATCTGATCCGGCCCCTCGGTAAGCGTTTCTTATACGGACCGCACTCATCAGCAGAAGCACCAGCAGAGCCTACTGCTTGCTCAAAGCAAAGGTTTTTTCCCTTGACCTGCAACCTGAGGCTTATATGCCTAGATGTTGCTTTGTTGTTAAAATCCTGTCATCTCTATGTTGTTCCAAACCAAAGAACATTTCAGTTCTTAAAATAACCTTTTTTCCACTATAAAGAATGAAAAAGTTATATCGATGCCAATTAAGAACCTTTACTTTTAAGAGTGCTCTGCAGAACACAAAAGAAGTCATTAATATATAATATTAATTAAAAACGTATAATTTTCTATCCATTCAGTGTTTTTCATTTGGACCCAATTGACTTCTATTGTATTCACAAAAACAGTTTTTCGAAATATTCTTTTGTGTTTTGCAGATGAAATAAATTCATGTAACTTCTGGAATAAGTAAATAAACTTCAGTTTTTATTTTTGGGTGAACTATTCCTTTAAAAAATTGATTTTAACCATGTGGAATTGATTTGTCATCTGACTTAAATATTAGCCTGTTTCAGGTTAATTCTCTTTCTGACAGCTTGTGCTTTGGGGGATGAGAACCTACACAATGCTTTTATGTGCCTTTTAATGTGGTCTGCATTCTGGATTCTGTTCTTTCGGGTCATTACGTGTTATGATGTGTGACTCTAATGGGGTTAGTTGCTATTGGGAAGGAGAAACATAGAGCAGTCATTTCCCATGAGACTCCTCTAGTACGCGGGCAAACTGATTAGAGAGAAAGAGAGAGAGACATCTGCTCACACATTTCCTACATCCCATGTGCATTAAAAGCACAGATATTCTCTAAATAAACTAAGCTCACAAAATTTAGTTCAAATCTCCCTGGTGCGCATTCACGTTACCTCGAGGTGCTGTTGCAAAGCTGTTTATCGTGTGTATTTTTATGCAAATGTGAAAGCAAATATATAGATTTGAGTGGCTTCAGAGGCAGTGGAATAAATCTCCATCCCTTCTGATTGGAGAGAGGTTTTCATACAATGACTGATGATTAAGTCAGCTATCAGACAAAGACTGCCAAGCCAAGCCAAAAAAAAAAAAAAGAGGAGGAGGAAAAAACCTTTTCCTTTTCCAATGTGAAGACTGGCTAAATATGACACAAATGTACATTTGGCAAGTTAGTTGAATGATCCTATGATAGTAAAAAGTAGAAAACTGAGGCTTATACCTGCAATTGTAAAGCATGCTGTATATTTACATGAACATATGTTTTGGAAAAATGCACAAACTCACACAAATATATTTTTCACATAAACAGGACTCAAGTCCATGTTGGTATGTTACATTTTGTCCTTTAAATACAATGCAAAAAGTGTAGAATTTTATCCTGATTGGATCCTTAAAGTTTAGTCACTGTAGTCAAGTTTATTTGACTCAAATTTAGTAGTAATGTAGTAGTTTAAATTAACAATATTTTTTTAAGTATTACAAACTGTGTTTTACACTAATGTGTCATCCTAGATCACAGTATAACAAAGCTGTTTTGATCATGTTTTCATATGGAGATAACAAGACAAGATGCTGATCTCAGCTTCAACTTAAGACTTCAACAGGACCTTCATCTTCATCAAGGGACAAAAGCGAAGGAGCACCGGTTGGGCTTGCGCCACTTCTAAAATTCATAGAGCCGTAGAGTCTGGCTTGGTGCTTGGAGTAAGCAAATGCTTGTCTCCTGATCATCTCCCCTTTATACATGGAGATCATCAACAGGGTTGACAGTACCACACCACCGAGTGTGAGAAGGCACAGTCCTGCAATCACACACCTGTCCAGATGAGCACCCACCCGGGCGTTCTCTCTCTCCAACCGCTCCATCTCCCGGGCAGAAACGGTATCGGGATTCACCTTGACGTCACGTGGGACCGTGTAGGAGATGACAACCAAGGAAATCCCAGTAACTAAAAAGGTAACAGCACCTATAAATCCATAATCCACCGACTTTTCTGATGAATCCACCATGAAATCGTCAACTGACAGCAGGGAGCATTCTGGGCCGCCTTCTTGGAGATCTTTGGAAGAATTCCAACTGAAGTTGTCATAGTTGGTCTCCTCTGCTAACAACTGACTGTCTTTATGGTCAGTAAAGTCAGCCACACCAGGAAAAGCTGTTTCGAACTGCTCATCGTAACATACCTCAACTTCTTCATCAAATCCCCATTCATTGAGTTTGCAGAGTCGTCCAATTGGCAGAGTCGCTGTCCATGGTTCTGAAAGCCTGTTCGCCTCATTAACATTCTCCTCCAGATACGCCTGGCAGCACTCTTCATTGGAAAGGGCCCTTTCATCTGCACACACTGAGTGATGACTTTGCTGGTGTTTTAGGGACCAGTCAAGGTGATCGGTCTGGACAGCGTCTTGACCACAAAAGAGGACTTTAAGATCAGCCATTTGAACTTCTATTCATATGTTCATCTCATAGCATGCTGGCTATAGCATTCCTGCAGTATGACGAGGAAAACAACAATCTATAACAGGCGATAAAACCATTTCATTTTAAATACAACAGAAAATATTAAATACAACACAAATATTTTTAGGGATAGGAATTTATGTCAGTGTAATTTGTCAAAATGTTAATGGCAAAACTGGTATCAACAGAACTACCAGGTTATATTGTTTACTTTAATATATTACATCCATAGCAGATAGAAAGAGAGAGAGAGAGAGAGAGAGAGAGAGAGAGAGAGAGATGTAATGTCTGTCCAGATGGGAAGGGGTTGCAACACGTTTCATTGTACTTATATTGGACAGACAAAGATGACACAATATAGGTTATATTTAGCACAACTGACAATTGTAGTAACTAACACACACTCTATGTTATGTTTTATGCGTTTCCATAATACATTTATGCACGATATTTAAAATACCCTTGTCAAAATGTCCAATGTTTCAGTCCATAAAATTACAACTCACCCTGGTAACGACAGCACTGATTATGCTTGACATTTACATTGTTTACAAATAAGATATACATTTCTACACTACTTTAATTTGAAGCAAGCAAAGTAAACAATGTGTGATAATATTATATCAAAGTTTGCGATTATATCAAAGATTTCGAAGTCTATCCTACACGTTTTATAGTAAAAGTCGATCATCGATATTCACAAGAAAGAAAGAAAAATCCAGCTAAAGAGTGAATACTTACTTTTGGTGTTTATAATTAGTATTTAGTGTCATAAATCGTTTTCACGACCGAAATATTGCTAAAAGTGCGTTTTAACCAATCAACAATCAACTTGTAATATTTCATCTCAAGAGCTAAACGACGCGTAAACATCAGCACTGAACAGAATAGTGAAGCGTTTCCTGGTTTTCAATCTCAAAAAAAGTAGTCAGCATGAAAAGCATTTGGAAAAAGATGTTGCCTGTTGTCATCTGTTTTGCCGTCTTTTTTGTCACCTTAAACAGAAAATAAAGGCATCGCCTACCTTCTCCAAGCAGCGCCTCGCTGGCATTCCTGCAGGGCTCGCGCTCCGTTAATTAAGCGAAGCTCGTCCTGTTCCACCCGCGCGCCGCGCTCAGGTCGTCTCAATGCTCCGCGAGCCTCTAAGACAAGCTGCACAGACGAGGAGAGGCGAGGAGAGGAGAGGCGAGGGGAAGAGAGGGAGGTTTACTAGTGTCGTGGGGGAAATGAAGTCTGATCAAACACTTTCATGCTGTTCTCCTCGTGAAATTAATTTCTGTGGCGCACCCATACAGATTGCATGCCCAAGCTGTGTCTTAAATTAATTATCCCAGAAATTAACATCATTAAAGCATTCTTGAAAATACAATTTAGGAAACATCCGATGATGCCAATCCACTGAAATGAATCTTTGAATGAATGCTTTTTCATAATAGAATGTCACAATACACTATGAAATCTTTTATACTGAATACTTTTGTTTGTTTGATTTATTTTTGAAAGACGGTTTCTGTATAGACACAGACTTTAACGTCTTGGCTTCAAAAGAGTTGCTTATTGCCAAGGAAGAAAAATTAACTGTTTATTTAGCTATCAGAAATAATAGAGTTCATTAAACATTATATTGTAGTCACAAAGGAACCTGCTTATTACTCAGATATAGGAATAGAACTATCAATACTTTAAACATAATCGTAAATATGTGTGCATGGGGAGATCAGGTCTATTTATCACAGGGGGAACTTGAGACTGGGGCTAGTTGTCACACATTTTATACTGAATATTTTTTGTATGTTTGTTTTATGTTTGAAAGTCAGCGTCTGACACAAACCTTAAAGTATTGGCTTCAAATACACTGTTTCCAATGTTATTGCCAAGTAAAAAAAAAAAATATATAATTTTATTTAACACATTTTAACCTATAGTGGGGTAAGTTGTCACAATGTAACCTGCTTATTACCCAAATATATAACTATCAATTCTAAACGTATCATTGTAAATATGAGTAGGGAAGATCAGGACTACTTGTCACAGGGGGAAGTTGTCATATATCTATATTTTAGGATTGAGTCTACATGCAATATACTGTATGTATTAGGGAGACCGGGGCCAGTTGTCACACATTTTATGCTAAATATTTTTTGCTTGTTTTATATTTGATTGTCAGTTTCTGGCACAAATCTTAAAGTCTTTGCTTCAAAAACTTTGTTTCCAAAGTTATTGCCAAGAAAAATTCTTAAGATCTTAAGATTATGGGTCTAGCTGTCACTTTTTATACTTAATTTTTGTTTGTTTGTTTGTTGTATTTTTAAAGTTGATTTTTATATAGACACAAGCTTTGCTTAAAAAAATAATAATAAATAAATAAAAAAGTTTTTTCTAATGTTGTCTAGAAAAAGTTAATTTCAACCATTTTGACATAACGGGGCATGTTGTCACAATAGAACCAGACTATAACAGATTTTAAGCTAAATTTAAACAGTAAATCTACACTGAAAAATTATGACATTAATTGTTTTTATTCAAGTCAAAAATATTATTTAACATCACTCTATCTAAATACATTAATTCATAACAAAACTATTTTTATGGGTAAAATCAGGATAGCTCTTTAAGGTAATTGCAGGTTACCACTTTTTACAGCGCATTATGAAACACAAAACAATTAATGAGCAAAAATGTAACATACAAAGGTAACAAAAAATAACACGCACTAAATTTTACAAATCAGTGTAACAACTAGCCCTAACCTGAGATGTATGAAAAATTATCCTGTCTTGTATATGCATGCCTATACAATATATATATATATATATATATATATATATGTGTGTGTATGTATGTATTTTTTTTTAACAAGCACATGACTCCACAAGCCCCATGATGACCCCCTTGCTGTTGGATGCCAGCCAGTGCAGCGTATGTGTAGGTGGCCATAGGTCATAATAAGAGTGCGCCTCAATGATTTCTCAGTGAAAGCTCAATGTGTACTAATGCACGTTGCTGCTGCTAGCGCACTGAATTAAACGAGACTGGTGACATCAGCTGGTTAAAACACATGAAAGTCATTGCTCTGCTCCAGAGGCTGGAACATTACTAGAGCGTAAACTGTGAAATTGACATTTATGAGAATTTGCCCCCTGTGTGTTCAGATCTTACGTCTCTCTCTACCATGGGCTACACATTGCATTAAGATGACTTGAGAAAGGAGCAGCAAGCGCACAGAGACATCTCCATAAATGACAGCTGAGATGGCTTCTATTCAAAATCAGCCATGAGAGCTGCAATGCTCACAGTTTAGTCAACAAAGCGTGAACATCATAGAACATTTCTAACAGTTGGTTCACACATGCTATTTTTTTACACACATGCAAGTAAGCATTATATCAATGTGCTTCATCTCATGTTTTCGACATACAGTACATATTGCAAAAAAGTGCTTGATTTAACCTTCTGATCACATGAACACCCTGAGACAAAAAAACTAAATAAACTTCCTATAATTTGGAGAAATTAAGTGTTACATCACCTGCTCACCAGTGGATGCTCTGCAGTGAATGGGTGCCGTCAGAATGAGAGTCCAAACAGCTGATAAAAACATCACTGTAACCCAGAAGTAATCCACAGGACTTCAATCAGTCAATTACACCATGAGAAAGTGAAAAGTTGTGTGTTTTGTAAAACTATTAAACCAATGCTTCAGGCTAAAATATGAGTCCATAATCCATACTGACTTTTCCTCCAGTGAAAAAAATCCTGTTCCTCTCACGTCAAAATCCACCAGAATATTTGTTTAGAGCTGGTTGGACTGTTTTTGCTTGTAAACAGTGCTTGATCTGTGCATATTTCTCACCTGATCCAGCAAGACCACTTTTCACTGCAGTATTATGGATTCATATTATAGCTGGAAGCAACAATTTGAAGTTAAAAACGTCTCAATAATGAATTAGTTTATTACAAACACACAGCTTTTCACTTCACAAGACCTTAATTGATGGACTGGAGTCATGTGGATTACTTGTGGATTTATTGTGATGTTTTTATCAGCTGTTTGGACTCTCATTCTGACGGCACCCATTCACTGCAGAGGATCCATTGGTGAGAAAGTGATGTAATTCTAAACTTCTCCAAATCTGTTCCAATCTCGGATGGCTTGAGGGAGAGTACTTTTTTATTTTTGGTGAACAATTCCTGACTTGGAATATGAAATACAACGAGAGTCACAATCAACTCACCAATCACTTTAAGTAAAGGAAGAAACATCCTGACATTACAAGAAAATCAGTGAACATTGACAACAACAACAGTGTAAGCAAAATTGGCAAAATAATGCAACCATATTAATTATTAATGTCCCAGTGCTTTCTGGGAAGATGGCCAGTGGGGCTGAAATGCCTTTTTTTCAGCATGAACTATGATTGTTCATAAAAGAAAAGCAACATTGAGATGCCTTACTTGTGTTGCTGATAGCTTGTGAGCAATCCAAGAAAACTTTTTTGGGTTATGTTTCAGATTATTTATTTGATCTAAGAATAATCATTTTACAGAACATTGACAAAAACATGTTTGCCATCTGCGCACAGTATGAAACGTGGGATTGTCTTTCAGAATATGCTTGACACTTTTCAACCAGACAGAGAATTTTATATCTAGCAGCTACTGTCAGTTACGTCGTATTTGAGAGCATAAACCTAAGGATTGTTTGGAACTTGTAAGAGTAAGATGTGACACTTTATTTCCCTCTGAGTTGTGTGGTTTGTTTATCTGCTGGTGTCTGATGTGGCATTTCTGCTGATGGATCTTTTCTGTAATAAGGCCAGTAACAGAATAGCTATGGAGGAGATCTGTGTGTGCGTGTCTCTCACCAAGGGAAGATACACGCTGGAGGTTTTCAGAAAGATATTGTGGACATGCCTTGATTTTTTGTTTCTGCAAAATATTTGTATCAAAAGATTTGAGACTGATAAGACGAGACACATTCAATGTAGGCCTACCCTAACCAAAAGGGCCATGAGTAGCCTGAAGTAGCCTACAGTACATATATCCAGCAATATCCGTGATTGTATTTTGAAATATATACACACACTTAAAAATAACGTGTTTTAATTATTCAAAATTTCTAGGTGTTGATATGTAGTATATTGACAACGTCAGCTAGGCCAGACACTGTGTGTCTTTCGCTAATAGTTTTGTACAATGTGTGTATGTGTGCAGAAAAGGGTTCTTACGCAAAAGTTACGATACAGGTGCATACGCACTCAAATTTATTCTTATCTTTGTACTAATATTGACGAATCCTTATTTTTCTAAATGAAGTAGCTTTTGCTCAGGAAGTACCAATGCGCCCAAACTCGTATTCAACCCGTTCTTTCCCGCTCGCTCGCTTTGCTAGATCTTGTCAGAGAGCATGCGCATAGTGATTTTTGACTAATGAAAGGACTAATTACATTCTCAAAACCAGTTTGAACATATTTTTTATATACAAGAATCATTGTATTATTTCACACCTATCATTTGCTAGCTGTGAATGCAGTATGTATTTTGTCATTCTTAACTTTTTAAAACTTTCTGGTCCGGCTTTCTCAAGCCAACTTAAAGTTTGTCTCGACAAACTTTTTTATCTAGTTTAGGCTATTATTACTCAAAAAACGAATTACTTAGTTATTTAATCTCGGTAACGCTTTATTTTACGATGTCCTTGTTACACATTACATGTACTTACTATTAATAACAATAAATGATGCATAGGGCCTACATGCAAGTAACCCTAAACCAAACACTAATCCTAACCCAAACCTAACCATATTAATTAGTATTACTCAATACTCAAATATAATTACACTTAAAGATACCTTAAAATAAAGTGTAATTTAATACACAGTATATTTTACTCCTAGGCCACTAACTTGATGTATTGTGTGAAGTTTTACGAACAAATATGAACACAGTTTGTGAATATGCCTTAATAAGTCTACTCAGATGCTCAAGTGATACATCTGTTCATTATGTGCATTTCCAGTTCAATAACAAACTTTAGCTAGATGAACAATAAGGTACACACAGAAAAATAAGGGTTTAAAATTGTACCTTTTTGGGTACAACAGCTTGTCCCTGGAGCAGTACCCTTAAAATGAAATATTTGTACCTTTTTTTACCCCTAATAGGTACACCCCTAATAGAGACATTTTACTCACTGAGTACTTGAGTGAGCAGTCTGAATTGTGAATTTTTAGCTATACACTTTTGGTTGAAGTTGCTGCTGCTGGTTACAGCTTTTTGAGAATTTTAAGCATTTTGCAAGCTCAACACCTAAAGTTTATACATACTTTAAAATGTTGATATTATCAATCAATGCTACTCAGTGTTATCAAATAGAAAGGAATGTTTCAAGATGAGAAAATGAATCAGAAAACATCAAACAATTCCTCAAATCCTATGCCAAAACTTACTTCTTGTTTCTTGTGTTGTTCTCACTCCAAAATTATGTCACTTCCTAGATTATGTCATGATATCATTAAGGAAATTACAAGGGAAATTACAAACAGGAAAGTGATATTTATGAATTAAAAGTAATATTGAGGCCATAGAAAAAAAAATCTAGAAATGAATTCAGCATTCCCAGTTAAGCATGTTTCTTTTCAAACATTTTTAATTAGGGAATTTTTATTAGGAAAAAAGAAGAAAAGAAAAACAAAGAAATTCCTAGAATTTCCTGATACATTGCTATTTTGTCATGTTAGATGTGTATGGTGCCCAGTGACATGACAGAATTGCCATATCGGCTCTAATAAAAGTATTAAAATATATATTTTTTAATTACTTCCATGTTCACTTAATTGTTATATTGTGATGCAAAAAAACTCATATGATTTTCATCTTTAAATGATGAGATTACACTCTAAAAAATGATGGGTTAAATACAGCCCAGTGCTGGGTAAAATATGGACAAACCCAGGAAACAACCCAATTAATGGGCTTGTCCATATTTCACCCAGCACTGGGTTGTATTTAACCCAGCATTTTTTTTTTGAGTGTATGAAGTATAAGACTGTGACATATATGATTGAAATACGAAAATGTATAGAAATGTTCCAACTATACTTTTAAAATAAGCTGAACCTGAACAGAAACATCAAAGCAAAGTTATCTATAAGTATTTTGTGAAATATGAAATAAATGTTTTATATTTTCAGTTTTTTTGCAATGATAATGTCCTTTTTATCACATCTGCATAAAGGTTGAATTAAAAGCATGTACAGTGCATGTCAGTCTCATTCATTGGCAGTTCCTTCCTTTGACACAAGGTAGCAGCAAAGCACAAAAGTGGAACCGAATTTCTCCATCCATATGCATTATGCTGCTTTGCCAGACACTAAACATCATTTGCATTTTAAGTAGTCTTCATTTCACACATTTTACATGAGGGACGTAGTTTTAAACCACATAGCACTGGTCAGTCTGTGATGGTAAAGATCATTTAAAAACGTCATTCGTTTGTTTCTGTTCTAAGAATATGGATCAATCAATTTTGACATAATCATGACATTGTCCCAGTGGTGCCACTCCACCAGCTAATTGGGTTGTGAACTCCTCTCTCAGTTTCCCTTGGAAACAGACCCCTAAATAAATGCTGAAGTGGCTTGGCACGATAAGGTCTCTTCTGTCTGTATGCCATAACCACAGTTGGTGAGGAGGAGAGCTTTTCTCATGTTCATAATAGAGCAACTGTGCTGTCCCACATGAGTCAATTACTCTTATAAAGAATTAAAGAAACCTTACATGGCTGTTAAAATAGCTGCCAAATGTTACTGAGGAAAAAAACAAAAGAGGAAAAAAAAAGGAATTGTCACAGGCACGTCACGATATGTTACATAAGCTAATGTTGTTATTTTAACTATTTGTTCTCTAAGATAATGCACTGTGGGACCACAACAAAACAACAATGTAGAAAGAATAAAATAAAATAGTATAATGCACAACCTCTGAATTTATTGTTTAAAATTTGCCATGCAGGCTTTTGCTCTCACATGCACCTGCTAATAATTCAATGAAGTGATGTGATTAAATTTCACGGGCCAAATTGAAGACAGGGACCTATGGCTCAGAGAAGTTTCAAGCATTAACACTGTCATTCATGTGTCACCTGGAAACAGTTCCTGTCTGAGCCAGATGAAAAGATATCTCATTATAACAGGTCAAGCTATTTATTTTCTAACAGAGTGTGCCTAAAATGAAATTAATTGCAAATAGGTTTTGACCAAAGAGGAGACAGTGACATTTCTCCTATGAATTCTGGTCAAAAATGTCCTGGTTTGTTGTATCAAGCTTTTACATTTTATGTGAATGCCATTTCATCAGTGAAAAACAAAGGCAGTTGCCTTCTCAGGCCTTTCACATTAAATTTAAACATTCTTTCTTACAATTTATGGATGCATTAATTAAACTTCATAATGTCAAATAGAAGCTCAGAAAACAATACTCAAAACTTAAGTGTTTAAGTTAAGACATATATTAGCCTATTAAATATTTAATTAAAACTACATGGAAATCATAAAACATGCTTTGATTACAGTGGATAAAAAAAAATCACTGTTTCTTGTAAAACAGGCTCAAACAGGCTAATCTTCGAAAACAGTGTATGAAAAGTAGTTTACGTACAAAAGTTTCGTAGGCTTTTTTGGCAGTTGTATATTGGAACACATTTAGAAACTAAGGCCGTTAGATAAAGTTAGGCTACACAAATTATCTGCAAAATTTTGTGCTCGCTAAATAATAACGAACCGCGTTAAGGTAACCAGAGCAACACGCTGCTCGAGCATTTTTTACTAAATAGTACCTATTTTTACTTATTTATTTAACTATTTAAGATATAATCACAATGTTTAATACGTATACTGACAGAAGTGCCTTTAAAATGTCTTCATTCCCACACTATATATATCCTACACAGATGTGGAAAGTATTAAATCAAGTCACAAATGTGCAGGAATAAGACAGACATAAACAATTAATCCATCCATCTGATGAATCGATTTAAATCTTTACCTTACCTATATCTTTAAATCAAAACTTGTGTCGCATATCAGTGACACAGGATATTGATAGGGCCATAAAATCTTTCATAAAAATTAACCAAGGTCACAAGATAATGTATAAGACTCGGAATATTATGCCAGGTTTTCGTTTGACTGAATTGTATGCGTGCGTAAAACGCCCCCTTTTCTGATCACGCAGCCAAAGCGAGACTAAATTCAGCACCATGTTCAGGAGATCCATCATCTGAGCTACTGCAACAGCAGAGAGCACATCTGTCTTCAGGCTATTCCATTACATTTAGAGGAGAATCAACTCTGGAGATCGATTATGTGATTTATGTTATGATTTCATATTGTAATTTAATATAAATTAATTTTCTCAGATGACCAAAAAGTAAACAAGAACTGAACTCGAGACGCAAATCAAGCTCAAGTTCTAAGAGGGATGAGCTGCATTTAATTAGGCTATGTCAACTCAACGGAATTAAAAGCCTTTATAATCTGATTTTTTTTAAAAGAACTTTGGAGATTTTTTGAGAATGGAGAACTTGACCGTATTCAACGATACTCTGGAAACTTGGACTGACCGCAGTGTCGAATATAAGGTGATCAGCGTCCTCATAGTTTTCCTCATATGCGCTCTCGGGATAGTTGGAAACGTGATGGTCATCCTGGTGGTCCTCACCACGAAACATATGCGGACCCCGACCAACGGCTATCTGGTTAGTTTGGCTGTCGCAGACCTCATGGTGTTGATCGCAGCCGGTCTGCCGAGCATAGCGGACAGTTTGTTTGGTTCATGGATTTTTGGGCACGCGGGGTGCTTGTGCATCACATACTTCCAGTATCTAGGAATCAACGCATCCTCGTGCTCCATAACAGCGTTCACTATAGAGAGATACATCGCTATATGTCACCCAATCAAAGCGCAGTTTTTATGCACGTTCTCGCGCGCGAAGAAAATTATTTTTGGGGTTTGGGTTTTCACCTCGCTTTACTGCGTAATGTGGTTTTATCTGTCCGATATTCAACAGGTACTCTACAAAGATGTGACTATAATAACGTGCGCTTACAAAGTGTCCAGAAACCTTTACCTACCCATATATTTTCTCGATTTTGGCATCTTTTTTGTTCTGCCTCTCACTCTTGCTACTGTCCTGTACGGCCTCATTGCGAGAATCTTGTTTCTTAATCCTCTTCCGTCGGACCCCAAGGAGGACAAGAACGGGCATGACAACTTCTCCAAAGCCCAAAAGAATAAGATGAAGAATTCCAGCCGCTGCTCCAGCACGACTGCAGCATCCAGAAGACAGGTGAGAGGAACATCTTAAGTAGGCTATCAAAACTTTCAGATTTAAAACAACAAAATATGCTCTAAATGTAGTCGATAGTGTCATACAAAAAAATTAGACATATGGCTACGTTCTTCTTTTCATGAATTCTGCATGCATTGAAATAAAATGATTTAATACAGCAAAATTACACATTTAATGTTTTAATTTTTATTTAATTTTTGCAAGATCATCCATCCATCCATCCAGATACATAGATAGATAGATAGACAGACAGAGATCTATCAGTCTATATGGATAGATAGATAGATAGATAGATAGATAGACACACAGTCAGACAAATCTATCAGATACGGATAGATATATAGATAGATCAGTCTATATAGATAGATAGATAGATAGACCTATCAGTCTATACATATAGATAGATAGATAGATAGATAGATATATCTATCAGATACAGATAGATAGACAGACATATCTATCAGATACAGATAGATAGACATATCTATCAGATACAGATAGATAGACAGACAGACAGACATAGATCTATCAGTCTATAGGATAGATAGACAGACAGACCTATATCAGTCTATACATTAGATAGATAGATAGATAGATATAGATAGATAGATCTATCAGTCTATATGGATGGATGGATGAGTCTATATGGCTAGATAGATAGATAGATAAAGTCTATATAGATAGACAGATAGATCGACCTATCAGTCTATACAGATAGATAGACAGACAGATAGATCTATCAGTTTATATGGATAGATGGATGGATGGATGGATGGATAGATATGTCATTAAAAAACATGTTTTACACTGAACTGAAATGAGTTTCTAACACTGTTACTGTGATTTCTTCATGAAAGGTTACAAAAATGCTGGCAGTGGTGGTTGTGCTGTTTGCTGTGCTTTGGATGCCGTACCGAACTCTGGTGGTGGTGAACTCCTTCCTGCAAGAGGCCTACCTGGACACCTGGTTTCTGCTGTTCTGCCGCACATGTGTCTATCTCAACAGTGCCATCAACCCTCTTATCTACAACGCCATGTCTCAGAAGTTCCGCGCCGCCTTCCGAAGGCTCTGCCACTGTGGACGTAACGTCCAGGCGAACAAGGCAGCCTATAGTGTGGCACTAACCTACAGTGTTGCCAAGGAAACATCAACAGTGGAAAGCACAGGGCATTTTTCAACCGAGATAGACGATTTGACACCGACAGACGAGCTTTTTCCTGATAAGAAACTTCTGTATCCAGAGGACTGTAACTTTAGGAAGGAGACTTTCAGTCAGGCCTGATAAACTCACAAAAGCTACACACACTATAAATCTCAGAATACTAGAGATCTAATGTAACACTACATATTGAACTGCAGGGACAGCACTTTGACAGTTTCACTTTATCTTGATTTAAAAAAAAGCATGCTCAATACAGTCGAATTCATCTTCCTGTCTCGTTCACTTGCCAAACAGCACTTAAGAACCTGAAATGAAACCACCATTACATAAGTTGCACGGTTGCATTATCTGCTGGAGTCATGATTCTTAATTAAAATCGCAGTGTACTGCATATGTAATGCAGGGTAAACTGAAGTACATATTGATCTGAAAAATATCTTTAGGGGTTGCCATTGTGATTAATGAGTGGCCTTTCCCCCCTGCAGACCCCTGGGGAAAAAATGCTGAATCTGCTTTATTCTGCAGTTGCAGTTGTTTCACGAATGTTCAATAAGAGTTAACTTAGTTTACATCCCACTATATAGAAATATATATTTATATAATACACAATGCTTTCAATCTAAACTTAAAATTAATGCATAGGTTTTTTTTGGTCATTTTGATATGTGAAAGTCATTGGCATTCTGATATCACACTGAAGAAAATTTAGAGGAGAGGATTTATGAGCACCTTTTTATGTAAACTGAATGTAAATAAGCAAATTAATGAACAAACAAATGCATGAACAAAAGATGTAATAGATATTATATTTTTACATCGACAGCATTCATGTAAGATCTTTTTAGTTGAGTCATTCTTAAAGCTGAGTATATTTGATGTGCCATTAGCTCCACCAACTGGACAGGGTTGCCAGGTGTGCAAAACAAAACCATCCTAATTGCTAATCAAAACTAGCCCCAAACCAAAGTCCAATTGCTTTTTTTCCAAGCTTGTTTTTTCCGTTCCATCGAAATCACATTCTGGGGGGAGGTGAGATCTAATGCACGATTTTAGCACCTATTTTTACTCGCCGACAGGTTTTGCGAAATCGCAGACAAATGCCCGAAATCAGAGGCAAATCAGTGCTCATTCACACAAGTGACAATCATGTAGTGTGAATTATCAGATGCGATCTGAGAGAATCGCCGATGCCCGTGAACCCGTGAAATATTTGGCATGCTAAATATCTGAACCTGTCGGCAATTCAAAATCCTACTGTGTGAAATGAGTTCTGACTGAAAATACATCGGCAACAACCTACAGCCAATGAGAGAGCAAGATACAGGGCAGTGGGAAGTTCAGGGAGGAGTTATAGACCACAATATCAGCAAGAATGGCTTCGGCTCCGAGAAAGGCTCCTTCTCGGTCAATTTGGACCCAAGAAATGGAGAAAAGTTTAGTCGAACATTTGTATCACAATTTTTTTGTTAATAACATTTCCAGTCTCGCACAAGAACTCTGATCTCATGAATGATCTTGTGTTATTTCCTTGTCACTTCTCGCGTGCATTTGGTTGTGAAACATAGTTTGCAGACCAGACAGAGTTGTCGGTGATTCTTCCTATTGTACAGTCATGCAGTGTGTAACCTTCTGTCGCCATTGTGCAATGTGAACACAAAAGCAGCTGAATGCTACCCCAGATAGTCGTGCAGTGTGAAAACAACGGTGATCCGACAACAGAGTAAAAGTAGCCCAATTCTGTGGGAAAACCACAGACTTGGCAACACTGCAACTGGAAATGCATGAATAATCATTGTTTCCTAGCTCATTTCCCAAACACCCCCTTGATTGCCATTGGTCATATAAAACATATAGTCCGGCCCACACTCATGCTATTGGTTGAGCCAATGCCGCCATGTCCTGCAGCTAAAACCTTAAGAGAAATGTTAAAAAACACCATAGTGTGTACTATGCCTTACTTATATTTAACGACTACTCAGCATATAAACTGGGATAGAAAAAATAATTATTTATTCAGCTTTAAATATAATAATTATGACACTTTTGAGTATAGCTTATTTACATTACCAAGTAAATGAATGTATGAAAAAATGTCTAAAAATACTGAATGAAATGAATGAATCCTTCACCATTGTTCATTCTCTTGTATCATAAATGGGTAGACAGCATATGATTGTATTTGTGAACTTCATACTAGCCAGTAAGCTAAATCCCACCACATGGGTTTGTACATGGTTAAATGTCTTGTTTTCTTTATCTTTATCACAACTGACTGTGTATTCAATTATTCTACATATTCTAATATGTTGTGTTTTAGGTTTTGAATATAATCTCTTAGTGTTCTTGATGTAAAAAAATGCTCTCTGTTTTGTTTTGATGGCTAGTCAGGTTTGCAGTCCGGTGTCAATGAATAGACTATTTTAGTGATATTTTAGTGAATTAGCTAGTTCAGTTTAAACAGAGGTTTTTAGAAAGTTAGTCACACAAATGGGTTTGAATCTTGTCTCTACACACAGAGATGGTTTCAAGTGTTCTGAAGTGTTAATGCATATCATATATAAATTTAAAGCTCTTTTCTGCTTGAAACAAATGTATAAAGTGTTCAGTATGTTTAATTGTGCTGTAATTGTTGTCTCAGTTTGGTGAATGCTTGCCATTACCGTTGATATACTTGATGCTGAATCATTCAGTCAAACATGTTAGCATCCATATTATAACTATGATATGTGTATTTGCTATTTTGCATTTGTGTTATTATCAGGGGTTAACTAAAGCAGTTACTGTATATCTACATCTATTTTAAAACATATTTCTGAATAAAATAAATGTACTGGTTCATGAAAGACTCATTATTTTTAATTCATTATTATTCATTGTCTTTAGAGGCGGTCAAAAAAATCTTTTTTGAATACATGAATTTTTAAACAGTACCGAATAATGCTCTGCATAATGCTGCACTGATGTCTAATTGGTCTATTTAAACTTAATTATTCTCTGTCTAGCACATTTCTACTGCCACATGAAGTTAACTTTCAGAAACCGCTGCTGCCAAGTACCAGCATTCATACAAAATACTCAGCTAATCAATTCAACATTGTGGCAAATGGATGAAAGGACAAAACGATATTTAAAAGATTGACCACTATGTTCCTACTGGAAAGCTCAGCAGAAGAAACACATCAAATATTAAATATAATTCATTAAGTCCAATGTCACCTTGATCCTAGGTGGCAAATGACATTCAACATTATGCTATTCGTCCTTCATTCAGTATATTAGGAAAAAACACAACAAGTGCATTATCAAATTACATTCTAGTAAACACCCTAGAGATGTTCATGTGTTCAAGTGGAGTTAAGAAAGGGACTGTCAGCAGTATAGGCCTGGGTAGGGTTTTGGTCAACTCAAACTGAAAAAAGAAAAAAGAAAATGGTGGTCTCAAACCTGAAACTATTGTTGTTTGGACCCCATTGTTCTTCAAAATATCTCGTACAAAAAGCCATCCAGGTTTGGATTGACATGGGGCGAGTAAATGATGAGAGTAATGTGATTTTGGGGTGAACTATCCCTTTAAATATGAAAATATGGAAATGTAAAAATTAAAATAATGAGTATTAAATAAATATTAAATATTGAGCCTAAACAATTCCGTTTGATGCAGATCTTTTGGAAACTTTGCTTTTTGTTCATGCAAAAGGTCAAGGCTATTTTACCTCCTGCAAGCAATACATTTTCTGTTAGCCCCTTTAATTAGCCCTGCTTTTACCTTTTCTTCTTCCTCTTAGCACAGCATTATCCACATATTATGTCCCCTGTGATTTTTAAAATTTGATTCAGCTTGTAATGATAGTAATGACCCTATCATCATTTAAACTTCAAATGATCTGACTGAATATGAGAAGTTGAAGAAAATTCATTGTCAGATTATTCAACTGCACTGAATAAAATAAAACAAAATTACTGTAATTACATAATGCATTACACATGCATTATGGTGTTTATGTAACCATGACTACAACACAGCTGCCAAAATATCATGCATGTTGACCATTTGATGTCTACACTTTGCCTACACTGAAATCCGGTGGCAATTAAAATCGAAGTATATATATATATATATATATATATATATATATATATATATTGCAAACATGTGCGTTTAATCCTGCAAAAAAAAAAAAAACATCAAAAGGGTCTTCAAAAAAAGTGGAAAATTGTAAAGACCTGAAGTTATACTGTTATGCTGTCCTCAGTTAGAACGAAAATAAAACAGAGAAGTGACCATCCAAAAATATGAAAGTTATTTACCAGTAACAGTTACATAATAATAAATGTCAACTTGGTGGAAACATTGGAAACACCTTGGGAAGATATTTTTTTATGCTGGCATACAAGTGTACATTCTGTCAAGTTTCTGTTTTAATAACACATTAAATAAGCAAAATCTGACAATGGTGTCTTAAATTATATATATATATACACACACATATACACACAGTGGGGAAAAAAATAATTTCATCCCCTGCTGATTTTGTATGTTTGCCCACTGACAAAGAAATGATCAGTCTATGGTAGGTTTATTTAAACAGTGAGAGACAGAATGACAAAAAAAAATCCAGAAAAACGCATTTCAAAAAAGTTATAAATTGATTTGCATTTTAATGAGTCAAATAAGTATTTGATCCCCTATCAATCAGCAAGATTTCTGGCTCCCAGGTGTCTTTTATACAGGTAACGAGCTGAGATTAGGAACACTCTCTTAAAGGGAGTGCTCCTATTCTCAGTTTGTTTCCTGTATAAAAGACAACCTGTTCACAGAAGCAATCAATCAATCAGATTCCAAACTCTCCACCATGGCCAAGACCAAAGAACTGTCCAAGGATGTCAGGGACAAGATTGTAGACCTACACAAGGCTGGAATGGGCTACAAGACCATCGCCAAGCAGCTTGGTGAGAAGGTGACAACAGTTGGTGCGATTATTCGCAAATGGAAGAAACACAAAATAACTGTCAATCTCCCTCAGACTGGGGCTCCATGCAAGATCTCACCTCATGGAGTTTCAATGATCATGAGAACGGTGAGGAATCAGCCCAGAACTACACGGGAGGATCTTGTCAATGATCTCAAGGTAGCTGGTACCATAGTCACCAAGAAAACAATTGGTAACACACTATGCCGTGAAGGACTGAAATCCTGCAGCACCTGCAAGGTCCCCCTGCTCAAGAAAGCACATGTACAGGCCTGTCTGAAGTTTGCCAATGATTTAGAGGAGAACTGGGTGAAAGTGTTGTGGTCAGATGAGACCAAAATCGAGCTCTTTGGCATCAACGCAACTCGCTGTGTTTGAAGGAGGAGGAATGCTGCCTATGACCCCAAGAACACCATTCCCACCGTCAAACATGCAGGTGGAAACATTAAGCTTTGGGGGTGTTTTTCTGCTAAGGGGACAGGACAACTGCACTGCATCAAAGGGACGATGGACGGGGCCATGTACTACCGTCAGGGCCAGGGCATTGAAGCCAGCCAGGGCATTGAAAATGGGTCGTGGATGGGTATTCCAGCATGACAATGACCCAAAACACACGGCCAAGGCAACAAAGGAGTGGCTCAAGAAGAAGTACATTAAGGTCCTGGAGTGGCCTAGCTAGTCTCCAGACCTTAATCCCATAGAAAATCTGTGGAGGGAGCAGAAGGTTCAAGTTGCCAAACGTCAGCCTCGAAACCTTAATTTGGAGAAGGTTTGCAGAGAGGAGAGGGACAAAATCCCTCCTGAGATGTGTGCAAACCTGGTGGCCAACTACAAGAAACATCTGACCTCTGTGATTGCCAACAAGGGTTTTGCCACCAAGTACTAAGTCATGTTTTGCGAAGGGGTCAAAAATATATTTAACTCATTAAAATGCAAATCAATTTATAACTTTTTTTGAAATGCATTTTTCTGGATTTTGTTGTTGTTATTCTGTCTCTCACTGTTCAAATAAACCTACCATTAAAACTATAGACTGATCATTTATTTGTCAGTGGGCAAACATACAAAATCAGCAGGGGATGAAATTATTTGTGTGTATATATATATATACAGTATATATCATTTATTTAGTTAGTTAGCTAGTGCCCTCCACTAATATTGGCACCCTTGGTAAATATGAAGAAAGGCGGCTTTGAAAAGAAATCTGCATTGTTGATCTTTTTTGATCTTTCATTCAAAAAAAAAAAAAAAAAAAACCTTTCATTGAAGTAAAATAATTGAAAGTGGGGAGAAAATCTCATGATGAATTTATTATTTATATATATAATAAAATTACATCTCTTTGTAAAAACCAATTGGCTTCTTTAACTGAAAGTCACAACTTCGATTCCTACAGGCACCATATTGAGCATGTTCACAAAAGAATGAATATTTACATAAATAATTTAATTATATAAAAATATAAATAAAATACAATAAATATTAAAATACATTTAATAAAAAATACATAAATTAAATGACATCTAAAAGAGCGAGGACTGGCTTTTTTAACTGAAAGGTGGGAACTTCATTCAGTTACTGTTAAAATGTTCTCTTCTTTGTTTCTCCACAAGTGATCTATCTCCTGCTGTACTATATCTGATAATGATGACATTTTCAAATAAAAAAAAGTTAAATGAACATGAAAATAAAGCATTTTTGTTGTTTTTATAGAGAAAATTTGAGCTTTTTGTCCACCAGTAACAGATTTAACAGGATAGATCCCTGTTACGCAGCTAATCTTCAGAACAGCATGAAAATAAATTTTATTGAGCAACACAATCACTCTCAGCATTGTGCAAAAAAATAGGGTCCAATAATGATGACCCACTCTGACGTCATCTCACTTCCTCTCCACTTTAATTTGCCATTTGTGACGCAATGGAAAAAGGATTGTAGTATATAAATCTAGCTTCATGCTGTGCATTCCAACGCAAAATCTAGGACAAAAGAAGTCTACACATGCTCCAATAAACCATATATGAGCCTCAAAATATGCTGAAAATTACACTCATTAAAGAGTAGCTCTAAATATAAACCTACAACCAGCAATTGTGCAAATTGCTCACTATAGTCTCTCTAACGGCTTTCAGGCTTGTTGAAAGAGCCATCATTTGAAACATTCAGTTTGATATGATTATCACTGTGCTACAACCTGCCCTGCAGACCACACACCTTCTGCCACTGTGCTGTGTTCATTATAACAGGGACGGTCTAAGTTTGTCACATCTCTTCACTCACTTGCATACAAGTTGTTTCACAAACCCCATCAATGACAGTTTACATTTCACGCCAAATGCATCTATATTTTGCAAATTTTGCTAAAATAATAGTGTATATTATAAATGAATAATTATTAAATTATTAATTATATATAAATGAAATATAATTCATAAAAAAAAATACACAGACATTTTAATATAAGAGATAAAAATATTAATTATATATAAATAAAATACAATACAAAAAATTAATTAAAATAGAAATGTTTAATAAAAAATTAAACGTATGCATAGGGATATTAATATGAAATAATGTTGAACCTATTTAATGTTTCGGACTACATCCAACCAGATGCTATTAAAACAAAATCATTTCATCACACAGAATACTGTGCCGAAGCCCAATGTCATTGTTCCCCTTTTCTCCCCAGACGCAATTATTCACAAAAGATGGATGTGATCTGTTGCAGGAAAAAAGGACTGTAATTATATTAACTTGGCTTTGGTGTCACCTATAAAACCTGTGAAGAAGTTGCATTCTCTCTTTTTACCACAGAACAAGACTTTATTTTATTACACAGCATATTCGGTCTGAAATTAATAGGCCAGAAAATAAGTTGTTCTTGAGATTAATACATTAAAGCTCCTTTTCATACCCCATTTATCCCTGCTTCTCTTTTTTCATCTTTCTCATCAATTCTCAGTTTTTCCTCGCTCTTTCCCGAAAGCATCTCACATCTAAAAACAGTTTATCATGACATGCAGTTCTATAACCCAGAGCTAATCAGCTCATTTTCAACCACAGCCAAAAGTACAAAACAACAGTGTTTATTTGATGAGAAAGACCACCAAATAACTCAGAGGTCTACTGGACTAAAAGATTCTTGTATATGATTGGCTTGGATTTCTGAGTAAATTGGTCATAAAATATCAAGACAAGCACAGTCTGCTTAAATAAGCTATTCTAAAAACACTAATACATTTCCACAAGAAGAATTGCTTAATATAAACCATGGCTCAAACAAAAGATCTCAGAATACTTAAGCTGTTACTTGGAATTGCTACTCACATTTTTATATTTAGCCAACCCAATGTATTGATCATTTCATATAAGATAAGTGCATTATTTAAGATAAAAATTCAAGCAAATACAAAAGGGCTCACATATTTTTTTCCTAGCTGTTTTGTAGGCTATATAATCAAATAGTTAAACATGATCAAATGTATTCTTGTCTTAGGTCAACTTTGATCCACTTCAAATGTTGACTAATATATTTTAAATTATAATAATATTTCACAATATTACAGTTTTTACTAATTTTCATCAAACATATGCAGTCTTGGTGAGAAGAAGAGGTTTCTTTCAAAACCATTTAAAACAGCAGTAGTGTATAACTGGCCTACTACAACGTTAATGCTGTTTTTCCACACCAATGAGAGGGAAATATGGAATTTAATCATATTCAGAAGTCTTTACTGCTGCTCTGGTGTTTATAGGGAGTCCCTGAAGTTGACAGCGCCATAAAGCATATCGTCTACCGAGGTTAGGCCTATTATTTTATTAACATCTCCAGTACCTCCCTTTGAAACTCCACATTCAGAGTGAAACCACGCAGTCATTCCACATCCAAATAACCGGTTTTGAAACCAATAAACACAGAAATGCATCGCAAAAGATGAGCCCAAGGGTAAGCTAATGCATTATGCATCCCAGAAATCCCCATAATGCAATATCTACTGCCCCTCAGGCTATGTTTGGACACTTGCAGAGTTTAATGGTTAATTGTTATAGAAGCTTCAAGTTAAATGGGTTATATTTCTGTGTTGTTGTTGTTGTTGTTGTTCTAGAATACTAACGCACTTTCTGCATGAGACACATCCACCTCGTGCGACTTTCCAGATGAAAGTTTAATCCTTCAGGATTGTTCGGTAATAATAAATGAAGAGAGATGCGCACTCAAAGCGTGTATTCGTACACTACAGGTGCAGAATTCAAAGAGGGAAAACAAGGGCTGATGCGGTGTTCCCGGGGTGTATAAATATATCAACACCTGAGAGAGAAGCTCACTCGCTTAGTTGTTAATAAATTCAGTTCACGCCAATCACGGTGTGCAGCGCGCGCAGATGCTTTTTGGTAAGACAGCGACCTTCAAAACGGGTTCCGGAGAATAGTTTCCATTAAGCAAATGTAGTAGCCTATTTCCTGTGGTCCTATAGTTGCTGCTTTTCTGTTTTCCAATGTCTTGTGACGTCAATGTCTACTTCTAAATGACCGTGGTTGTTTTGTTCATGAAAAAGGAGTTTCTAAAATAAAACCATGAAAAGAAGGCCTGAAAATGGTAGAGAATAAGGCTGCGTTCTTATGAAACATCCTTGTTATTGGGTCGACATGATCTATTGTCAGACATCTTTCTCATGAGGTTCATGGGTCCCATATAAAATGGCACTTGAGAAGATAGATCTCATCTCTACCACAGAAAGATTATTTTGAATCACACCAGTGTGCCTTGAAAACACTAACAGGACACAAACAGACTGAAGCATTTTCCATAATGTTCTCGGAGATTGCAGTCCCAGTTTAAAGTGAGCATTTCAGTTTGCCCACAACTGTACATGCTGTAAAATGCAATCAACAAATGCTATCAATAAATAGGCCTACTAAAATATACTGTATAATATATAATAGAATATTCTAGTTTAATATTACACTTATGTCTGTAAATATACAGCAAGTGTAGTTATAATTTTTATGCATGATTGTAAATTGAAAAAAAAAAGATTATTTCCAAATGCCCAAAATATATGCAGTCACTTTTTTTTTTTTTTTTACCAAGCCACAGCTTAAATAGCTTCAATGAAAGTGGGCAAATTCAAAATCTTAAATATAGAAAACTGCAAAAATGCGATTTAAAGTCGAACATGAATTGCTTTTTGTAACCCTTTAGATTTCCATAATATGACATTTCTGAGTGAATCAGTATATTCACTAAGAAAAATATAGGGCAGGATTTGATTTTAATTATCAGGACTTGACTGGATTTTGAAATTGACATTTCATCTCAGAATGAAGCTAAATTATTGCTTAAACAGCAATAGTACATGAATGAATGGGCTCGATCAGGCAATCCAAGATGGCGGACTAAGTCTCGTGGGTGCATTGTGTGTTTTGAGTTGTCTGAGTTAACTTATCGTTTGTGATTGAAGTTTTTAGATTGTTTCTGAAAATTGCTGGATAAAAGCAAAAGCAAAAGGCAAAAACATTTTTGACCGCTTTTGCGGTTTTTGAAAACTTGGATCACCTTACCTGGATGGACCATGGAAGCTATCCTACTTGGTGTAGCTGCTTGTAGAAGCGCTGTCTAGCCTTCAATGTGAAGGAAAGTGCTTATTTTTGCCTTTGGCGGAGCTTTAAGTTTTCATTGTTTTAGACCTTACTGGTCTTGATTTTATTAATTTATTGTTTCCATAGCACCACTTCATTGTGTCGATCTTCCTGTTTTCATCTGACGTCAAGTACCACTGTCATCTGTTCCCAGCCTCCCAGGAGGGCGAATAATTGGAGTGGATTTCCAACGAAGCGGATTTGGATTTCAATGCTGCATTCGCCTACTTACTATGGAGGGTATTATTGGAACATTTGGAGAAAAGACGAAGGGGTTGACTCGAATGCTGTGTTTTTTTGTGGTACTGTGTCTAACCATTATAATAATGAAGGTGATTTTCACGGGTATGACAATCCCCATCTGACTCCACTCTTGATCACAGCACACTGAGGAACGTCTGCATCTGGCTTTGCTCTAGAGCAGGGATCCTCAAATCTGGCCCCTCCTGCAGAGTTTAGCTCTAACCCTAATCAAACACACCCGAGTTCCCACAGATTCTCTATGGGGTTCAGGTCTGGTGAGTTTGCTGGCCAGTCAAGCACACCAACACCATGGTCATTTAACCAACTTTTGGTGCTTTTGGCAGTGTGGGCAGGTGCCAAATCCTGCTGGAAAATGAAATCAGCATCTTTAAAAAGCTGGTCAGCAGAAGGAAGCATGAAGTGCTCCAAAATTTCTTGGTAAACGGGTGCAGTGATGTTGGTTTTCAAAAAACACAATGGACCAACACCAGCAGATGACATTGCACCCCAAATCATCACAGACTGTGGAAACTTAACACTGGACTTCATGCAACTTGGGCTATGAGCTTCTCCACCCTTCCTCCAGACTCTAGGACATTGGTTTCCAAATGAAATACAAAACTTACTCTCATCTGAAAAGAGGACTTTGGACCACTGGGCAACAGTCCAGTTCTTCTTCTCCTTAGCCCAGGTAAGACGCCTCTGATGTTGTCTGTGGTTCAGGAGTGGCTTAACAAGAGGAATACGACAACTGTAGCCAAATTCATTGACACTTCTGTGTGTGGTGGCTCTTGATGCCTTGACTCCAGCCTCAGTCCATTCCTTGTGAAGTTGACCCAAATTCTTGAATCGATTTTGCTTGACAGTCCTCATAAGGCTGCGGTTCTCTCGGTTGGTTGTGCATCTTTTTCTTCCACACTTTTTCCTTCCACTCAACTTTCTGTTAACATGCTTGGATACAGCACTCTTTGAACAGCCAGCTTCTTTGGCAATGAATGTTTGTGGCTTACCCTCCTTGTGAAGGGTGTCAATGATTGTCTTCTGGACAACTGTCAGATCAGCAGTCTTCCCCATGACTGTGTAGCCTAGTGAACCAAACTGAGAGACCATTTTGAAGGCTCAGGAAACCTTTGCAGGTGTTTTGAGTTGATTAGCTGATTGGCATGTCACCATATTCTAATTTGTTGAGAATTGGTGGGTTTTTGTTAAATGTGAGCCTAAATCATCACAATTAAAAGAACCAAAGACTTAAACTACTTCAGTCTGTGTGCACTGAATTTATTTAATACACGAGTTTCACAATTTGAGTTGAATTACTGAAATAAATGAACTTTTCCACGACATTCTAATTTATTGAGATTCACCTGTATAGGACTGACCGACCAAAAAGGGGTGGGGGTGGGTAGCAATTTTTATTAAAAAGAGGTTTCATGTTAAAATATCTATTTTTAAATCGGTGAGTAAACAGTTTGAATTTTTAGCTCTTGATCTTGAGGTTTCTAAACATTTCAGCATAACGGTTGTTGGCTGCTATAGGCCTCCATCTGCTGATAGTAGTGCTCTTCCTTCTTTATTACAGCTTTTTTCAGATCTTGATGCTAAAGAATTAGTAGTTCTTGGTGATTTAAATTGGAATTGGTTGCATTCATCAACTGATGCATTTAAAAACTACTGTGATGCATTAAATCTTTTTCAGATTGTTGACAGTCCCACTAGACCGAATTTAAAATGTCCAGAAAAATCATCTCTAATTGATCTAATTTTAACAAGATTAAATTATTAGATAATTTTTTTATTTGTCACATACACAATTACATAGAGAGTATATAACCAGTAGTGAAATGTATTCTCTGCATTTAACCCATCCTAAGTGAACACACACCCGGAGCAGTGGGCAGCCATGTTCGGTGCCTTGCTCAAGGACACCTCAGTCGTGGTATTGAAGGAGGATACTCCCCCCACCAACGGACTGCTGGACCTGAGATTCGAACCCACAACCTTCCGCTTACAAGTCCGACTCGCTATCCATTAGGCCACGACTGCCCCAATCATGCATTGGGGCAGTCGTGTGTTGTTCCACACATACTTGTGCATTCAACTGCATCTGTATTTGCGAATGACATCAGTGACCACTGTGTCATCGCAACAGTTAGAAATACAAAAATTCCTAAATCCAAACCAGGCATTATAACAAAACGTGATATGAAACATTTCTCAGAACAAGGGTTCCTACATTCTTCGCTTCCGGCTTTGCTACTGTTCGGACGCTCTTGCTTATTGCTCTGCGCTTTGCTCCCTATTTTTGTTCTTTTCTCAGATCTCTCTAAGATTTTAACTTCAGCAGATCAGCACAGTGCTCAAACAACACATTTTTTTGGAAAAAGAGGACTCTTTGCCTCCCACTGCCAGCAGTTTACATTCCGGAGACAGAAAAATACAGCTGTCTACATTCAAACAGATGAGAGAAAATGCCTCTAGTGGAATCTACTTGCTGCATGAACTGCCACAAAATTCTACAAAGGATTGCGGTTCTTGAAACAAAGTTACTTGCTGGACTTCCAAAACAGATGGAACATACAGCAGATGGTCACCACGGACCCCCTCAGCATACAGCCGGTGAGTCCTGTGAATCTAGTGAATCTCAACAGTTTATACCAAGTGTAGAGGAACAAGCCGAAACTGATCGACAGACTAATCGATGGCACAAACAGGGAGCGAGACATCAGATTGTTACGAGTATCTCGTATTGCTGCCGTAGCATCCTCTACCCCTCCTCTACCCCAGATCCGGCTATGACAAGACTTGTAAACACTGGTATTCTACAACCCCCTATACATCTTGAGAACAGATTTGAAGCATTGATGAATGTGGATGAGGAATCCCAAAATGTGACAAAACTTGGATCGAATCAGCCAGCAGCTAACATTGCTACTAACCGGCGTTCAATGTCGAGCAGACAGCGACATTCAGCTCAGAGCGCAGCCGAGCCCAGGACTCTTATAGTGGGTGACTCTATTATTAGAAACATCAGTAGCAGGACTACAACTAACTGCTGCTTTACTCAAGCAACCGTCTCTGATGTGAACAAGGAACTTCGGAACATTGTGATGAAGCACAAGACTGCAAATCGAGTCATCATCCATGTGGGGAAGAATGATATTCGGAAATGGCAGTCAGAACTGCTTAAGCAAGATTTCAGTGAACTCTTTGAAACACTTCAAAGACTTGAAGTTCAGTCGTTCATCAGTGGACCACTCCCAGCAAGGGGAACTAACATGTTTTCACAGTTGCTTGGGCTGAATACATGGCTACAAAGAACCTGCAGTACAAAAGGAGTCAACTTCATCGACAACTTCAATATTTTCTGGGGCCACAGACAACTGTTTAAACTGGATGGCCTCCACCCAAACAAACTTGGTACAAGAGTGCTAAAGGACAATTTCTTTTTCTCCCTCCGTCATCCTTCGGTGGTGTGTGCCAATCCACTCACACACTCACCTGAACAGAATATGAGTGACCACAGGACTTCATATCAGCTTCCGAGTCATCATGTGGTTGAAGAATCCCACAAGGACACTGATAACACCGCGCAGCCAAAACAGCATTGCTCATGGACATCCCGGCTGAGCCCTGCCCACAGAGCTCATCACATGCAGACTGTGACGTATTACAACAGCTCCAAGACTCAACACCCAAGGACGACTTTCTGGAAAACAGCCTGGGAAGCCAGGACAACACATCACAGTCACCGGAAACACCAGAGCTAGAGCCCCGCTCACCAGACACACTATCCCTCTCTCCAGCATCTCCACTTCTAAGCTTTTCACAGAAAATGGAGGAACTGGTGTATGCTGGGACCAAACTCTCTGCAAGCCCCCAGATATCAACAAAAAAACAGCGGGCCCCCCAACCACCAAAGACTGCAGGCCCAGCTCTCCCTCCTCCTGTGAGAGCTCTCCGACCGCTGCCACAACGCCAGGGCCCAAACCCTCCTCCATCGGCTGTAGGTGAACCAAAAACAACTGATAACAGCTCTCAGTGATATGTGTTGGGTCCCCGCTATATTAGCAGCAACATTCACAAATGTTTACAAAACAAGTGGGAACCCAGTATGCCTGTAGCCTTCTCTATTTCTGTTTTATCACATGATAGAAAGTCCAAGGCCTTCTCAAGCCGTACGGCTGACCCATCTAATCTGCGGCCTGTAATGCATCAATCTAAGATTGCTGTAGAGACAAAATGTAATTCCATCAAGTTAGCATTTTTAAACATTCGCTCACTAAAAAATAAATCATTTGTGATCAATGATTTAATAACCACAAACAACCTGGATTTTATGTTTCTAAATGAAACATGGCTTGAAGACAGCTGCAGTGCAACAGTCCTAAATGAAACAGCCCCTCCTAACTTTAATTTTATAAGTGTCTGCAGGACTGTTAGGAGAGGTGGAGGTGTAGCTGCTCTATTTAAAGATGTTTATCAATGCAAGCAAGTGTCATTTGGTCAGTACTTGTCTTTTGAATATCTAGGTATTGTGCTGAAAGGTGCCCCATGCATTCTGTTTATCATCATTTACAGGCCTCCAAAATACTCTCCAGCCTTTGTTGAAGAGTTCACAGAACTGTTATCAATGATTTCCTCAGAGTTTGACTGTTTTGCTATTGCAGGGGATTTTAATATTCATATAGATAATGCTGAAATCAAACCTACAAAAGAAATTATAACTGTTTTAAACACTTTTGACCTGATTCAGCATGTGCAAGGACCCACACACAATCGTGGACACACTCTAGATTTACTCATCAGTAGAGGTCTAAACATTTCATCCATTGTTATTAAGGATGTAGCACTGTCTGATCACTTCTGTATTTTCTTTGATATACTGATCTCTGTCACCACTGAATCTAGATCTGTCTCTGTCAGAAAGAGATGCATTAATGAGAACACTAGTGTGCTATTTATGGAGGCTATATCTTCAACACCAAGCATTTCTGCAGACTCTGTTGATCTTCTCCTGGATTCATTTAACTCAAAAGTTAAGAATGTTATTGATGATATAGCTCCGATAAAGGTCAGCAAGAAGACAGGCAGACAAAAATAATTTTGGAGAAAATCAACAGCAGTTCAGAGTATGAAAAGGCAATGCAGAAAAGCGGAGCGGATGTGGCGGAAGACGAAACTTGAAATTCACTATAGCATCTATAAAGACAGCCTTCATGCTTTCAATGTGGAACTAGCCACAGCTAGACAGACCTTCTTCTCAAACCTTATAAACAGTAACTTAAACAACACTCGTACTCTTTTTGCTACTGTTGAGAGACTGACAAACCCCCCAAGTCAGATTCCTAGTGAAATGCTCTCCGACAGCAAATGCAATGAGTTTGCTTCCTTCTTTTCAGAGAAGATCAGTAATATCAGAAAGGAGATTAGCACATCTTCCTGTAATACAGAGGTCACACAGATTCGACCGCAATCTCAAAAAGAAGTGACTATGTCTGTTTTTGAAACAATTGATAGCAAAATTTTGGAAGAAATAGTACAGCATCTTAAATCGTCAACCTGCTATCTCGACACACTTCCTACATCTTTTTTCAAAAGTGTGCTTAACTGTTTGGAAGTAGATCTCTTAGAAGTGGTGAACACCTCACTTCTTTCTGGGACTTTTCCAAACTCCCTGAAAACTGCAGTTGTTAAGCCCCTTCTGAAAAAGCGCAATCTTGATAGCACCATGTTGAGCAACTATAGACCAATATCAAATCTTCCTTTCATAGGTAAGATTATTGAAAAGATAGTTTTTAATCAGCTGAACAACTACTTAAACTCAAATGAATACCTGGATAATTTTCAATCTGGTTTCCGTGTGCATCACAGCACAGAGACAGCACTCATTAAGATAATAAATGATATTCGCTTTAATTCTGATTCTGGCAAAATATCAGTGCTGGTACTGCTAGATCTTAGTGCTGCATTTGACACTGTCGATCATAACATACTTCTAGAGAGACTTGAAAACTGGGTCGGGCTTTCTGGGTTGGCACTCAAATGGTTCAGGTCATACTTAGAAGGGAGAGGTTATTATGTGAGTATAGGAGAGCATAAGTCTAAGTGGACGTCCATGACATGCGGAGTCCCACAAGGCTCAATTCTTGCACCGCTCTTGTTTAGCCTGTATATGCTCCCACTAAGTCAGATAATGAGGAAGAACCAAATTGCCTATCACAGCTATGCTGATGATACCCAGATCTACCTGGCCTTATCTCCAAATGACTATAGCCCCATTGACTCCCTCTGCCAATGCATTGATGAAATTAACAGTTGGATGTGCCAAAACTTTCTTCAGCTAAACAAGGAGAAAACTGAAGTCATTGCATTTGGAAACAAAGATGAAGTTCTCAAGGTGAATGCATACCTTGACTCTAGGGGTCAAACAACTAAAAATCAAGTCAGAAATCTTGGGGTGATTCTGGAGACAGACCTTAGCTTCAGTAGTCATGTCAAAGCAGTAACTAAATCAGCATACTATCATCTCAAAAACATTGCAAGAATTAGATGTTTTGTTTCCAGTCACGACTTGGAGAAACTTGTTCATGCCTTTATCACCAGCAGGGTGGATTATTGTAATGGTCTCCTCACCGGCCTTCCAAAGAAGACCATTAGACAGCTGCAGCTCATCCAGAACGCTGCTGCCAGGATTCTGACTAGAACCAGAAAATCTGAGCATATCACACCAGTCCTCAGGTCCTTACACTGGCTTCCAGTTACATTTAGGATTGATTTTAAAGTACTTTTACTCGTTTATAAGTCACTCAATGGCCTAGGACCTAAATACATTGCAGATATGCTCACTGAATATAAACCTAACAGACCACTCAGATCATTAGGATCGAGTCAGTTAGAAATACTAAGGGTTCACACAAAACAAGGGGAGTCCGCTTTTAGCTATTATGCCGCCCGCAGTTGGAACCAGCTTCCAGAAGAGATCAGATGTGCTAAAACATTAGCCACATTTAAATCCAGACTGAAAACTCATCTGTTTAGCTGTGCATTTGTTGAATGAACACTGTGCTACGTCCGAACTGACTGCACTGTATTTTATGTATAATCATTTTCTATTTAACTGTTTTAAATTTCATTTTAAATCAATTTCTATATCATTTTAAAATTCCTTGTTTTTATTATTTTTAACTCCTTGTTTTTATTGCTGTGAATGACTATTTCACTTTCTTTTATGTAAAGCACTTTGAATTACAACTGTGTATGAAATGTGCTATATAAATAAACTTGCCTTGCCTTGCCTTACATGATTTAAATAACTTGGAGTGTGAACAAATTAATTTAATTCCTGACCTTGAAATAGCCTGGGAATTCTTTTATAATAGTTTTTCTGTTATAGTTGACAAACATGCCCCCCTTAAAAGCTATAGGGTGAAGGGCAGGGATAATGCATGGTTTTCTCCTCTTTTATCAAATATGCTTCATGAGCGCAACTTGGCATGGGCAAAAGCTAGAAAAACAGATTTACATTCAGATTGGCTACATTTTAGACAACTGCGTAACGCATGCACGGTTGCAGTCAGAAAAGCTAAAGCTGAGCATTTCCTTATACAAACTTCAAATAATCTAAACAATTCATCAAAATTTTGGAAAACTGATAAATCATTAACTGAAAATAATAAAGGTATATAACTTCCATCATGTACAAACCCGATTCCAAAAAAGTTGGGACACTGTACAAATTGTGAATAAAAACAGAATGCAATGATGTGGAAGTTTCAAATTTCAATATTTTATTCAGAATACAACATAAATGACATCAAATGTTTAAACTGAGAAAATGTATCATTTTAAGGGAAAAATAAGTTGATTTTAAATTTCATGGCATCAACACATCTCAAAAAAGTTGGGACAAGGCCATGTTTACCACTGTGTGGCATCCCCTCTTCTTTTTATAACAGTCTGCAAACGTCTGGGGACTGAGGAGACAAGTTGCTCAAGTTTAGGAATAGGAATGTTGTCCCATTCTTGTCTAATACAGGCTTCTAGTTGCTCAACTGTCTTAGGTCTTCTTTGTCGCATCTTCCTCTTTATGATGCGCCAAATGTTTTCTATGGGTGAAAGATCTGGACTGCAGGCTGGGCATTTCAGTACCCGGATCCTTCTTCTACGCAGCCATGATGTTGTAATTGATGCAGTATGTGGTCTGGCATTGTCATGTTGGAACATGCAAGGTCTTCCCTGAAAGAGACGACATCTGGATGGGAGCATATGTTGTTCTAGAACTTGGATATACCTTTCAGCATTGATGGTGCCTTTCCAGATGTGTAAGCTGCCCATGCCACACGCACTCATGCAACCCCATACCATCAGAGATGCAGGCTTCTGAACTGAGCGCTGATAACAACTTGGGTTGTCCTTGTCCTCTTTAGTCCGGATGACATGGCGTCCCAGTTTTCCAAAAAGAACTTCAAATTTTGATTTGTCTGACCACAGAACAGTTTTCCACTTTGCCACAGTCCATTTTAAATGAGCCTTGGCCCAGAGAAAACGCCTACGCTTCTGGATCATGTTTAGATATGGCTTCTTTTTTGACCTATAGAGTTTTAGCCGGCAACGGAGAATGGCACGGTGGATTGTGTTCACCGACAATGTTTTCTGGAAGTATTCCTGAGCCCATGTTGTGATTTCCATTACAGTAGCATTCCTGTATATGATGCAGTGCCGTCTAAGGGCCCAAAGATCACGGGCATCCAGTATGGTTTTCCGGCCTTGACCCTTACGCACAGAGATTGTTCCAGATTCTCTGAATCTTTGGATGATATTATGCACTGTAGATGATGATAACTTCAAACTCTTTGCAATTTTTCTCTGAGAAACTCCTTTCTGATATTGCTCCACTATTTTTCGCCGCAGCATTGGGGGAATTGGTGATCCTCTTCCCATCTTGACTTCTGAGAGACACTGCCACTCTGAGAGGCTCTTTTTATACCCAATCATGTTGCCAATTGACCTAATAAGTTGCAAATTGGTCCTCCAGCTGTTCCTTATATGTACATTTAACTTTTCCGGCCTCTTATTGCTACCTGTCCCAACCTTTTTGGAATGTGTAGCTCTCATGAAATCCAAAATGAGCCAATATTTGGCATGACATTTCAAAATGTCTCACTTTCAACATTTGATATGTTATCTATATTCTATTGTGAATAAAATATAAGTTTATGAGATTTGTAAATTATTGCATTCCTTTTTTATTCACAATTTGTACAGTGTCCCAACTTTTTTGGAATCGGGTTTGTATTATGAAAGGCTCTCATGCAATCATTGATAAACAGTGTTGGGGGTAACGCATTACAAGTAACGCGAGTTACGTAATAATATTACTTTTTTCAAGTAACTAGTAAAGTAACGCATTACTTTTTTTAATTTACAAGAAAATATGTGTTACTTTTTCAAAAAAGTAACACGAGTTACTTTTTTCCCATTTATTGACTGATAGTTATTGAAAAACTAACTGAAATAAAATAATAATTAACAAAAATTAACAATCGTTTTCATAATCATTACGTTCTCACCCCTTGGCGGAAAAATATTTGAGTTGTGTGACAGTTTAGGGAAATACCTGTAAATGGCGCATCACACACATTGGGTTATCTGACGGAGAGACGCAAAGCAGTTTAAAGCAGAGTCCTGCACCGGTCCTGTTTGCTAAACGTGCACCAGCAGTACTTAACAGAACACCCGACCCGTTATCCCACAGCAGCACTCATTTATTTCTGTACCAGACCGGGCCACTCTGCCATAAAGCCCCGACTGGTGGAGGGCTGCAGTGATGGTTGACTTTCTACAACTTTCTCCCATCTCCCGAATGCATCTCTGGAGCTCAGCCACAGAGATCTTTGGGTTCTTCTTTACCTCTCTCACCAAGGCTCTTCTCCCCCGATAGCTCAGTTTGGCCGGACGGCCAGCTCTAGGAAGGGTTCTGGTCGTCCCAAACGTCTTCCATTTAAGGATTATGGAGGCCACTGTGCTCTTAGGAACCTTAAGTGCAGCAGAATTTTTTTTGTAACCTTGGCCAGATCTGTGCCTTGCCACAATTCTGTCTCTGAGCTCTTCAGGCAGTTCCTTTGACCTCATGATTCTCATTTGCTCTGACATGCACTGTGAGCTGTAAGGTCTTATATAGACAGGTGTGTGGCTTTCCTAATCAAGTCCAATCAGTATAATCAAACACAGCTGGACTCAAATGAAGGTGTAGAACCATCTCAAGGATGATCAGAAGAAATGGACAGCACCTGAGTTAAATATACGAGTGTCACAGCAAAGGGTCTGAATACTTAGGACCATGTGATATTTCAGTTTTTCTTTTTTAATAAATCTGCAAAAATGTCAACAATTCTGTGTTTTCTGTCAATATGGGGTGCTGTGTGTACATTAATGAGGAAAAAAAAATGAACAAATGATTTTAGCAAATGGCTGCAATATAACAAAGAGTGAAAAATTTAAGGGGGTCTGAATACTTTCCGTACCCACTGTATGTGTGTGTGGTTGTACATGCATATATATATATATATATATATATATATATATATATATATATATATATATATATATATATATATATATATATATATATATATATATATATATATATATATATATATATATATATATATATATATATATATATGTTGTTTGGCTTAGTGTTATGTTAGAATCATTATTATACTCATACCTTTTGTTCTTTAATATTTTGAATGAATATATATATATATATATATATATATATATATATATATATATATCATTTCCATTTAGTTTGTTGAAGTATTAAAATAACTCAAAATAAAACTTAATAAAAGACCTATAACAAGGTTATATAACAAATCTTAAGACCCTCACTCATTGTGATTTGTATGCCCGGGTTGGATGGTCTGCTTTGTCCATCCGTAGGTTAAAACACTGGCATGTTTTTATTTACAAATCTATCCTGGGTTTACTTCCCTCATATCTTAATACTTGCATCTGCAAAAAAATCTGTTCGTAGCTATAGCCTTCGGTCCCAGGAATTTTTCTTATTGTCTGTTCCAGTGGTACGTACTGAACTAGGGAAAAAGTTATTTAAATTAGCTGCTCCCTTTGCATGGAATAAATTGCTAATTAAATTACAGCTTAAGGAGCTGGTTTCACTAGACATTTTTAAAGGGTTTTTAAATAACTTGGAGATGGAAACGTTGGGCTGTAGATGTTTTGACTAGTTGTGTATTGATATCCTTGTTTGTGTCTGTGTGTGTAATTATGGATGTTATTTGTTAAACCCACGTGAGCTGTGTTACGGTTAATCTTGGCCAGGACGCTCTTGTAAAAGAGATTTTTAATCTCAATGTGCTTATTTTCCTGGTAAAATTAAGGTTATAATAATAATAATAATAATAATAATAATAATAATGAATGCACAAAAAAAAATACTTGAAATTTTTAATAATTAATCCATCTGTTGTTAATTATTCCTTGTTAAAATCTGTTTGCAAACAGCCTTCACTCATGTAAAAGCATCACCTGATGATGACTGTCCATGTACACCACAGTAAGAAAGCAACATCTCCGCAAGCATTAGAAGAATTCACAGATCTTCCTCTCAGCTGTCCACTGATTCTGGTACACATAATGAATCCAAACATCACAGGCTAATTTAATCACAAACACATGATTTAATCTGAGGCCTGAACAAATAAGGTTCTCCCCACTAAACAAAACAGCTGCGACAGATCTATCTCCCAGGCACATCTCTATGGATCCTGACAAATTATATTTGAAAGGGCCGTAGCACAGGGTGAAAAACAAGCATGCAATAGCCTGAACAGACATAAAGGAGATTAATTGCAAAACCAAAGAAAAACACTAGAGACTAAGAATATGTTGCTTGGTTGTTCAGTTTACAGCTTTCCTTGAAATCAAGGAACTGTGAAATGTGTGATTAATATTATATATTAATATTAAAATGTTTCTACATTTATTCAGCTTTTTATTTGATATGTACAGTATATGTGTATACAGGTGCATCTCAATAAATTAGAATGTTGTGGAAAAGTTAATATATTTCAGTAATTCAACTCAAATTGTGAAACTCGTGTATTAAATAAATTCAATGCACACAGACTGAAGTAGTTCAAGTCTTTGGTTCTTTTAATTGTGATGATTTAGGCTCACATTTAACAAAAAAACACCAATTCTCAACAAATTAGAATATGGTGACATGCCAATCAGCTAATCAACTCAAAACACCTGCAAAGGTTTCCTGAGCCTTCAAAATGGTCTCTCAGTTTGGTTCACTAGGCTACACAATCATGGGGAAGACTGCGGATCTGACAGTTGTCCAGAAGACAATCATTGACACCCTTCACAAGGAGGGTAAGCCACAAACATTCATTGCCAAAGAAGCCAGCTGTTCACAGAGTGCTGTATCCAAGCATGTTAACAGAAAGTTGAGTGGAAGGAAAAAGTGTGGAAGAAAAAGATGCACAACCAACCGAGAGAACCGCAGCCTTATGAGGATTGTCAAGCAAAATCGATTCAAGAATTTGGGTGAACTTCACAAGGAATGGACTGAGGCTGGGGTCAAGGCATCTAAAGCCACCACACACAGACGTGTCAAGGAATTTGGCTACAGTTGTCGTATTCCTCTTGTTAAGCCACTCCTGAACCACAGACAACATCAGAGGCGCCTTACCTGGGCTAAGGAGAAGAAGAACTGGACTGTTGCCCAGTGGTCCAAAGTCCTCTTTTCAGATGAGAGCAAGTTTTGTATTTCATTTGGAAACCAAGGTCCTAGAGTCTGGAGGAAGGGTGGAGAAGCTCATAGCCCATTTGCATGAAGTCCAGTGTTAAGTTTCCACAGTCTGTGATGATTTGGGGTGCAATGTCATCTGCTGGTGTTGGTCCATTGTGTTTTTTGAAAACCAACGTCACTGCACCCGTTTACCAAGAAATTTTGGAGCACTTCATGCTTCCTTCTGCTGACCAGCTTTTTAAAGGTGCTGATTTCATTTTCCAGCAGGATTTGGCACCTGCCCACACTGCCAAAAGCACCAAAAGTTGGTTAAATGACCATGGTGTTGGTGTGCTTGACTGGCCAGCAAACTCACCAGACCTGAACGTAGTCAAGAGGAAAATGAGAAACAAGAGACCAAAAAATGCAGATGAGCTGAAGGCCACTGTCAAAGAAACCTGGGCTTCCATACCACCTCAGCAGTGCCACAAACTGATCACCTCCATGCCACGCCGAATTGAGGCAGTAATTAAAGCAAAAGGAGCTCCTACCAAGTATTGAGTACATATACAGTAAATGAACATACTGTCCAGAAGGCCAACAATTCACTAAAAAAGTTTTTTTTATTGGTCTTATGAAGTATTCTAATTTGTTGAGATAGTGAATTGGTGGGTTTTTGTTAAATGCGAGCCTAAATCATCACAATTAAAAGAACCAAAGACTTAAACTACTTCAGTCTGTGTGCATTGAATTTATTTAATACACGAGTTTCACAATTTGAGTTGAATTACTGAAATAAATGAACTTTTCCACGACATTCTAATTTATTGAGATGCACCTATATATCTATATCTATCAAATAAAATGCTGAATAAATATATACTGTATAAAAATTAATGAAATAAGCCATTAATTAATGAAAGAAGCCAATTTTTCTGAAATGCATCACACCTGCCTGTCCAATTTTGATGCCGTCTCATGGCACTTGTTATCTGTTGATTTTGACTACTGAGTGCTGACTCATGGTGAAATAATTGCTTTGTCAAAAAGGGTCGCAGGTTTGTTCTGATGGGGTCATGGTCTGTGAGGAACACAACAATGTAAAATACTTTCAACTTCTGCATTGATTGTGGTCAAAATGTAAAAAAAAATACATTAAGAGTGGAAAACAGACAGGGTCTTACAGATGCTTATTTATTTTATGTATCAGTTTTACATTCTAATGAAATGCAATGTGACATTCATGCTATAGATTGTGTCTCTGGAGGAACATATGAACGTGTTTCAAGCTTAATGTTTTACATATAAAGACAAATACTAACACACATAGACACGCAGATACATTTGAGAAGTTCATACTAACTTGGTCTTGAAATATGACCGTCATATACTGGATAAGTTGAATGTTCAACAATGACCTCAAACGGCCCCGGACCAACCTTGGAGCAGAAGGGTCAACTCATCCAGCAAAAATACTTAATTGTTCACTTTCAGCACAAACAGGTTGTTTGCAGTCAGGACGAACAGTCTTTCGTTAGTGGCCCTGAATCCAAGTATGGGGTCATTGGTGTCCAGGTTGGCTACCTGTTGTTTGGCAACCTGCCCGACCTGCCGACCCTGCTTCCGGTTGAAGAGCACAGTGTCGACTGGCGAGGGCTGGCGGTAAATGAACACACGCCTGAGGCACTCGCAAAGAGCAGCGTAGGAGAAGTTGGGTGCACAGGTTGCAAACTTTTTATCGCGTTTTGAAGCCTGAACATAACCTGAAGAGAAATAAGAATCATGACTTTCTGTATAAGAAGAACTGGGTGCAAAACACTGTCTCAATGTCTAAGGCCTTGTCCACACTAATACGTCTTAGTTTAAAAATGCATCTTTTTCTCTCTGTTTTGGCCTTCTGTCCACACTGATGCGGCATTTTTGCCAAGTAAAACAGAGCTTTTTGAAAACGCTCTCCAAAGTGGATAAATTTGAAAACGCTGTTGTAGTGTGGACTGTGAAAACGATGACACATTTTTAGTCATGCGACACATATTGTACCAATAGATAGCTATGTTTATACCAGTATTGTGCCTGTTATGTGCTATTACCTTTCATACGGTTGCTAAAGATTTGTTACTTTGTACACTCTCCATATTACAGTCCTGAAAAGATGACAGAAAATTTTCTCAGAATCCTGCGGCAAAACATGAGGTTTTGCATTTTTAGATCAAACATATAATGGGGAGTGAGCGTGACCTGGATGCGTCAGTGAATGAGATATTTTCATAAATAAAATCCTGCCAGAAGAATTGCATGAAAACTTATGTCTGTTCCGACTGTATTGCCGCAGTGAACTTTTATGAGGGCTTTACATATGCGCAGTGCAGTTAGGCGAATTTAATATTTTCCGATGTTTCAGTGCGGATGATAAACTTTTGGAAAATGCTCATGTGGACGAAGAGCATTTTGAAACGAAAATCTGTATAAATGTAGACTTAGCCTAACGACTAGGATAGAAAAAGAAAGCTGGTTGCCTCAGATTGTAAAAACACTGATAAGGAAGCTTAGGAGTTTAACATTTCACATTATTCACATATAACTGGCCTTACCGAGCGCGTTAAATGTTGAAATGTGCTCCCATACACCGTTGTCCTGGTTGGGACGGGGCTGCCAGAGCAGTGCATCAACATCGTGCCGTAAGCTGAAAGCAGGCATCTCAGAGGGGTCGATATGAACAGAGAAAAGGAACTGGTGGCTTCCTAGGCTCACCTAAAATTCAAGAAAAAGCATGTAAATAATTCAAAATTATGTCAAAAAATTATTTACAAAAATCTACACCATAGCATATATCCATTTAAAAAAAGTTTCAGTAGGACTTTTTAATGTATTTGAAAGAAGTTTGTGCTCACCTTACTTGACCAAAAATACACTAAAAACAGTAATATTGTGAAATTTTATTACAACCTACTATTTTAACATTTTTAAAATGTAATTTATTCCTGTGAAGAATCTGAATTTTCAGCATCATTATTCTAGTCTTTAGTGTCACATGATCCTTCAAAAATCATTGATATGCTGATTGTCTTTTTTTTTTTTTTTAAACAGTTGTGGAAACTGATCTTTTTCCAGAATCTTTGATAAATAGAAATTTCAAAAGAACAGCATTTAATTAAAAAAAAAAAAAAAAAAAAAAAATCAAGTCACTAGTCACTTTTGATCAATTTAACATTGCTGTCCTATTTAACATTAGTCCTGGCTGAATAAAAATATTTTTTATTATAAAAGTATTTTTTTAACGACAGAATTAAAAAGGAAATAAAAACAAAAGTTATGTTCCAATTATAGTTAGACTTTAGACTTTTTATAAATTGATCTGGATAATTGCATTATTTATTAACTTAAATGATTTAAAAATATATATAAAACAACCAATTCGGTCTTTATCTTAAAAAACAAAACAACAACTATATTCTCTGTGTGATTGCCTCTTTAAGATTTCACATCATATCTTCTCAGTAGAAAAGGAGGCTGGCAAGCAGCATGGATATGAATGGATATTGAATTCTTTTGAGTCTGTTTTTTCATTGTACTGTCTGCCTATTATGCCATCACTCTAGCAGAATATGAAATGAGAAAGGAAAAGATTTTATGCATATTCTCATAAAAGAGCCGATTTATGAGGCGCCCATCTGAAACGACAGCAGGATTGAAACGTCAAGAGTAAACAACAGCAATGCAAGATGGGTGCAGCTGTAAGTCAACCACCATTATTGTCACAGACATGATGTAAAATGTCTCTTACTTTTTATGAATCACGACCGTTTTCATGTTTTACTGAAAATAAGTGTTATGACTTCTCAGTGACGTCTTTGTACCTCTACACTTTACACTTGTCCTAAAATCCATTTGGTGAATGCCGGCTTTCAACATCTCCTTAAAAATGCCATTTTCAAAATCTCATCTTGCTCTGCTCACTGGTAACTGCGTATTAAATTCAGAGCAGTGTGCAGCAGCCGTTCTTCACAACTGGTGACAGCTTCACATGCATCTTAAAATTGCTACCACTGTCATTTAGACATAAAACGCGCTAAATTATCTCTATAAACCTGTCTTTTAAAATTAGTTTAATTACTTGACTTCTCAAAAATATGTATCAATTTAGAAAGAGAATGAGTGACGCTACATTACAGTAAATATTTGGATATCAAATGTGTTGAACATTGCATAAACAGGAAACTGTAATGTTAGTGTATACACACACACATACACACACACACACATCTATATTACACATTCATTCAAAAGTTTGGCATCATTTTTTTAAGAAGTCAATACTTTAACCAGCAAGGATGCACTGAATTGATAAAGACTGACATTAATAATGACAGACATTTGAAATGTTGCAAAAGATTTCTATTTCAAATAAATGCTGTTCTTTTAACATTCTATTCATCAAAGAACCTCAAAAAAAAAAAACATGTTTTCCACAAAAATATTAAGCAGCGCAATGTTTTCAACACTGATTAAAAAAAAGTTAAGCAGCAAATCAGCATATTATAATGATTTCTGAGGGATCATGTGATACTGAAGACTAGAGCTATGGGTGCTAAAAATCTGATTTGTCATCACAAGAATAAATTACACTTTTAAAATATATTAAAATATAAAACAGTTAATTTAAATTGTAATATTTCAATATTACAATTTTTTTTTACTGTATTTTAAAAAAATAAATGCAGCACATACAAAAAGTATGTTAACTATAGATCTTATTCATTATATACTCAAAAATAAATAAACAAACAAACACATGATGATTCCAACAGAGTTTAATGCTTTAAATTAGGATGCTGCTAACCTAACAAAATAATAGATATAAAAATATATAGAATATTTTCACTTTGGGAAAATATTCCATTTATAATTAGACTGGAGTATTTTTAGTGATACTTCTTAGCAGTGAATGAAATGTAACAATATTTATTGCCAACATTTCTCTGTTTTTCCAGTGAGCGTGCACAAATAATTGTAGAATTGCTTTATTCAGGAAGGATACACCCAATACTGCAAGAATTTGGACAAATTGGTCTCAAAGCATAATGTTGCTGCCTACTTTTTTGAACAACCTTTGCAAACAGAGCCTAAAAGTTCTCCTGAGGCAATTACAGTCCAGTTATATACTGTCACCACTCATTTTCTCTGAAAAAAAAAAAAAAAAAAAAAAAAAAAAAAAACTGCATACAAAGCCAACTTCTCTAGACTGTAATTATGAGGGGATTTTGAAATGTGTCTCTGTATTGTTTATGAGAGCGAATGTAACTGACCCCATTATGGCATCAACGGGAGCACACAAAGAGAACAGGAGGACCGATAATGAAACACATCTTAAAATAAAGGCCCTTAAAACCTATTTTTCATTATGTTCAGAGTTACACTTGCTACTGTTTGGTCTCTCACTGAGAGGTCGAAATGTTTATGGCTCTCCACAAATGGGCACCTGGCTGTGCCAGAACTGCTTCACAAGAACATCACACAGTCTCATGTTTAATTCATGAACACCACAGTTGTGAAGAGCTCAACAATAAGGGTTTTTTTTCTCTGCTGGCCTGCAGTTCAGATTATTACTTGGCATGCCATATTTTCACTGACCCCACAAAAAAATAAAAAAAACTTGTGTTTTTCAGCCAGCTAGATATCCTTACCTTCGTGTAAAAATTAGTGTAGATCAACACACACACACACCTCACCCGAAAATCACAAATGCTATTTTAATATAATTTAGATACTATAATACTATAATATTCTAATAATATTATTATACTAATTATAATAATATACTTATTTTTATATTTTCACTCTTAATTGTAGTTAGTTATTTATTCATTTTAGTTAGATATTTAATTATTTTAATTATAGTAATTGTTAGTAATTTAATTGAGTTTTTTTTGCCATTTTTTTAAATTCTTTTTTAAATGTCTATGCAGTTTTTATACATTTTTTAGTTTTAGTGATTTTCATTCTTCAGGTTTAACTAAATTTTTTGTTCCACAGAGGAAAGTCATACAGGTTTTAGAAAAAAGAAATCCCTGAGCCCCATGAATTCAAGTGACATCTGAAGGGTTAATTCATTTAATCATGTCAACTACAAAAGTAGCATTTGACCAATGCATTACTACAGATCTCATGGCAACAAATATTAAAATAACCATCCATCACCACATCTCCAGCATTATACTGTCTATATTTAACGGAAAAGCACTTTGCTCATCTCAAAATGTGGTGAGGAGCTCTTGAGATACACATCATTCACATATACAGTAAATGTCAACCGTCTCCTTCACTCGTTGCCGTCGTGGCTTCGAGTTGAAAGACGAGTGTGTCTCTCAAAGGAGAGGTGCCACTCTACAGGAACACAAAGAAATACAAGTTCTTTCAGGTCTGCTCCAGCACCCAGCTGAGGGACACAAACATGCAATCTGAAATCTCTGAAGAGGTCGACATGGGAAAGGCTCTCCTCAGAACCAGCTTTACAATCTTTGAGCGAGTGCACTCAGAAAAAGGTCAGTGCATTTCGCTGCATCAATCTAAGTGATTTAGAAGTGAGAGGAAGAGAGGAAATGATGGGGGGGGTAATGATTCTACGTGGAATTTTATTCTATGGGGAAAAAAAAGTACAAAATGTACTGCATGTACAGACAAAAATGAAAAGCAAATAGAAAGCCATGAGATGATAATGATGATGATGACTTATTGATTATTTATTATCGTTGTTGTTACTACTAATAATAATAATAAATGCAGAATAAAATGCCTTGAATTAAAGTTTCTGCCAGATGAATAAATGTAAATGGTAACAAATGATTGTCCTGTGTACTTTAAGTGTTAAGCTGATTTGCAACCATTTTATTATCTTTGCTACACCAGAAATAATAAACCTACTATAAATTAAAGACAGAAAATCAGACAAATCATCATTTAATATAGCCTTCCATAGGGTTCAGTATTAATATGTCAGCTGTGCGTGATACATTGTCCTGCATTCTTCGTCACTAATTTATGGATATATATATATATATATATATAAATAATCCTGTGAGATTAGAAATATAGAAATATTAGAACATATTTAGAAAATTTATTAGAAATATTTTATTTAATTCAACATTAGACAATAACTTTTAGCCTAAAAGGGCCATTTTTTTCAGAACCTGCATCTGAAATATTTAGATACATTTGAATATTTAGATACATTTACAGACCGTTTATTTCAGCTCAGAATTAGCATGAATGCATTACATTTAATTATAAAAATAATGACATTAGGTTTATGGGTTTTAAATAGGTATTAAAGGGATAGTTCACCCAAAAATGAAAATTATGTTATTATTTTCTCTACCTCCTCATGTCGTTTCAAACCTGTATCACATTCTTTCTTCTGCAGAACATTAAAAAAAGATCATTTGAGAATTGTCTTAGTATTTTTTTCTATACAATGGAAGTCAACACAGTTTGGTTACAAACATTTTTCAAAATATCTTCTTTTATGTTCCATCAAAGAAAGAAAGAACATGAGCATGAGTAAATGACAGAATTTTCATATTTGGGTGAACTAGACAATAATTATTTATATATAATTTAAATATTAATTTATGTATGCTTGCAGGTTTCTCAAAATAATTAATGCGATTAACTCTCCTACTATATATTATGTATTAAAGAATAAAGAACTTCTGCATTCATAAGCTAAGAACTATTCATAACCAGGTGTAATTAGGCTTTAATTCTGTCTTGTACGAATAGGTACAGTATATACTAAATGAATATAGAGAAATTACTTGATTAGCACAGCTGCACCTATAATAAAAGCCACTATTTGAGAACACTGAGATTTCTGGCATGAAAGAAAATCAATAAAATCAATCATAATATTACTGACTTCGCTCTCAGCCACCTCACTTTTATGTGACTGATCCTTTGATTGCATGTCAAAGACACAGTCAGTGCTAGATTGTGCCGAACCATCAAGTGCAGGAATGTTACTCGCAGCAAGAGAAAAATCAATATTGTGCTTCTGCGCTCACACTCTTACAGCACAGCTTATTTCAAGATGCATTACATCTCAACATAACACAGATCCTGAGCCTCTTATGAGAACTTAAACAAGATAATGGTTGCATTAGGTCAATAGGAATTCAAACACTGATCTGACAGCTATGAAATCTTTAAGATCACATCAGATCAAGTTTTTAGTTTTTTTTTAAACCAATCTTGTCAGGTAGAGCCAGCTCATGAATGTATTGATGCAAAGATCTTTAAAGCTCAAAATAGGCTTAATATTAAAATACATTCATTAAATGCTATACTTTTCAAACTTAAGTTTGGAAACCAAAAATCTAAACGTGTACGTTAAATGGTGTTTGTTGTTTTTGTATGTTACTGGTTCACAGTAGTTCAACCATGGTCTGGACAATAATTTACACCTAAATAATGATAACGTGAAATATATCTGACCAATTACAGACAACATCTGAACTTTGAAGCCCCATCCAGCCTATTGTATTTCTATGGCCTTACCACATGGGTGGGCTTCAGAGTGGCACCATCAAAGCGCATCAGTGTAGAGCTGTCCTCCGGAAACATGTCACAGTCCTCCAGTTCCTGGGCGTTGCAAGGGGGCTTGTCTTTCTCTGGGTTTGAATTCTATGAAGACAAATAGGAAACAAATACTAACAATTTAGAAACTTTTTCCAGTGCATGTCTTTGCTATGTTTTAAATATCTTTTATGTATAAAAAAAATATTATTTTCCTAAACATTAAATTCTAAACAATGAAAATTTAACAATCACATTTAAAACTATGATAATCTAAACAGAATGTGAAATGAACATACATTATTTATTGTGTGAAAATTATTTGTATAAATTTTCCAAAAATGAAGACCCACAGCTAAAAAAAAAAAATCAAGTAAATAGTGTTTTTTAATCCCCAAAAGTTAGTGAAAGAAACTGACCAGGTCTTCAGAAGTGAGATACGAGAGTCTCTGTTGAAGCTGTGATTTTTGTTCATCACTCATTAGATATTCTCCCCTCCGGTCCCCAAGAACCAACTCGGACCACAGTGGCCCTTCACTTCGCTTCTGTAGACAGACCTCCAAACTACACAAACAAAAACTCTAAATAATAATTCAAAAAACCTGACCAAACGCAGTTTTAGTATCACAAGGATATCATGTAAACCTCCTTGGCACTTGGCATAAAGTTCAAATGATTTCCCATCACACAGATCACTGAATAAAATCACATTAAACAGAAAATTAATCCTGTTTTCCCTTTGAACTCTGTGTACAAGTACTATTAAGGATGGAACATTTCCAATCTATTCGATTGCATCTGATAAAAACAATTCCTTTTTTATATTTTCTATTATATTGTATATGCCTCATAATGAGGACCGCTTTGGGTTCCCATACAAATGCAAATGACAGTTACATTGACTGCAAAAACAACAGACAGAAAACATAAACACAAGTATAAACACTCAAATCTGAACTCAGAGCGCGTCCGGCTCACACACTCAAGAGCAGAAGAGGGGCCATCAGGGGCCTCTTATTAAAATCAAGGATCTGGAAACACAGACGAGAGGACTGAGAACAATGCAGAGGTTGTTTGTGTCTCAGGAGGAGGTGGTGAGTGAACGAGACGTGAGGTGATGTTTATTAGAAAGAGGAATGAACAGCGGATGAAGGGAAGGATGTGGAAATTCAAATCAGACGAACAACTAATGCTCTAATCATGTTTCTGAGAAATGACTACTTTGTAAAACCGACACGTGCGATGAATGTGTACAGAGGCACAGTGGCAACTTACACCTCTCATAAACATACAACACTGTGGGCGGTTGTTCTCCATATGCGTTGCCTCGGCTTAGAGTTTGCCAAAATCCTCTTGTGCATATACACAATATATTAAGTCTTTGCCAAGACATAATGTGGAACAACAACAGTTCTTAAGCTTTATTTACATTTACATTTTAGAAAACTGTTGAACACGCTGTTGAACTTTCAACAAAATTCTGTCATTATTTACTCACGTTCATCCTGTTCCAAAACTGTACGACTTTTTCTTCAGTAAAACACAAAATAAGATGTTTAACAGGATTTCCAGTCTGCTCCTTGCCATATAGAGACCAAAAACTGCCCAGCTCCAAATAAGCACATAAATCTGGGCTCGTATAAGTAGCTCATAACTAGCTTATTTAGGAGAAAATCTTAAAAATAATGGGTGTGTCAGTCCTAAATTTAGGACTCCTAGAGTATTTCACAAAGCGTTTTAGTGCTAAAACTAGCTCCTAAATCTGTGAAACATCAGGACAGGAGTAGTGAAGAGGACTCCTAACTAAGTCACTAAGACCAAATTCACAACTATCCTAAAATTGCTGTTGCCGGCAATCTGCTTCGGAACAAACATTTTAGAAACATTTGACAATAATGAGCTTTTAAAAATGTATCGCCTTTGGTTTTGGAGGTTATCCCTACTCCAAATTTACCTTTGATTATATCCTTGTTTTCATTAACCAGTTGGGCAAGAAGTAACAGCTGTTTTTGCGTCCAGTTTGGTTTTCTTTTACATTTGCACGTCTTACTATAAGCCATGATTATTCTATTCTATTAATTAAAAGGCTGTTTATATGCATATCCGCTAATTGTTTACTAGAAGCACACATGTAAGAGGCTGACAATTAACATATACACTCTTAAAAATAAAGGTGCTTCAAAAGGTTCTTCAAGCGATGCAATAGAAGAACCATTTTTGGTTCCACAAAGAACCATTCAGTCAAAGGTTCTTTAAAGAGCCATCTCTTGCTTATCTTTTTATAATCTGAATAACCTTCTTTCGCCACAAAGAACCTTTTGTGAAACAGAAAGGTTCTTCAGATGTTAAAGGTTCTTTATGGAACCATTTAGACAAAAAGGTTCTTCTATGGCATCGTGAAGCACCTTTATTTTTAAGAGTGGAACATAAAATCTTTTTTGGAATGTGGCAACATTTTTATTTTTAAACCTTTATATGAATATGGCAAAATAATATAGCGCTCAACAATATTTCTATGAATACATCTCTGACAGAGACCCCTCCCCTCTCAGCCAATCACTGTGCATAGTTAGTAAGCATACTGACATCATCCACAGCAACGAGGTCAACCCCACCCTTACTCTTAGCTTAAGACTTCTCTCTATTCCTTAGTAAAAGTTTGTCTCAGCAGCTTTGCGAATAGGTTTTAAGAGAAAACTCTTATTTAGGAGAACTCATAGTGATAAGATAAAATGTTTTGTGAACACAGGCCCTGGTCCATATGACATTAAGGATTTTGTCCAGTCAAGCCAGTAGTTCAGATTTTTGTTTGAACTGCAAACTACTCTTTATGAAAAAATAATGTTTTTAGTTTTTAAAAATGCATTTATTTTTAGAAATGTATTTTTACGTATGCAAGAAATAACATTTATTATGGAGCCCCGTAAATGACTTGCGAGGGAAAAGTAAGATATTGTGGCCACAAATGAAGAATTTCCTCCAACTACATTTAATTTGTTCCCTCGTTTTAGTTACAGTAAATCATGGAAACACTGACATGACTTTCCTAAAATGAGAGACTCACTAACTAATAAAACATGACGATTATTTAAAGTAAAATGGGGGAACACATCAATAAAAAATGGACACAAATTAATACATTTTGCACTGTAATTCTTAATTCATGGCCACAATATATGTTTCTTTCATGCATGTCATGTGGGGCTCCTTACCAATTTCCAATATCAGCATTTTCACTTAAAAACGTTATTGTGGATATATTTTTTTTTTTCATTTTGGTGTACTTTTTGGACATTATAAATCACCCTTTGCCTAGACATTGTGCAAAACATCTCCTTTTTGTGTACTACAAATAAAGTCATAAAGGTTCGGAACAAGATCAGGGTGAGTAAACTACAATGGAATTTTAGGGTAAAATAACTCCATAAGCATAAGGAGATAAATTCTATTCTAATTTAAATTATATTCTATCGTAATTCTAACTTACACCTACTGTATATATCTTTTCACCTTTTATCATCTTTAATGGTCCAGGTGCTGGCCTCAGGATCTACAGGAGCGAACAGTTGCCCATCCAGCAGCGGTGCATGATCTCCTACTACAACACGTAGGCAGTCCACAGTGAGCTTGAAGCGGATGTCATCTTTAGTGGTGCCTTCAGGTAACCGCACATTCACGGTCACATCCTCTTCTGTTTGCTGCCAGAAGTAGATGGGATCTGTGATCAAAACAATGGAAGAAGTGACACCTGATTCAAAGCAGATGTTTACGAATGAATGCATAATTAAATTACACTGACATCTGGAAGACTTGCACATGATTTGTTTGCTTAAATTAATAAACGGGTAAGAAACCCGACAGGCAAAGATTTTCTGAGTATATCCTGAACAACCCTTTAAACGTTAAAATAGCAATGGTAACAAAAAGACAAGGCTGTATTTTGCAATGCAGGCTTGTATGTTCAATTCTATTGTCTTTTCTTTCCATAACAATTCAACCATCACTGAACCATGTGTATAATACAAAGTACAATGAGTTCTGAGAATTCTAGGTCACTATGACACTACTGCAAAGATGACAAATTAAACCTTTATGTGCGCAACAACCTGTGTAATTGTATGGCTTTATTTAGCAATGGAAGGCCATTTGTTGAGAACATTAGTGAAAAAAAAAAACTTTTTATGTGCTATTGAGTTCCATTGGTATAGTGACTTTATCAACAAACTGGTACTGTATTTGTAAGGTTATAAGTTCAAACCCCCAACATGGACTTTACAATCACTATTATGCCCTTATGCAAGGCAATAAACCGCAGGTTGCACCAGGGGGACCAGTTTGGATACCATAAGGCACTTCAAATAAAATTATCAGCTAATTGACAAATTAGTAATTAGACACACTTGATGACAACCCAAGCAATTTGTGTCAATTTGATTTTCTGCTTTCCCAGAGTTACAGATGCAAACAGAAATTAGGGTGGTCAAACCATAACCCATAAGGCTGATGATACACTGGGCAACTTTTTGAGCAATGTTGCCGTCAACGGGCAACCAGGTGAGAGACAGAGCCCACGCCTGATCTAAAATATCCAGATTGAAATTTGGTAAAAGTTGCCCGGGCAAAAATTGCTCAAAAAATTGCCCCATGTATCATCAGCCTAACTGTGGGTAAGGTTAAGTAGATTTGTTTGGCTATAGCACCTCTGGTGTTGGTTTTAGGAATGAGGTTACATTTATTTAGTTATTTATAAGGTTTTAACCAGGTATGGCTAACAGCAAATTTAGTAGGTATTCTTAGGGCAATGTGGCAAACCTTGTATTGATACATAAGTAATAAGTAATCAATAAATACTACAGTTCAAAAGTTTGTGGCCAGTAATATTCTATTGGAAAGAAATGAATACTTTTATTCAACAAGGATATTAAAATAATCAAAAGTACCAGTAAAAGCATTTATAATGCTACATATATATTTTTTCCTTTCTTTATATATATATATATATATATATATATATATATATATATATATTGATAATAAATGTTTCTACAGCACCAAATCAGCATATTAGAATGATTTCTGAAGGATCATGTGACACTGAAGACAGAAGTAACATTTGCTGAAAATTCAGCTTTGCATCACCAGAAATAATTTGTATGTTAAAAATATATTAAAATAGAAAAGAGTGATTTTGGATTGTAACAATATTTCACAATATTGATGTCTTTACTGTATTGTTGATCAAATAAATTCAGCCTTGGTGAGCATAAGAGACTTCTTTGAAAAAAAAAAAATCACTAACCAGTTGTGGCATTTTAGTGGAAAAAAAGCCATCTTATTTACCAAACACTGCAATCCAGCTTTACCAAGTGTTATTTACTAGTCAATGAAGTCGATGTTATTTTGTTCAGTACAAAGTAAACATGTCTTCTTTAAGATGTGCTTTAGTCAGTGCAGCATTTAACAATTTTATTAGAAGACATGGTTGTGTACATTTTCTATTGGTCACACTGTCATCCAGATAATGTAGTCGAGCGCACTTAGCATTTTAAAGAGCTGATTCAGGTGTCTGGATCACAGTGATGCTGTGCAGTCTCAGTCAAGTCTGCCAGATCACGTTACTCCACCTGCAACATGGGGAACAGCACGATGCAAATTGCATTCGGCACAGATTTTTAGCCGTGTTTCCCATTTTACCTGAATCGGGTGATAAAGCTACGAACAGAGCAAGTGCTAATACACAACACCATAAGGAAGCTCAAATTCATTCTTAATGAATTCCACATAAAAGTTTGCAGCAGTTGATCTCTCAACCAAAAACTAAGGTAAAAAGAGAGGCGGATGAGGAAATAAAGGAGCTGAGACATCCAGAGAGTCTCACCCACTCAGTCTTAACTGTGCTGGCAAAACCTTATTAGTGAAATTGGAACAATTTTCTCAAGCCATAAAGCTGCTCTAGAGTGCAATAAGGAGTGAGAGCAGTACGCTCATTATCTTCTTTTGTTGCAGGTCTAGTCAACTTGCAGCCCAACCGGAATCTTGCTGAGCAAAACAGGATAATGAAGAGAAGGGCAATGATGTTCCGTGACACTGCTAAATCACTCTGACTCTGTGTGTACATCATGGAAAACAGGATTTGGCATTTGATATACTGATATGGTATGGATATGGATATGGTCTACTACTATGGTATACTATCCATACATGATATGGATTTGATATACTATGTAGACAAGATGGAAAACTTCCTCCCAAGCCCACCCAGACCACAAAAGAAGAAATATTCATGGGTGTGACGTCACAGCCACGGGCATGTGGACGCCCACATTAACATTTCAGTATTTAGCAGGTTATTTTGCACTTATGATCTATAACAGCGGTGGCGAACTCCGGTCCTGGAGAGCCGCAGCCCTGCAGAGTTCAGCTCCAACCCTAATTAAAACTCACCTGCCTGTAGCTTTCTAGTAACCCTTCAGACCTTAATTAGTTTGTTCAGGTGTGTTTGATTAGGGCTGAAGCAAAACTCTGCAGGGCTGCGGCTCTCCAGGACCGATGTTCGCCACCCCTGATCTATAATGTAACCACCAACATCAGTAGATCTGCAAAGAGGTTATTCACTCACAATAAAAGTAATTCACATAATAGAAGTATTAAAGGTACAGTATCAAAAACAGACTTTTAAATTATCAAGGAATAGAAATGTTGAAAAGGTAATAAGATTTGGGTGTAAAAAAATGACTAACATCAATAAGTGAGCATAAATATAAAATATTCTAAAATGTTTAAAATATGGCTTGTTTGTTTATAGGGTGACTAAAATATGTTTGCCTATGTTTTGGTAACCACATAACCAGTGAAGAGGTTATTTAATCACAATAAACTTCATAAAAAATCCTAAATGTTTATTTCTAAGAAGTAAAGAGAGGGCAAAAATGGTCATATAAACAAAATCATGTCCATTTAGGGTGCAAAACATTAACAAAAAAAGTTCTGGAAAAATTAAAATGCTATAAAAATGTAAAATATGGCCAATTTACAGGAATAATTCACTCAAAAAACAAATGGTCATAGAAAACTAGATCATGACTGTTTTGGGTGCAAAACATTATTAAAAGAACTTCAGAAAAAAATGAAATGTTACACAGTATAAAATGTAGCCAATTTACAGGAATAATTCAGTCCAAAATTGAATGGTCTTAGAAAATTAAATCATGAGCATTTTGGGTGTCAAAAAAACAAAACAAAAACATCTTCAGGAAAAAAATTAAACGCAACAGTGTAAAATATGGACAATAATTTTTGTCATTATTTACTCACCCTCATGACATTCCAAGTTTTTTTTAAAGAATATCTAATCTCATCTTTTCGACACAAAAAAAGGAGAAAGACATTGTTTCCAGCACTGTGTCTGTGTGTGTATTATATAATTACTGATATAAAATTGTATCGAATTCTGTATGGGCCAGAAATACTTCTAATTCACACTTCATTGATTCCCCAACCCTCTCATAACAGTGTTCACCATATAAGCTTTGGTTTCTTCATGTACCCCCTTAAATCAATGCACCATCAACATAATATCAATGTCTGGTGTGCGTGTGCCCATTAATAGTCTTTTGTGGCTAAGGAAGGTCGACCTCTCTTTCTGAAACAAGCTAATGCACCTCCATTTTATCCGCCTACCAATGGAGTCTCTCAGTACTCTCAGCCTCTTAAAATGGGAGAGAGAAAGAGGAAGAGGATGAGCCGAGATCACTCCTTTATTTCACAGAAAAAAAGCTCAAAGGGTGCACAGGAAAAAAAATGGCCTTTTTAAAGCTCCCTTTCTCACAGATTCTCATATGACTAATACAGGTGTTAGAGGAAAACAGGAAATGAGAGAAAGAGGATAAGATGAGTTTAAGTATAAAAAAATTCCAGTTGATATGTTTGGGATTTTGGTTTTATAAGCTTATTGTTTGGTGTTTTCAATCATTGACTGTTTTAGCTTTGCCAGAAAGGATGTAAACAAACACTTCACTTACAGGAAAATATAAGGAAATAAACAAATATTTGACTTAAAGGACTCAATCGTCCAAGTCTGAGCTCCTCTAATGAGGCAATATTTTCAAATAGCACTCTCTGACCTAAAGAAAATGTCAAACACTAATGAAAATGAGGCACTAGTTAATTCAATACGCCAGACCAATTCCATCACAGACTACATAAATAAACAGCTTATGACAGGATTATAGGATACCAAGAACAAAAATGCTATTAATTAAGCTTTGTTTCGTCACAGAAAGGAAACTAAATGTATTTCATACCAATGTTTCACGCAGCTGACCCGTATTTACATAAAACAAACCAGCCTATTTAACATAAACTTCCTTGCCAAAACTGAAAAATGAACAACCAATGACCACTGCTGTGCAGAAGCGCATGGTCCTCTCCGGTCCTCATCAGAGTCTATTTGAGGAATTCTATTTGAATGATTTGTTCTGATGTTTCTATGGATACAGCAAGCCTCTGAATCACTGTGTGAAAGCGCGCTTCCTCAAGACTGCAGCACTTCAGAGTTTCTAGGTTGATTGGTGACTACTTCAAATGTATTTTCTTGCAGGCCTTCGGTGTAACCTAGTGCAACCTACAGTGAAATTTTACTTTCAAGTTCAGACAACAAAAAAGCCATTATTCTGGTCACAGTTTTGTCTAGCCTGAATGAAATACGTTTATGCCAATATGACCTTCACTTTGCCTGGCTGTTGGTTCTCACCTGAGTTCTCCACCTCCATATCCACAGCAGGTGCTTCTTCAAGCGGAAGCCCATCCACCTCAGTAAAAGCGAAGGGTTTCTCTGAAGCTACTACAATTCCTTTACCCTGAGGCTCCACAGCAGCGTAGTGCGGGACAGACTTGCCCTTCATCATCCTCCTCTTCCTCACACCATACTTCCTCTCCTCATCTGCGAGAAAGAAAGCACTTTACTAGCTGTATTTTTCTACATTCCTTATATTTTCCTGCACTCCAAATCTAAACATGACATCTCTAATAAACTAAAATATTAATTTATGCACCTATTATATAGTTAAGTAAATACATACACTGTCATCATGTGTACACAAATATGCTGCTATTATACATTCAAAAGTTTAAGGCCAGTAAGATATTTTAGTTTTATTTGTTAAAAACATTGATAATTATAAGAAATATTAGAATGATTTGTGAAAGATCATGAGACACTGAGGGCTGGATTAATGTCCGCTGAAAATTCAGCTTTGCCATCACAGGAAAAAAAAATATTTTAAAAGATATTAAAATAAAAAAACATGTATAAATTATTATTACAGTTTTACTGTATTTTTGATTAAATAAATGCCAAACTTTTGAATGGTAGTGCATATTTCCCTATACTGTCTTTATATACAATGATTTCCAAAATGTCTTTAAAAATGCTTTAAATTAAATATTCACTCAAACGGTTGATAACATTAATATATAATATTATCATATATCAACTTTCTCAACTTTTATATATTCAACATTCTCAATAATTTGAGTGAAAACCTGAATTGAAAATTCAAACAAGTGAACTATGTATTAAGATATGGGAGTAAATAAATACAGTGAGTATGTACTTTGTTTACTTATGCAGACAAATGACTGAGAAACATTGGCACTGCAGCAACTGACAAAAGAAAGCTCAGGGTTAAAAGTAAGAGCTGAAATCATTGAACAGCAGGGAGACACTCACTCTCACCCTGCCCAGCAGAGTTGTCCACCGTGATCCACTCCAGTGAGATTGAGAAACCGCTGCCTTTGGTATCAGATGGATCTTTCTGGACTCTCAGAAGCAGCACTTCAATGGTATGAACATGAGAGCGCACGTGAGCCAGGCTGTGAACGATGATGAACGGCTCTCCTAGACGCTCGCTGAACATCGGCTGGGAGTGAAATAAAGCAGTATACATGCAAAATATGTAGTGCCTCTCATATCTATATGCAGAGAAATACAATGTGTCTTCCAAAATGTAATGGAAATATAGCAGATAAATTAAGCCAACAATTAGAGACTAATAATTTGATAAGTGGGAAATGTTAAGCCAAAAACTGGGTAATTTTCTCCTACCTCCCATTTAATATGTGAACTCTCACCCCTTTTGCTTGTGCACAAAAGAGTCAACTTTCCAGTTCCATCGGAGAGCGCAGCCCAAGTTGCAGAGGTCAGGCTCAGAGAAGCACACAACTGCTCTCCCTCACAGGAGCCGGAGTCTGATTCGAAACGGAACATCTCATGAGGTTTGCCCAAGGCTGTGTCCTGGAAAAACAAATGATGGACACTTGTCAATTATTCAGTCTCTGAAAACCACATCTAGACCATCTCTATATCAGAAAACAGACTACTAAAGGGGACATTTTCTTGTAGATGTGATTAAACTGTGCATGTATTTTGGATGTAACAATGTTGCAAACTGCAAAAAGAAATGCATGTAGTTAGTTACAATAGGAAACATTCACAGATCAATCCATAAAGGCTATGAATGACAGCTTTCTGGTTACCAGTTTAGATGAAGTTCAGCTAATTAAACTAGCAAGTCAACGAATGAAGCAACAAATCTGAAGTTAACATCAACTCGAATCTTGTCAAATAACTTCTTTTGTGTACATATCTCATGACCATTATGTTCTTTTCAAGGGCTTTAGAGTCAACGTCTTGCCAAAGATCTTTTAAACAACATATGTGCAACAAATGAGACATCAGCCAATGAAACAACTTAGAAATTAAACTAATAAGTGCCACACAACCAAGTCTGCATGTTGCTGCTGAACTTCAAAGCCAGCAATTTGAAAAGGATTACAATTAACTTAATAATCATCAATTACACTCTTTATAAGGTAGCAATTTTTCCAAAGAAGTGGGCAGCAGTCATCCTTTGGTTGCCATGGAGCTTGATGCACACATTAACACTGATCAGTCTCAATTTTCACTTCTTTCCCAGAAGTAAAATGCCCCGTCTAGTACCTTTGAGAGAATACAAACAGTCCCCAAGGAGAGATAATTGCAGTATGTTAACTGTAATTATAACGCAACAGGCACATTTCATAACGAGTAATTTCTTAACCCAGCAAGTCAGTAGCAAGAATGAGAAAAAATTACAATCAAATCCTCAGCATAAAATTTAACTAGCTCAGAACAAAACATCATGTAGAGACGCTGCATTTCAACTTATTATGCATCTGTGAATTTCAATCTTATTATGCATTTTTTGATTCCTTTCAGAATGTATGGTACAGCATCTGAAATCAAACTCATCAAAAAAATATTATATAAAACAACTGAAAGAAATTAAGAAAATGATCTTTGTACAGATTGAAGTAAGGATGCATTAATATTAAAATGCTATTATTTTGTCTAAATAAATTAAAATGGAAACACACAAAAAAAAATCTCTTTAAATAATTCAAGTAATTTTTTTACTATTATTACATTATTAGCATTATAAAAGATAATTTTTAGGTGAAGGTAATCCAAAATATTCTTATTCAATTTTATTATAATAATTTTTAATTTGTATAATTTTCCTGGAGATGTCTTTCATTATTAAAAATAGATAAAAACGGTTGCATGCATCACTATTCAAATTTGGCCTGTTATGCAAAAGAAAGTGTACGCACATGTACTACAGTACAATGCCAAAAATAAAATAAAAAAATAATATTAGCAAATAACCAGTATGGAAATACTGTACATTAAGGCAGTACACTGTGGGCACTGTAATTGATTTCTATTATCTAGAACATGACTGTGGTTTCAATAAAACAAATAATTAAAATAATAATCAAGATAATAAGTAAATAAAGCATATTTTATTTATATTTTTGATACTGTTAAGCTCAATATTTCATCAAAATCTTTCAAAATCAAAAGGAAAACTTCTACATTGACACTACTATAAACCACTAATGCCCTCTGCTGGTAGAGAAAAACTAGAAATACTATAAAACTACACTTGTGAATATCTCCTGATTCAAAACATTTATGTAGGTCATTGGTTCTCAACCTTTTTGACTCTAAGGTTCCCCCCATTGCCCCAGAACAATATTCCCAAATACAGCATTGCTTGTTTTCAAACATTTTAATTAACAGAATCTGGGAGTGTTGATACACTGAATAAACTAAACATGATAAGATTCAAGATTCAAGATTCTGATGTTTTTATTAAAAAATAAGATATTAAGGATAAAAAATAAATATAATTTCAGTTTACATTTGTGACAATTAACATACAATTAATACAACTATATAGCATAATTTAAATCATCCTGTGTGTGCCCCTTGAGGCACCTAAGCCCCCTGTTTTTTTCTCTGATTTTTTTTTTAAATTAAATTTAGTAAGAAGAATGCATGTGCATTTATGATCCACACATGCATTCTGTGGGAGATAAAAAAAAAAGTGCTCTAGGGAGGAAATATAGTTCATCCAAATATATGGCCCTTATAACCCATAATTTCAGAAATGACATAATAGACTCACCAATGTGACTGTTAGATTGAGAACTCGGCCTTTGCTGTCCACAAAGTAGACGCTGTCTTCATACCAGGGGTCGATATGGAGGTAGTTGTACATACCAAATGCTCTCACATGATCCAAGGTGTACTGACTGTCTTTCAGTTTAACCTCAGCCACAGCTGAAAGAAGACACACATTACTGATGGGGCAAATGACTTGGAGAAGGCATCCTAAACCACAGATAATGTGATGTTCTGTGCCCAAAAGACAGCTTTGGGCTAACATTAAAGTTATAATTAAGATGCACACATCTGGTAATTCATGAAGAGTAATGTACATGTTGTAGAACTGCATCTTTATGACTGTAGGACTGTTATAGTGACAGTGGACTTAACAGTGTTGTTTTGAACAAGATTGCTTATGAGTTTGTCACGCTAAGGATTAAATAAAGGCGTATATAATAAATAAAATCAGGCAATAACAGGTGAAATAAAGCTCTTTTCTCACCTGCGTCCAGTTCTACATTGTAAGTAGGAATAGAGTCGAGTGAAAGCCTGTAACTTTCAAAACTGGGATCTAGCAGCTCTCTGTTTACCTTCAACGAGCAATTCGGTAAAGCCATATTTCATTAAAATTATATTTCAAAGACACAGTAATCAGTTCGAGGACTCCAAAAAAAACAACATTTAACGTTGCTAGTAACAGGAAATAAGCTTTAACTCTAATGCACGCGTTTCCTACATGTCGACCCGGACCATTTTACAAACGGACCGACCGCACGGGATTCTGGGAAATCGAGTCTCTGAGGATTCCGTTTTTACGAATTTCTAAAAAATGTTTATAAACTATTTGTTTACATTTTATCTTTCATTTGTACACATCTAAAAAGATAAAACCGCGAACATTTGCGATTTTCGTTTTTATTTATATACATTTTTTTATTTTTAATGGTAGCCTAGCCTACTCAATCGGTAAAGTAGAATAGGGGAGAGTGGGGACAGTTGCAACATGGCTTATTTCTCAATCTTAATCAATTACAATCAATTCATTCAGCAATCATGCTACAGCATATTTCATGATGATATATCACATACTCATGCAAGAATGAGCAATCAGGCACATGTAATATCAGCTACAAATGTGATCCAAAGTTATTCAAAAATAACAAAAAATATAAGCACAGCACATTTTTTTTTTTAATAATGTTTCTTTGTGTCAAATACACATGTCTAAGATTGTTTGCGTGAGAGCAGTGTTAAAAACATCATGTTGATTTATATCTGCATGTTAACATTTAAGGCATAGTTAATACATTCTCAATAGATATTGTGCTAGAGCTTCATTATACACAAGTTTATCACGGCTACCATAGCACATGTAGGGACAGTTGACAACATGCAGATGTCCTGTCTAAGTTAAGCACACACAGCTTGATACATGTGTCAACTAGTTTTATCACGGCTGTCACAGTGGTGAGGTTAACTGCTAGTTGGTCAAACTAGTTCTTAAGACAGTGACCAAGTTCATGCAACTGCTTAGTTCAGTAACCTTTCACAGATGCTAACAGAAGTAGGCTATTATAAAATTGTAGTGTCTTGATTCTGATTAAATTAATATTTTGTAGTTCAAATGTATTGAAATAATTAACCAAGACAAGGTTGTTACTTGTTACTTGAACCCCCCCCCATTTACTATTGTTTGTTTTTATTCAGCCAATTTAACTTATTAAAGACCATGTCTATGCACAAATAAAATAAAGAAACTGCAAAATGATATGGAGGTTTTAATTACATTTTAATGAATGTTGCAACTGCCCCTGTTGTGGGGTCAGTTGCAACATCTGACTTTGTCTATTCAAGTATAAATTGTATGTATAATATAATCATATGTGCACGTGTTACAGCAATGTGGGTAGCTGACTGATGTGGCTTTATTGTATTAAAATTCTGGCTTTCTAATGCAAACAGTCTCTGAAAAACTAAAGGAAATGCAAAAAGTGTTGCAACCGTCCCCACTCTCCTAGTTATGCTAGTTTATCTGTGTCTGGTCATGCTGAAAAAAAGTTGCATAAACAATGACAGTGCATAATTTTCAACCATATCAACGTTGGTATTTGGTGGCTGTTATAATAATCTATAAACTAAAGTAGCTACATGAAAGGAATTGTAGGGGAGACAAATATGGTCTATTGTAACCATAGACTAAAAAAAAAAAAAAACGTATAATGTCTTTAATTCTTATTACAGCATAAAAACTGTTCCATGCTCCACTATTCAAATTTGGCCTAGCCTATAACTATGCAAAAAAAATAAGTAGGCTACAGGTATAGCTACATAGAACAACAAAGATGAAAAAAGATCACATTTGGATATAAGTACAGGAACAGCACGCTACTGCTGCTCAATTATATAAACCAAATATGTAATCTAGTAGTCTCTGGATTGGAATATTGCTCATTATGATCATATTATTGATCAAATGTATAGTAGTTTTGTAGTATTGAGACCGATGTGCACATTTTGCTCAAGTTAATCACTGAACATTACAAGAATTCTCCTTATCTCCAGTTCAAATGTCCAGATCTTCTTCATTCCATCTTGTTTTAGGTCATTGAAATGGATTACGTCTAAAGGCCAATTCACACCGCACAGACAAACGCCAACAAACTCCAAAAACTAGTCTGTTGGAGATTGTTGGATCAGTGTGTTACAGTTGGTTGTAGTTGGTTTTTACCCGGCTGAACATGCTTAAAGATATAGAGTTGGTCGGTGTCTGTTGGTGCAGTGTGAACATGACAGTTATTTTTCATAAGATTCTAAATCCAACAGCCAACTTGAGCCAACTAGTTTGTTGGCGTTTGTCTGTGCAGTGTGAATTGGCCTTAAGGGACATCAAATAGTCTAATATTCAAGTTCAGCCACCATTTGAATATCAAAGTAATGTTGACACTACAGCACAGAGATCACTGCATAGCATTGTTATCTGTGGTGTTTGTTAAGGAACACTGGAAAATAATAAATGCCTCTCTTCCTTGTAGAATGACAGCAATGCACGATCACCTGACACACAAAGGTGAAAGAAAAAAAAAAAGTGTGTATACTCTTACCACCCTGTGGGCAGGTATATAAAAAGAGTGAGCACTTCTTAACAAATGAGCCACTGGTGTTTGGGTTTCAGAAGAGAGCTAGAACAGGTAGAGTCTGAGTTATGGTCAATGTGAACTTTGAAGTCATTTTTCTACATTTCTATAATTATCTCATTTAACAATGCATTAATTAATATTTAATTATATATAGTAGTTATTTATACATTCAGGATATATAAATAAATATATATATATTTTTATAACCATTTTCTATGTGTAAGTAAATTGTGTTTTTTTAGCATGTGTGTTTGACAGTGTTATTTTTATGGATTACTGATGAACTACTGTATTTGTATTTGTTACCTATTTTAATTTTAGTTACATTATGTCTGAATTTATTATGTCTGTATAGGTCTTTTATTAAGTTTTAGTTTTATTTAATTTGAGTTATTTTAATACTTCAACAAACTAAATGGAAATTAAATGATATATATATATATATATGAATTTATAAATGTGTATGTATATATATGTATGTATGTGTGTGTGGTTGTACATACACACACACATATATATATATATATACAGTATATATATATTGGTGTTTGGCTTAGTGTTGTGTTAGAATCATTATTATACTCTTACACCTTTTGTTCTTTAATATGTTGAATTGTTTTTAGCTTTATTTTTTGTTTTTCATTTAAATGTTACATTTTGAAATTTTGTTGTATGCATTTGTCATTTTTATTTAATTTCTTTATTTTTAAAATGTGTATAGGTAGTATTTATAAAGTTTTAGCTTTTAGTTTTGGATCTGTTTTTAGTTGTTTTAATAATTCAATTGATTGCTTCTTGATTGTCCTCATTTGTAAGTCGCTTTAGATAAAAGCGTCTGCTAAATGACTAAATAATAATAATAATAATAATAATAAATGAATGTATTTTCATTAGATGGGCATAGTCTATATTTATTGAATGTATAGCCTGGATTTTTACTATAAAACGTTTGTTTTAAAGTAAATTTAATATTGTTGACATTTTTCATGTATTTGTTATTGTTTTTTTTTATGGACACACAAATGACAAGTGTGAACACATGGCATCTATATTGTTTTTGCAGAAGGGATACAGTAAGTTAGGGTGTTTTTGCTTTGAAGCGCGCGCGCAGTGAGTCTATCAGGATGAGGCACGTGAGGCTGCAGCTTCATCTGTCGCTCGCTGTTTGTATTTTACTGTGGAGTTCCGCAGGTACGAGCTTTATGTACCTCTTGTATTCTTTTAGTAATTTTAATGGTTTTGCGTATTTATATAATTGTAGTCATCCTCAAAGCGCGACAGATTATTTTAGTGACTGTCCTACTAATCTCCGTCCTGACAGGAGCGCAGCGTGTCAACAAAGTGACCCCAAAATACGGAAGCCTCAACGGTGGAACGAGACTGACCATAGAGGGTCAAGGTATTAAAAAAATCATCAATATGTTCTTAAATAAATAACAACATTCTGTTCTGATTCAGCACATTTTGCTATATTACAGTTTAAGTTCTTTAAAAGTCTGTTGGTGATTTTGTTTCTCAGGTTTTGCTCAAGCCAGTCAGTTTAATCTCAATGCCAATAACCCAAACTTTGGCAACACAGTGACATTGGTGTCCCGCACCAGATCTGTTCCCTGTGATGTCGAGAAAGACTCTACTCACTCCACTCAGATCACGTGTTATACAAGGTATGCAATCAATCACATAACCTTATTCTAAATACAGTTTTCTTTCATCTTGATTGCAGCAGTCATTGCACTGTATTCAGTCAGTGCACCTCTCCTAATAAAAAATACTCAAATGTGAATACCAGGGGAAATCAGGGCTATATATTAATGAATGAATCTAAATTTTGACCAAATTCTAAAATTGAGAAGTTAAATAACTCCTGTGAGAAAAATTCAAAATGTCTTTTTCATGTTGTTCCAAACCTAAAAGACTTGTTTTCTTCTGTGGAACACCAACGCAAACGTTTCGAAGAATATCAGATTTTTTTACAATATTCAACGTTTTCTGAACTCATACAAGATATGTATGAGAAACAGACCAAAAATAAAATCTCAATTTGAAAATTTTTCTTTAGTGCTATTCTAAATTATCATATTATTTTATGTATTAGGCTACATAAAAAATCTATTGCATTTTTAAATTCCTTTGATTGTGATACATGTTTATTATAGCAGTTCACCCACAAATTAAAATCCTGTCATCATTTACACACCTTCATGTCTTTTTAAACCTGTATGACTTTCTTTCTTCTCTGGAGACTGTGTCTCTGTCTTTCTGTCTGTGATATGCAAATTTTAGCTTTTTGAAATAGCTGTACTGCATAATGTTATGTAAAATGTTGATGGTGTGTGATTCTCAAAGAAAACTTTATATTGCGTCATGTTCAGAGCTCTGCCAGAAGATGACTATGAGGTGCGGGTCAGCGTGGATGGCATGCCAGTTCCTTCAAGTCGCATTTGTTATGGAAGCCAGTGGAATTACTGGTGCATGTTCTATGTAAGATGGACTTCATTGTGCTGCTTACTAAAACATATACTCCTATCCTCTCTGTAAAATATTACAACATATTTACAAAAACTTTCACAGCCTCGATCATTCCGTACACCCAGCATTCAAAGTATCCGTCCACTCTCAGGTCCCCCAGGTGAGTTTATTTGGATTTTATCATTACTCTGTGCTGCTTTGGTTTATAAAAATTACACCTTTTATTAAAAAAATACTGAATAAACTTTAGGGACTGTGGTGACACTGCGGGGCAGAATCTATACTGATGTATACGGAAGCAACACCGACAAAAGTTCCAATGGCATGGATGTGAGATTTTTAAGGTCTGGAAATATTTAATACACAATGGAAAAAATACAGCTGAATGCTAAATCTATTCTGTGGATTGACATGAGGTGTGCTTGTTTTAATGTGTTTTCTTTGAACAGAGCGTACATGGGAGGCATGCCTTGCGAACTTCTGAAACCCAATTCAGATGAAAAGTAAATATTTTTTCAATTTGGTTGCAAACAAAAGTTAACTTTAAATATGAATGCACCCTCCATAAATGCAAATTATTTATTTCAGATATGGACTCTATTTGGATTCTGATACCAGCCAGTGGGGATATATGAGTTGTAAAATGACTGGAACGTATGTTGGTGAGGACACATCAAGATGTTCAAGAATTATTTATTCACTATAGATTTTTGTTGGATTACATGTCATTACCTTGGTTTTCAGGTCATCACAACCTCAGTTACATTCTCGACAGTGAATATGGGAGGTCAGAAGAAGTTTGATTTTACTTTACACATTTTTTTTTTTGCATATAAGTCTTAGTATGCTGTTGACAGAAAAGTACATAAAATACATATTTTCTTTTTTCAGGAGTTTGCCAGACTTTGGGGTTTTCAGCATCTCAGCACTGAACAAGCTTGCCATGTTCCAGACATATGCAGGTGCGAAAAACATTTATTCTCCTTAAATAATACAATATGATTGCATGTTGAAAATCAGATATTTCTGAAAAACTTGGCCTGTGTTTGTTGGTCTTTTTCAGAAGTGACCGGAGTTTCTCCCTCTGAGGGCAGTGTATTTGGTGGCACATTACTGACCATTCAGGGACGCTACTTTGATGAGACTGACAAGCCAGCTATGGTCTTAGTAGGAGGTATATATATATAAAATTAATAATTATAATTATTAAATAATTATATACATTAAACATATACATATAGAATAACTAAAATATATTTTTATATGTAAAATTCATTTTTATTATTTAAAATGTATTTTTTTATAATGTCCCCCCCCCCCTAGGTCGTAAGTGTCAGATTCAGAGCATATCAAATGAGAGGATAACCTGCATAACTCCTAGTTATGAAAGAACCAACATGACAGTGTTTCCTGGTGAGAACCTTATCTGATATTCAGATCTCTTATGGTGACGTTATATTTCTGTAACAATCGTTTCCATAATCAGTGTTTGCACGACAGCGGAATTCTGCATTTCACAGGCGAGAACATCGAACTCTGTCACTGCTGCAGTGTCACATGTTATCTCAACCAAGACCGTGATTCTTGTTTGCAGTGATGGGTATAACGGCGTTATAAATAAACGGCGTTATTGTTTTCAGTAACGAGTAATCAAACTAATTACTGTTACTAAACGATATTCTTTGTTGTATTTTCCTGTCAAAATAACGGAGTTCTTTTGGAATTCTTCTGCTTTTAAGAACTCCGCTAGTGGGCGGAGCTAATGCGCAAACGACAATCTCATTGGCCGGCGCTCACCTATTATCATCCCTGTTTTAATTTCAGCGAGTCAATTCGAGCGAATCCATACAATGTGATTAATATTCATGAACCCAGCAGCTCCTTTATCCTTAGTGCGTTTTATATTGTTATTAGTGGTATACCGTATAATTCGTAGTAGTTTTGTTATCTTATCAATTTTTTCCCCCTTTTTTATAGAAACACTAAATGACAAACAATATCTTAAGCACCACCACCAGTCCTAAATTCAGTCAACATGACAAATATGAATTCATACTTGGTTATTCTAATTACTAAAGTTCTATCATCATACAATGCTAAATTATCATAATATCATATTATAATGCTTGACTAACTGGTGCTAAGTGTCAGTAGATAAATAGTTTTGATTAATGTACAATGTTTTATAATAATAATTTATTCTAATTTATTTCATTCATTTAACATATTTAATATTGGGGCATCCAAGTTATTTGACGTTTGAATTTTCTTTTAAAAAGTAATGCAATAGTTACTTTCCCTGGTAATTAGTTACTTTTATAATGATGTAACTCAGTTACTAACTCAGTTACTATTTGTGGAAGTAACTAGTAACTATAACTAATTACTTTTTTAAAGTAACGTGCCCAACACTGCTTGTTTGTCATGTAGCTGACTTCTCAGAATAACACTGCATATCAGAGCCCATCACATATTTCACACCAAGATGACCGGAGTTTTAACAATTCCTCTGTATTTCTTTCTTTGATCATGCCATAAATCCATATAAACAACAAATTACTGCGATTAATTTGTCAAATAAATACATAAATGTTATATAAAACATTTATTATATAAAATGCATTTTATTTAATATTACAAATTTGGAACTGCATCTTTTTTTCTTGGCCAGTAATGGTGGACATGTTCAATAACTTTTTGTGGCCAAGACTTTAAGGCACTTTACAGAAATTGAAACATGAATCTACCCTGAAAATATTTACTGAAATAAACTGTTTGACAACAAGCCCTTGTCTCTTTTATATACTATTTAGAAATTACACATTTAAAATAAGTCTTATAAACCATATTGTCCTTGAATGGATGATGGTTAAATTAATTTGTTTGTAGGTGGCAGAGGATTTAAAATGGAGATGTGGAATAACTCCAGTCCGAGCCTTCTAGAGGACGCTCTGAGGTATAATTCCAGTAGACCTGGATATTCCGTCCAGTGGGTGGATTCGCTGTCCTATGTGTGGCCCGCTGAAATTGATTACTTTGTGGTACGACTGAGTGGTTTCTTTGTTCCGATGGAGACCGACAACTACTATTTCCGAATCAAAGCCGACGATCGGTGCCAGTTTTATTTCAGCAAGACAGGTCTTCCCCAGGATAAGGTACAGTAAAATCAATAAACCATTTCATAATTTCAGTAGTTATCAATGTAAGCAATTAAGCAGAAGTTGGTAATGTACACGCATATTTTAATACATGCAATATTTGTATAAAATGCAATGTAACATTTACATTTTATGAAATTTTTTCTGTTTGTTTTTGTTTTCAGGTCAAGATTGCACATCACCCTTACTACACAAGCAGTTTCTTCAACTATAACACCCAAATGTCAGAGGTCATGCGCTTGGAGAAGGGAAAACCGTAAGTGAAGTTTTTCCAAAATACATAAGGATCAAAACATCATTAATGTTTATGTCCCAATCTTGGATCTAACATCAAAATCAATGTGCTACAGGTACTACATTGAGATTCTAGTGCAGGACTATGCAGGAGCAGCATCAGTGGATGTGGCCTTTTTCAAAGAGATCAGTCCTTTCACTGCCCAGCAGACAATAGATGCTATTAATGAGAAACAGCAGATCAGTGCATACTATGATGTACTACCTGAAAAACAGGTAAGTGAGCTCACAGGAGCACTTTAGGAAAAAAAGATTTAGACAAGATAGAGGGAAGCCTAATTCTTTGTTGTTTTAGGTGGTTCGCTTCGAGGGCTGGACACCAGTAACCCCCGTCAATGAGGTGCAGACTCTGAGAATCAGCAGCAACTGCTTCTCTCTGAGTAACTGCGAATACACATACTACTCCCTAGCATATGGAGGTCTTAAAACAGGTGCATTAGTTCACGTATATCTATGAATGTGTGTTTGAAGTTTAAAGGTCCAATTTTCATGTGCTTCTAGTTTTTGCATCCACTTTTCTGCATTACCTCTGGAAGATGTCTTTTTGTTTGCGTGTTTGTAATGTTTACTGGAATTGCTTTGCATGTTGTAGGGCTGATCCCAGTTAGTGCTTCAGCGATGGAGTTGCAGAACGCTCTGAATGATTTGTGGACGATTAAACCAGACAGTGTTAGAGTCACAAAGCAAGAACTGGCCACTGAGGCACTGTACAACGTGACATTCAACTCTAACAGAGGTGAACTTAAAAAATGACTGCTATACTTTGATTGATTACTCTGGCATCTGACTTTGAGATATGTGCTTTAACAACCAATTACTGATCTACACGGAATGTCAGTAAAAATATAAACTGCAATGTAAAAAAATATTTGTAATTTCAATGAGAAAATTGATAAATGCTTCAGTTAAAACCTAATGCCTTTACTTGATATTTGGCTAATTATAAGACACCTAAGCACCTTTCTGTATATTAAAAATAGATTTAACAAGGCAGTGCATGTAAAATAATGTAATATGCATTTTTTTAAGAAAAATGTTTATTTATACATATATACACTGTGTCATTTATATTATAAAATATAAATTATAATATAATTTAATGTGAAATATATGGCATGGTGATACTATTTTTTAATGTGCAATTTTACAGTAAAACAATATAAAAATAATGTTTTGTTAGTAAAAAAAATACTAGCCATGTTATAATTCACAGTAAAAAAGGATGTTCTCAGAAGTCTGCATAACACACCATATTAGATTACATATTTTTATATATTATATATTTCAGTTATAATGTAGCTTCTTATTTATATCAATTATGCTTTACCTTTTTGTTATTTTGTATTTTACCTTTTATGTTGCTTGTGAAGTTAACAGTATTTTGCAATATGTTTTCTTAAATCTTGGAATTATCTCAGGTAACTTTGAGGCTCTTGAATACTTCATCATGGACTTGAATACGAACATCACTGTTAGTGAGGATGTGAAAGGGCAGGCCAGCTTGGAGACGTTCACACTGCTGTGGGGTGGAGTTCCATCCCTCCCTCTGCCTTTCAATGCTTCTGAAACTGAGGTTTTTCTTTGTTTAATATTCCTCAACATTTACCATTCAATAAAATGTTGGCTTTTACAGTATTGTGTACAAAACATTTTGAATGCTCTTTTGAAATATCCCTTTTCTACATGATGGTTTGCATCTGTTTTTTGCTAAAGGTGCGTTCGGCACTAGATGTGATGGTTACCGCTAAATGTCCAGCAGAGATTCCAACAATGGAGAACACCAATGTGAAATTTTTGAGAGATTATGAGACCACCACCACAGGGGTAAGCAAACCTACAAAAGCACATAATCATGTATGTTACAACCTATTTCAAGTCAAGTTAGCCTTGCAAATATTAAGTGACATTATGAAGTTCTAACATGATAAACATCAATTATTTTGTTGAAAACATCACCTTTCTGTCCAACTTATAGAGATTTCTCCTTGTCAAAACAGTTTTCAGGTGTTCTGAGCCGTAGAGGGGTCCGGGTCACTGATTCAGAGGCTTTCTGTGGCCGCTGGTCTCTGAAGAACCCAGAGATTCTGTTCAATGCCAATGACACTACAGCATCAGGAACAATCTACAGCCCAATACCACTACAAACGTACAAAACTGTAAGTACCATCGGACACCTCAGTATCTCATTCTCATGGATTTTTCTCATGAATTTTTCAAGGATGAAAATGTTTACATTTTTAATGTACACATGCCATTTTTTATATTTATTTTATTGTAGCTCTGCTTGGCCTACAAAGGGCCCCTGGTGAATGAACTGGGAATTTTGTTCAGTTACCAGGAGAATACTTACCGGGAGGAGAACATACGTATTTCTGTGCAATTTGACTCAACAGATGAGTAAGTTTAATCTACTGAATGAACATAAAGTAACCTGATGCCTTTTTTGCCTATGTAAGAGCAAAATTAAACCTATATCATTATAATGGGCATAAAGTAACACTGACATTGTCATTCTCAGGTGGAACTACAAGTGTGTGGATCTCCTGGGCTCCATACAGTCAAACTACATAGGCACCAACTACAAACTTCTTCAGTTCAGTGTGTATGGAGTGGCCACTAACTCCATTTACTTTATAGACACTGTTCACCTTGGACGTGAAATGCCTGCTTTGGATTCTAATGGTGAATATGAATAAGTTATTTTATTTTATTTTATTTTATTATTTTGAAGTGATCCTTTTAAATGGAATATTCTATTTTCTCTCTCCACATGTTCAGTTGTAATCCATAGAAGAAGACCATCTGCTCTAGCCAGTTCAGGACATTTCTTTTCAAACATCTCTGTGAGCAAACAAGCAAATGCTTCACATGTCAGCTACGAGATCACAGCAACACCTTACAACTGTGGCTTTGGTGTCCCACTGTTTGAAATGGGCTTTCTGGAGGTGAGTTAGTTCATATGAAGTTCAACTGAAACTCATTCAACAATGACTGTCTTGAAGTGATGGATCTTCCTGATCTCTCTGATATGATGGGTGATGGGTGACAACAAAATATTTTCCTGTCTTTGACATTTGAGTTTATCGCTATATCTCTGAATTGTTTCCTGCAGACAATTGTGTTGTTGAGTGATCCATGTAAGCTTTCTCAATCTTCATTTTTGTCCAACAGAAGATGCCAAACAGCACAGGGGTCCGAATGATTCAAAGCCAGGGGAACGCCACCGTCACCATCATGCGCCCTCAAAAAGCCAGCCCACCTCTTACAGGCACATTTGATGTTGAGTTCTTTGGCCGACGTGTTGAAGGTAAGCATGTTGTCTGTGGTTTACCTGTTACTTTCCTATGTAGGTGCTGGAAGTAATTGAATAAATCAGTACATGGAATTTCTTGTAGTTGCACAAAAGATTATTGCATGTTTCGGTCTTGAAATTAATTTATTTAAATAGTGAACTGCACCTTCCTTACTACATATACCACAACCTTCCAAGTGGTTTAATTGGTTTTTCATTTGATATGTGTGGTGTGTGTTTCTCAGGCCTCACGGTAGACATCAGCGCAGTGGACTTGCAATACGCTCTGCAGGGGATCCCAGAGCTCGGCCAGCTGCAGGTGCAGAGATCTGGAGACTGCAGGGGATACCGCTGGAACATCCAGTGGCTCACCATGCCTGGAAATCAGCCTCTGTTAAAGGCAAGAAAGAGTTCAGAGTGCTGGTACAATAAACCAAGGTTCTCCAAATGGAGGTTTACAAGTCTGTAGTAGGGGAACTGCTAATGAGAAATGCTAATGGGAATTTAAATAAAAGTGTTTAGTTAAAAAATTTACTGTGCATAATTAAAAAAAAATCAAATGCATAAAATTACAATTTGAATATATACTTAAAATATATAAAGTCAACATGAAAAGGTGTTTGCAATCCATTATCAACATTGAAAAAGTGGGGCCAGACTAGACTTTATCCAGTGGGAAGAAAAAAAATGTAGCGGCGCAACTGTTTTCAAAATTGATAATTATAATAAAAGCACCAACATTAGCGCACCAAATCAGCATATTAGAATGATTTCTGAAGGATCGTGTGACATTGAAGACTGGAGTAATGACTGCTGAAAATCCAGCTCTGCCATCACAGAAATAAAATACTTTTAAAAATATATTAAAATAGAAAACAATTATTTTAAATTGTAATAATATTTCACAATATTAGTTATTATTTTTGATCAAATAAATGCAGCACTGTAGAGCAACCCCAAATTGTTGAATACTAGTGTATATCTTAATTTTCTCAGACTCTTCATTGCATACCTGGCTAAATTAACGTGTTTTAATAATGTTAACTAGATCAATGCTTCCAATGTGGTTGGTGTGAACCCTTCAGTGACATCACGCAAGATTGAGCAAGGAGGCATCTTCAAACAGAGAATTATGGGAGACTTTCTGCGTGTGCCTACAAATAAACCACAGGTGCCTTTTTTACTCACTGCTTTTACTGCAATAATTATGTTTGTCCAACATACATTCATATAAATGAAGCTTGTTTTTAAAGGCTTTTCCTCATGTTACCTGATGCCTTGTAGTGTTCAGATTTCAATAGTGCTATGTAGTGGGTCAGTTAAAGGGCCTGTCCGGTTGTGTTGCTCTGTTTGAATATCCAATGTTCAGGGGATTTTGCATGTCGAGAGGATTATGGCTAAACCAAAGCATGAAAGGTTCATTTGTATTATTACAGACAGACAGGTGAGCATTCTGTAGTCTGAATGTGCATGATGCTATTAATATTTTATTCCAGTATTTCATAAAAATCCATTACAATATACAATGCATTACATATATAAGTTGACTTGAAAAGGGTAAACATTAAAAATATTATGAATCAATCTTATATTAATGTACAATTTTGCATTGGTTTGCCACAATGTAAATGTACACTTAATGTCCATTTAATGTCTTATTTTATTAAGATTTTATTAATGTATAGATCTGGATCCTGAAACAAAAACCAGTTGAGAAACATTGCTTTAGGATGTCTACTAACTGAAATGCATATTCCTGTGCTTGTTATCTTTAAGGTGGAAGTTTTCATCAATGGTATCCCGTCATGGTGTTCAGGAGATTGTGGTTTTACCTGGAGTGAGTCAAAGACCCCAAAAGTGACAGGGATTTCTCCTACACAAGGTGGGGAAAATGATCAAGTCTCACAAAAAAGCTTTCATCTCCATTCATATTGGTATTTAGTGGTTTATATTACTGACGTAATTTGTCATTCAGGATCCAGCGGTCTGGGAACAGTTCTTACCATAACTGGATCTGGTTTTGATGCTGGAAACGTCACTGTAAAGACTGGAGATGTGGAATGCTCTCTTCTACAGGTTACCAGTAAGCCAAAACCCAGTAATGTCATAAAATCTGTTTTTCTCAAGGGACAAACTGCATTCAGATGGCATATCGCTTTTGCTAAAAGAATGCAACATAATATAATTTGTCATTTTTAAGAAATATGAGGATTGTGTAATAATTTAGTCACCCTCATGTTGATTCAAAGCCATTTGACTGATTTTCTTCTGTGGAACACAAAATTAGACATTAAGAATTGTACTAGTTAAGCTTTTCCATGCAGTTACTATGATATGATATGATTCAAGTTTAAAAAGAATGCAAAGCACCATAAAAGTATCATACAAGTTGCTCACCTGACTTTTGCTCTGTATTCTAAGTATTCCACTTTAAATTAGAAATGTAAATCCTTATTCACTCCTTTTATGTTTCACAAAATAAAATTATACAAGTTTACAGGTAGTGATGTGATTACAGAATTTAAATTTAAGCATACTGTTTAATCATACATCTCATCAAATAATTTATTTTTGTTTCAGATACTTCTATAACCTGCAAGGTCGGTCCTGCAAGTGCAGGTGTACAGCCAGTCTCTCTGAGTTTCTCTTTGGTGGGAAATGCCCAATACCAGAATGACAACAGCTTTAACTTCACACAACTGTTAGGAGTGACCTCCATAAACCCCACAACAGGAAGTGTGGCAGGTACACATAGCATAACACTTCTCTACACACAGTAGTGTGTAAAATAAATATTTTTATAAATATTTACAGAAGTATTTAGAGTACAAAAGTCTAGTACCACTAATAAAAATGCTTCTGTTTAGTTTTGCTTTTTATTTGCTAATTTAAAATTATATTAGAAGAACAATTTGAACAAAGCTGAACTAGCATTTTACTTTCAATATAGAATTTGTTTTGTCCAAAACCTGCTTACCGATGTCATCCCAACATATCTTACATCTATTACTTGATCTTTTTCTGTATGTCTTCACAGGAGGGACGGTTCTGACATTGTCTGGCTATGGATTCAGTAATGATATCGCAGTCACCATTGGCACTCAGCCATGTAACATTATAAAAGTGGAACTTGCTGAGCTGAGATGCATTGTTCCAGCTGTAAGTGATTAACTTGACGTCCCAAGAATGTTTCCAAAAATAGTCTAATTTAAAATCGTAGATACAGTATGTTATAAACCTTTAAAAATATATTTTTTAATTGAATATAAGAGTTATTATGAATAATATTTTATTAGTATTATTAACAGAACTGCTCAGGGCGAATTCACTAAACAGTTACAACACTACTGCATTTGCATCCTCTACAACCTGAAAATAAACCTATGAAACTTTTATACTTTTATGAATCTTGTGTATAACACAGGGGTCAGAAGGTCAACAGAGAGTAACACTAACCATGGCAGAGATGACAGCTGTATCAGATGGCTTTTTCACATACAGCAACAATTTGACGGCCATAATCACATCTGTGAGCCCACAAACTACAACAGTATTTGGTAAGGTATCAACAAGGTATTTGTTTTTCTCAGCGGACAAACTGCATTCAAATGGCAAATCGCTTTTGCTAAAAGAATGCAAAAATGTGTATTTTTTAAGAAATATGAGGATTGTGTAGTAATTTACTCACCCTCTTGTGGATTCAAAGCTGTTTGACTGATTTTCTTCTGTGGAACAAAAAAAATAGACATTAAAGGGGTGGTTGACTGTTTTTTTTCTAGGCTTGATTGTGTTTATGGGGTGCAGTCTAGCATGTGTTCATGCTTGTTTTTTTAAAAACGCATTATTTTTCACATAATTTACCTTTATTCCACACCTCTCTGTCCCTTCTCTGACAAACGCCTCGATTTATTTCCTGTTTTTATGAAGCCCCTGCCTCGATGGGCTGAGATTGGTTAGCTGGCTCAGTGTGTTGTGATTCGCTAAACTGCCAGTATGCGTCTGAACGTCCGGCCCCTCTCCTCAGCGGCATGCGCTCCGGTTGAATTGTAAACAGTGGCGTTGTCTGTAATGCTTATCAATTTGAGCCCGATTGAGACCCAGAGGATATTAGTGAAGAGGATCGTGCAGAACCTGTGCAAGCACGGCTCTTAATGGTATGTTTGGTTGTTGTTGTCTCATACTTTTAAATACGCTGCTATTTGTAAGTGCTACTGCTTCTGTTAGCTTTTAATATACGGTTTTATCCTGATTAAAGTTTCAATACAGCACAGCAACCGCACGCGTGTCCATTTATAATGCTTCTCATTGCTGTGTGAAAATAAGTGTATAATTGGAACAGTTTGTTGGAGCTTATCTGACGATCTGAATGAGAGAGAGAGAGAGAGAGAGAGAGAGAGAGAGAGAGAGATGCAGAGCAGGGCGACAGAGTAACAGTATTAAGAACCGTTGCTTTAATGATTTTGAAACTTGTGAATCCATTAGAATCGTTAGAAGACAGAATCACGATTCATATGAATAGATTTTTACGTGCACCCCTAGTTTTCTCTTCCTCTTCTCTAAAGCAGCGCAGCATGGCCTCGCCCCCTTTGCTGCGTGTTCCTGGGGCCGGGGGCCGGGTTTATCTGGGTCTGTGACGTATCAGACCCGGGAAGTAACTCGTTGTAGTCCCTTACCTGTCGTTTTTGTAGGCATTAAACTGACAGAATTTTAAAAGACGATATCTCCGTTTGCATTGAACTTTCAGCGCCGCAACTCTGCAGATATTGTTTATGCTCAAACAGCAACATTACACACTAACTAATGTTAAAAAAGTGAAATCGCAATCAACCACCCCTTTAAGAATTCACTTGACTGTATCAACATTTATGCATTGTCAGAAGATTTTACCTAATCCAGGGCAGATATGTTTGAAAGTCCATGCATTCCACTGGGAATTAAACCCATGACCTTAAATCATTAAAGAAGCTGGGACATTTTCTAACTGTAATACTTTACAAACATTAAACCCAGAAAGTGACATCGACAAGTACCCTGAATAGCTTTAGATTTTCAAATATGCTTTTCAGTTCCTATTCATTTTGTCAAAATTGGTGCCCTATAGTGTCACATTATATGTTTGCAAACAGCCAACAGCTGATTGTATTCTGATCTGAGACTAAGCTGTAAAATGATACTCCGTCTGTTGAATACGTTCTATTTTTAGAATAGAGTTCTCTTGCCTTTATTCACAAGAATGCAGAGTATAATTAAGGATCATTGAGTTTTCAGATCAGTTATTTTATTTTTGCTGTCAGATTATCATACAGTATGTATCAATGAATAACACATTTTTGGCTGTCGTGGGTGTGTGCATGAACGAGAGTAAATGCCAGCTAATTTACATTGCTTTCTGGTCACTTTATTGTGCATTTTTTGCATCGGTCATCGGTTAATTTCTTGAGAATTGTGAAGATTCTTTTCCACTTTGAAAAGATTTCTGGACATTTTAAGCATATTTTCTGTCTCCCTTTAACGCATTTGCCCTGTTTTGATCCATATTCCTGTGAAATTTATTTATCTTTATTTTATTTTGTCATCATTATTTTATTTTAAGGAGATAAAAATGGGCCTTATCAACCTTGATTGACATGACAATAAAATTCTATCACATCATTTTGGCAGTTAAAATTTTTGGCTGGTTTTTGTTGAAGTGGGCGTGTTTTGGTGAGCTTTTGGGCTGGAAATCATCAACCCGATCTGGCAACACTGCCTCCAGACAAATCTCTTTCCAGCTCTTTTGTGCAGGCCAGATAATTGCACTGGCTTTAGCTTATGTCACGCAATCAGAAAAGCCGGTTTGGCTGCAGTGAAGGACAATCAAGAGCGTGACGGTTCTTAAAAGCTGCTCTAAACACTCCAGACAATAAACAGTCACAGGAATTTCTAACTTCCTCATTGCCCCCACCCCTCACAATCTTACTGGAACAGCAATTAATTTGACCTTGTTTTCACTTCACTGTTTGTTGTAAAGGACGCAGGATTCTCACTATCTTGGGCACATATTTTGAGTCGCATGATAATGGCAGCTCTGTTTTGATTGGCGAGGCCGAATGCGAATTGCTGGAGTGGACCAACGAAAACATCACCTGCCTGTTACCCACACTCCCCCCAGCTGAGTACAATGTCCATGTGAGAGTCGGAAACCAGGGTTACCCCTTAACCAGGTCTCATATCACTTTCTGTACTCTATAACATCAGATTTCAACCTAGTATATTTAAAATATCATGCTACAACTGTAGAAGTCTACAATTTAATATTAGAAAAGTAAATGGAACTGCACATTTACAATGACATTTTAATCAAAAGTGAAGCTTTTTAGAGTTATTAAATGTTTGTTTTCTTTTGTGTGCAGTGCTGGCGTTAAAACCACTATAGAGTATGTTCTAAAGGTGACTGGTTTCTCTCCATCTCTGGGATCTTTGTATGGAGGAACCACCATCACTATCACAGGCTCTGGGTTCAGTCCTGTCCCAGCAGATAACAATGTCACTCTGGGTAAGACAAGACCACAACAGAAACTCAAGATACTTTGATCTCAACATTTTTCAAAGCTCTTTACCGAAACCAAGCATTTCCTGATCGTTTACTGCAGTCACGGTTATGACTCTGTGTGTTTCATACAGGAGACAGACAATGCCGAGTGACAGCCACTTCAGATCATTACCTGGAGTGTGTGACCCAGTCTAGAGATAAAACACACACTGTAACTAACCAAGGTTTCCACCCAGGTAATATCTCTTTACTTTTATCTCTTGTTCCATCACGCACACAACACCTGAATACATCAGAGAAAGGGGAACAATGGCTGTCAGCACAATGACTGTCTCATCATGTCAATAACTTATCAAATACTCGAGCTGCCAGAAAAATAGCAGGATTCTCCACAGCACTGTTTAAGCGGAAGTTTTTATTTTTTTGGCTTTTTAAAAAGCTATGAAAATCTTGTTGACATTGTTATAAGCTATATTTTATACTATAAGCTATATTAAGTCATGCACAGAATTCACACAGACAGTTTAGTGAAATCCTAGCAGATTTGCAAAGAAATCTGAATGCTATTGGAATTCTGTGCTGCTCCTCGGAAGTTCACTTTTTAAATAATTGTGCTAATATGATGTTTCTGTTACCAATTCGAATTTCAGATGTATTTAATATTCTGTTTAAATTTTTCTGCAGTAGTCATTAAAATGCAAGGGGAAAAAAAATTAAATGGTGGAAATTAGTAACATTTTATGTCATAGAAATAGATACACTTTAAACTTAATGAAATGTTATGGCAATAAAATCTTAAAGTAATGGAGAAGTGATGGAAATTTAATAAAATCTTAAAACGTAATAAGAAAAGGGATGATAAATAACATCTGAAAGTAATAGAAATGTCATAAAAATAAATAAAATATTAAAGGTTCATGAACATTTTAGAGAAATAAAAATCTAAAAAGTAATGGAGATGAATGAAATCTTAAAGTAAATGTAAAGTTTCATGACACATTTTTAATTTTAAGGTGCAATCTAAAACACATTTTTCTAGTCTGATAAAGTTATAGAAATACAATTGTGGGATCTCTAGATATAATATTTTGTCATAAAATGTGCATTTGTGACTATGTGTTGCATTACACTTGCATAGAGTTAATTACATCTTATGTGTTCAGTGTATGGCCAGGGTTACGCCTGGAGCCCGTCTGCGTTAATAGTCTCAGTGGGGGACACAGTGGTTTGGCTCTGGGACGCACCAGCTTTTGTGTCCGGTCTGGGCTACAGGGTCTTCAGTGTGTCCAGTCCCAGCAGCACAGACTATGATGGCATTGCTTTCAGCAGTGGAGACACCCGAACTGCCAAAGGTACAAACAACAACAACAATAACTACTATTATCCGTGTTAATGCTGCTCATTCTAATTTACATTAAGCAGGACAAACAAACACAAACTGTTTTGTTTTTGCGAAAACATTTGCCTGAACACCATTTTGAAAAGTAGTCCTTCCCTAATATTGTACATTTTCTAGTTATTTGATATACAGTGAAATATACTTTCCTTGTCACATATGATACATTGTCTCTGAAACAGTGTTTGGCTTTTGTTTGTCCAGACTGTTTTTGAGAGTGTCACATTTCAAGAAGCGTAAACTCAAGGTGTCTGCTCTCTACTTAACTATGTATAATGCCAACATAATTACATACCAGTCACTGTGTAGAAAACAATTTATTGTACTATTTTGCAGTTTACTGTTAGACAATTAATTTGTTAAATGCCTTTTGCCGTAAATGTGTAAGTTTGTATTCCTGTAAAGGAACTGAAGAAGACAAAGAGTTGGAGGTGTGATTTTTTTTTTCACACCTCCAGTTTCGCAGTTTGTTTGAGGAACAAAATCTGATTATACTGTTCTTTGTGCACATGTTTGTTTTACCAAAAGGGTTTTTTGCCTACCGTTTCACGTCTCCTGGAGTTTACTACTATAGCAGCGGTTACATCGACTCTGGAAACCAGAAGACACTTCAGGGAGTGGTGACTGTTATGCCGCTGGAGGAGAGCACTGTTAAGCTTCAGGTGTTTGTGACAGGAGTAGAGGCCTCTATGAATATAGGTACAACTGAAACACTTTGATAAGTATTTTCACAACAAAATACTTAAAATTACAATTTTTAGCTCAAGCTATGGCAAGGAATTTGTGGGTAAATTCATCATAATCATCTTTTGTGTCCTCCCCAGTTTCACGACACATGAACTCATCTGACTCCACGTGTGTGGCCACTTCTGACTGTTTCCGAGAACAGCTGGAATTTAATGAGACATCAGACAGTCTCTACTTCAGTTTTACTTCCTGTGCCAGTCCCACTGTGTACCACATTACGCCTGACCATGGCACTACACATGACATTATCAGAATCAACGGCTCTGGCTTTAGCAGCATTAACTGTGCAAACGAGGTGAGCTTCAGTGGCCGGCCATGACATTAAAGGTGCTGTAAGAGAATTTTTTTGGAATACCACACAAACTAACCCAAATACTTGACAGACATCACTGAAATACACTGCAAAAAATCCTATTATTACCAAAAAAAAAATTTTTTCTTATCAATCACAATACAAACAACAAAAATAACACATATGCATAAAACATACACATTTAGACATACACATACATTTTAAACTATCTACCATACAAAATACTGTATGTATTTTATATTCAGTAAATATACAAATAAATACATAATTACATTTAAAAAGGAAAACTCAATACATTAAAATGACTTCATATTTCATAGTAAAGGCACATCAGTTACATAAAACTTTATATCTAGGAATAAAAATGTATACAATTAATAATTAATCCATTTATAATACTAGGAAAACCTAATATAAACCTAATAGTAGTCATTATAATCTTTAGAAAAATTCACTAATTCTGACCATTTTTCAAAAACAAATTTTCTCTACCTAATCAAACTTGACATTTTAGACAGACAGACATGCAGACAGACAGACAGACAGACATGCAGACAGACAGACAGACAGACAGACAGACAGACAGACAGATAGACAGACAGACAGACAGACAGACATGCAGACAGACAGACAGACAGACAGACATGCAGACAGACAGACAGACAGACAGACAGACAGACAGACAGACAGACAGACAGATAGACATGCAGACAGACAGACAGACAGACAGACAGACAGACAGACATGCAGACAGACAGATAGACAGACAGACAGACAGACATGCAGACAGACAGACAGACAGACAGACAGACAGACAGACATGCAGACAGACAGACAGACAGACAGACAGACAGACATGCAGACAGACAGACAGACAGACAGACAGACAGACATGCAGACAGACAGACAGACAGACAGACAGACAGACAGACATGCAGACAGACAGACAGACAGACAGACAGACAGACAGACATGCAGATAGACAGACAAATAGATAGATTTTAATTAAATAGAATTAAACAGAATTAAAATTATTTGAGTAATCACCCAATATTGTAATATATGAATTAAATGGTCATTTAAATAGGTATATTAAATTTAAATGAGAAGAAATGCTGCATAAGATTTTGAGACTTGTTTTCAAGAATATATGTTTAGTAGCTAATACTTTTTTCACTTATTTTTAAGTGAAAAAAAAACCTACTTGATAAAATACGCTGATTTTCAAGGTAGAACCTTTGAAAACAAATCTTATTATTATGTAGTGTTGTTTCTCGTTTTATCTTGTTCTGAGTTTTTGATAATGTTATTGGGGAAATGACTGAAAAAAAGAGACAGAACAGGCAAATACTGTATGCCTGAAATCACTTACAGAACCTTTAAAAAAAGCCCACAATCCAGGAGACGTAATAGTTTTAAATATGATCCTTTTAAATCCGAAATAGATACAGTCAGTCTCTGATATTAATGTTAAAACAATATACATACTGTAATATGTAAAGAGTCCATGAGTAAAACATTTTAACTTTTTTTTTTGGTAACCAAAGGTCAAAGTTGGTGATCATCCATGTAACGTCATCAGTAGCACCTCCACTGAGATCCACTGCCAACTCAGTCCTGAGAGCGGAGCACCAGTGGGCATCCCATTACCTGTAACTGTCCGAGTCAACAACCTTGGCACTGCCATCCTGAACATGCCGAAAGAGTACGACCGCAGATTTGTGGTTCTACCAGTGATAGATTCCATCTTTCCCTTGGTGGGCAGCACTACAGGCCACACGCGTCTTTTCGTCTCTGGTTCTGGGTTCTCAAACGGTTTGATTACAGTAGCAGGCGTTGCATGCAACATGGTTTCCATGGACTACTCCCATGTAGTGTGCGATACCTCGCCGTCCGAAGCTCGCAGGGGAGATGTTGTAGTTTACGTCAATTCCATCTCTTCCTCATGCAGTTTTGATTGTAAGTTTGAATATGTTGAATCCATCGCACCATACGTCTCTGAGGTGCTCCCGAACTCAGTCAGTGGAAACGCCACCACTGTTGTGATCACCGGCAGTGGATTTGGGAACGATTCTGCCGATCTAATGCTATCTGCAGCCAACATCTCTCTGGAGGTCATAGAAGTCACCGATAGCAGTATCAGGGTTTTAGTTGGCGCCCTTCCCGCTGGTACACACGTCCTACAGGTGGTGGTGATGAGCAAAGGTCTTGCCACAGGAGATGAAACCCTGACCAGCATAGCACAAGCCAGCATCAACCCAACATCAGGCAGCATTGCTGGAGGAACGCCGCTCTTGATCACGGGAAATGGATTTGTGGTGGGAAATACAACTGTGAGGCTTGCTAACTCCCCCTGCAGGATTTTAGATGTCACTCCAGATACTGTGAGGTGCATGACACCTCCTCTCGCAGAGGGACAGGTGCAGGTGAACATTAAGGTGTTTGATGTTGTGTATCCAACTCAACGTTTCAACTACTCTAAGGGACAAACTCCAAACATCACCTCCGTTAGTCCTAGAACAGGTATGAACAAGCATTTACTATAGAAAACTGCAGTCATGACATATCTTTGTAGGCATCCTCCTGGTTCCCTCGACAAAAACCCAATAGGATTTTCCACTGGCTTTTGTATCAATGCAGAAAGTCAGCTCTGTGACCAACAAAAGTTTACGATTTGTTCACATATTGTTCATTTTGATACAAATGAACAACTTTTAAGAATACTATTGCCAGAAGTAAAAAGCTAAACGTAGGCTATAAACAAACTACACCACAGTTGCATGATTTCAGTGTTCACCATGTGAAGCTTACAACAACTCTTTATTTTCCAAGTTCAGAATATAGCTTGCAAGAACGTGATTATAAACACAATGAGGCTGTAAAAGCGAACTAGTGACTAGATGAGTTTACATGCTCGCTGTGATGGTGTTTAATATCCCTGATAAACTCCTATCTGGCCACTTGTGAGGGGATATTACTGATGTATTTTATGTCATAGAATAAACCGTGAAAATAACTGGAAGTGGTAAAATGCTAACTCATTTCCAAGTTTTGGCCTACAAATATAAGTCATGCCTGCAGCACGCTATTGAACTATTGAATATCACAACACATCGTAGTAACACTCCTAATATAATCCTTTCCTTGCAGGTCCGGTTGGAACAGAGATCACCCTCTCTGGTTTTGGCTTTGGCACAGATGTAGCTCTCGTCTCCTTAGACATCGATGGTGTGCCTTGTAGTGTGTCATCTGTCACAGATACACAGTTGCTGTGCAATGTTGGGGAACATGCGGGAGGAACTTTTCCAGTCATATTTCACCATAAGGTCAAGGGTCATGCCTTGACCAAGTCTGTCTTCACTTATGAGCTGCTGCTGACAGGAGTCACACCAAATGAGGGTAATTAAAATCACTTTCTCTAGGGTAAAAGATTTGTTAATATGGGCGGAATATGTAAAATGTTACTTGAAAATTGCTTATATAAGTTGATAGTTCTAGTAAATACAATTTAAATCTATTAAATCTAATACTTAAGGTGACATACAAAAACAGACATAATTTAGCTTTATGTAACAATTTTCACCTTCTCTGACCCTTACATTTAAACATATTTATGCTACTGTACCTTTAAGACTTATTACATATAAGTCTCAAAGGCACAGTAGCACAGACATTGCCTCTGTTAATGTATGCAGACTCCTAATAGGGCATTTCTAAATAGAAGTTGTGTTTCACACAGTACACTACTGTTTAAAAGACTGGGGCCAGTAAGTTTTTTTTAATGTTTTTAAGAAGTATTTAATGTTCACCAAGGCTGTATTTATTTGATAAAAAAAATCCAAAAACAATAATATTTTGAAAAATTATTAATTAAAATAACTGTAATCTATTTGAATATATTTTATTCCTTTGTTTGCAAAGCTGAATTTTCAGCATCATCACTCCAGTCTTCAGAAATCATTCTAATATGCTGATCTGGTGCTCAAGAAGCATTCTTTATTATTATTAATCTTGAAAAGAGTTGTGCTGCTTAAAGTTTTTGTGGAACCTGTCTCTGCAATGAAGAGGAAGTTTAAAAGAACAACATTTATTTGAAATAGAAATATTTTTGTGACAAAAATATATTTATTGATCAATTAAATGCAACTTTGCTCTATAAAATTTTTTTTTTTTATTTAATTAAAAAAACAAAAACAAAAAAAAAACGTTATATGAGTGTATAGTGCAACTCCAACTCAAAAGGACAAAAGGAAACAATAATGTATTTTAAATGTCAATTTAATTCTACAATACTTTATCTACAAATGTATCTGTCACATTCATCTGCAAACATGGACAGGTTGTGTGACATCATGGAAAACAAAACATGAACTTTCAGATAAAGATAAATATTAATTGTATTTTGTGCAGTAAATTATTGCCTGCCAAGAACATCAATCCATTAAAATTCAGTTTTCAATGAATGAATGAATGAATAGCTTTTATAGACATATATGTGTAGTTTTGCACAATAAATAATTACGTCCAATAAAAAAAAATCTGGGTCATGAAGCAAAACTAGATGAGAAACACTGTCACACAGTGCATTTCTATACTTGCTATCATATTCAAATAAGACTATAGAGTAACAAGACACTACAGGATACCATTGCTCTGTTTTGCTGTAGGAAGTTATGCCGGAGGAGCCATTGTTGCCATTCAAGGTTCTGGATTCGACCCAAACAGCACCAAAGTCCTCATCTGTAACAGAGAGTGTAACGTGCACCTGCAGAACTCCACGTCTACCCAGCTCAACTGTGAAGTCCCACCCAACAATGGCATGTATTATTTTAAAAGTATGGCGTATGTGTCTAGAAATGTTCAGTTTGCAAATCAAAGCTTAATCTATCAAAGCAAGCATTTCTAAGTCTGAGCAAAGATCCCAGTACAAAGTTTTTCTTCAAAAGTAAAACATGCCAGGAATGCTTTAACTGACAGAAATCAGTCACTGAGAGAGAGACAATGACAAATGTGACAGCTCAGGCCATCAGGTCACAGATGAATAGAGCTGAAATAAAGACTGCCTGATAGCATCTTAATGACCGCTTATGTCTCTTACAGGAACTGAAGCAGAGCGGGCCTGCACAGTCATAGTGATGAATGGAGGTGACTCTGTCAACCTCACCAACAGCTATACTTACAGATCCACTCTGACCCCTGTTATCACCAGTGTGACGCCGCGCAGAGGAGGAACTGCTGGAGGCACCAGACTCACGATTACCGGCTCAGGTTTCAGGTGCAGAACAGACCAGAATTGCATTGTACTGAAATCGATTGTTCTTCAATCATGCTTCAATACACAGTGTTCTCTGACTGTGGCATTACTGTTACAAAGTAAAACATTTCATTGCATTGCACAGTCAACACCTGCATTATTTTAGTATTGTTTATATAGTATTATAATTTTTTATAATATTTTGATTTTTTTCAATATTTTCTCATTTTAAATATATATTTTTGTCATTTGTATGTGCTTTTGTCATTTATATTAATTTCATTTTTAGTTTTTATTTATTTTTAGTTAAATTTATTAGACTTTAATTTTCATTTAGTTCAAGTAATCTAATTATTCTATGGAATTTTATTTTGTAATTTTTTTATTTTTTTATAAAAATGTGTTAAAACATGTATTAAACCACAAAATTGTCATCATTTATTCACCCTCATGTAATTCCAAACCTCTTAGTCCAAAAGGGACGTTAAGCAAATAAACATTCCTCAACATTGAAAGTGAATGGTGACAAAGTCTAGCACTAAAACAACACATAATAAATACATACATACATACAGTACATACATACTCATCAGTATTATGTCCTAAAGAGTTATAAAGCCTCATTTGAAAGAAGAATTAATGACAGAATTTCTCAGTTTCACTGGCTTTTCTCTACCTTGTCCCACCTGTAGCTCAAATGTCAATGAAGTCTCCGTCACAATTGCGGGGTCTGTTTGCGATGTCCAGTCAGCCAGTGAGTTGCAAATCATCTGTGTGACCAACACTCAGCCCAGATCACAAGAAACTCAAGTGCGCGTTCAGCTGGGGAACAGAGGAATTGCCCGAATGGTAAACATGGCATAAATACAATTATTACAAGAATAATTATAATAATAATTTTTCAAATTGATTTATCTGCTTGGAATGACACTCCTCTCTCTTAGGATAATGCTTCCTTCTTCTACATTGACGTGTGGTCGTCTCCCTATACATGGGGTGGTCTCTCCCCTCCTGAGCAGGGCATGTTTGCTGTAATCACTGCTGGCCAGACCATCCTCCTGGACACCAGCACACCGGTCCTTAAGATGCTCCTTATCCAAGGTATGCTCATTTAGGCAAATACTATCTTTATAAACAAAGCCATGACACACTCACAGTTCTGTGAATGCCTGTTTTCTATTTAGGCGGCCGACTGATTTTTGATGAGGCAGACATTGAGCTGCAGGCGGAGAATATTCTGATCACAGATGGTGGAGCTCTGCAGATCGGAACAGAGCAGGCCCCCTTCCAGCATAAGGCCATCATCACACTGCATGGACACCTGCGTTCTACAGAACTTCCTGTCTATGGCACCAAGACCCTGGCTGTCAGAGAGGGGGTGCTGGATCTGCATGGTATGTACTATAAATAAACAACAAATTAATTTTTTGTGAATTATTATATATTAAATATTTATTAAAAATACACCAAATAAATAGGTATTTTTATGACATTACAAAAGATTTCTATTTTTCAAATAAATGGTTTTCTTTTGAACTTTCTATTCATCAAAGAATATTGAAAAAAAAATCAGTGTCCACAAATATATTAAGCAGCACAACTGTTTTCGAAATTGATAATAATAAGAAATGTTTCTTGATCAGCAAATCAGCATATTAGAATGATTTCTGAAGGATCATGTGCTGAAAATTCAACATTGGCATCACATTATTATTTTTAATTTATTAATAATTTATTATTTTTTTCAGTATTTGTGATTAATAAGAGCAATTGTGATGCTGAGCATTAATTTATTATTAATTTATTATTTTTTTCAGTATTTGTGATCAATAAGAGCAATTGTGATGCTGAGCATAAGAGACTTCTTTCAAAAATCTTACAGACCCCACATTTTTGAACTGTGGTGTAAATGATTTGAAAAATGCATACCCATAAATACTGAACACATGTAGCTGATTTTTATTCCTTTTTTTGTTTGGAACTTGACAAATTGACAAATCTCAGAGCTACTGGAAAATTTGCATCTAAAAGGTCACAATGTCAGAAACACAATCCTCTTTAGAAAATGAAGTAATCTTCACAGAAATATAGATGACCTACATTTCACTCACAGAAGGCTCAGTTAAGTCAGAAAGCCCCTTAGATGGGCTTCACAGAAGTGCTAAATTTCCTTGATATAAACACCATAGTGCGTAATCACTCCCCTGCAGTGAGAGGTTTTGTTCAGGGCTTAACTACAATCCTGCTTCTCCAGGAATCCCTGTCCCTATACCATGGACTCGCCTTTCTCAGACTGCACAAAGCGGCTCCAACACGCTGACACTGATGGATGTCGTTACCTGGAAGACTGGTGATGAAATTGTCATCGCTTCCACAGGGCACAGGTATAGATCATCGCCCAAACCTGTAGCGAAACTCGGTTTCGGGCTGATTTGACTGAAGCTACTGACTTACTAGAGAAACTGAACTAAATCAGTGTAAGAACAAGGGCCAAGGAAATGGGAAAAAAAAGTCCATTCTCTATAAATGGTACCAAAATAATTTATTTGATTTAAGAAAAACAAAACTCTCATTTATAAACATTTTACCTTTTTTATTTGAGATTTGTTTTTGGGGTGGGGCAGAATACAAATATGTAAACTTACCGTTTAAGTTGCTCAAATTGCATGTACTAAATGCTATACAAATATGCTAATAATAATGATTGCTGGTTGCTAATTATCTAAAATTTGTTGTTTTGACAGACACAGCCAAAGAGAAAATGAGTTGAGGAGAATTGCCTCAGTTTCAGCTGATGGAAGGACCCTCACTCTGACCAAACCGCTGGAATACACTCATCTGGGTGTGTCTGTCACGCTGCCTGATGGGACAGTTTTTGAAGCGAGAGCAGAGGTCGGTCTTCTTACCAGAAACATTGTTGTCCGTGGATCCAACAATGTGGAATGGAACGATCAGATTGAAGCTTGCCCTGATGGATTCAACACAGGTTTGAAAGTTGTTTCCTCAGCTGTGGATGGAAAGACGGACAAATAATCATGTCATACACACAATCATGTCAATTCCTTAACAATTCCTTAAAAGTCATGTGAAAGTCATTGTCAGTTTTATTGACTTTTATCGAACACATGACTCAATTTACTTTTTTGCTTACAGGGGAATTTGCTACCCAGACTTGTTTCCAGGGCAGGTTTGGAGAAGAAGTAGGAAGTGACCAGTTTGGTGGTTGCATCATGTTCCACGCACCACAACCAAACCAAAATCTGGCAATTGGCAGAATTGAATATGTTGAGGTAAATGTTAGTTTAAAAATATATATATATTAGTTTAAAAACTCTTGGAGAGATAGCACACCCAAAAATGAAAATTATGTAATCATTTACTCACCCTCATGTCATTCCAATCCTTTATGCATTTCTTTCTTCTGTGGAACACAAAAGATAATATTTTGAAGAATAATGTTGGTAACCAGTTCTGGGTTTACAAGAGAATAAAAGACACAAGGAAGACATGTGAAAAGCTTATATTGTCATAAGTAGTCACAGTTTCAGGTTCCATTGACTTCCATAGTATGTTTTTGTCCATTCAATGGAAGTCAAAGGGACCCAAAACCGTCTGTTTACCAACATTCTTCAAAATACCTTCTTTTGCATTCCACTGAAGAAAGTAAGTAACACAGGTTTGGAACCACATGAGGTTGAGTAAACTATCCTCTTCAAGACAACAAATATTTACAATAAATGTCAATCATGGCATTATGTTTGTCATTGTCCTCCTTTAGCTCTTCAATGTTGGACAGGCGTTCCGTCTGGGACGTTACCCAATCCACTGGCATCTGATGGGTGATGTTAAGTTTAAGTCGTATGTGCGTGGATGTGGCATCCACCAGTCATACAATCGTGCCGTCACCATCCATAACACCCACAACCTGCTGGTGGAGCGTAATGTCATCTATAATATCATGGGTGGGGCCTTCTTTATTGAGGACGGCATTGAGACCGGCAACATCCTGCAGTACAACCTGGCGGTATTTGTAAAACAGAGCACCAGTTTACTAAATGACGACGTGACTCCAGCTGCATACTGGGTCACCAACCCTAACAACACCATTAGGCACAATGCCGCAGCTGGTGGAACGCACTTCGGCTTCTGGTATCGCATGCATGATAATCCCGACGGCCCATCGTATAACCCCAACATCTGTCAGAAAAGAGTACCACTGGGAGAGTTCTTCAACAATACGGTGCATTCGCAGGGCTGGTTTGGCTTGTGGATCTTCCAAGAGTTTTTCCCCATGCGTACCGGCAGCTGCAGCTTCTCAACACCAATGCCAGCGGTATTCCGCCGCTTCACTTCCTGGAACAACGAGAAAGGTGCCGAGTGGGTGAACGTAGGAGCGGTTCAGTTCAGCGAGTTCCTGATGGTCAATAACGAGAAGGCAGGAGTGGAGGCCAAGAGGATCATCCGGCAGTATGTCAGTGGATGGGGATTGGATGGAGGGGCAGCTGTGGTCAATAGCACCATGGTGGGCCACGTGGATGAGTTGGGACTGGGGAGCAACTACTGCACCGCTCGTGGTGTTGTCCTGCCTCTGGATGATGGGATGAGTGTCATCAATACCAAGTTTGTGAACTTTGACCGTCCGTCGTGTGCTGCTGTCGGAGTGGCAGAAATAGTTGGAACCTGCATGTTCCGCTGTGGAGGCTGGAGTGCGAGATTCAGTGGGATCCAGTACTATCAGTCGCCCAACAAGGCCTGGTTCAAATGGGAGCATGAGGTGGCACTGGTAGATACTGATGGGTCACTAACAGGTAGAGAAGCATTGGATATATTTAGAGTTTAGAGACATAATTTTAGAATTTTTTTTAATGGATTTAAAATTCACATAGCTTTATTATCATGGTACAAACAACCTAAAAAAAGCTTTTGTAACAAAAAAATTATTGAATATAAATATTTCATTTTTCTGAAAAGGCAATGTTAGCTACAAGGTGGTACCAAGGAATAACTTGCTCGACCCAAGACGCTGCTTCCCAGGAACAGAGTGGAGTGTTGGCGTTCCTGCTGCAGTATGTGACAACACAATTAACTTCCACCGCATGGTTGTCGTCAATCCCTCACCGCCTTCACTTCAGTCTAAAGATGTCATTCTAACCAACTCATATGGTATGATGAAATAATAATCTCTGGGCGACTGAGCTATGAAAAAATGTGCATGAATTTGTTAGACATGTTTCTATACAATTCACTTTTACTGCATACTTTCCTGGCTACATTCTTTGGTTTCCAGAAATAAGGGCTCTTGGGGCCATTCATGTATAACACGTTTTAGCACAGGGCAGGGGAATGAAAAAGTCTAAAGTATGTTTTTTAAAAGTTCAACTACTTTTAATTAGAGTGACCACAACATCCATCTAGTGCATGGTTAAATAAAAAAAACAATCGAAGAGCAGAGCAGTGGGATGCAAAATGCATTCTCTTGAATAGCACCTTAGACTGGAACTGGCCTAAAATGATTCTAAACTGAAAATAACTAAAGATTTTGTACACTAACATTGAGGGAACATTGTTTGTTAAGTTGAAGTGGGCTATGATGTTTAGAAAAACATCTTGGTTGGCACAGTTCATCTCAATGTCATATCTCTCTTTAGGGACATGTGTGCTTCCTTTCCTTAAAAAACTGGTAACCCACACATTTGGCTGGATGGCGATGGTGCCCACAGGACAAACATACAACTGGTACTTTGATGGTGCTTCCCAAATCACCAACATCTCGTACAATGGAATGGTCTATGGCTTTCGGGTAAAGTATGCACACTACACAATAATCCAATGTACATTTAAAGGAAAAGTTCAACATTTAAATACCCATATAATGTTCCTGACCCATTTGTTGCTTTTCTGTGTAACACAAGAAGAGAGTTTTTTAAAAGTCTTTACAGCTGTTGTCATGTAACAACGGTTTATAATGATCATGTCACACTTCAAAAAGGACTCCATACTTCATTTTCAAACATTTTGATGCCTGGGATTAAAAATAATATGCTCTATATTTTGATGTACCTGTATAACTTATTTTTCTGGATAGCATGTTGTTTGTAACATTAATTAGCTTTTATGTCTTCACTGTACTGAAACATATGCAAATTATTAAAATATCTATATTTTCATATTAGAGTTATACATCTGAAGAGAAACAATTTCATTTAAATGAGATTTTCAGAATAACTATTGTTCCTATGAAGCATGTTAAAAATAATTGCAGTTTATATTGTTATAATATTATAGTTTTTAAATGATTGATATTTTAAGTTAACATTAACAAACCCCTGACTCATTGTATGACTCCAAAAGACTTAAATGCTAAATTTACAATTTGTGCAATATATAACATGTTAATTTGTCTCTTTCTTAATGACAGCCAGAACATTATGTAATTATCAACCACAACCTGACCCAGACACCTGACCGCTTCCGCATCATAGATGACAGGAATGGCTCCTCCCAGCCCCTGAACCCCAATGGGAATGTAAATGGGGATTGGTACTTCAACCGGACATCTAAATACCTCTATTACATGGGTAAAATCTCTTCACCCAAATCATCTATGCCATCTTTCTATTCTATCTTATTCTATTTATTTCCATAGTAGCACTGTGCAAAGAATAAAAGATTTTGAATTTTGTGTCTACAGTGTCTGGAAGAGACCGTGTTGTTAGCCGGAGGAAGAGGAACAGTGTGGACCGCTCAGTTGTAGACATATCGCTGGACTTCAGAGTATATCAGTGTTACTATCCCAATTGTATCCAACCTCTCCCTGGTTCTGTTGTCACGCCAGCCAATACATCCAACACAACCAGCCGCAGGCCTGCAAGCTATGTGTATGTTACCACATATGTGTATGTTACCACATAATGTATTTTATCTGTTTACTTTGCTAATAAAACATATCCTGTTGTGGTTAGCCTCTGGTCAAATACATCATTTTGGAGGTCAAGCTCAGTGAACAACTTCAATGTGCCACAAGAAGGATCTGATGTGATTATTCCAGCTGGTAAGCACCTCTAATGTCACAGAGCCCATGCAAAGACAAAAAGGAAAAGTTATTCAATCATACAGTATGTCATTTTTATTAGTGGCCAAAAAAATTACACTATCTCATTCTGTCTTAAAGGCATTTGGATGGTTGTGGATGTTGCAGTCCCCTCCCTGAACAAGCTGAAAATAGTTGGGGTTCTGGAGATTCCAGACACAAACAATGGCACCTCCACCAGCAGTGTTTCTCAATATAACAACATTGTTCTGAATGCCACATATATCTCCATTCAAGTAAGTACATAACTACATTCAAATTGGCATAGATATTTTAGGATCATTACAGCAACTAGAACCAGACTCCTCATGTGTACTAATTTAGTTAATTCTGTTCAACTCTTTCTGTACACGTTCACTCAATCAGGGTGGACGTCTGATTGCTGGCTGGCCTGATGAACCCTTCAGAGGTCAACTACAGATCATACTGAGAGGAAGCCATTCCACACCAGACTGGATATTGCCATCTGGATTAAACCAAGGGTCCAAAGTGCTGGGTAAATGAACATAAATAAAAGACAAGATATCTTGTAAAGAAATCATTATTGAATATATTTGCATTAGAGATGTTCCTATTAATCGTCTCCCAACTTAAAAGTGTTGATTTCAGTAGAAACCTTGTCTTTTAGGTGTGTTTGGATCTCTTGACCTTTATGGCATGCCACACAATGTGTATCACACTAAGCTTGCCAGCACGTCCCAAGCAGGAAACAGCACTATCTCACTACAGGAATCTGTGGACTGGAAGGTCAGAAGCCTTTAAAAAATGACAAAAAATCTATTGAACCTGCTTGTGTGATTTACAGATGCCATTTAGATTCCAAGATCTGAATGTGCTCCGAATCTTCTTTGTTTGAATAAAAACACTCTTTTATTACCTCCAGGTTGGGGATAAGATCCTGCTGTCCACCACCAGCTATGACCCTTGGCAGACGGAAATCCGCACCATCACTGCGGTCACAGATTATGGCCGCACGCTGACTCTGGACCAGCCTTTATCATATACACACATTGGTTAGTCCCCCTAGATCCATTATAGCAATAATAGATATTGTGCTGTATTGATAAGCTGTTAAATATTGTTCAGAAGCTGGGGTTGGTTAGATTTATTATTTATTAAAAACTTTTTTTTACATATTTGAACGTCTTATGCTTACCAAGGCTGCATTTATTTAATCAGAAACACAGTAAAACAATGATGTTGTGAAATATTATTACAATTTAAAATTCTGGTTTTCCATTTCAATACATATTTTTTAAATGTTTGTAAATATTTCTCTAATGATAAAAATTTCCTTCAGAAATCATTCTAATATGCTGATTTGGTTCTCAATAAGCATTTCTTATCATCAGTGTTGAAAACAGTTGTGCTGCTTAATATTTTTACGCACACCATACACTTTTTCAGGATTCTTTCATCCATAAAGTTTAAAGAAACAACATTTAATTAAAATAAAAACATTTTGTAAAATTGTATGTTTTTACTGTCAATTTTTTATGAATTTAATGCATCCTTGCTGAGTAAAAGTATTATTTTAATTTAAAAAAACATCTTGCTGACCCCAAAGTTTTGAATGGTAGTACTGTATATAATTAAATGATTGTATTAAATAAATGCATTAGATTTAATATTAAATGTATCTGGTCATACAGGGGAGAGCTACAGTGTGCCAGGTACTTCAAGAAGTTATCAGCTTGCAGGCAATGTGGCTTTACTGACCAGGAACATCAAGATCATCGGTCAGGAGTATCCAGAAATGAACACACAGTCTTATGGAGCCAGAGTTCTGGTGGGAACCTTCTTCAGCGGAGGAATTGATTTCAGAGGTAAAAACTTTATAAAATTCTCATGTTGGGCCTCATTCTTGAAATACTATCAGTACAAAATAAAGGCTACACAAAACCATGAGGCCCATTCACCTGGAAGAAAATTAGAGAAAGCAGAAAAATAATAATGTTTTGATGTTTTAAATAAGCAAAAACCCTCTGAGCAATTATTTTTAAAGACGTTCATGTTAATATAATATTTCTGCATTTGCACAAAGCATCACTTGCTAATAAGCCCTTTCCAGCACATAGTAAGTAACAAAAACTGCTGATGATACTTACATCACAGGAAAAGCCCAGATCAGAAATGTTCAGTTCTACCACACCGGGCAGGAGGGATGGAACGACCTGTCAGACCCACGATACTCTCTGGTGTTTTATAACTTAGGAGGGGTGAGAGAAAGTCTTAATCAGTACATGGCCATTCTTTATCACATTCACACATGTTCCTGTCAACTACTTACTGTCACAATATTTTTAGGTGGTTGGTGAGTCTTACATCAAGGGATGTGCTTTCCACAATGGCTTTGCTCCTGCTATCGGTGTTTTCGGGACAGATGGACTGAGTATCGAAGACAACGTGATCCATCACACAGTTGGAGAAGGTACAGATTCAGTGGTAGCTTCACTGAAAATGTAATCACTATGCAGCAGGGTGATATAATTTAGCACGATAACTATTCTATTAACTATTTCTATTCTAATTTCCCAGGAATCAGAGTCTGGGGTGACAGAAATGTGGTCCGGAGGAACTTGGTTACAATGACACTGTGGCCTGGATCATATAACGGCAGAGCAGAGGAATTCAACTTTGAATGGAATGCAGCCATTGAGGTACCCTTTATAGAAAAGTACTGTGATCAGATGGTAATACCATGGTACTTCGTTATATAACAATACAGAATGATTACTATATACATTTACCATGTTATTTAGATGGTGATTCAAGAATACCATGGTACATATTAAAAAAAAAACATAGCATTATCATGGTATATGTCTAAAACTCCATAGTACTTTTTTGTTAGTGACAATAGAGAGAAACCTATTTGCAATATAATCATCAATAAATACCAGATAAAGAATTGATGCATTACTGTTCATTTTCTAGGTGAGTGAGGCAACCAATGTGATTCTACAAGGGAATGTTGTTGCTGGCTATGAACGAGTAGGATACCGAATTGATGGAGAACCATGTCCAGGTATGTAAAACTTTGTTTTGAAAGAGGAAATTAATTGAATACTTTGATAGACAGTGACAGTGTTCATTCTACGGTGTTAATTCCAAGGCTTAAATACTTGTTTAGTATTCATTATGAATACACAATTTTAAAAATTCTGGCTAGATTTCTGTATGTTACGACCAATTACCAAAATATGGCAGATATTTAAATTATATACTATTTTGTCTAAATAAATAAAATATAAAACAATTAAAACTAAAATTGATTAATTGCTACATCACAACATATAATGTACAGTATGAAAAAATCATTTTAACATTACATTTAAGTGTTATTACTGTATTAGATACTGTATTAGTCTAGATATAGTATGTACAGTATGAAGTTATGGAAAAAGCATGCACAATTACATATAATCTTATTAGCAGATATAATTAAGCAAAAAGTATAACATTGACAGAATATCATTCTAATACCAATATCGTGTGCATCCCTAATGTTTAGTATTTACTGATTCAATTATTTCAACAATGTCAAAAGGATCTCCAAATTCAGTGGCACAATGGAGTCAGAATGAGGCGCATGGTGGTCTGTATGGACTCTACATGAATAAAGATGGATTTCCTGGTTGCTCTCAAATCCAGGGATTCACTGTCTGGAGAAGCTTTGATTTTGGCATTTATGTCCAAGTATGATAAATGATCCACAAACATCCTACCGTAATTGCTATTTATAAAAATGCATTATGCTGGTCTGGTGATTATTATTGTTTTTAAGTAATGTTCTCTCCTCACCTCCAGGTATCCATGAATGTGTTAATTTCCAACGTAAGCCTGATTGATAACGGAATGGGAATCATGTCTCTAATCTACAGTCCTTCCGCGCTCAGCCACGCATACTCTGACAAAACCGTCCGTGTACAGGTGAGGAAGAATGATATGTCTCTTCGGTCAGAACTAAGAAAGCATTCTTTTAGTAATATTATTTAAAAATAATCTGTCCAGGGTTCCCTGATTGTAGGCAGTAGCCCCAGCTTCAACTGTTTTGACAGTCTATCCACAACTTTGACCTATGTTGCACTCAGCAGAAGTCACAAGGCCCCACGTCCTCCTAATGGTACAATACATATTATAGAATCATCCATTCACTACTGAATAAATTTAATATAACCGATCCATTTTCTGAACTAATTCTAACTGCATTTGTATGTTCAACAGGTGGCAGGTCTGGAATTTGCTGGCCGACGTTTGAATCGAACCATAACAACGGACCACAAAAACCTCTCACTGGACTGATGAGCTACAACGCCATAGCTGGTATAATGACGGTCTCTGGTGAGTCTCAAAATGTGTATGAATCTCCAGTTAAATACCTTCTACAGTTGACGAAGTTCTCATATTAAAAACTAAAAAGTAATTACCATTTTCTCTTTCTGACTCCAGACTCAACTTTTGTTGGGTTCAAGAGTGTGTGCTCAACAGAGAGAAATTACATGTTCATGACCAACCCGGGAAATGAGGATCTACAACATCCAATCAGTGTTGAGAGGATTTCCAAGATAAACAGCACAGAGGACTCTCTAGCGTTCATTCATCGGCCTGATCTGGGGTAAACTGAACATAACTATAGGTTTTCTCTCACTCAGAATTGCACATTGGTACCCTTATTGCAACAGCATGTCACCATGAATATGAAAATTGTCACCAAAAATATGAAATTTGTGATCATTATTCTATATTATTATTTATAATATTCTAATATAATATATTCTATATGCCTAATGCAAATCAATTTATAACTTTTTTGAAATGCGTTTTTCTGGATTTTTTTGTTGTTATTCTGTCTCTCACTCTTCAAATAAACCTACCATTAAAATTATAGACCGATCGTTTCTTTGTCAGTGGGCAAACGCACAAAATCAGCAGGGGATCAACTATTTTTTTTTTCCACTGTATTTTAAAATGTTATTTTTTCCTGTGATGGCAAAGCTGAATTTTCAGAAGCCGTTATTCCAGTCTTCAATGTCACATGATCCTTCAGAAATCATTCTAATATTATGATTTGCTGTGTATATTTTAATATATTCTCTAAAAAATAATGAAAATTCATGACTGGGGCCTGGGATGACAAAAAATCATTGAGAAGGCATGATATTTTACCAAAATATTAAAGACATAATCAAAGTTTAACTTGAAATGTGCACATAACATTGCTTTAAAATAAAAGTGATTGATTGATTGATTGATTTCTCTTATATACCAGCAAGGTGAACCCTGCTGACTGTGTGGACATGGACTGTGATGCTAAGAAGAAGACTATTTTGAAGGATCTGGATGGCAGTTTCCTGGGTGCCGTGGGAGCAGTGGTGCCCCAGTCTGAGTATGAGTGGAATGGGGATCCCCGGCATGGACTGGGCGATTACCGCATCCCCAAAGTCATGCTTACCTATCTCAATGGCAGCCGGATACCTGTGAATCAAATCGCTCCTTACAAAGGTACATCTGAGGACAATTGATTATTTACGCTGCTCTAAGAGAGAGTGCTTAGAATGATAAGAGTTGCTTCTAGCATTGATTTTGCTGGTTTCCCTGTGCAGGTGTGATCAGAGACACATGCACGTACATGAGCACCTGGCAGAGCTACAAGTGCTTTGGGCTCAACTACAGAATGCTGGTCATAGAAAGTCTGGATGCAGACACAGAAACCAGACGTCTTTCACCTGTAGCCATCCTGGGGGACAAATATGTGGATTTGATAAATGGTATGACTCATAACTCCCCTTGTAATGCTAATTTAACATCTACCACAAGCAGAAAAAGGTGTGTATTAATGAATTTTACAAACTTACTGTGAATATCTTGTCACAGGCCCACAAGACCACGGCTGGTGTGCCGGCTACACGTGTCAGAAGCGAGTATCTCTATTCCACGCCATTGTTGCCACCAATAAATCCTTTGACATCTATTTCACCAGCACAACACCACAGAAGCTGAGACTTATGCTGCTAAATGCTGGACCTACAGAGGTTAGTCAGTAAGAAGGATTATATAACACACAGCATTTACAGGTCACAAAATGTAAATCAATAAAAGGCATTGTAAGAAAAAAAAAACTTATTTATTTTTTATAATTTCTCGTGTGTATTATGTTATTACATTTTGTTTACATTTAGTCGTTTCTTTTAAGAAATTCTTATCTACATTGTTATTAAAATTTGTTTTATTTACATTGTATTATTTCCATATGGAAAAGTAAATATATATATATATATATATATTATAAACGCAATTATATCGAATATAAAAATAGATCATCTAAGATTATCTGCAATTATTGTATGTTTCTCATTTTTAGTTTTAGCTTAGACAATATTACAATAGACACTATTGATTTTTTTCAGTATACTAAAGCACTGTATTCTACACTAATCTTCTGTTGTCCTCAGTCTGTCAGGGTGGCTATATTTTACTCAAATCCTCAGCGGCTGGATGTGTATGTTAACAATAATTTGATTGGTCCAACAAATGCTCAGTGGAAGGCAGACAAATCCGACTACACGCTGCGTGAACCAACTTATACAGGTAGAGTACAGCATGATAATTCATGTTAAACACCTCCCCCTGCAGGCTAGAAGACCAAAATCATATTTCAACAGATCATAATTCCTACTTTAAATCCTCGCTACGCTCCTCAGGTCAATATGTTCCTAGTTTCAACTCCAGTCATGGCTCCAACTTTTTTGACCAAGACTACAAAATGATGAACATACTTCTTCGTGGCTCAGAGCCGGTCCAAATCCGCACCTCTCCGGTTTTGTTCCTGGCCTTCAACCTCCCGGCCATGACTGAGGAGGAGTTCTTCGGGGCAAATCTGGTCAACAATCTGGCTGCATTCCTGAAAATACCCCCAAACAAGATTCGAATCACCAAAATCGTCCGGGAGGGAACTAATGCAAGAAGGCGGCGCTCAACCGGACTGACGGTGGAGGTGGAGATCAGGGAGCCTCCTGTCCAGAATTCCACCAGCAACAGCACTGGTTAGAGCCGGCATCTATAGTGAATAAAAATAAATATTAAATACAGTGTTTAGTCACAATACAATGTCTGAAATTGTATATTTATATACCGTCTGCAGAAGAAGACCATCAGTTTGAGGTCCTGAAGAACATTGCTGATGATCTGGGCCGCGCTGCTGTCTCCGGCAATCTGAGTCAGTCCATCGGCTTCAATGTGTCGTCCCTGGGCATCATCCCTCCTCCTCCTTCTTCCAGTGACCCATCCTGGAATGATGTAAGATTATATTTCATATTTTATGATATCAAACACCATTTAGAAATTTTAAGTGAAACATGTAACACAAAGTTGATATTAAATATATATCTCACCATTTTTGCTTCTTTTTTTTCAAAGAAAATGACACACGCATATAAACCAAATATGTGAAAGTCAAACCAAAAATTATTCAGACGCCAGATATAATTTTTGATATTTTTTTACTAGTGGGTGCAGGACACTATAGTTCATTTATGTAAGTGAGGATAGCAAAATAAAGTAAACTGTGACATATTATACCCGAAAATTCTTCATAAAGTGGACTACAAGTAAAATTGATAAAAATTTGGGACCAAAATTATTCAGACACTTTGACCTGACCATGTTTTGCTTAAGTGTTTTTTCTGTAATTGCTAATGCAACCTTTTTACACCACAGACTGAACAAAATTAAGCATTGCGTGGTAATTGGTTGACCTAAATTGGTATTATCTAATAGTTTACTTAAATTTAACAGCTGACATCTATTCAACCTAATTCATTACATACCTTTCTATCAAAGCTATCTGACATTATCAAGATGAATTTGTTCTGACACAGTTTAACTCTGAGTTCTTGTCATATTTTATTACCATTTTCAAAACTATAGCGAATAAGCTATATTATGATAATGTGAGAAATGTTGAAGGTGTCTGAATAAATTTTGGTTTGACTGTATAAATATAAATCCCTTTGTATAAATAAATAAATATAATATAATTTAAGTAATGTGGCTTTTCCTCATTTTAACTGTCTCTCTCTCTCTCTCTCTCTCTCTCTCTCTCAGGTAGCCACTCAGGAAGTGACCCGTGAAGACCAGCAGGTGGAGACGGTTAAGACGGTATCGTCCCTGGTGGTGGTGGTCCAGCCTGTGGCGGGACTGTCCCCCGGGTCCCTCAGTGTGCAGCCCAGCATTATGGCTGTGGACACAGCGGTGAGACAGACATTCCCTGATTTCATTAAAAATACCTGAAAATTACAAAAAAATTCCAGCAATTACTAGAAAACTGTACCTGGTATCGAACAGGAAGATCATCTTTGTGTGTCTGTTTTCAGGGTGACTGCGTGTCTGTGGGTGTGACGACTCTAACCATATCAGCTGTGCTTAAAGATGCTAATGGAAATCCGGCAGAGGGACTTCAAGGAAACACCACCATCCCATTCAGTGGCTGCTGGGCCAATTACACCGATTTAGCCATCTTTACAAGTGGTGGGTCGCCTCTGTTACACAAATTCAATTTTTTGGGTTGCTGTCAGTTGTTATTTTAAGTGTTTACCGTATTTTTTCTCCTTGTACCTCTTTCACAGGTGAGAACTTGAAGTTGGCCTTTACTCTGAATGAATGGAAGGCTGAGTCCAGATCTTTCACACTCAGAGGAGCTACAACTCCGTCTTCTGTAGGTCGTCATCACAAAGGATGATGATTTCCCCAGCATCTTTGACTCCAGTCCAGCTGTCTTGTCACAGTCTGTTTATCTGCTCATGCTGTTGAGTGGTCTACTCCTTCTGCTCATGAGACCCTAAATAATCACAACACACAGTACACTCTTATAAATATATTACATTGTCTTCTAATGATTTGTCATCTATAAGCTTACTATTGTTTTTCCACATGATCATGATCTGTAAGCCACAACTATAAATTCTGAGCACATTCACTCATAATAACTAGAACAAAAACAACTTTTAATTAAATTAAATATTTAAATCTATTCCTTTTACTTTCACTATTATATATTCATGTTTTCTTATATGCTTTAACAAAATTAAGTTCTTTCATAGTTTGTTTTTCTATATACAGCATAAAGTCAGCATGAAATGAAAGGAGTAATCGTCTTTTCTTCCCTAATCTAACAAACTGTATATCCAAGTGAAACTGCTTCTTAAATGAGAAAAAAAAACAGTAGGGCGAGAATTGATTAGATCAGATTATGAGAGCACATGAATTAAGAAAAAACGATATGCACAGATTATATGAAGTATAACAAACACCTTGAAAAAAACACCTCTGTTTTGATTTCATGGTGATTTTAAATGTCTACAAACAATATCCAAAGCTTATATACTACATGCACAACAAGACAATTCAGTCCTTAAAAAAACAAACAAACAAAAAAACATGCATACACATTTAATTCAGACCACATCTCAAATTAGCCTTCAGGGGTGGAAATTAATTTTTAATTTTTTTTTTTTGGGGGGGGGGGGGGGGGGGGGCTTCCTTTGCCTTGCCAAAGTTAATTTCATAACATTTTCTGTATCCATAGACAAATACTATTTGTTTTCTAAAATTAATATTCCTTTCTAACACATCACATCTCTTATTTATCATTGAATTTTTTATATGTATTATTCAACAATTGGAGGATGCTTTGCTGTGTTAATGCGAAAGAAAGAAAGAAAGAAAGAAAGAAAGAGGACCACTAGAGGGAGATAAAGTCCACAGCGCTCAATCCTCACACTTACACCTGCAGAACTTTGGGGGAAAAACACATTCATGTCGTTCACATTCATGATGAGCTTAAAGGAAAGAAATTAAAACTTGCACGTTTTTGTTACTTTTCTTTTTTAACGATTGTTTCGTATTCTACATATCAGTTACATCCGTATTTAAAACGCTATGTGGTACCTTGGTTCTAATAAAACCTTATAGCTAAATAAACCAATATAATATAAAACATATACAAAACTTATAAATGTTCTACTGTTAATCGTGCATATTAAAAATGATTCCGACATGGAGGACAGTAGCATCATCTGAAAGCTGGGTAGGAGGCAGAGGTCTTGAAGGATTGAGTTGAGTTAATAATATCATGAGGGTACTTAAGGAGGCAGTTCTTCAGAGGAGCTGCTCTCAGTCTGCTCCTCCACACACACATGTGATGTGTTCGTGTTTTTCCCAAGCAGGTCCTTCTTTTTTTCTTGTGCATTTACAAGATGTGTTCTTATGGAGTCTCAGGGGTATTTTTGACTTTTACGTTACTTTTGCATTTTCTTTGTGTTCACTCAATAAATCCTCTGTTTCCAACCGCATCCAAAGGCATGAAAGTGTCCAAGTCTGTTCCTGCTGATGGCCACAGAAGAGCCAAACACGGTAAAAGTACATTGTCAGCATCCCCGTTATCAGGAGACGTACAGTCCCAGCGGGCGATCAAGGATGCGATTGAACCTCATGATTATATGATCTCCATCTACAAAACCTTTTCCGCGGCTGAGAAACTAGGACTGAACGCGAGTTTTTTCCGCTCGTCAAAAGCAGCAAACACCATAACGAGTTTTGTGGACGAGGGTCAAGGTTAGTTATTTCTTTATTATTTAATATCAGGTTTAAATTCGTTATAAATGGTTTTTGCTTCGAATTTGTGTTTCCCTTTTCAACGAGTGTCAGAATAATAACAGTAGGCCTACAGGTGCGTTTGAGAAGAAGGAAAAATACTGTTTCTTATTAGACAAAGTATGACAAAAAATGTTTAGCAATGAATGAGTGGATTACTGTATGTGTCATATAATCCTAATTAAATGTTATTAAATAATAAACAAGAATCCTCTATCCTTAAATTATAAATAAGTATCCTCCAAGTATCAAAACAACTTTTGACAAATGATCCAAACTTTATTTTTACATTCTACACTTTTCATAAAAAAGTGTGCGTCTCTCTATGCATCTGTAAACTGACTTTGTAAATACTGTACAGACACTGTCCACTAAACATTTGTGCTCTTTGTTCCAGATGCCCTTTTGAACTCTCCACTGTGGAGTCAGAAATACTTATTCGATGTATCGACTCTTTCTGAAAACGTGGAGCTCTTGGGTGCTGAACTGAGGATATATACGAAGATCTCCGGAAGCTTCCGGGCGTCTGAGACGGGCCCAGTGGAGATACAGCTGCTCTCCTGCCAGTCACACACCGTCCTTGATTCCAAAACCTTGGATCTGGAGGATGCGCACAAACCAAAATGGGAGGTTTTTGACGTATGGGAGACTTTTAAGGAACGTCAGCATCACTCCCACGGGACGCGCTTCTGTTTAGAGCTCAAGGCGACGCTTGATAATCCTGAGAGGGAAATCGACTTGCAATATCTTGGATTTCACAGACATGGCCGTCCGCAGCTAAAGAAAGCCATATTGGTTGTTTTCACAAGGTCAAAAAAGAGACAAAGCCTTTTCTATGAAAAAAGGGAGAAGATTAAGCTGTGGGGTTTGGATAGTCTTGGGAAGGAGAAAGGACCTCACTCGAAGTCCCGACGGAGAAGACGGACCACTTTACCCAACCGCCATGGCAAGAGGCATGGCAAAAAGTCCAAATCTAGGTGCAGCAAAAAAACCTTGCATGTGAATTTCAGGGAACTGGGTTGGGACGACTGGATCATCGCACCCTTAGATTATGAGGCCTATCACTGTGAGGGCATGTGTGACTTCCCTCTCCGATCCCACCTGGAGCCGACCAATCACGCCATTATACAAACTCTCATGAACTCCATGAACCCCAGCAACATGCCGCCCAGCTGTTGCGTCCCGTCCAAACTCAGTCCCATCAGCATCCTGTACATCGACGCAGGAAATAACGTCGTATACAAGCAGTATGAAGACATGGTGGTGGAGTCCTGCGGCTGCAGGTGATTGTGAAGTTCAAACTAATGAGGAAATGTAAATAAATGTGTCTGATTTCCTGATCTGTCTTCAGAACACTACTGGAATCCTCAGCTGAAGTGCAAATCACATCTGGAAATATGATTTTGGACTGGAATCGAGCACAAAAATATTATTACATCACTCTTAGTTCCATTTCACTGGCCATTTTTATACTTAAATTGTTTGTGTACAAGACAACTTCATTCCTACAACACATTCCTGTTGTTCTAAATAGCTGTATTTTATGGACTGATATGTAAATGATTTTTTTAATTGTACAGGCACAAATTTTAATTTATGCTCAGTTACACTAAGTTATTTTCTCATTTATTCAGTAATAACATTTCACACATATAAATAAGCTATTTTAGTTATTGTATCTATCTACCTCATTGTACAAATTATGTTAAGCTACCGTGTAAATGTCTTCCTTTGAGAGATTAACCTCATGAAAGGTTTTGTAAATATTTTATAAAAAGTATGAACCACATTATTCCTTCAATAAAATATCACAAAATTAAATATATTTGTTAAATATTTCTTCTTGAATATTACCTTTTTGTTATTGCTTGCATTCACTGCACAAGTATTTTACTATTAGATGCATAATAATGAAGAGCATTGAATTTTTTTTTATTTGAATGTTTCATAATTCAATAAATCATTTTAATGTATACACTAACATTCAAAAGGTTGGGGTCAACGATTAAAAAAAATAATAATACCAAAGAAAAGTGACAGTTATAATGTTACAAAAGATTTATATTTTAAATAAACATTCTATTCATCAAAGAATTCTAAACAACTAAAAATTATGATTTTCATTAAAATATTCAACATTGATTATAAAAGGAAATGTTTTCAGTATATTAGAATGATTTTTGAAGGATCACTTGACCCTGAAGACCGGAGTAATGGTGCTGAAAATTCAGCTTTGCCATTACAGGAATAAATTACATTTTTAAATATATTAAAACAGAAAACAGTTATTTTAAGTGTAATATTGCTCAGTATTACTTTTTGTATTTGTGATCAAATAAATGCAGCCTTGGTTATTTGTTTCCCCCAAAACATTTAAAAAAATAGATCTTACTGACCCCAAACTTTTGAATAATAGTGCACCCTGATAAAAGCATGAATAATAGCCCCAATAAAGGCATGAATAATACATTGATATTAACTGAATTATGCTATATATGCAGTATATTCACAGTGCATCAGTTTGAGCCTTGAAAGCTGATTTTACCATTAATGCCATTAATGTAAACGGTCAAAAAAATATACATTTCAAGAGCACAACAGCTTTTCAACTGGGGCAATACATTTTACGAGAAACATTTGTATCTTATCTACCCCTTAAAGGTGTATATTACACACCTACTGATAAGGGAATAAAAATTGTGTACTTTTGAAAAGTACTATGCCACAAGCTAAAGGTAAAGATATACACCATACAAAAGTACTGTGAGTGGTAGATTATTAACAGAAGTGCAGCTCCCAATTCTCATCTTTCTACACCAGTACTGGTCAGGGTTACACAGTAAGAACACTAACTGACAAGTGGGACGGAACAGAGTAATTCAAAACTGAGTCTACTCAAGAGAAATACCCAGCACCCTGCTTTCATTTATGCCAACCTGAGATACAAAGATCCAAGTAATCTGTGTACCTTCCCTGTAAAGAGCTGAAGGGAGATAATTGCAGTGTTTAGCAAAGGTGAAAATGGGGTCAACAGACACTCAACACAACCTTCCCTGGGTGGCCTGTGTGTCTGCGTGAATAGAGAGGAACACGTACACACACACATACACACTCACATCTATTGGTAAACGGAGAAACAGTTGAACGGCTCTGACCCCGGTACCAAAGTTGCATTCATTCTCTGTCTGGGAAAAGACAATGACAAAAACCAAGGATGCTAACTTAAGATTAGGCATGCTTTTACCCCGAGGTCAAAGGTCAAGCATCCTTTTGTCTCTTGCCACTGTGTGCGTTTAACACATCCAGTAAAGAGAGGAAGCAATCAACGCTGCAGAACAAGGGAAAGGAATGAGTGTGATGCTATTACACCAGTTCTCGGTCTCTCTGACACATTGTCAGTCCTCGCTCGCCCGTAAAACACATGAAGATATAAGACACACAGCTGCTGGACAACAATGGACTGGAATGTCATGTGCCTCTAAAGGACATCTGTGGACCGAATGCTGTGATTCAGTGATGGAAGCGGTGAATGTTATCAACTCACATTCTGTCATTCATTAATCAGCATTTTTAAGTACAATCATAAAGGGATAGTTCACCCCAAAATGAACACTGGCATTCTTTACTCACCCTCATGTTGCTTTAAACCCACATTGTTCTTCCAGTTCAATCAAACTGAAGGTATTAATACATTTAGTTCTACATATGTTTGTGTGTTTGCACAAACACGGAAACATGCATAGTGACAGAATCTAAATCATACACTGGTTATGTATGAACAACTCTAGAGATGTAGAATGACTACAAATCCTTTCAGATTTAGAAAACTTATTTGTGAAATTATATCAATGGTTATTGTGTTTATTCACTTACATTAATTAAAGATGTACACTTTCATTACATTTATTTACCTATTATGCCATTATAACATTCATTCTGTTCTGTATGACTTCTGGTGCTGCATTCAACACTTTTTAGGAAAAAAAATCTATATAATAATAAAATGAAAAACATAGTAAAAAAAACACTATATATATAGTTTTTAATTGTTGTGTGTGTGTATATATATATATATATATATATAAATAGTAAAGATATATTTATAATACAATAAACATATTTGTACCTTTCTAAAAACCTACATTTCTAAAAAGTAAATACTTTTACTGTTTAGATGCTGTCAATACATGTACTCATATTTGTAAGTTTGACATCAAAGACATTGTTTCAAATTTCTATTTCAAATAAACATTGCTCTTTTGAACTTTCTATTCATCAAAGTGTCCTGAAAAAAAATGTGTCATGGTAGCTACAAAGCAGCACCACAGTTTTCAACATTGATAATAATAAGAAATGTTTCTTGAGCACCAAATCAGCATATTAGAATGATTTCTGAAGGATCATGTGACACTGATGAGTAGAGAAATGGCTGTTGAAAATTCAGCTTTACATCACAGGAGTAAATTACATTTGCAAATATATTAAAACAGAAAACAGTCATTTTAAAGTGTAGAAGTGTTTTAAAATAGTACTGTTTATTTATTTTTATTTTATTTTTGTTGTTGTTGTTTTGGATCCAATAAATCAATAAATGCAGCCTTGGTGAGCACAAGATACTTTTCAAAATCTTAGAGGAAAAAAAACAAAACACTTACCAACATCAAACTTTAACGTGTAAATAACTGCAGTATCAATACTAATGAGATCAGAATGGCTCTTTCATACAAAAAAAAAGTAATAAAGTGCTGCCAAAATTGCAAACAGAAAAAAAAAAAAACATGTACACTAAAATGTTAATACATGACACACTAGGCTTGATATCAATGACAACAAACAGAATTAGTTTGTGTATCTTCTTGTGACCAATCATAACACTTTAAGTTTGAATATGTGAAGGTGGAACTGTCCATTTTGGAGCTGGTTCACAATACGCTTGGTAGGGAAAAAAGACATTTATGGATAAACTTTCTCATCTTTAAAGCAAGTGAATTTCAACAATAAAAGTTCTCTAAATTTCCAAAATTAGCTTGTAACAATACATAGAAATATAAAAATGAAAGTGTGCCAGAGATTTCATGTATGATTCAAAGCTAAAAATCTGATTGTGTCATATCAGCTAATAGTGTCACTGATTAGCCTGGCTTAACCAGTGACACAGATACTGTGACTGCTGTGTTTATCAAGACTGCTTGCACAGATTCAGTCCTTTGTCTTGTGTGTTTGAGGAGATGCCATCTTATGTCAAAGAGTCAAACGCTAGCGACCTACAAGTCAACTCAACGGATGGAGAGCTGAGAAAAGACATTTGTAAAGTCAACATCAGAAAGGAAAGTGGAACGGTGAGTTTAGATGGTCGGGAAACACTAAAAGAATGGAAGGCTACAGGTTAATCTGCTCTACTTAGCCTCTGTACACAAACGACTGGTGAAGGATTAGCTCGGTTAACCCAACGCACATTCATCAGATAAGTTAGTAGACTGTCAGATGATCCTGTAACACTTGATCACAGTGTCACTGAACAACATTCACTTGTTAGCTTGTTATGGGACATGCAAAGACTTTATTGCTCTTATGTAAAAATGTAATTTTATTTTAAGCAGGTGTAACATAGCACAAGTTGTCCTATAAATGATTCCACAAAAAAAATATATTAAGCAGCACAACTGTTTTTAACATTGATAATAATCAGAAATGTTTCTTGAGCACCAAATCAACATATTAGAATGATTTCTGAACGATCGTGTGACACTGAAGACTGGAGTAATGATGCTGAAATTCCAGCTTTGACATCACAGGAATAAATTAAAATTTTAAATATATGTGACCTTGGACCACAAATGTTTTTTTAATTGAGATTTATACATCATCTGAAAGCTGAATAAATAAGCTTTCCACTGATGTATGGTTGTTAGTATAGGACAATATTTGGCCGAGATACAACTATTTGAAAATCTGGAATCTTAGGGTGCCAAAAAATTAAAATATTGAGAAAATCGCCTTTAAAGTTGTCCAAATGAAGTCTTTAGCAATATCCTAATGATTTTTGGCATGAAAAATCGATAATTTTGACCCATGCAATGTATTGTTGGCTATTGCTACAAATATACCCGTGCTACTTATGACTGGTTTTGTGGTCCAGGGTCACATATTAAAACTGAAAAGTATAGAAGCTTGTTTCTGCCACAAGATAAAAAATAAAAAAGGTAATTGTGACATTTTCCTCACGAAAATTAAATTAGAATTGTGAGATATAGACTCAGAAGTTTGACTGACTTTCTCATAATTCCCGGTCCTTGATTCTGATTGGTTGAGCCGCGTTCGAAGCTGTCGTAAATTACTCTACAAACATAAATATCTTTGTTTCTGAGTCTGTGTGTTGCTCGTCAACCACTTTGTTGCAACCACATTCGTTTCTGAGGAACTATTGTTTAGCAGAAGAATGTTTTTATAAATATCATTAAATTTCTTTTTGCTTTGTTTTATTTTGTGAAACCTTGCTACATATATGGAATAACCGTTTTATAAAAGCAATAAGCCCCGTGAAGCCATGGTTTACAGTGAATTTATAACAGTTCCGTGTTGTGCCTAACAACTCCCCTTAGCTGTTATAAATTCACTGTAAACCACGGCTTCTTGGGGCTTATTGCTTTAGTTTATGTCTTGCAATTTTAAGTTTTATCTCACAATTCCGAACTTTATATGCAACTTCCGAATTTGCAATTCTGTTGAAAAAAACAAAACTGAATTGTGATTTTAATAGTATATTAAATTATTTCCATCATGGGACACAAAATACAAGGTATTATGACTTTTTATCTCACAGTTCATATATAATACGAACTATGATATAAACTCGCAATTGCAAGAAAAAACTCACAATTGCCTTTATTTTTTATTACCATGGCAGAAACAGGCTTCCATAGAAAACCATTATTTTAAATTATAATAATATCTCACAATCTCACTGTTTTACTTGTTACTGCATTGTTATCTTTTTTTGCGGGACATGCAAAGTCATTATTGTGCTTGTGTAAAAATATGTCATTTGAATCAGGTGTGAAGGTGCGCACACTGGCCCAGTTGAAGATCCAACTTAGCTTTGAACTAAAGTCCTCTGAGGAACAAATCAGCGCTTCTAGCTGACCTTCATAAGCTCTACAAAGCAAGACAAAAAAGGATTCTCAGTGAGGTTCTGCAGGTCACCACCGACCCAACAGCTCTGCACCATCTATACAGGGATAAAGCAATGTGGAGATGTGCAGATGTTTGAAATAGGGAGCTCTCAGGAACATATGGCTTTGGTTGAGGCTACCGTGGTGCTTCACATACTGGGTTTAGTTATACGTGGATTAGGCTACTTAGTGGACGTCTCTGAGTCAACTCTAGACAGGTCTGACCCCGGCTCATGTGTTTTGACTGAATGATAATCAGACCTCTGGACTTCTTTTACACACTAGAAGCAGAGCTGATATGACAGGGGCTGCAGTGTTCCTTTACAGTGGTTCGGTGGAGAAAATGTGAAACAGATGAGGGGAGTCTACAGTGAGGCTTTCTCTCTGCCTTAATTAAAAGTGCCTGTCGAGAGAGTTCGGCTCCCAGATCATTGCGGCATTTGCACATCAAAAGGAAATGACACTGGACACAGGGTTACCCATTAGCAGAAGAGTTTTATACAAAGATCACAGGCTTTCATTTGGCAGTAATGACCTACAGATTGTCTATCCCTAAACGTCCTTCACCTTGTCACAACAAGGCCCAATCGCAGGTAAAACAGCGGGTTAACCAACTCAAAGTCCTTTTATCCAACAGTATAAGGCCTTTCTGTGATGTCATGGCTGGTGAGCGTAGTTGCACAGCTCTGTAATGGCAATTCTTGGTATATACTCGACATGGACTCACTGAACTCTTAACAATATTTATAGTACAGGTCAAAGTAAATGGTCTCCCCTTAGGATTTGGTCAAGATCCATATTCTGCAAACCAATTGTTACTTTATTCTTTCTAAGAGCTGACCTCTAATGAGCTGCACGGAACCCAACAATAAATATGCGGACTAGTGAGTCACTGGCTCTGTTCAGTATGGCTACTTATTGAAATTATACAGTATACTGCCTAGTATACTTTTTAAAATATCATACATAAAAATATTAGGCATTACAGAATGACTGAGTCATGCACAATTGTAGTCTTGGAAATATTGGAATGCAGCATTGTAATTCAATTTTGTGTAGAAATGTCTATGAACCAAGACTAATTAATTCCACTTCGTTTCACTTACAATGGAAGTTCAAACACACTGAATTGTGGGATACAGTGCCTCACACAGTGTGCAATGTTTTATACTGTATATTTTTATTTGCATTCAGATTAAAAAAAAAAAGAAATTAATACTTTCATTCAGCAAGGATGCATTAAATTGATCAAAAGCAACAGTAATTTAGACATATTTAAAATAAATGCTGTTATTTTACATTTTCTATTTAAAGTACCCTGAAAAATATCATGTTTTTTTTTTTTTTGCAAAAATATTATGCAGCAAAACTGCATAACCTTAATAATAATAATAAAAAAATGTTTCCTGAGCACCAAATCAGCATATTGGAATGATTTATGAAGGTTCATGTGACATTGTGGACATTAAATGACATTCTTTCAAAAACATTAAAAAAATCTTACCAATCCCACAAATTTGAACCGTGTTATATATTGCTAAATATTAATAGTAGTATGTTAGCATACTATTCCAAACATAACTGTCACTCAAGAATTAATTTATTGCATACCAAAGTGACATAAAAAAAAATGCTATCAAAAGAGTCTCTAAAATCTATATTAGCATATGTGGGCACTATTATAATATCCTTTGATCACCATACAAACCTTCAAGATGTTAGCATGAATTACATGCCGCGAAAGTAAAACGGAACTTTATGGTCAATAAAAATCAGCAAAGTGTTCATTGATTGTGAAACCCTCAGTCCTCTGGAGGAAACCCAAAACCTGTCCCGTTCTGCTGGGTCAGTCTAGTGTCTGAATCCAGGAGGAAAAGGAAATGTGTTATGACATGAACAGGGTGGAAAAGGAAGTGTTTTTGCATTGAATTAAATAGGGGGAGGGGTTTTAAAAAGTTTGATTTACTTACACGCACAAAGATCCATTTGTACACATATACAGACACACTCATGCCCACATAACGGCAGGCTAATTCTTCTGTAAAACCTGCTTTGTCAGGTACTTTCTTTATTCCAGGTGTGAAATTTCAAGTTTTTGAATGCATGTTCATTTTTTTCTCAACAGAAACCCCATCATACAATAAAGCCTCTTTAGTAATATGAATCATATGTTACTTATCAACTTAATGGGTAGCAGCCTTCTCTGATACTGGCTGGGTATCTCTGGCCATCTTATCTACAAAAATACACTGATAAAAAATATAAAGAGCAGATTTCAATAATCTCAGCAATCTCATCTTGATAGGTCAAGAACACATGAAAAACATGCTTCCAATTACAGCTCGCCAACTGCCTCCAGAAGGACATTAGTAAGGAAGTGTATGAAGGATATGATAAAAAGTACTTTAACATCTTGAAGTTAGAAATCTTGGATAAAACATCTGAGGAAAGAAAATAATCTTGTTTTAAACAGATAAAGCTTGAAGTATGGAACTTGTGGGATATTTTACATACAGTACCACCCTCTGTTTTAGATCACATACTGATTGTGTGACTAAAATAGTGTTTTATTTAAGAATCCAGCTTGAGCTAGTCCGTTCCTTACCCTGGAGAACTCTGGGAAACATTTATTTATAGTTGATTCAGTTACTAGGTCACTAAAGAAAACTATTTAGAGCCCACAAACTGTACGGAATGCAGCTTCTTCACATTAACAGCCCTTTCCATCACAATGCATGTTAGTGTCAAGGTATTTAATATGGGTCAACTAATTAGTTCACCCAAAAAGGAAAATATGTTATATCATAACATTTTTTTTTAATATTCTGAAAGCAAATATGAGATGAGGCTGTCAAGCTTCAAAATGACACACAAAAAAAAGCACTTTAAAATCATAAAAGTGGTACATACGATTTTTGCACGATATTCAAAGTCTTCTAAAGCCTTTATGTAAAATAAGTCGTTATGCAATGAAACTGACGGCGCATTCATGAGATGAGCAGCTACGACTCATTTATGAACAGAGTCAGACAGTTTCAATGAATCTGTTAAATGATTTGTTCATGAATCAAACAGTTCATCTCACTGACTCAATAATACAGTCACAGAAAGCCCTGTGGAGAAGTTTCAGACCATTATCACAGAACTACCGTATGGCTTCAGAAGACTAGGAATATAATCATATGAACCACTTTTATGATACATTTATGCAGATTTTTTTAAAGCTTAAAAACTTTGCCAGTATCCATTTGTGTCACTTATTGTAACTGCATGGAAAAGTGAATGGGCCCCGAGTACATAATTTCTCCACCTTCGGGCTCTCCTCTGCCCTTTTCTGGGTGGAGGCCGCGGTTGTCCCTGCGGTGGTTCTCCTGGGGTCCCGTGCCGGGGGGGCCCCCGGAGTTTGGGGCCTGGGTCTTTTCCACTGCTTCACCTTGCGGGATGGGGCTGTTGTACCCCAAAATAGAAAATCATGGAGGAACATAACACAAGCGCGATTTACACTCAAGCATTCACATTGGTGTAAAAACAGGTGCTCACAGACACGCATGTCTTGACTGCTGTTGCTTCAAAGTTTTATGTGTGCTGCCTATAACATTTAACATTTAGAACTTATTGTGACATACAGATTTGGTTGTTGCTGCAGTCTCTAAGTTGTGTATTCTGTTGTTTTCTACTGTTGTTTTCTCTTTTTGTCAAGGTATCGAAGCAAATGTCTGTTTTTTTGTTTGTTTTTTGTTTGTTTTTTTTGTTTGTTTTTTTTGTTTCTGTTTTTTTTTTTTTTTTTTTTCTCTCTCTCTCTACATTCTCCTTTTTTCTCTCTCTCTCTCCCCCTTCTCTGTTGACTTTCCCCAAAAAGTGTGGTTAAATAAAAGAGGCTGTGAAAGATAGAAGTACACATACGTACCGTCATGTGTTACTGTGTTACTAAAAAAAAAAAAAAAAAAAAAAAAAGGCTTAAAAACTCCAGCTTTACTTATTGAACTGCTAAAAATTCATAATTTCTCCACCTAAGACAAAAAAATAGAAAATCTTTTTGGAAAAACCGTTTTCATTTTAGAGTGACTAAAAGAAATTGACAAAAAAAAGAGAAAGGAAGTTAAAACTGCTAAAACTTGAACTTAAAAATCCAATTTAAAAAACGTAAAATTTTATATTTTTCCAATGTAACTAGATCTCGTCTCACACAGGGAAAGATGACAAACCATCAAGATAATTTCTTATGCTTAGATCTGAAAACAGCCCTATACAACACTTATATAACACCTCAAACATTTTTCTTCAATGCCACAGTATTGTTGGTTAAATACTGCATTAAATGACATTGGTGTCAGCCAATCAGCATCATTCCTAAAAAAAATAAAAACACATCCAAAAAGATTGTGTCAAACTGTACTTGAAAGGCAAGCACATTACACAATATCTACGCAGATGCACACAGTCGTGCATGCACATGCACACAGCCAGAGCAAAGACAGAAACTATTTAGCATGCTAGACTGACCACAAGGTTCAGGCTCACCCAACTAACCTCTAGGTGTTGATTGCTCAGGGGGACCTGATCCTGGATCAGGGAGGCCATTCCCATGAAGATTTAAGTATACACTTGAAAGCTGCTCCAACAGGTCACTTGTAGAGGGTCAGGGGGTCAATTGCCTGGTGGTGCTTAATGGTAGCAAAAAAAAATGTCAGTCATCTTAAATGGGCCACAGTGAAGCTTGTGGCCCTCGACTGGAGGAATGCAAGGAATTCTGGGGGTTAAAGTGGTGCCATGAGGTGGCAGACACCGACACGGGGCTCTGGAAGTTGGATACAATGTCACTACCTCACCATCACTCAACATTAGACACCGCTCTCTCAACACCTTGTCCCCGCTGTGGGTATTAACTGTTGTTGGTTTACAGAGGGGGGAAAAAAGCTTGATGTCATCAAAGCAACGATCGTCTTGATAGTCAAAAGCTAAATATTAAAATTCGCTGATGTGAGTTTTATCATCAAAGAGGTGTAGCTAGATCTAACTTTACTACTGAACTACCTGAAGTAATTGACTTGTGCAAAGAAAAAGAAAAAAGAATGGAGCTCCATTTTGGGTTGAGGAGGCCTGAATACAAAACTCTGGAGGATTACCTAATGTTATTTTCACCTCTGTTATTTGAGTGCTTCTTAAAGCTGTGAAAACATATGTCATCATGCCGCCAGGGCCAAATATTGTAATTATTTTCCAGAGAAAATGACAAAAATTATTTTCAAGTTTGGTCGCTGTGCATGAGCGATCATTTATTCGGTCTCCTTATGCTTTCACGAGACGGAAATTAAACATTCTAGAACTTGACATGCACGTTCTCTTACCTTAAAATTCTTCCTTTGACATCACATTCTTCTTCTGCACTTCAGAGGCCATGCACTCACCTGGCCCGCTGACACGGCCAACGTGTTATTTCCTCCCTGAGCTTAAACTCATGATCTAACGACCTGCCTTTGGTCCAAAGTCAACACTGAGCAGAACTTGTCAATCATTTGATCCACTTCATTGGCATCGAGGCTTGATTGGGCACAATTAGCCCTTAGAAACAAATGACATCAATCTGCCCTGGATTTCCATTGAGGGAGGCTGATTATTTGCTTTAACCTGGAACGCTGATTTCATTTTCACCCCTCTGTGTCCCCTGGGGGATTAACAAACATTGGAAAACATGTACCACTGACATAAGATCCTTTGGCCTTAGCTAGAGAAATTTTCAAATGCAATTTGGCCAAACCCGAAGGGAGTCCAACTGCACAACAATTTTGGCACAGCTAATACACTGCCTTGAGGTTTATTTCAGTTTTTCTATGAGCTGTGTAACACAGAGGTACCAATTGTCATTTTCCTGTCTGATACGTCTACATCAGGCAAACCACAACATTATGAACTGCTGTGCAAACCAGCATCAGTCAAATTGTCCACAGACATAAATGGTAAATTTAAGGAGTTTGAATTAATTAAAAACTAACAATTTACAATAAGTTAACATTAATGCATTAGATATTATAAACTAACAATGAACAAGATGTTTTTTACACCATTTATCAATCTAGGTTCATGTTAATTTTCTAAATGCATAAACAATTAAATTACATTACAATTTTATTAATGTTTAAAATATTTTACTAAAATAATTTGAGAAATTAAAAAAATATAAATTATATAATATAAAAAACATTTATCAATCTAGTTTAATCTTAATTTATAAATAAAAAAAACATTTAAAGTACATTATACAGTTTATTATTATTTAAAATAGTTTACTAAAATAATTTGAGAAATTAAATTATATAAATTACCTAATATATAAAAAACCTAATGTTAAAAATAAATGTATAAATTAATATTAAACTAGATCATTAAATTCTGAATAAAAAGTGTTACATTTTAGTTCATGATACCTAATGCGTAAACTAATGTTAATGAATTGCATTGTAATGTGCTAGCAAAATTGTCAAATTAATTATTAAGTGCTTTTTAAATCGCATGCGTCAATATTTGCAGTGAAAAGCCCCCAAATTTAATAAAAAAAATGCACTGAATAGGACAGAGGGAATTAATAATTGTGTTAATTTTTATCATATTATGTCATATTATTAATTTAATCACATTAAATTAACAGCCCTAATTTAGATTAGAAATTACATTAAATTAAGAAGCCCTAAAGAAACTAGGAAAAACCCAGGTTTAAACTTACTAGCCATCATGCAAACACTCAGAAGTTTCATGTTTATGTACAGGGAATTACTAATGGACCATGGTCCATTAACTATGTGGATTTATTTCCAACCACACAGTGTTATGAAAAGGCCAGCACAGAGGCTCTAACTTCAGGCACTTTTTCTGTTAGACAGCAAGACTAAATTCACAATATTGACTCTTTGGCTGCGTTTCTGTTACAGTAAAGAGGACACTGGGTTACGGTAGAGAGAGACATACCAGACTTACTGTGAGTAAATACTAACACGCAGGACATTCACACCGAGCTCTGAAAATGTGGGCAGAGTTCCCTGCGGACAAACTTTATGATGAACAACTTAATCTAAGTAGTGAACATTAACAAACATTGTGCTGATGCATCAGTACCATTTGGTGCAACTTTTACGTCATTCACACTGAACGTTCTTATAAACCACCAGTCAGATGCTTGCTGTTTATTGGCTGATGATGCTCGGGCTGAGACGGGAATTATGGCGATGAATACCCCCCCCCCCCACCGGCCTGTATGAGGGTCTGTGTGTAGGTGCACTGAACCAAGGTAACCCACGGCTGTGTTCTGAACTCTAAAGGTGAGGTAGATCAGAGCTGGTAATCAGAAGCTCAGCTGTAAAAGTCCTAATGAGCCTCAGAGGCAGCGGTAAAGCAAAGTGAAAGTCACCTAATGAGCCAAGTGTAATCTACGCCTGTCCCTGTCATGTTTTTGACGAGCAAACACTTATAATGCATGCAGTTGGTATTTTATATGTCAGGCTTTTCAGGGTAAAATAAATACATTTCACTTTTATCCTACTAGCTTTAACCACTAGAGAATTGGATGCTTGTGTATGGGACGCTTGCTCTTCTTCTCCCTGAACGGTCTCCCCTCCTCCTGGGGCAGCCAGGCTCCAAGGTAGACAAGCGATCTCAACTATTCTTTTATTCTGTGCTTAACCTCCACTACGACAATAAAGCTCTGTTTGCCTATTCACCCGCCTCAGCGTTGAACCTGATAGCACTTCAAAGTCCCACACTGGGGACAGTGATTAGATGCTTCAGGGTGCTGCTTTTCACTGGGCATTAAATGCCAGGGCTGTGTTTCACCAGGTGAAGCATTAAAAGACACATGAATGTCTTTTTACAAATTTAAAATAAACTACAACACACTCAACAGACGGGGGTATTGTCAAAAAGGCAAGTTCACAAGCTATAAAAGCCACTTTAACATCTCTGAAGCTGTCCTCTATCACGAAAAGGATGGAGCTACAAAAACAGAACTGGAGTATGCGATCGTAACACAATTTTACATAGCCTACTATTTTTTTAATAATTTGAATAGTATTTAGCATAAAGTGAATATTGCACAGTATTCAGTAAGTAGTAAGCTAATATTCCATTTCAAACATAACCATATACATTAGTGTATAAACTTTTCAGGTTCACATTTATTTGATGCTTTTATCCAAAATCACTTAGGATGATCAAAAGCGACATGTCATATATGCCAGAATTCAAGAATACGACTAGGCCTTAATGCATTAGTACACAAAAATGAATTTGTAAATGTCTTAGTTGTCTCTGCAGATCAGTCTGAGATTGGACACAGGTACTCCACAACTTTAACACCTTTCCTTTATCTAATGGAAATTTCACCACCACTGACTTATATGATGTGAACAGTGCAATCAGCACACTGACACAGCTCAGCTGTTTTCGAAATAATTTAATTTGTGAACAATTGTTATGAATATTACATGGTGATCTCTCAATTTTACCATGTAGCTGTAGTTATAATTAAGACTCCACACCATAGTAAACAATCATGGACAAAATACACAAAAGCATCAATGGTTTGCACGGTGCGAGTGCCCCCTAGTGATGAAACACAATGGCAACTTAATTTGTCTCTCAAACGCCCGGTTTCACAGACAGGGCAAGTTTCTTTCAGTTAAAACAGCGCAGACATGCATTTTAGTCAGGGACTAGACTTACGCCTTGTCTGTGAACCCGGGGGCAAATTCACAAGCTATCAGAGCCGCTTTAATAATAAGAATAAGACCATAGCCCGATTCGGACGGTAATTGTTTCTCATATGGACGTCTGTAAATATAAATTTACATATCACCTCAGTGATAAAACTCTCGGATTCAGATGGAGATTTATTCACAGTGGAGGAGCGAGTTCTGTGGAACCCGGAAACGCGCTGCTCACGTGGCCAGTCACATGATTGTCTACTGTAAAAATTAATGATTTTTTTACATTTTATAATATATAATCCTATTTATTATTTGATTGTTTAAATCTCCTGTTTAAAAATAGGAAAATAGATGCGCTATAATTCTACTCGATATAGTTATAGGCTATGTTTATAATAGGCCTACCTACACATTTAAAAATTGTATTGCATACCTGCTGTTGCCATAATAAAGACCCATTTCGAATGTTTACGTGCTTTTCTTCTCTTTCTGCCCCCAGACGCTGTTATTAAGTATTGTTCTTTTAAATATTTTCCAGCATTTCAGAAATAAATATGTATGCAAATTACACGAAGTACAACAGTTAGTGCCTGGAGTGCTCAAAAAGGGTTTAAACCACTGATCTATCCACCTGATTTGTAAATTCTATGGGTCTCGCTTCCGGTCTCATCCGTGCCCAGCTGTACAAAACAGTTGGTTTTGCTGCTTGGAAAATTGGTGTGTCTATGATGATCACACTGGTTTGTAGTGCAAACAGTTTTAGCAACTGCAAGTTGTTATTCTCCTCGGCGGCTAATGAACCGGAAGTCTCACGCATAGGCTTACTTCCGCATGGATTAGAGTGGTGGAACTATGATGTCACTTTGTAGGCCCCGGAAGCGAGTTCCTTCCGGTTCCATCGTCCCAGAGTAAATGTTTTTTTTTAATGGGATTTTGGTTAAATCCCTTAAATAAGGTCCGTGGTTCACACAAACTCAAGATACTTTCACGTTTTATTCTACGACATAAAACACACCAGTTACACCCCACTCGTGTTTTTTTTTAAACTGTTATGTTTCTTAAAAAAGACGGTTGCTAACAAGTTGCTAAATGGGACTACAGGCGCTGTCGGAGACATTCAACGTCATCACGCCGAACAGTTTATCAATTTACAGTATTTTCCAGTTGTAGTATAATTTGTAATACAATTAATTTTAGAATAACCAACGAATAGTTTCCCGCATTTTATATTGTTGTTCGACAATGTTGTTGTTCTTGCTTTGCCCCGAGATGCGACACAAGTCTTCGGATGGAAGATGCTCGTTTTATCGCTCACTGATGCAGAGACTCTGGGGACCATAAGGTAAACTCATATTACGATTATTACATGTAAACACCACATTTACCGGCTTTACGTGGTGAAAGTGGAACTTTAATGATGCATAGTGCTTAAAGCCACGTTAAAATTAAATGTTTACGGCCACATGAAGCTGTTAGAAAGCATATAGATTGTAGAAGAAAGGATAAAATAACATTTTGTGTAACCACCCTAACAAAATGAGAGCTGAAATGTGGTACTTTGTTCACTAAAATAAGTTTAATCTTACCATATCCAAAAACTCGCTCACTCTGCTGTTATTTAATAGATTAAATACACGTCGAAACGTTTTTAATTCATATTAATCAAGGATTTATTGATTTTTAATGCACCTTATTTCGAAATGTACAGAAATACGTGCTTTAAATGTCCTTTAGTTAAGATTATTTAATTTATTCACAATACTATTTATTACTAATGTCTCATTTCAGTTTTAGTTTGGCTCTAGTTTTGTATATATTCCAGTTTATATGAAAAGGTAGCGTGGATTAAAATTCATATACAGAGTAAATCCGTTTCACTGAACATGATCAAAATAAGTTTGAGAAAGTTGTCGGGAGCGCGGCGCGGCGGTGGTGACGTTGAAAGCGAGCGACCGTGGTGCTGTAGTTCGTTCATAGCCTAAGTTTAGCTTTTCAGTTCTTTACATTTCCCGTTTATTAAAAAGTTATGTTCACTACAGTAAGGAACATCAGATGAACATGACACGATCTCAACATATATATATATATATATATATATATATATATATATATATATATATATATATTATATTATTATTATTATTATTTTTTTTTTTTACATAAAATCAATTAATTGCAGATGCTATTGATTATTAAAATTTAATTGAACCATTAAAATGGAAAACAGAAAATAATGGAAAACAGAATTTGGTACAGATAAAACTGTAAAACTCAATTAATTAGACAGGCTTTTTGATTAATAAAATTTAATTTAAACATTAAAACAGATTATAGAAAAATGAAAATGGAAAAAAAAATGAATTTGGAAATAAAACGGATTTCATAGGGCCCTATAATTATAATATTTTTTTTGTGGTAATAAAAATAGATGTAAGTGAACAATAGCTTTAAAATGACTTAAAATACATATATAATAGCAATGATGCAATAATAATTATTTCAAATAAAGTATCAAAAGCAAGAAATCATATGGTTTTATTGAACAAAACTGTTAAAATACATAATGTCTTATAAACAATAGAGCTAATGTAGATAACGCATAACAACAAAGGCCTGCAGGGGGCGCCTGATGATTATTTTTAAACATTACTGCGCGATCTAATCCTTGTTTAATATTGACCAAGCACCATTTAATTCAAATATCCACTTAATCTTTAATATTTGTCCATTTCTTTAGGACAGAAATGCTATAGCCACTGTAATTAAATGAATATGTGGACATCAAAACATGTAAACTCAGAGTGAGGGTTTGAGCTTTTATTTTGAAATCGCGATATATTCTCCTGTGTTTGCACAGGTTTATAAATGATTTACCTTACAAATCTGATGAAATGGCGCACGTTGCGTTCCCAGATGAACGTTATAATAAACCCAAACTCACAACAACATGCAGAGATGGAGTTTGAGACGCTCCACACATGTAAATGATAAGTTTCTGTGGAACTACTGTGAACCGAGCCGCTGTGTGACGCACGTGCTTAACCTACACGCATGTAAATAATTAAAGCGCATATACTGTGTTAGAACTGCATCGCATATAATTATTTAATTAAATCATAGCGTTTGTGAATTCACAATTATGCTTAATTATTTTAAAATGGGTTTAATATCATGCCGCCTTGGAAAACAGTCTAATAATGTGTTTTATGGATTCTCCTCCTGAAATGCGGCACTTCCGGTATTTTGCCGGTTAGTCCACACGAGCAAAATGAAGTCGATTATTTTTCAAAATCGACTAGTCGACTAAAATCGACAGCTCTAGATACACCTGACGCATCCTCCGAGTTCTTGTGAAAGAAGGACGCATTCGGAGTGTCCTACTTCCTTTTCTGAAATGAGACAGTCTCGATGACATATGCACCCTTCGAATGAGACCTCTGGAGGACGCAGCCTTCTAAATGAGACACGGCCATATAACAGTATTGCCTGATTTTGCTCTATTTCCTCAACTAAAATAGTTTCAAATAAACTCACAACTGAGCCGCTGCACATCTCCATTCAAACACAGCGTTGTTTCGTTTATGAATGAATCTAGTGAGTCAATTCAATTACTCATTCATAAAGACAGTCACTGCCTGAGTCCCAATGTGCATACTATCCATCCTAAATGTGATATTAGTAATTTTCAATACTATTTAGGGCAGATAGGGTGGATAGTATGCACATTGGGACACGGGGACTTGCTTTATTCTTGAATGAATCAGCCGTTCGAACGAATCAATTGAATTAATAATTCAGTGATAAAATCAGTAACTTGCCACCACCTAATGGCAGTTTTAGTTTAATTTTTAAAGTATCATTTCAGTTATTTAAATCATTGAATATTTCCATATTCAAAATTGTATATTTAAAACATTAATCTCAACATGAATTTATGAAGTTTGCACTTATGCCACCTCTGAACTTCATTAAATGTCTGTTAATACCTACAAGCCAGTTTTGTGTTCTTCTGTGCCACTTCTGTAGTGCAAATTAATTTAGTTAATACTGATTTTATTTGATCGGTAACCTATTCGTTTTAATTAGAAATTCTGAAAAAAAAAAAGCTTATAAAAATACACTTTTGAATTTGACATAAATATAACACTTCAAATAAAGTGCAAAAAATGCCCCTGTAAATCACTTTAAGGAGTCCAATATTACTTCGTAATGGGAAGGCTAATTTTTGTTATTGAGCAGAAGATGCTCCTGATTTTTTTTTTAACTGTGCTCCTTTTTTTTAAATTAGCAGCACAAGTGCTCCTAAAAATAAAAATAAGTGTAGAGCCCTGTTTAGTGAGTGTGGTGGTGCTTATGAGAGGCTGCTCTGGGACGGGTGAGTATGAGGCTGGGAAGGAAAAATCACAGTATACTCACTACAAAAAACTAGACTACACCACTGCTGAAGTCCCCATGAGAAACCGTCCGAATAGGGCTTATCCTGAAAAGGATGGATCCACACAAACGGAAGTAGACTAGCCCATCTGTCTGACCGTCACAGCTGCATGGAGAAGATATTTTCTATGAACTCTGATTGTGTAACATCATGAATAGGCCTAAATGGGGAAACCTGCACTCTTCTCATTTTCTTGCAATTTATGATTCATAAACAACATAGATAAATATCTGTTGTCATGCTCAACAACTGTCGGTTAAACTCACCGTTTTGTGATTCAAAAACATTGTCCATGTGTTGCTTATACAAAACTCGTGTACTTCACAGATCAGGGGTGCGTTTCCCTAAAGCAACTATGGTCGCAAATTCTGTCGTTACCAATAGAGTTCAATGGAAATAACGACCATAGTTAGCTAAAGATGCTTTTGAGAAACACACCCCAATTCAGGAGTTGACGCATCGTCACTGAAAAGGTTTCATTGAGGTCACGTGCTTCTAATTTGCGTGTTCTCGTAGCCTCAGAATCCAGTAGAGGGCAGTAAAACATTACATGTTTCTTTCTTTGAGTTTGGTTTTATTGGCCATTGGACATAATACATACATAAATTGATTTATGTTGATACACAAATTTGATTTTTAAAATAATAATAAAAAATTCAAAGGGAAATTAAATGAATGAAATAAACACACTAAGGGTAATATATTGTTTTATAATTGATCTGTATTTATTTGATATTGTTTATTTCAGGTTTATTTTACAATGAAAATAAATTAATAAAATATATACAGAACTTGATATGATACAGGTAAATGGTAACATTTAGATTACAGAGACAACTACATAAGAAGATTTATCCATTTCTTTTTCTAATATGTTTCTAATTAAAATAAGCTTTTTGTGCTTCTCTGCTTTGTGAAGCATAGGAGTACAATTGATTTGTCTGATGGTACTTGGATATGTAATACGAAAAACAGGATTTCCAGATATGATTTTGATAGGGAAGGTCTGGATTGGAAGATGAATTAATTAGATAAAAAAAAAAAAAAAAATTGTTCTCCTGTCAGCAGGCCTCAGAAAATTGTCAGTAGGGAGGTTTTTGTACAGCACGTTTTCACTGTGTGAACACCCATTTGTCATCGATCTTATGGACACTCATACAGTAATAATCTCCAGCATCTTCAAGATGGACATCACTTATATTCAGTGTGAATTCAAGACCATTTTCTCCAGAGTGAAAACTGCCTCCTCCGCTTATTCTTGATGGAGCGCTTGAAGGCTTCATTGTTGTATAATATGTAAGGAGTTTAGGGGTTTCATCTGGTTTCTGAAGATACCAGGAGATGTAGTAATCTTTGGATACTGAACCCTGTGGATACCTATAAACTACAGTGTTGGCCTTACAGTCAATAGAGACTGTTTGACCGAGCCGAACTGATTCAGCCTCAGGTTGAGTCACGACAACCTGCCCAAAAGAACCTGCGAGAGTAATAAACTGAATTAAAATAATTGAGTGCATGAGAAAAAAAAGTCTTTCAGTTTGATTTGAAAATGAAATGACCTTGGATGCAGTAAAATGCCCAGATGAAGAGAATCATATTTGCTTCTGTTTTAGAGTGAACAGCTGTCAGCATTTGTTAAAAGTGTTCACAGAACTATAAACACTTCCAAAGCACTGATGCATGATCTGCCAATGCAAAACATCATTACGGTGGAAAAACCCCTCCTTAACTGAAGTATCTTCTCACTCATGTAAAAAATTAGCTTTGTAATATATACATATTTGAATTATAAGTTAATCATATAGTTAAATAAAAAAAACTTGAAAAAGTTCAATTACAACTTGCCTGGTTGTCTCAAAAAAGTCTGGAGTTTTTTTTGTTTGTTTTTTTGCAGTGAATGAGAATGAAACATTGAGGTGGATTTTTGTTGGAGCAACCAATCTAAGTGTTTAAAGTAAGTGCAGATTGAAATAAGAAAATGACCAAATGTGGACCTGAATAGATTAGGTAGCAATGCAGCATATTTAGAGATTATTATTGTTCTGTTTTGTTTACATACTGACTGCACTGATGCTGTATAAGTAACAGTAAGTAACAATATAAGTACAGGATTGTAAATTAGACTATAAATCCCAAATAAGATTTAGATATAAAAGATAAATAAAATTTAATTTTATGTGAACTAAATGCCTATTATTTTACATGAAAGTATTGATGTGCTTATTTTGTTCTTAATAGTGCAGTTTTTTTTTTTGCATAAAAATGTTTGTATTATTCATATAATTATATAATATTTAATATATTTTTAAATTGAGTAAAATTATGTAGCTTTATCTTATAACTTTTTTACTATCAGCTGTGAATAACAGACTGGTCAGTATCAGTGTCAGTGCAGGAGGTTTTTGTACAGCTGTTGATTGTGTTTGTATCACTGTGGTGGACGTTCGGTGGAGGCACCCGACTCTCAGTTGGAAGTAAGTAAATATCTTTCTATTTAAAAAATAAAACACTAGATTAAAATAACGAGAGCATTTGTTTATGTTTAAAACACATTTTAAAATGACTTTTAACATTTTCTTTTTAACATTTTAACATCTTCACATTTTAAATTTACCATTGACTAACATAACAAATTATTGTAAAGTTTTATTCTGGTCTGACAGTTATGCACACTTTTCTTATTTCTCCTAAAGACCAATTTAAAATAGACACTTTTTTATTACTGGGCATTTTATCCATCTGAATGGTAAATGACAAACAATGTTTTCATTCATTTAGCATGAAATAGAGAGCTAATATCTGTGTGCGTATGCGGTCTTTTACTCACTTTTACAAAACTATTTAACACAGGCAAACAAAAAATCATTAAAACATTTTATTACACATGAAAAGATAGTAGGAAAGTTTAGAAATTATGGAAAGTTCAAATTATTTAGTTATTATTAATTGTTTTAATGATTATTAAATGTTAAATTAATCATTAAATGTTTGTAATAATTCTAGATTATTGAAAACGTTTTTAATTAAATGAATGTTGCATACTGTATGTCTTCATCTGATGTAGCTTTCAGTCTACAAACAGCTATAAGTAACTGTAGCACAGTGAATTTTTAACAAGAAATAATCTAATAATAATATGAACAATGAAAAATAGAAACCTGAAATGTTAAAGATAACTATGCCTACAGCTCAAACAGTGCAGCATGGTGCTAGCAACTCCAAGGTCATGGGTTTGATTCTGAGGGAAAGCATAAACTGATAAAGTATACTTAGAATGCAATATAAGTTGCTTTGCATAAAAGGTCTGACAAATGAATAAATATAATATTATATTACGATTTTATATATGTGTGTGTGTGTATGTGTACTTGTTTTGATACTTGTGAGGACCAAATGCCTTCACTTATATTGTGAAATACTTTGACAACCCACGAGTGAGGACCTTTTACTGGTCCCCACTATTAAAAAATAATCCAAAATATGTTTTTAATTTAAATCTAGTGTACTGCATGTTTATATGATGGGTAAGTTTAGGGGTAGGGGTTATGTTAGGTGATAGAAAATATCATCAACCTGACATAAAATAACTCTATGCAATGTCCTCACAAACATGTGGGTGTGTGTGTGATTGCTGATGAAATATGTTTTTACGGACTATTGCACTTCAGATCTGCTTGATTAACTCTGAATCTCTTAAAGGGAAGTGAAAGACTCTCAGAAAGACTGATAGAGCTGTTTTTCAGAAGAACGAAACCTCACAGTTTCTGTGTCTCTCTTTAGCTGCGGCTCGTCCCGCTCTCACGGTGCTGCCTCCCTCCAGAGACGAGCTGCAGCAGGGTAAGGCTACAGTGCTGTGTGTGGCCAGTAAGGGATTCCCCTCTGACTGGAAGCTGAGCTGGAAGGTGGACGGCAGCAGCAGGAGCTCTGGTGTTAATCTGAGTCCCGGTCAGCTGCAGAAGGATGGACTGTACAGCTGGAGCAGCAGCCTGAGCCTCACTGAGAGTGAGTGGAGCAGAGCAACAAGCGTCAGCTGTGACGCCACACACCCGTCCCACAGTGCAGTGACCAAGAGCCTCAACACACAGCAGTGCGATGAATGAAACACACACACACACTGCTGTTAGTATGCTGTTAGTACATTGTTCAGATATTCTTACCTTTTGTAATTCTACAACTGCAGTGCTATAAATGTTTTGTTGATCATTTTATTCTTGCTGCCAAATAAAAGCATTTTGTCTCAAATATGATGTTGAATTCTACATTCAATTACATTGAATTCAAACATTTTAAAACAAACACCTAAAATATGAAATATCACTTTTATTGGTTTTTAATTCTTTTTAGGATGCAGCATGGAGAGAATATTTTAATATTGAAAATATCATTTACAGTAAAAGAGATATTTATGTTAAAATATTTTAGGTAAATTTGATTAATTAAGTATTTAATATTTATTATATAGTATATATATTATTAGGTCAAAATCTAAAAGTATTTCAGAAATCACAGTGACAAAGAGATGATTTTATTGATTACTTTTAACTTATTTCACTTAGATGACATTAAAATTAGAGCTAATATTCTTAAGTCTTCAAATGGGTGTCAGGATTTATGCATTTGAACAGGACGAATGAAAAAAATAATTCATCACAGAATCATAGACAGAATGTGTACATTGATTAAATATTCTGTTCATAATTCTCATTTAATGGAAATGAGTTCATAGTTACTGCATGAGTTCATTCACCGTGTCGTCAAACTGAGGGAGGTTTTTGTACGACGTTGCGTCACTGTGTGCACACTCTACTAAAAGCATAAAACCCCATACAGTAATAATCTCCTGCATCCTCAATCTGGACTCCACGTATGTTCAGTGTAAATTCATATCCAGAAGTTCCACTGAACCGGTTTGAAACTCCAGATGCAAGGTTACTTGTTGTGTAAATCAGGAGTTTAGGAGCTTTTCCAGGTTTCAGCAGATACCAGCTCATGCGATAACCAATTCCAGAAGATGCAGTGCAGCTGATAGAAGCAGATTCACCTGCTTTAACAGACAGAGACTCAGGAGTCTGGACCTCTTGATGAGACACTGAGAGAGAGAGATAAAAAGTTAAGTGTTACATTTAAACAAATAAATAAATAAAAATGATAATGTGGAAAAATAAGTTTTTACCTTGAGCAAGCAGACCCAGTGTAGCCAGAATTAGCAAAAGAGACATGATTGTGTCGTGTGTCAGTGACTCTGAGGGACTGAACACACATCGATCATCAGAGGAATTTTGTGTGAAGCAGTAAACATGCAAAACATTCACTACTCAACAGACTCCTAACAAGAGTGCTTAGAATAAATGATGAATTAATCACATTATAAATATAAACCAAAAAAAAATAATTGGGGGGGGGGGGGAAATAAATGATAAAATCCCCTAATATTTCATTAAAGAAAACTAAATGATGGAGTAGTATTCAAATATACACGGTATACAATATAATATGCTTTTTGCATGAATATTTATTATTAGCTAGAAGACAAACAGCATATTAATAGTGTTGAATGATTTAATTTGATAAAATTTATATTAAATTTAAAAGTTACTGGGAAAGGGCAATAGACAAAAAATTATTATTCATATTATTCCTTTTGACAGTCAAATTGTTAAATAATATTAATGTTTTATATATATGTTTATATTTACTCATATGTTACAGGAGAAGGAAGATGGAATTTAAATTTATATAAAAATATATATATTGTTGGGTTGTATGATTAATTGTATTAACAACATAAACATAACATTGTGAATGCTTAAGTGTCATATTTAATGATTATTTTTGTTCTCTTTTCAGCAACTACAGTTGCATTAGAAGATGTTCAGTAATCTGACCAAGGGAGGTTTTTGTATGTTAGCCACTACCTGTGTGAACCTTCAGCTGTCAATTATCTTAAATATACTATAAATGAGATACATTAAAGATATATAAAGTTTCCCAGTTACTCCATGAAACCATTTAATTTAATAGTGAAATGCTGGTGGCTTTTCATGAAGGACTGATGTGAAAACTTTTAGTTTCATTAGCTTTTGTCATGGTGAGCTTTCCTTTATCATCATGGTTGGGTGGATTTTATTGGATTGTAATTTTATACGGAAACCCTTCAGACATTCTGAGGTTAATTATTAATAAAATATGTAGAATGTGTTAAGGAGTGTGTGACAATAATGAAAATATTTGTCAGTGAGGTGAATAATGATCTTCAACATCAACATCTGCAGAAGCTCAAAGCTGCAGCGCTGCAGTCTCACACAGAGAGGTTTATGTACGATGATTTTACACTGTCTGAACACCCAGTCTGTGGTGCCAGAGACTCCCTTGTTATATTCACTCTGACAATAATAAACTCCTGAATCTTCAGGCTGGACTCCACTGATGGTCAGAGTAAAATCCATGTGGTTTCCACTTTCACTGCCACTGAATCTAGAAGAAACCCCTGAAGCTCTGTCTGATGTGTAATAGATCAGGAGTTTAGGAACTTCTCCAGGAATCTGATGGTACCAGTGCACGCATCTCTGAGAGGTATCTTTTTTAACACACTTCACTGCTGGTTTATGATTACACTGAATAGTGACGGTCTGATCAGGCTTCACTGCTTGATCTTCAGATTGAGTCAGAATCTGCCCCACAGAACCTGAACAGAGACAGAAAACACTGTAGAATTATATAATCTAATAATAATACTGTCTGTTCAGGTCAAAACATGCATAGAATAAAGAATATATATACCATTGTTTAATGTATATACAGAACAGAATTTACATGAAGTCTAAACTAAATCTTTATTTCAGAACCTGTGGAATTTTCTCTAAGTCAGCTGATGATATGATTCTCTATATACTTACTCCAGGTGCAGGTTGTGAGTGTCCAAATAATGAAGGCTATTAAAGTCATGTTTGCTTTATTATCTGTTATTATGAAGGAGAGCTGTCAGTTATAAAATGATAAAGTAACAGATCTATAATGACCTCCAGAGCACTGAAGCATGCAGTTCAATGCAAAGTGTCTTCACAATGTAAATGTTTTTTAGTTTTTTTCTGAGAACAAAACCCCCTTGTACTGTCAAGGAATTTCACCTGGTAATCTGGATGAGCCAGAATTTTTTTTTTTTTGACAATTCAATTTAAAATTCTAATGATCCAAGTTATTGATCAATAAAAGTTGTTAATCAATATAATTCATTTTATTGTTGTTCAGCTGTAATATTGAGTGTTTGTTGTCATTTTGCAAAGTTCTAAATCTTTTATACAAATCTTCTAAACCAGAAAGTTGTTCAGAGTAGTTATATTTAGAGTAGTTATATTTTACAGTCACACAGTTAAGACTTCAATGTGGGAGACTAAAAACACAAGCTCATGTGGAGAGGTTTTGCAAATTTGCACATGCTCAGGATGTTCAAAATAGATTCCATAATTCACTATTTCCTTCATTAGTCCACTCATGTTTTGCAGAATTGCCAAAGTCGATTCTGACCCCATTTTTGTCAGCCATTAGGCACAAGGAAAGTGTAGTATAACGCAAAGCAACATCATCTCCAATCTGTCGTTCTTCATGAATTAATTCATTCATATAACACAAAATACATTTGCGCCAGTCAGTCAGGCCTGATCTATAAACCTTGCCACGCACATATCAGGATTTATAAACAATAAAAGGCTTATTATGTGCACAGCGCCACACACTCGGTTCGATTGCTCCCTTTTACTGTGTGATCGAGATGAAGTAAACAGAATGCTTTATATTCATACATTTAGAAATCTACCAATCTCATGAATGGAGTTAAGCACAAATTATTTAATTATTCAGAAGTTAAAAAAATTCTAAACATTTAAGGTATAAATAGAAATATTGTCAGTCCTCTGTTGTGTGTGTCTTGTATTCCCGCCTCATGTTTCCTTATTTGGTTTGTTTCCTGTCCTTGTTTAATGTGATCATTAGTTTATTCTTGTCCAGCCGTGTTTGTCTAATTGTCTATAATTATCCCTTGTATTTAAGTCCTGTCTGTTCTGTTAGATTTTGTCTGGTCTACTCGTTTCTCCCCAGTGTTTCTGTGAGTCTGCCTTGTCCTTGTCCTTGTCCTTGTCCTTGTCCTTGTCCTTGTCCTTGTCCTTGTCCTTGTCCTTGTCCTTGTCCTGCCTTGCCCTGCCCCCTGCCCTGCCCTGCCCAGCCCAATCACTTTTAGAAGGTGTTTGAACACAGTTGTGTGGCCGCAGTGTGTGACAACAACCAGCCTATAATGTTAAAAATCCACCAACTCATTTTTTAATAAAACCAATAAATCATAAACAGTCTCTCCAAACGAGCTGTTTCAGATTCTCCCTCTGTGCACGTCATTTAGGGGGAAAAAGTCCCGCCCATTTGTGATGCTCTCTGCCCCATTAGCATAAACACAGCCCTGAGTGAGAAGATGCGGTCCGCCATTACTGGAGTTATATACACTGTCAGCACCAAAGAGGCTTTACAAGTGTTGTGTTTTGGGATGCACTAATAAACAGGAGTCTCCATAATCTCCTCCCATCTGAGCCAAGGACACTGTGGTTAAATTTCATTTTTGCAACGCGAGATGTCAAAACGAGATGTTGTCGGGCTGCGTCCGAAACCGCATACTATAATTAGGTAGGCTACATACTCTACAGCCTGAAAGCGATTTGGGTAACATCCGCCATGTTTACGTTATCATGTGACCTACGACGTTATTACAAGCGCAACAATTTATGAGCGACAGGTTTCATTAATCCATCCATAGTATCTTGATATTGATGAAATTTGTCCTTTTTTTTGGTCTTGTTGAAGAAACAGCTGAGCATTTATTTTTTGATTGTAGTATAGCCAATAACTTTTGGGTTGATTTAAGTTCTTATATTTTTAAACCCACTAATGCGATCCACAGTTTTATCCTTAAATAAATTGTATTTATTTTATTACGAAAACCCAAAATCATTATCTCTTGAATACAGTGCCCTCCACTAATATTGGCACCCTTGATAAATATGACCAAAGGCGGCTGTGAAAATAAATCTGCATTGTTTATCCTTTTGATCTTTCACTCAAAAAATTCACAAAATTCCAACCTATCATTGAAGTAAAACAATTGAAAGTGGGGAGAAAATCTCATGATGAAATAACTGTTTTTCTCCAATGAATGTTGGCCACAATTATTGGCACCCCTAGAAATTCTTATGAGTAAAATATCTCTGAAGTATATTCCCATTCATATTTAAAAAAAATTAGCACACCAGGGTGACTAGGAGCATGAAATTGTCCAGCCATGATTTTCTGTTCCACAGGATTATAAATATGAGGAACACAAAGGTCAAATTCCCTTAATCATCCATCACAATGAGAAAAAAAAAAAATATATGTCTGATGTGAAGAACAAGATTGTTGAGCATCACAAAATAGAAAGTGGTTGTAAGAAAAGAGTTAAAACATTGAAAATCCCCATTTCCACCATCAGGGTAATAATTAAGAGGTTCCAATCAACTAAAGATGTTAAAAATCTGCCTGAAAGAGGACGTGTGTCTATATCGTCCTGATGCACGGTGAGGAGGAGAGTTTGAGTGGCCAAAGACTCTCCAAGGATCACAGCTGGAGAATTGCAGAGATTAGTTGAGTCTTGGGGTCAGAAACCTAAAAAAAAAAAAATCAAACATCCTCTAAATCACCACATGTTGTTCGGGAGGGTTTCAAGAAAAATTGTCCTCACTCATCCAAAAACAAACTCCAGCAAATTCAGTTGTCAGACACGACTGGAACTTCAAATGGCACTGGCTTCTATTGTCAGATGAAACTGAAAAAAGAGCTTTTTGGCAGCAACCCCACCAGATGAGTTTAGTACAAACAGGGATAAAAAATTACCCCATGTCCACGGTTAAATATACTGCTGGATCTTTAATGTTGTGGGCCTGTTTTTCTGCTGGAGGTCCTGAACATCTTGTTATGCATGGCATCATGGATTCTATCAAATACCAACAGATAAAAAATCAAAACCTGATTGCCTCTGTTAGAAATCTTATAATGGGCCGTGTTTGGATCTTCCACCAGGACAACAATCCAAAACAAACATCAAAATAAACACAAAAATGGGTCACTGAGCACAAAATGAATCTTTTACCATTGCTGTCTCTGTCCTCTGACCTGAACCCTACAGAAAATGAGTGAGGTGAACTGAAGAGAAGAAGTACTAACATGGAGCTGTGAATCTGAAGGATCTGGAGAGATTCTGTATGAAGAAATGGTCTCTGATCTCTTATCAGGTGTTCTCCAAACTCTTCAGGCATTATAGGAGAAAACTCAGAGCTGTTACCCTGGGAAAAGGACGTTGCAATAATTGGGTGCCAATAATTGTGGCCAACATGAAATAGTGAAAGCATTTATTTCATCATGAGATTTTCTTCCCACTTTCAATTGTTTTACTTCAATGATAGGTTGGAATTTTGTGAATTTTTTGAGTAAAAGATAAAAAGGATAAACAATGCAGATTTATTTTCACAGCTGCCTTTGCTCATATTTACCAAGGGTGCCAATATTAGTGGAGGGCACTGTATGTTGTTAATTTCTTTATTTTATGTGCAAAATGTTTCATCCACAAGCAAAAGTGGCTTAAATCTCCTTAGTTTTCTTCTTTTTCTTGTTGAATTTAACTTTCGTTTCATCCCTCAGTTTTCTAAAAAAGCATCATGAATTATTATATTTAATTAACCAGTTTTTTTTTCTGTGTATATAATCTCATACTATGATGAACACATGATATTCATGTTTGCTGTTTTATGCCATAATATTGTTCATTGTTAGATACAACCATCTTTCCCTGATCTTATATTTCATTATAAGTTAGGCAATAATAATAATAATAAATAAAAAAAGAGGGACAGGTGCACTAACACAGGGGTGACCAAACGTGATCCTGGAGGGCCACGATCCTGCAGAGTTTAGCTCCAACTTGCCTCAGTACACCTGCCTGGAAATTTCTAGTATGCCTAGTAAGACCTTGATTAGCTGCTTCAGGTGTGTTTAATTGGGGTTGGAGCTAAATTTTGCAGGACACCGGCCCTCCAGGAGCACTAACACCTCATGGCATCACTAACTCAACAACCCTACCTTGTACAGTTTTCCTCAGCGTTTGCAATGTCTGCACAAAGTTGACGTTGGGCAACTGCTTGAAGATCTTGCCTTTGGAGAAGACTGTTGATTTTATACTATAAATGTAAGTATTACAACTTAAACATTTAGATTACCCCAGAATGAATTGCATCGCTAGCCAACCCCAACACTTACACGCAATAATAATGATAACCAATAATTAATTACATTACTTTTTTTTTCCTAAAAATGACTCATTTTAGTAAAATAAGCCAAATATAATTTTTGTCATATGACATAGCTATATGTGAATATACACTAGTTAAACAAATGCAGTCGATGTGAATACATCAATTTTCAGTCAAGCAATTAATGCATTTTATTTACTGACAACAATAAGAAACATGAATAAAAGAATGAATAAAAGTAAGCATCACAATACATATACAAGTCAACAACAGATAAAACAGCTTCGTTCAAACTTACTGTTCTAACAATCATGTATTTACAGACAGTGAACCCACATCCTACTGCCATCTCAACACAGCTGTGCCAGTTCTGCTGCTGCGCTGCGCTTCACAATCTTGCTCTTCTCTATGGGGACATCGTTGAGCCAGAGGATGAGGAAGACCATGATAACACCCCTGAACCACACAACTTTGAGGCAAGAGCAGGAGAAAACGTGCGGGACATTCTGGCTGCCACTGTGTCTGCTCCAAACATTCATGTGCCTGTTCTCCATTAGCACGACTACCTGTAAAACATTTAAACAGAGTTAAACATTTTACAATTCATGTTGTCAGCTTTCCATTTCTTGCCAAATTTAATTTCATGTTTACAATTACATATACATTTTTGTTGTAGCTTTATTACTTTTGTAGTGGGCTAAACCACTGAACTGGTAAGCAAAAGGTTACTGGTTCACAACCACCAGTGTGTCCTTGAGCAAGGCTCTTTTCTCCAGGGGATTGTGGGTCCCTGTATTAAGAGCACTATAAATCACTTTGGATAAAAGCTTCATGACATATTTTTAATGATGCTTTTAAAGCTTCTTAAAGTCAGGCTTCATTAAACAGAAACCAGCTGAATAAACTTGACCAAGATCACATCCTCAGTGTCTTTTGGTCTTTCTCTAGATTCTCTTGCTGGCTCTGGGGTCACTGATGATGAAGAGACCACAGCAACAACCGGTCCAGATGAGGCAGTAAAGGCCGGTGGAGTGATGGAGGGTCTTATCCATGGCACTGGATGCTGCTGTGGACTCTCCATCCTCAGTGCTCAGCTTACACCAGTCTGCAGACATTTCAGATCATACAAAAATGCACAAACACAATAAAAAATCAGCCATTTTAACAGTACAGTGTCATTTGATTTCTGTATTAGAAGTAACACAATTATCATACTTTATATTTTTGTTTCAGGTTCTCCCCCTTTTTTCTCTCACAAATGCTACCGTCACATTGCCTTGCAGGTCCTGCTCCACCACAGAAGATCTGCAGCAAAGGCACAGGAATCAAGAATAAGAAAAGTGCTGTAATAACTCTGTTTGAAATTACAATAATTAACATGAACTACAACTTAAGATTTAAAAGATGTTTAATTCATTTCAGTAGTGTACTCACTGAGAGCCTTTGATGGCAGCATTTCTTCATCAGTCACTCTTTACTGGATAAACACACGTGTGTCTCATCTGTCCCTGTAACATCCAGACAAGAGTCAGTCACCTCTGTGATTTATCTGATCAATACTGCATTTACATGTTGAGGTAGATGCTGATGTAACTCGCTTTTTATCCAACACACAAGCTCCTCAGTTTATCAACAATACTAATAGACAAATAAAAGAGATAACTTATGTTTAGTAACTTCATGTAGATGTTTTTATATTTACATTATTACATTCATCTAAAGCAGTGTTGACAACAGTGAATTCTACATAACACAAATACATCACTCACTCAGATGTCTGTTTCATGTCTATTAGATGTGCTCATATGCAATATCTATCAACGATTTTCCTAGCAATCGTCTTTAAGATGAATATATGGTTTATGTAAATCCACTTTGGAGACACTTACTGGAGCTCCCCTGTTAGCAATACATAATAAAACGTGTTTTTATAGCAAAACTACAAATACACTATATTATTTAGGCCATTTAAGTAGCTTTTATAAACGTGCCTTGGATAAAAACACTACCGATGTATATTGAGACAAAACAATCTGTCAGTCCAAGTTTCTTTCAGTTAAAACAACCCAGACATGCATTTTAGCCTCGTCTGTCAAACCGGGGGATAGCGTCTTTAACTTACACCTTTTGCTTATATATTGCTTACTTTACACTTTAGTTTTAATAGATTATTAACTACAGAAACAATACTACTGTTTGAAAATGACTTACACACTTCAATTTAAACAGTTATTTAGGGAAAAAAAAATATTCTCACCGTAGTCTCTATACAGTTTTTATTTTCTTTATTTAATGTTTATTTTTTTCCTACATGTCCTTATTTGTATATTTGTAATAGTTGCATTTTTGGGTATGTATGTGTGTATGTGTGTGTATATATATATATATGTATGTATGTGTGTGTGTATATGTATATATATATATATATATATATGTATATATATTGATTTGTACTTATCTGTATTTTTGCGTTCTACTGTTTGTGTTTAGTGTTATCTGTATGCACCAGGGAGTAAGAGAGTAACGCAATTTCAATTCTCTGTATGTATGTACGGTACATGTGGCAGAATTGACAATAAAGCTGACTTTGACTTGACTTTGACTTGACAAGCAGCCATCTTGACATCGACATCTCGCGTGGTTCTGTGTGATTTGGACAACTTCAAGTTACGCCCCCTGCTACACGTTACACCCACTTCAAGTTACGCCCCTCTCTTGCAGTCCGCAGACAGATGCTATTGTTTGTAAAGGCTAGCACTGCTAATGCGGAGCTCGAGCTCTTGAAGCTCCGCCCTCTTCTCCGGGAGCAACAGCTCACTGGCATTTAAAGCAACACACTCAAAACAGCGCGTTTTGGCTCATACCTTAAAAGTTGCAATTTTAACAAGCTGTAAAAATTTATATGTGGGGTATATTGAGCTAAAACTTCACATATATGCTCTGGGGACATCAGAGACTTATTTTACATCTTGTAAAAAGGGGCATAATAGGTCACCTTTAAATTGTGTTATTGGCCTATTGCAGAAATCAGTCTGAGTGCAAAGTACTTTTGACTCCTGTCAAAAGGAGTGCAGAATAAAATGGTGCATTTCTCCCCCTCGCTGCTTTGTTTGAAACACAGTTTTCATATTTGTATGTGAAACACTGTATGATAAATGTCATAGAACCCAGGGGATTTGTCTGATGGAAATGAGATATGTAACAGGAACAGCAAAAAATATTGATATGGCATATCTGGGTTGGAAAATTAATTTGATTAAATAAGAACATCTGTGTGTATTTTATTGCTGCCCCTGTTTTTGTTCTCTTTTCAGCACTTGTAGTTCTCAGATGCATCAGAGGATTCTTGGTAAAAAAAAATCATGATTTGAAAATGAAATTACCTTGGATGCAGTAAAATGCCCAGATGAACAGAATCATGTTGGTTTGTGTTTTAGAGAGAACAGTTCTTGGACCTTTTCAAAGTGTTCACAGGACTATAAACACAGGACTATAAGCACTGATGCATGAGCTGTCAATGCAAAATATCATTACAGTGGAAAAACCCTTCCCCATCATATAACGACTGGCTTTGTAATATATTGGCTATATATGAATTATAAGTGAATCATCTAGTTTAATTAAAACTTGTCTGGTTATCTCAAAAAGGTTTTTGCAGTGGATGAGAATGAATTATTGTGTTGGTTTTTTGTTGAAAGTAAGTGCAGAATAAAATAAGATGGATAAACACTAACAAAATGTGGACCTGAATAGATCAGGGAGCAATGTAGCATATTTAAATTATTATTATTGTTTTTGTTTCATACTAACTGCATTGATAAGTAATACAAGATTGTAAATTGGACTATATAAGCAAAATGTTATATGAAATAAATGCTTAAACATTATTTTACATGAAAGTGTTGATGTGATTTTGTTCTTAAGAGAGCAGTAATCTTTGTATCAGTATTATTCTTAGTAATGGAATTATATAATATTTAATATTTTATTTCTTAGTAGTGGAATTTGGACATTATTAAAATTAAACTTATTTAATTATGTATTTTTATCTTATAGCTGTTTCACTATCAGTTGTGAATAACAGACCAGTCAGTGTCAGTGTCAGTGTCAGTGTTATTGTGAGTGTTGATGTCAGTGTCAGTGCAGGAGGTTTGTGTACAGCTGTTGATTGTGTTTGTATCACTGTGGAACACGTTCGGTGGAGGCACCCGACTCTCAGTTGGAAGTAAGTAAATCTATTTTTATTTCAAAAAATAATTTTATAAAAAATAAATTATACATTTTAATTGCTAATAAATATTTTGATTATCTTTATGTGTTTAACATTATAAAAAATATATCTAACTCTTGTTTCAGGTGTCAATTATACATTATTGTAAATATCTACTGTGTAATTGGGCACTAAACAAGTAAACATTTCTAAACATGTTGATATATATCATTCATTATTATATATAATCTGAATGTGAAATTATAAAATGGAAAATGAATGTATTCTTTTATTCTTGAATTTTTTTTATAGTGAAAACAAAATAAAAATTAATTTATGGTGCTATATTTATAAATACAAAGTTCTTTTCTTTTTAAAGTTTAAATATATTTTGAATAACCAAAATATAATAGAAATGTAATATATTAATTTTAGTTTGAAACTGTTATAAATGGATTTTTTATTATTATTTGTAAATACTGTATACCATGATTTTATTACTGAATATAAAGACTAAAATAAGTCAGTAAAAATACATTTTTACATGCTGTTGTACTTGAGATCTGCTTGGTTAACTCTGAATCTCTTAAAGGGAAGTGAAAGACACTCAGAAAGACTGATAGAGCTGTTTTTCAGAAGAACGAAACCTCACAGTTTCTGTGTCTCTCTTTAGCTGCGGCTCGTCCCGCTCTCACAGTGCTGCCTCCCTCCAGAGACGAGCTGCAGCAGGGTAAGGCTACAGTGCTGTGTGTGGCCAGTAAGGGATTCCCCTCTGACTGGAAGCTGAGCTGGAAGGTGGACGGCAGCAGCAGGAGCTCTGGTGTTAATCTGAGTCCCGGTCAGCTGCAGAAGGATGGACTGTACAGCTGGAGCAGCAGCCTGAGCCTCACTGAGAGTGAGTGGAGCAGAGCAACAAGCGTCAGCTGTGACGCCACACACCCGTCCCACAGTGCAGTGACCAAGAGCCTCAACACACAGCAGTGCGATGAATGAAATACACACACACACTGCTGTTAGTATGCTGTTAGTACATTGTTCAGATATTCTTATCTGTTGTAATTCTACAACTGCAATGCTATAAATGTTTTGTTGATCATTTTATTCTTGCTGCCAAATAAAAGCATTTTGTCTCAAATATGATGTTGAATTCTATGAACATTTTAAAACAAAAAAATACCTAAAATATGAAATACCAATTTTTTTGGTTTTTAATTCTTTTTAGGACACAGCATGGAGGGAATATTTTAAAATATATTGAAAATATCAATTACAGTAAAAGATATTTATGTTAAAATATTTTAGGTAAATTTAATTAAGTATTTAAATATTTATTTATATTATTTTTATTAACCGTCAGCTGTGACGCCACGCACCCGTCCCACAATGCAGTCACCAAGAGCCTCGACACACAGCAGTGTAATGAATGAAACACACACACACACACTGTTAGTATGCCATTTCATGCTGTTAGTTTATTGCTTATATATTCTTATCTGTTGTAATTCTACAACTGCTATGCTCTGAAAGTTTTGTTGCTCATTTTATTCTTGCTGCCAGATAAAAGCAATTTTTCTCAAATATGGTGTTGAATTCTGTGAATGTTTTAAAACAAAAACGAAAGAAAGAAAGAAAAGTAACATCTAAAATATGAAATAACACTTTTATTGGTTTTTATTTTTTTTAGGTTGTGTGATTTAGGTTGTGAGATATTTTGATGAGCAGCATAGATATGTAGAGAATATTTTGATATTGAAAATATCAATTAGAGTAAAAGGGATATTTATCATAAAATATTTTAGCTACATTTATTTAATGAAGTTCATAGTTACTGCATGAGTACATTTACTGTGTCTTCTGACTGAGGGAGGTTTTTGTATGATGCTGTTTCACTGTGTGAACACTGTGCTACTATAAAACCCCATACAGTAATAATCTCCTTCATCCTCAGGCTGGACTCCACGTATGTTCAGTGTAAATTCATATCCAGAATAAGTTCCACTGAACCGGTTTGAAACTCCAGATGCAAGGTTACTTGTTCTGTAAATCAGGAGTTTAGGAGCTTTTCCAGGTTTCAGCAGATACCAGCTCATAGCATAACCAATTCCAGAAGACGCAGTGCAGCTGATAGAAGCGGATTCACCTGCTTTAACAGACAGAGACTCAGGAGTCTGGAGCTCTTGATGAGTCACTGAAAGAGAGATCAAAAAGTTAAGTGTTACATTTAAATACAAATGCCTAGATAAAATATTTGTAATTAAAAAATAAAAATAAAACAAAGCACAAGAAAAAAAAAGATATATAATATAATATAGAAAAATAAGTTTTTACCTTGAGCAAGCAGACCCAGTGTAGCCAGAATTAGCAAAAGAGACATGATTGTGTCGTGTGTCAGTGACTCTGAGGGACTGAACACACATCGATCATCAGAGGAATTTTGTGTGAAGCAGTAAACATGCAAAACATTCACTACTCAACAGACTCCTAACAAGAGTGCTTAGAATAAATTATGAATTAATCACATTATAAATGTGAACCAAAAAAAAGAAAATGATCTTTTCATACTGTAGATGTTGTTTTGAGAAAGATATGGTTGTCAAATAAATGATAAAATCTACTAGTATTTCATTAAAGATAACTAAATGATGGAGAAACATTCAAATATAAATGCTATACAATATATTAAACTGCTGTATCTTACATAAATATTTATTATTAGCTAGAAGACAACAAGCAAATTATTAGTGTTGAATAATTTAATTTGATAGAAAATTCTTTGCATATTATTCATAGTGACCACTGAGATACAGTATATGTTAGATATACTGTCACAGAAGAATGAATGAATGAATGAATGAAAAAACTTGTTAACTATTATTTAAAATAATAAAAATAAATAGTCTGGATTAAATCAAGTAACAGAAGAAGGAGGATGGAATGAAATTTATAAAAACATATATATTGTTGGGCTGGATGATTAATTATATTAAACACATAAACATTGTGAGTGCTTAAGTGTCATATTTAATGATTATTTTTGTTCTCTTTTCAGCAACTACAGTTGCATTAGAAAATGTTCAGTAATCTGACCAAGGGAGCCCACTACCCACTACCTGTGTGAACACCACGCTGTCAATGATCTTACATATACATGAGATACATTAAAGATATATAAAGTTTCCCAGTTACTCCACTAACCGTTTCATTTCATAGTGAAATGTTGGTGGATTTTGAACATGTGAATGTTAAAGTTTAGCATCTTCAGTGAGGGTCTACATTTTACAATTAATTTTTACTAATGTTGTTCAAAACGCTACAAATTAGGGCAGCTAAGGATGAATGAAAATGTGTGTGAATACTGAAACAGACATGGATTTCATGTTTCATTCTCAATGAACTAAACTCTGGTTAATTCATCATTGTGTATTATCTTGTGGATGTACTATCTATATTTGCAAATATAATTAAGCACAACCTGATATCGTAACTGACTGACATTGTGAACTTCTCAGTGTTCTCATATTCTCTGCTGTCTGACTGAGGGAAGTTTTTGTATGAAGCTCTTTCACTGTGAGCACCTGTCACTGTAAACCCCCATACAGTAATAAACTCCTGCATCCTCAGTCTTGACTCCACGTATGTTCAGTGTGAAATCAGGTTCAGATCCACTTCCACTGAACCGATCTGGGACTCCAGATGCAAGTTCACTGGCTGTGTAGATCAGGAGTTTAGGAGCTTCTCCAGGTTTCTGCAGATACCAGCTCATGTCATCATCAACTCCGCTGGTCCCAGTGCAGCTGATAGAGACAGAATCTCCTGCTTTAACAGACAGAGACTCAGGAGACTGAACCTCTTCATGAGACACTGAGAGAGAGATCAAAAACAAATATTACAATACTTCAACATACAAACAAAGACAAGTTTTCATATGCTATAAAGCAGTCAAAGTAAATATAATAAATCTAAAAAGCAAAGCAAAAAAAATAAAATGATATAAAATAAATTCCAAATGATTAATTCCATAATGTAAAAATATATTTTTGTACCTTGAGCAAGTGTCCACAGCATTAGAATAAGATAAATCATTGTTTGTTATGTGTGTGTGTGTGTGTCAGTGTCACACACTAATAATCATGAGTGGAGTTTTAAGGGCAGTCTTCAGTTAATATGCAAAACACTCTCAAAACCACATTCAGATGCATCCTGGAATTTACCTCAAAAACTATCAAAATACATTTTGCTGCATTTAATCAATTAACATTAATAAAATACTGTAATAATAGTTCATTTCTAATTTTGACCTTTCTAAGCACAACTAACCTAAGCTACAGTCTTACGGTGTTATTGTGAGTGTGAGTGTTGATGTCAGGGTCAGTGTCAGTGTCAGTGTTATTGTGAGTGTGAGTGTTGATGTCAGGGTCAGGGTCAGTGTCAGTGTTATTGTGAGTGTGAGTGTTGATGTCAGGGTCAGTGTCAGTGTCAGTGTTATTGTGAGTGTGAGTGTTGATGTCAGGGTCAGTGTCAGTGTTATTGTGAGTGTTGATGTCAGGGTCAGTGTCAGTGTTATTGTGAGTGTGAGTGTTGATGTCAGGGTCAGTGTCAGTGTTATTGTGAGTGTTGATGTCAGGGTCAGTGTCAGTGTTATTGTTAGTGTGAGTGTTGATGTCAGGGTCAGTGTCAGTGTCAGTGTTATTGTGAGTGTTGATGTCAGTGTCAGTGTCAGTGTTATTGTGAGTGTGAGTGTTGATGTCAGGGTCAGTGTCAGTGTTATTGTGAGTGTGAGTGTTGATGTCAGTGTCAGTGCAGGAGGTTTTTGTACAGCTGTTGATTGTGTTTGTATCACTGTGGCGCACGTTCGGTGGAGGCACCCGACTCTCCGTTGGAAGTAAGTAAATATCTTTCTATTTCTATTATTTCTAGTTCTAGTTCTATTAATTAATTAATTAGTTAGTAATAACAATAAGAAGAACAGACTAATAGAAGAAGAGTAACTAAAATAAAATAGCCTATCCGGAGACTAAAAAAATTGCCTTGTGTGACCGCATATATACTTATGTCTTCTAAATAGGTTTAAATTAATTAGTTTAACTTTTTATCTGTTTGAGTGGTAAATAAAAAATATGCATTTTATAGATTATGTTTGTGTATCACATGAAATAGAAATATGTCTACTGTTTCAGATGTTTATGAACATCTGAAACAGATGTTCAGAACAAAACAGTAGATGAAATACTGTAGATGAAATGAAAACTGTAGATGAAGTTCTGATGAAATCAGAACAAAATAAATCACCTCAGTTTTAGGTGAAATACTTATAAAATAGAAAATTATTTTATTTTTCAAGTCTGAATATATTGTTCAGAATTTAAACCTGAAAGGTAGACATCATTCCAATCAGAGGTCGTAAATATTCTGTCATAATCTATTATTACCTGTCATTTTAAATTTCAGATTTTAATTATATAACACATTTAATTGCTTTTATATTTGTTCACATTTTCAATTTTAATAATGAACCTACAGGACGAGCATGGCTTATGCATTTATTTATTCATGAAGAGCACAGATGAGCAGAGATTGTACGTCACTTTTCATGTTCAACACCACATCCTGCAGTGACAGTGGAGGACACTAAAAACAACAAAATATGCTAGGACTGGGTAACAAACAAAAAAAAAAAAATCTGGCTTTTTTAATAGATTTTTATGAACCAATATCGATTCTTAAATCCCACTCGATGCTGTTTTCAGTTGATGAATGAACAGTAGCTACATATAATGCGCCTCCCATCCAATAAATTGCAATAGGCTAATCTTGTGTTGTTACTTTTCATATGAATCAAAGTCTCAGATTTTAATTTCTGTCAATATATCACCCTCAGCGTAATCTGTCACAGTGACAGACAGCCTTCAGATTTTTCAGTGCTAAAAAAATTATGTAGTGACGGAAAATTATCGGTTAACGTGACCTCTGATTCCAATATATAAATTTATGTCTCATATAGTCATAAACCTTGATTTTTTATGAACACTGATTATATTAGTATGAATACTGACACTAATGTGTTTTTACAGGCTGTTGAAATTCAGATCTGCTACATAACTTCAAATTCAACATTAAAGTAAATAATAATGTGTTGTTTCAAAATCGTTCATGCTTAAAATAATAAGTTTAGTTTGGTTAAGTTGGATATTTAAATTATCTCAAAAAACATTAAGTTGATATTATTGCAGCATTATTTTACAATGTTGATTAATTTAGTTAATTTTTTATTGAATGTCACATGAGTCAGAAATGTGTTTTCTTCCGGTGTAGATTTCAAACTACAAGTAGCTATAACTGTAAGTAATACAGTAGGTTTTTAACAAATAATTTAACAATAATTTGAATATATGTTGACAGAAACCATATAATATAACATTATCTATAATTAATAAATTGTTTTAAATGTAAAGACGTGAGATTGCTGGTAAAATGTGTGATTTACGGACTATTGGATCTGCTTGGTTAACTCTGAATCTTTTAAAGGGAAGTGAAAGACTCTCAGAAAGACTGATAGAGCTGTTTTTCAGAAGAACGAAACCTCACAGTTTCTGTGTCTCTCTTTAGCTGCGGCTCGTCCCGCTCTCACGGTGCTGCCTCCCTCCAGAGACGAGCTGCAGCAGGGTAAGGCTACAGTGCTGTGTGTGGCCAGTAAGGGATTCCCCTCTGACTGGAAGCTGAGCTGGAAGGTGGACGGCAGCAGCAGGGGCTCTGGTGTTAATCTGAGTCCCGGTCAGCTGCAGAAGGATGGACTGTACAGCTGGAGCAGCAGCCTGAGCCTCACTGAGAGTGAGTGGAGCAGAGCAACAAGCGTCAGCTGTGACGCCACGCACCCGTCCCACAGTGCAGTGACCAAGAGCCTCAACACACAGCAGTGTAATGACCAGTGAAACACACACACTGACACACTGTCCTAAATCAGACCATGCTCAACAATTAATCTTTCATGCTGTTAGTATATTGCTCATATATTCTTATTTGTTGTAATTCTACAACTGCAATGCTATGAATGTTTTGTTGATCTTTTTATTCTTGCTGCCAAATAAAAGCATTTTGTCTTAAATACGTTGCTGAATTATTATTAAAGTATGAAATACTGTGCCACTTTTATTGGTTTTAATTTTTTTAGGAAATGTAATATTGTGATGAGCAGCATGGATATGTAGAGAATATTTAAAATATAAATAACAGTAAAATAGATGTTTATGTTAATTTTTTTAGCTACATTTAATTAATGAAGTATTCTAATTTTTATTATATATATATATATATATATATATATCTAGATTAATTTAATTTGATAAAATATACAGATATACAGACAAGTTACTGGGAAAGTCCAATAGACAAAAACTTGTGCATATTATTCATAGTGACCACTGACATAGTTTTTGTTCTCTTTTCAGCACCAACAGTTGCATTAGAAGATGTTCAGTAATCTGACCAAGGGAAGTTTTCCCACTAACTTTGTGAACACCACGCTGTCAATGAACTTACATATACTATATATGAGATACATTAAAGATAATATACTTTCCCAATTACTCCACTAACCATTTCATTTCATAGTAAAACGTTGGTGGTTTTTCACGAGGGACTTATGTGAAAACTTTTTATTTCATTAGCTTTGGCCATGGTGAACTTTCCTTTATTATTTTATTGGATTGTAATTTTATATGGAAACCCTTAAGACATTCTGATCTTATGTACTAATAAAATATGTAGAATGTGTTAAGGAGTGTGACAATAATGAAAATCAATAGTTCACCAGCATTAAAGAGAGTTTCTATTTGTGTGTTTGTGTAAAGTCAGTGAAGTCAGTAAAGATCTGCAGAAGCTCAAAGCTGCAGCGCTGCAGTCTCACACAGAGAGGTTTTTGTACGATGATTTTACACTGTGTGAACACCCAGTCTGTGGTACCAGAGACCCCCTTGTTATATGCACCTTGACAGTAATAAACTCCTGAATCTTCAGGCTGGACTCCACTGATGGTCAGAGTAAAATCCATGTGGTTTCCACTTTCACTGCCACTGAATCTAGAAGAAACACCTGAAGCTCTGTCTGATGTTAAATAGATCAGGAGTTTAGGAACTTCTCCAGGAATCTGATGGTACCAGGCCATGCATCTCTGAGAGGTATCTTTTGTATTCCAACAATTTATTGCTGGTGTGTGATTACACTGAATAGTGACGGTCTGATCAGGCTTCACTGTTTGATCTTCAGATTGAGTCAGAATCTGCCCCACAGAACCTGAAGAGAAAGACAGAAAACATTGTAGAATAATAAAAATCATAATCATATTAGTTCTGTATATCATAGTTTTTGTACATCGTTCATATCAAAATAGTTCAAGTTCAATGATAATATATACAGTATAATAATGTATACTGTTCAGGTCAAAAACATGCATTTAAGAAAGAATATATATATATATATATATATATATATATATATATATGATATGAATTTCTATATACTTACTCCAGGTGCAGGTTGTGAGTGTCCAAATAATGATGGCTATTAAAGTCATGTTTGCTTTATGAGCTGTTATTATGAAGCAGAGCTGTCAGTCATAAAGTCATAAAGTCAAAGATCTATAAAGAACTCCAGAGCACTGAAGCATACAGTTCAATGCAAAGTGTCTTCACAATGTAAATGTTTTTTTTTCTTTCTTTTTTTCTTTTTTTCTGAGAACAACAACCTCTCGTACTGCCAAGGAACATATTTCAATGGATGAGCCAGACTTTGTTTTTTGGACAGTTTTAAAATTATAATGAACTAAGTTATTGATCAATAAAAGTTATTAATCATTATAATTGATTTTATTGTAACATTGAGGGTTTGTTGTCATTTTGCATCATTCTAATTCTGCTATAGAAATCTCCTAAACCAGAAAGTTGTTCAGAGTAGTTATATTTTACAGTTTCATTGTGGGAGACTGAAAAAAACAAGCTCATGTGGAAAAGTTTTGCAAATTCGCACATGCTGAATTAATGTCCAAGGTATTTGAAATAGACTCCATAATTCACTTTTCCTTTTTTTTTTTTTTTTTTTTTTTTTTTGCAGCAACAACCAACATTATAAATCACAATAAATTCTAAATGTTAAATGTTATTGAGCAGCACACATCTAATATTACAAAATAAGTTTTGAAGCAACAGCAGATCGACAATGTTTTGCATGTTTTTACACCAATTTTTGAGTGTACCCTGTGTGTGTGAGCGCGCTTGTGTTCAAGTCCCCACCACTTTTTGAAAGCCATTAGGCCTACACTGTAAAAAATCAAATTAACAAAATGTTGGAAGGGCAAAAATATTTAAGTTGAGCTAATTTTATTGCTTAGCCTTAGTTGAGAGGACATATTATATTAAGTCTACACAAATATATTTGAAAAACATTGAATGAATGGTTATTTTCAAATCCAGTCAACAATTAGCTATGCTAATGTTAACTCAACTAATAAAAACACGTGCACGTTCATTATACATTTTCAGTAAAGGTTGAGCCAACTAAAAAATAACAATTCAGGCAACACTTTGAAGTCAGAAATTGACTGAATGTAAAATTTCTGTGGAACTAGTTACTAAATAATAATTAGTTGAAACCGCTTGAAATTTTTTACAGTGTAGGGAAAGTGTAGTATAAGTAAAAGCATCTCCAATCGGTCGTTCTTCATAATTTATTTCATTCACATAACACAAAATACATTTGCACCGGTCAGACAGGCCTGATCTATAAACCTTGCCATGCACATATTATGATTTATATCTGTCATCGGGTTGAAGTAAACAGAATGATTCATATTCACACATTTAGATGAAATCTACCACTCTCATGAATGGAGTTAAGCATAAATTACACAATTATTTAGGAGTTAAAAAAATTCTAAACATTTAAGGTATAATAGAAATATGGATGCATTACTTTTGACTGAGGATTGAGGATTGCTTGGCTGTGAAAATTCTGTCTTAAATTGTGTTATATTACAGAAATCAGAGTGCAAAGTACAGACTCCTGTCTAAAGGAGTGCAGAATGAAATAAGAGGTTGAAATGCTGAATTCTGAATTAATCACATTATTATCTTAAACTTTAGGAAATATATATATATATATTGCATTATGTACTGTAAAGATGTTGTTTTAAAAATGATACGGTTCATTCATAGAGCACAGAGTAGGTCTATTACAGTTATTGTACTGTTGGTATGACACATTTCTCAACACTTAAGTATTTTTTTTTTCAAAACTCTTCACACAGTTCTCCTTACCAAATTTCAGCTTGGCACAGCCAATTTCACATACAAAATGAACTAAAACTACCAAAACATTTCATACATGTCTCAAATCAACTCATTCTTCCAGAACTCTAGCAAAGGCTTTCAACCAACAAACACACTTTATGAATCATAACACAACAACCTAAAAAAAAAACAGGTAGAATTATACATTTTCTTTTGTAAAATTTCTTTACAAAACAAGAATTATACTCTCTACTGTTTACAATTCACTGCAGTGTTACATGGTCCATGTTTACGTTATAGTACAAAATTATTCAGCACAAAATTATTCATTTTTTTCCCCTTTTGTATAGATGGTAATGAAAGTGAAAGACTAACACATGTGAAGATGATCAGCTACATGTAACTGCTTTGATAGTATATGATTTACAGTATTACATTCAGAATATTTTTATATATGATATTACTGTAGAAATGTTGCAAATTTCTGTCTTATTCATTTTTATACTGTGCTAGATTTTGAACTTAGGTTTACATTTTTTTTACAGTCGCTAAGACACATTTTTCAATACTAAGTCACTTGTTCAAAATTCTTCACATAGTTCTCCTAACCACCTTTCAACTTGACACAGCAGTTCATATTCAGAATACACTAAAACTAAAACACTTCAATAATGTTTCAAATCAACTCATTCTTCCAGAACTCTAGCAAAGGTTTTCACCAAACAAACACACTTTATGAATCATAACACAACAACCTAAAAAACACTAACAACAGGTAGCATTACAGTATACAATGTTTTCTTTTGTAAAATTTCTTTACAAAACAAGAGTGATACTCTCTACTCTTTATAATTCACTGCGATGTATGTTGCATGCTCCATGTTTACATTAGCCTACAGTACAAAATTATTCATTTTTTTCCCTATTCTATATATAGTAATGAACGTGAAAGACTAACAGATGTTCAGCTACATGCAACTGCTTTGATAGTTTTTGATTTTGTACACTCTGAATATTTTTCTATATGATATTACTGTAGAAATTATGTCTTATTCATTTTTGTACGGTGCTAGGTTTTCAACGTAAGTTTAATAGTTTTGTAAACAGTATGTAAACGTGCAAATTGGCTTGTATAGTACATAAAGTTTTGGTGGTGTTTGTGTCAAAGTGAGAAAAGAATTCATGTAATTTGACAGATTTCGTCAATGAATGCATTTTGTGCTAAAGCAATAATAAATGATTCACCATTTAGCCCACGTCGACTGATGTTGTGCTCACTGTGTGAAGAGTTTTGAAAGAGTGTCCCAAGTATTGTTTACAGTTAGGTTTACTGTTTCAGTACGAGAAGGACTGAATCTTTTTTTGTACATCATGCACTATCTAATCATTGACAATAAATGACTTGACTTGAAGATCAAAATGTTAAATTAAGTATAAAATGTTTAATTTGTTATTGTTAAAATGTAATGTGTTATATCATTTCTTATTCAAAACTCATGCTCTTCACAGCTGAATGGAGATAAATACTTTGGGATAAATACAGGTTTTTTTGCATTTATTTACAGTAATGGTTGGTTTCAGGTTCCTTTTATTGTGAAAAACAAGTGTTAAAATAAATTAATTGCGTGATTGATTCTGGCAAACTAACTGATATATTTGGGGAAAACAATTTTCCTTGAAATGATAGTGTTTTCAAGAGTGCTTGCAATACATTCTTACAAATATCTACATAGATCAAAATCTCTTGAGACCATTTGTATTATACTGTAGTTGATCTGGAGGTGAGAGTTCATTCACTAATGTACAGAACTGAATATAACACGGATTCAGAATGTTAAATTATAGAGACAACTACATTAGAATATTTTTTTCATGTATTTATTATTAAAGCCAGAATAGACTGACTGATTTTGTATTCATGGTGCATTTGTCTCCCTCGCTACTTTGTGTCAAGCACCGTTTTCATATTTCTGTATGTGAAACACTGTATGAGAAATGTCATGGAACCCTGTGGATTTGGGAAATTAAATAACAGGAACAGCAAATGTTCTATTGATATGGCAGATCTGGGTTGGAAGATTAATTTGATTAAATAAGAACATCTGTTTGCATCTTATTGCTACCCCTGTTTTTGTTCTCCTTTCAACAAATGCATCAGAGGATTCTTGGTAGTCTGACCAAGGTAGGTTTTTGTACAGCACTTTTTCAACGTGTGAACCAGCTGCCACTGATCGCATGGTAACTCATACAGTAATAATCTCCGGCATCTTCAAGCTGGGCATTGCTTATGGTCAGAGTGAAATCAAGACCATTTCCTCCAGAGTGAAAACTGCCTCCACCACTGATTCTAGATGAAGCACTTGAAGGCTTCATTGTTGTAAAATATATGAGGAGTTTAAGTGCTTCCTCTGGCCTCTGAAGATACCAGGAGATGCGTGCCTGTTGGAACCCTATAAACTGCGGTGTTGACCTTACAATCAATAGAGACTGTTTGACCGAGCTGAACTGATTTAACATCAGACTGAGTCACAACAACCTGCCCAAAAGAACCTGCAAGAGTAATAAACTGAATTAAAAAAAAATGATCAGTGCATGAGAAAAAAAAAAAGTATTTTAGTTTTATTTGAAAAAGAAATTACCTTGGATGCAGTAAAATGCCCAGATGAAGAGAATCATATTTGCTTCTGTTTTAGAGTGAACAGTTGTTAGCATTTGTTAAAAGTGTTCACAGAACTATAAACACTCGGAGCACTCATGTATGATCTGCCAAATGCAAAACATTTTTACGGTGGAAAAACCCTTCCTGAACTGAAATATTTTCTCTCTCATATGACAATTAGCTTTGTAATATATATTTCAATTCCTAAGTTAATCATACAGTTTAATTAAAACCTCAAAAAAGTCTGGAGGTTTTTTGCAGTGAATGAGAATGAAACATTGAGGTGGATTTTTGTTGGAGGGACCAACCTAAGTGTTGAAAGTATGTGCAGAATGCAATAAGAAAATGACTAAATATGGACCTGAATAGATTAGGTAGCAATGCAGCATATTTAGAGATTATTATTATTATTTTGTTTGTTTGTTTTTTTTGTTTACATACTGACTGCATTGATACTGTATAAGTAATACAGGATTGTAAATTAGACTATAAAAGACAAATACAATTTAGATACAAAAGATAAATAAGATATAATTTTATGTGAACTAAATGCCAAAATATTATTTTACATGAAAGTATTGATGTGCTTATTTTGTTCTTAATAGTGCATTAATGTTTGCATTATTCTTAGTATTAGAATTATATAATATTTAATAAAAAAAATTAAATTTATTAAAATGAAACTGGTTTAATTATGTAGCTTCATCTTATAGCTGTTCCACTATCAGCTGTGAATAACAGACCGGTCAGTGTCAGTGTCAGTGCAGGAGGTTTTTGTACAGCTGTTGATTGTGTTTGTATCACTGTGGTGGACGTTCGGTGGAGGCACCCGACTCTCAGTTGGAAGTAAGTAAATCTATTTATATTTTAAAAATAAAACAATACAAATTAAAATAAAGAGAGGATTTGCTTATGTTTAAAACACATTTTTTAAATAATTCCAATGACTAATATAGCAATAAATCATTGTAAAGTTTTATTCTGGTAAAGAATAAAATATAAACATTTTATTACACATGAAAAGATAGGATAGCTTAGGAATTATGGAAAGTTCAAATTATTTAATTATTAATTGTTTTAATGATTATTAAATGTTAAATTAATCATTAAATGTTTGTAATAATTCTAGATTATTGAAAACGTTTTTAATTAAATGAATGTTGCATACTGTATGTCTTCATCTGATGTAGCTTTCAGTCTACAAACAGCTATGAGTAACTGAACAACAGTGAATTTTTAACAAGAAATTGTTTAAAAATAATATGAACAAGAAAGATATTAGAAACAAGAAACAAGAAACGTTAAAGATAACTATGCCTACAGCTCAAACAGTGCAGCATGGTGCTAGCAACTCCAAGGTCATGGGTTTGATTCTGAGAGAAAGCATAACTGATAAAGTATACCTGGAATGTAATGTAAGCTGCTTTGCATAAACGTGTTTGCCAAACGAATGAATATAATATATTATGATTTTATAAGTGTGTGTACTTGTTTTGATACTTGTGAGGACCAAGTCTACCCACTTATATTGTGAAATACTTTGACAACCCACTGGTGAGGACATTTTACTGGTCCTCAATATTGAAAAGGCTTGTAAATCAGCCGAAATATGCTTTATTGTTCTGCACATGTTTCTGTGATGGGTAAGTTTAGGGGTAGGGGTTGGATTAGGTGATAGAAAATATCATCAATCTGTTATAAAATCAGTGGAAGTCTATGCAATGTCCTAACTAAGATAGCGAAACAAACGTGTGCGTGTGTGGTTGTGATTACTGGTAAAATGTGTGTTTTTATGGACTATTGCACTTCAGATCTGCTTGATTAACTCTGAATCTCTTAAAGGGAAGTGAAAGACTCTCAGAAAGATTGATAGAGCTGTTTTTCAGAAGAACGAAACCTCACAGTTTCTGTGTCTCTCTTTAGCTGCGGCTCGTCCCGCTCTCACAGTGCTGCCTCCCTCCAGAGACGAGCTGCAGCAGGGTAAGGCTACAGTGCTGTGTGTGGCCAGTAAGGGATTCCCCTCTGACTGGAAGCTGAGCTGGAAGGTGGACGGCAGCAGCAGGAGCTCTGGTGTTAATCTGAGTCCCGGTCAGCTGCAGAAGGATGGACTGTACAGCTGGAGCAGCAGCCTGAGCCTCACTGAGAGTGAGTGGAGCAGAGCAACAACCGTCAGCTGTGACGCCACGCACCTGTCCCACAGTGCAGTGACCAAGAGCCTCAACACACAGCAGTGCAATGACCAGTGAAACACACACACTGACACACTGTCCTAAATCAGACCATGCTCAACAATTTTGTGCTGTTAGTATATTGCTCAGATATTCGTATCTGTTGTAACTCTACAACTGCAATGCTATGAATGTTTTGTTGACTGTTTTATTTTTTACTGCTGGCAAATAAAAGCATTTTGACTCAAATATGGTCTTGACTTCTTAATGTGACATTAAACATTTAAAAAAATAAAAAAATAAATAGAGTAAAAGAGATATTTATGTTAACATGGCATCTTAGGTACATTCAATATATTAAGTATTTTTTGTTAAGGCCAAAATGTTCAATAAGGCATTTTTTTATTACTTTTAGCTTACTTATTTTACTTAGATCATATTAAAATAGGTGCTAATAGTCTGAAGCCTTCAAATAGCTTTCAGGATTTATGAATTTGAATAGAATGAATGACAGGTTGATTAAATTTCCTGTTCATACTGAGGAATTAATTTCTCATTTAATGGAGTTCATACTTATTGAATGAATACATGCACTTTGCCATCTGACTGAGGGAGGGTTTTGCATGATGTTGTTTCACTGTGTGAACACTGGACCATCATTATACCCCATACAGTAATATTTTCCTGTATCCTCAAGCTGGGGTCCTTGTATGTTAAGCGTAAATTCATATCCAGTGTAAGTTCCACTGAACCGGTTTGAAACTCCAGATGCAATGCTACCTGTGTAGTAAATCAGGAGTTTAGGTTTTTTTCCAGGTTACTAACTCATGGAATAATGCTAAAGGATGCAGTGCAGCTGATAGAAGCAGAATCTCCTGCTTTACTAGACTTCTTGATGAGACAATGATGGAGTAAAAAGTGTTACATTTAAATACAAATTATAAGATATTGACATCCTTTATAAAAAACATTTGTCATTAACATATGAATGTGCCCAAAGCTTAAATAAATAAACACCAAACTGTAGAAAAATAGAAATAATGTAGACAAAAGTTTTCACTTTGTGCAAGCAGACCCAGTGAAACCAGAACTAGTAAACAGACATAAGTCTCCGCTCTACTGACTCCTGTCAAAAACACATTCAACTGACTGCTGGATTTAGACATGGATTTCAGAAGAGGAACCAAAATGAGTACTGGAAGTAGGTGCAGAATGAAATAAGAAATTGAATAAATGTTCAGAAATTGGAGGAAAAAAAATCATGCAGCATTTTTTGAACTATTTGAATTATCTTCTGTAAAAAGCTGTTTTGAGAAATGGAGGGTTGTGAAGTAAATAATAAAATTACCTTAATATTTCATTACAGTTTTTTTCAGCTGCTTACACACAAAATCTTTACTTGTCACACAATTTCTGAAACCTGACACTCAAACACCAGAGCCACACACCAAATCTGCAAAACCATACACTGATTCTTGGCCTTTGACTCAAAAAACAACACACAATTCTCTATGTAACACAAAAACCTAACAGGAATTAATATTATGGCAAAGGTGCTTTTGAGGTGTTTGTGATATTTTGAATGCAGTGCTTCATTTTGCAAGAGATGTGAGGCATTTTAAATTTTGTGTGTGCATTTGTGTGTAAAGTTTTGAAAAAAAGAGGCAAAGTTTTGAAAATGTGTGTAAGCAGTTGAAAAAAACTGTAAAGATAAGTAAATGGTGGAGAAGCATTCAATATCATTAGTAGTGTCGCTTGTATTTTTGTATGTTAAATAATAAACCTACACTACACATTCACAAGGGAAAATAAATAAATAAATGAAATGAATGAATAAATAAATAAATAAATAAATAATCTGTCTGAATTCTACTATGTTACAGGAAAAGGACGGTGGAAGTGAGAGCTTGTGTGTCACTGTGTTTGTTCCTTGCAGCTGCATCAGAAGAAGTTAGTAATCTGACCAAGGGAGGTTTTTGTACAGGAACTTTTCACTGTGTGAACACTGCTTTACCACTGATTGCATGGTAACTCTGACAGTAATAATCTCCTGCATCTTCAAGCTGGGCATCACTGATGGTCAGACTAAAGTCAAGACCGTTTCCTTGTCCAGTGCCACTGAATCTTGATGGAATTCCTGAGTTTTTTTCATTTGTAAAGTAAACCAAGAGTCTGGGAGCCTCTACGGGCTTTTGGCTGTACCAAGATACATAATAACGCCCTTTAGAGACACTGCCTTGCTCGTTTTTGTAAACCACAGTATCAACTTTACAGTCAATAGAGACGGTTTGACCCAGCTGGACTGATTTAACCTCAGACTGAATCACAACGATTTGTCCAAAACAACCTGTGTAGAACAAGTAATAACAGCACAGATTATTACATAATATATTATTTCATTGCTTAAATATATATTTAAAAGATTACATGTAACAATATCTGTAACGGCTTTTACCTTGCATGCTGTAGAGTATCCAAATGATAAAAGAGAACAAAGTCATGTTGGCTGTTAGATCTGCTGTCATGAACAGAAGCTCAGTGAAGAGTTATGCTGACCTATAAACATATTCAGATCACTGTCGCTGTCTATGCAAAGCACCGTATATGACAAGAAGTTTATAAAATCTGTTCCTTATTTTACAATTATGCATTTGGAGGCTGGACACAGTTTGCAATTTCATGCCCCTTATTTGCCATTAAAGAACCAAACTAAGTGCTGGAAGGAAGTGCAGAATCTGAAAAGAATGAAATTAATAAATATGCAAGTGATGTAATGTATATTTTTGCAATAATAGTCAAGTCAAGTCAAGTCACCTTTATTTATATAGCGCTTTTAACAATACAGATTGTGTCAAAGCACTTAACAGTATCAAACTTGGAGGATAGAGTGTCAGTAATGTATAATAATAAGATTAAACACTCAATTTTCAGTTAAGGGCATTTCATTATTGAATTCGGAGATGTCATTGTCTAGCTCAGTTTAGTTTAAATAGTATCTGTGAAATCCAATTCACGATAATCGCTAGAAATTAAGTGTCCCCAACTGAGCAAGCCAGAGGCGACAGCGGCAAGGAACCAAAACTCCCTCTGAGACAGAATGGAGAAAAAAAAAACCTTGGGAGAAACCAGACTCAGTCGGGCGGCCAGTTCTCCTCTGGCCAGGATATTATTGTTTATTTATTGTTTAATATTGTTTTAATAAAAAATTTAAATGTATAAATGTATTTTTTAATAGTCTTTTGTGTAAGTAATGATACACACACACACACACACACACACACACACATTACTTGTGAGTGAAATTTACAAGAGACATAAATTACCATCATAGTTAATACTGTGTAACTTACATTTTTATTGCATGTTATTTTTAAGCTGTTTCGTACATAGCGCCTTAAAATTAATAAGATATAGCGTATAAAAGTCTTATTACCATTCATAACATACTCGTCTGCAGGTATATTTCACATCGACACACAACTCAGGTGTGGTCTAGATCTATTTAACCTGAAAAAAATATGAACACCAAATAAAGGCCTGTGTTTGAATTGAGCTGAAAGCTGTTTTTATGGACTGTTGGGCTCAGATGTGCTTGATTAACTTTTCAGGTGCAAGAGACACTTAGACACTTAGAGTGACTGATAGAAATGTTTTTAAGAAACTTCACAGATTCTATCTTTTCTCTATCCTTGTTTGGTGTTGGCAGTCAGTGATTCTGGAAGTCAGCGACAGCGAGTACCAATGTGCTGCAGAAGGACTGCGGTTACCATGATTTTGCCATTTCGAACTTGTTCAGGTCAGCATCCTTGTTGGTCCTTGTTGTCAACTAATTCGATTTTAGGAACAGAGAAAGGGTTATACATTTCATGTAGATATACATTTCATGTTTGATAATTACTTTTATAATATATGATTTTAAACAAAGTAGACTGTAGATATGTTGTGGATGTGAGCAACATGAATACTGACATATTTTAATACTGAAAATATAACTTAAAAGAGAATCATTTGAGTATGTTTTGATGGCATGAGTTCAGATGTTCATATATGGTATAATTAGATGTGATGTGTTTTCATGCTCCAGATACATATGCTTATAATTCCAGCCTTTAATCATAAGCTTCTGTCCACAATGATGCTATGAGCTCTACATTTCCCTTATATTAATTTCTGCTGTAATCTACAATGACAAATAAAGTGAACAGATTGAATACTTTAGAAATCGTCATTACTGCTTTAACTGTTGTTTAATTATACAGGGAAACTTGTCTGAAATTATTCTCATATTCTCATGGTGACTGACTGAAGGAGGTTTTTGTACGATGCTGTTTCACTGTGTGCACACTCCGCCACTATAATACCCCATACAGTAATAATCTCCTGCATCCTCAGTCTGGACTCCACGTATGTTCAGTGTGAAATCAGGTTCAGATCCACTTCCACTGAACCGATCTGGGACTCCAGATTGCACGTTGACTGGCTGTGTAGATCAGGAGTTTAGGAGCTTCTCCAGGTTTCAGCAGATACCAGCTCATGTCATCACCAACTCCGCTGGTCCCAGTGCAGCTGATAGAGACAGAATCTCCTGCTTTAACAGACAGAGACTCAGGAGACTGAACCTCTTCATGAGACACTGAGAGAGAGATCAAAAACAAATATTACAATTATTTCAAAATACAAGCAAATACCAGTTTTCATTAGCTATAAAGCAGTCAGAGTAAATATTAAATCTAAAAAGAAAACACAAATTAAAATAGTATAAAATAAATTTCAAATGATTAATTCCATAATGTAGAAACATATTTTTGAACCTTGAGCAAGCAGACAGAGTGTCCCCAGCATTAGAATAAGAGAAATCATTGTTTCTTAAGTGTGTGTGTGTGTGTCAGTGTCAACACACTAATAATCATGAGTGGAGTTTTAAGCGCAGTTTTCAGTTAATATGCAAAACACTTTCAAAAACACATTCAGATGCATCCTGGAATTTACCTCAAAGACTATCAAAATACATTTTGCAGCATTTACAGTTTTTTAAAATTTCTAACAAGCGTTTACCAATACTTAAAGTACTTTTTCTAAACTCTTAACACAGCAACACACCTACATCACACAGTTAGCCAAATAGTTAATTTTCTGGCCAAAACCACATTTTATTAAATAAATAAAAACTCTACATTTCAAAATGCTGAATACCTTTTTCTACATATACTAACTCTATCAAAACACAGCAAACACGATTCAAAATCGAGTCATTCGGTCAAAACATTGGCACTGGTTTTCAATCCAATAGGAACATACAGTCAATTATAGTGCATAGACTGTCAAAATGATAACAATTAATGGCATTACAAAAACTGCATTACTTGCCATGTCTCAGTTTGATCTGTATAGAACATACAATATGAGATCCATTAAAAATATATAATAATAATAAGAAGAAGAAGAATTCAGTCAGCTAGTTCATTTTTTGTGTGTGTGAATGTGTGGATTCATTTGAGATAGTATGTGCACAGAATAGTGAAGGAGTCATCAGTACTTTATGGAATGTAAAAGAAAAGTGACAGAATTGCTGCAGTAAAGGCTTTACTGGCAAAATGAAATTGCTGTCAGTCATCATAAAAAACAAAACATACATTACTAATAATTGAGAAATAGCTGATTAGATGACACTATATGTAAAGTTTGGAGCATTAGGTCTTCATTTATGTCATGCTGTGTTTAAGCATTTGTAAAAAAGATAAGAAAGATCCATGATTTTGGTATGGGGTAAGCTTGTGTGAAAAGAACATTTAAGCATTTTAGAAACGTGTTAATTGACTGAATATTGTGTGAAAACAACATTAATTGTGTTAATGGTATGGTCACAATAGACGGATGTTGTGCTAATTGTGTTTAGAGTTTTGAAAATGTGACTACAGATTGGACAAAGGGATGTTAGCAATTGAAAAAAACTGTAATTAATTGACATTAATAAAATAAAAAGAGCTATTTCTAATTTTGACCTTTCTAAGCAAAACTAAATTAAGCTACAGTCTTACGGTGTTATTGTGAGTGTGAGTGTTGATGTCAGTGTCAGTGTCAGTGCAGGAGGTTTTTGTACAGCTGTTGATTGTGTTTGTATCACTGTGGCGCACGTTCGGTGGAGGCACCCGACTCTCAGTTGGAAGTAAGTAAATATCTTTCTCTTTCCATTTCTGTTAATCAGTTAGTTATAACAATAATAAGAAGAACAGACTAATAGAAGATGAGTAAATTTAAGTTATTCTCTGACATTTTTGTGAGACATGACTACAAGCACAGCTTCAAAATAATTAGTTTACTTTAATGACTTTTATTTTATCTGTTTGAATGGTACATAAAAATTATGTTTATGTACTTCACATGAAATAGAAATATGTCTAATTCCTGTTTCAGCTGTAAGTTACTATATAAGTACTGTAAAATGGGGCATTAAACACATATACAAATCTATATTGTTAGTGATCACATTTGACCATGAATCTGAATGTGTAATTATGAACTGAAAATAAATTTATTTGATTTTTAAAATTTTTCATGAGGAGAAATAAGGGACACGCTGCTCCGAGTGTGTGTTCACGGTGTGTGTGTGTGTGTGTGTGTGTGTGTGTGTGTGTCTGCACTTGGATGGGTTAAATGCAGAGCACAAATTCCGAGTATTGGTCTCCATACTTGGCCACACATCACGTCCTTTCCTTTCCTTATTTAATGCATCGGAACAAAATAAAAAAATTAAATTTTAAGTGAAATATTTGTAAAATACAAAATTGTTTTCTTTTTAAAGTCTGAATATATTGTTCAGAATATAAACCTGAAAGGTAGATATAAATCCAAAATACATTTTAGTCTCAGTTATAAATCTTGATTTTTATAAACACTGAATATATGAATATGAATACTGATACTAATGTGTTTTTACAGGCCGTTGGACTTCAGATCTGCTTCACAAATTCAAATTCAACATTAAAATAAGTAATAATGTATTGTTTCAAGTTAAAAAAAAAGATGAAGAGTTCATGCTTTACTTTAAATTATAAGTTAACTTCAGCTTGGTTTCATTACGTTGTATATTTGAGTTATCTACAAAAAAAATAAGTTGATATAACTAATTGCAGCAAAATTTTACAGTGCTGATTGATTAAAACATTTTATTAAATTACATTTTTATTGAATGTCACATGAGACAGAAATGTGTTGTTTTGTGTTGTGTTGTATTCAAACTACAAGCAGCTAAGTAATACAGAAGGTTTTTAACAAATAATTTAACAATTTGAACAAATGGGGACAGAAACCATAATGTTAAATTGTTTTAACTCTAAATATAGGCATATGTGTGACTGCTGGTAAAATGTGCTATTTCAGGCTGTTCAGATCTGCTTGATTAACTCTGAATCTCTTAAAGGGAAGTGAAAGACTCTCAGAAAGACTAGATAGAGCTGTTTTTCAGAAGAACGAAACCTCACAGTTTCTGTGTCTCTCTTTAGCTGCGGCTCGTCCCGCTCTCACGGTGCTGCCTCCCTCCAGAGACGAGCTGCAGCAGGGTAAGGCTACAGTGCTGTGTGTGGCCAGTAAGGGATTCCCCTCTGACTGGAAGCTGAGCTGGAAGGTGGACGGCAGCAGCAGGAGCTCTGGTGTTAATCTGAGTCCCGGTCAGCTGCAGAAGGATGGACTGTACAGCTGGAGCAGCAGCCTGAGCCTCACTGAGAGTGAGTGGAGCAGAGCAACAAGCGTCAGCTGTGACGCCACGCACCCGTCCCACAGTGCAGTGACCAAGAGCCTCAACACACAGCAGTGCAATGAATGAAACACACACACACACACACACTTACACACACACACACACACGCACACACACACATAGTCCTAAATCAGACACTGCTCAGTAACTAATCTTTCATGCTGTTAGTATATTGCTCATATATTCTTATCTGTTAGAATTCTATAACTGCAATGCAATGTATGTTTCGTTTATTATTAGTTTTTTATTGCTGCCAAATAAAAGCATTTTGACTCAAATATGGTGTTGACTTCTTACTGTGATATTAAACATTAAAAATGTATTCATTATATTAAAAATGTATTACAGTTTTTTTCAATTGCTAACAAGCATTGTTCAATACTGAAGCCACATTTTCAAAACTGTTCACACATTCAGCGATACAGAAGTCTATGCGGACCAAACTGTGAATCATTTTTCATTGCTTTCAGACAAAATGCATGCAATGACCACATTTTTCAAAATCCACACTTTTGTCATTCATACTCCACAACTGGCTGTCACAAATCCATTCCATGAACTTCCGTTCACTCACCACCAGAGGTCACCCACTCACCGCATGGACTCTTGCACTACACTGCATTTCCCATCATCCATTGCACTGACGACACACACACACAGCTGATTACACTAATCACGCTCACACCTGAGAACTATCACACAATCACTATCACCCAATCACACACTCTTTATTAGCCTTGGACTTTCTCTCTGTGATCGCCGAGTATTGTTTAGCGTTTATCACTCTCCAAGAGATAGCTACTCTACGGAGCCCACGTAGTTGTCATAAGCCCTATTCGGACAATTACCTACTGTTTTTTGACAAACACCGAGGTCGTGTGGTAATTTAATTGCTGTCCGAATCCACATCTCTGAGTTTACGAGAAGAAATCGATTGAAAATTCAGTGTTTAATTCCTTTTTGAGCACTCCCGAACACCGTAACGTTGTACTTCGGTGTAATTTACATATTATTTCTGAAATGCTGGAAAGTATTTAAAAGAACAATATTAACTTCATGACTGCTCAACAACAGCGACTGGGAGCAGAAAAAGAAGAAAAGCACATAAACTTTCAAATGGGTCTTTATTGTGGCAGCAGCAGGTATGCAATACAATTTTAAAATGTGTATTATAAACAGATATATATCGCGTATAATTATATACAACTATAGCGCGTCTATTTTCCTATTTTTAAACAGGAGATTTAAATAATCAAATAATAAATATTATAAAATATGCTTGGAATAATAAGAATACATTTTACACAATAATAAGAATACATTTGTAAATAAAATTCATTTTATTTACAGCAGACAATTATGTGACTGGCCACGTGAGCAGCGCGTTCCCGGGTGAGCAGGATCACAGAACTCGCTCCTCCACTGTGAATAAATCACCATCCGAATGCATGAGGTGGAACCTCCAGAGGTGTCAGTGGTACCCTCATATGAATCCTCGTCCTGCCCTGTCATGGCTATGGAGGCCGTCTGTGAATGCTCGTCCTGCCCTGTCACGGCTATGGAGGCCATCTATGAATCCTTGTCCTGCCCTGTCGTGGCTATGGAGGCCATCTGTGAACTCTTGCCTTGCTTTGAATTGGCCACAGAGGCCATTAATGAACCTTCCTTTGCCCATGTCACAGCCTATGAACACTTGTCCCGCCCTGAGTCAGCCGAGGAGGCTGGTTATGAATTACCAGTCCCGTCAGTCACAACTGAGGAGGTAATGGGTGAACTTCCTTACTGTTGTATTGCGCCTCTAGGGCCCGTTCGTGAACTTGTAACCCTGCCTGTCATGAACTCAGAAATTATAAATGCACCCCATATCTATACCGATAACCCTATCACTGCCATGGAAGCCTTAAATAAACCATCTGTCTCATCAGTTTCAGTCAATAAGTTTCCCTTTGAACTATCTGTCTGTCTTGCTCCCATTGAATCTGACTGTGAAATATTTGCCTGTCTAATATTAATATCACAGAACTCGCTCCTCCACTGTGAATAAATCACCATCCGAATGCATGAGTTTTATCACTGAGGTGATATGTAAATGTATTTTTACAGACGTCCATATGAGAAACAATTACCGTCCGAATCGGGCTATAGTCTTGCCTTGCATGTTTTTGATTCTTACCAGTGTTTCCTGGATTAACCCTTTGCCTTGCCGTTCGGACTCTGTTCGCACCTCGTTTGGATTATTGCTTCTGTACCTGGATTATCTCTCTGCCTTGCCCTGTTGGATATTGTTTGCCGATCGTCGACCCACGCTTGCCCTAGGATCACTCTTGTGTCTTGCCCGTGCCATATCTGTTTGCCGTTGTTTGACCCTGCCTGTGTATTGACTGTTTATAAATAAAAACTTGCACATGGATACGTACGCCTCATGTCTCGTTGGCTCCGTTACAGTATACTCGGCCACACAAGGATCCAGCAACTTTTCAGACCAACATTTCTCAGGTATGGATACAACAAGACTATTGTTTGCCCTTAAACAAGGCCCACGATCACTGGAGAACCATATTAGGGAGTTTTTAGCCTTTGCTCATTATTCAGATTTACCGGACATTATTTCGATTGAGATTTTTTTTGTGATGGCATTAATCAGCCTCTGCGATCTTAGCTCAGACGCGAGGGTCCGCGTTCATCACTGAGTTGTTTTTTGGACTTTGCTTTGTTGACTGTTGGCTCACTATTCACTGTGGGTGTCACGGATGAGGATCGCGACACCGCATCTATGACTGAAATGGCGGACGAACCAGAGTGCGCTCACAAGATGGCGGCGACAGCGGATCCGGTTCAGAAAATGGCGGCCACAACAACACCCTGTCATGTCATTGCTGCCAGTCATGAATCAATTCCATTCACAGCTGACATTAAAAAGCTAAGTAAAGTCTCCGCTGATCTGCCAGAGTCTCACCACGTCTCCGCTGATCTGCCAGAGTCTCTTCACGTCACCGCTAACCATCCAGAACCACGTCGTGTCACAGCTGAGCAGCCAGAGTCTTGTCACGTTCTGTCTGTCACACCCAGATATTCAAGGTCAGTCCTTCAGTATCCTAATATTGTATGCAGTGTGAGGGATGCACCACTGGTGTCTGCACGTGCAGCTGGTATCCCCAAACCAGCTCACTTTAACCCTCCTGTTCCTGCACTAATTCCCCTGTCCGAAGCGCTTCCCATGATGGGGATCACCTTATGTTGCGTTTGGGCTGCGTACACCACCTCAGAACTGCCCCAGGTGATGGCACCCGCTGCAGCTTCTCCAGAGGTGGCGGCACATGCTGCAGAACCTCCCGAAGCGGCGGTGCTCGCTTCAGCTCCTTGTATGGTGGTGGCGCCCAGCAATGTACTCTCAGCCTGTCATGTCATGGTCAAAGGAACCGTTGATGAGCACTGTACCTGTCCTGTTACTGAACTCTACCTGTTTCCTGATGTTACCACTGTAGAACCTCCAGAGGTGGCGGCGTCTGCAGCAGAACCTCCAGAGGTGTCAGTGGTACCCTCATATGAATCCTCGTCCTGCCCTGTCATGGCTATGGAGGCCGTCTGTGAATGCTCATCCTGCCCTGTCACGGCTATGGAGGCCATCTGTGAATCCTTGTCCTGCCCTGTCACGGCTATGGAGGCCATCTATGAATCCTTGTCCTGCCCTGTCGTGGCTATGGAGGCCATCTGTGAACTCTTGCCTTGCTTTGAATTGGCCACGGAGGCCATTAATGAACCTTCCTTTGCCCATGTCACAGCCTATGAACAGTTGTCCCGCCCTGAGTCAGCCGAGGAGGCTGGTTATGAATTACCAGTCCCGTCAGTCACAACTGAGGAGGTAATGGGTGAACTTCCTTACTGTTGCATTGCGCCTCTAGGGCCTGTTCGTGAACTTGTAACCCTGCCTGTCATGAACTCAGAAATTATAAATGCACCCCATATCTATCCCGATAACCCTATCACTGCCATGGAAGCCTTAAATAAACCATCTGTCTCATCAGTTTCAGTCAATAAGTTTCCCTTTGAACTATCTGTCTGTCTTGCTCCCATTGAATCTGACTGTGAAATATTTGCCTGTCTAATATCACTTACTGAAATGTTTGCCAGTCCAGTCTCAGCCAGTGTACCTGGTTTTGATCTGTCAGCCGGTCCCCTGCTCCCAGGGGTGTCTAATTCCGAATCATTTGTCTTACCAGTCTCAGTCTGTGTACGTAATCCTGAATTTACTGTATGTCCTGTTAACCCTGTCACCACCACTGAGACCATTTATGAACTGCCTGCCTTTCTGGTTTCAGTTAAACTTGATTCTGAGCCTACTGTCAGTTCTGATTCATTGAATATTATTGAATATGATTGAATATTAAAAATGCAGCTAACGTAGTTCTACACGCAGCAATAAAAATAAAGGTGCTTGTTCTCTTTCGTTCTTGTTGTTTAATTGGGAAAAGTTTAAAGTGCATCGAGGTGTCTTGTCTTTTTTTATGTTATCTGACTAAAAACTATTCATACTTTGAACTATTATTATTACAGTATTTATTTACAGTTTTTTTTCAATTGCTAACAAGCGTTTACCAATACTTAAAGTACTTTTTCTAAACTCTTAACACAGCAACACACCTACATCACACAGTTAGCCAAATAGTTACTTTTCTGGCCAAAACCACATTTTGTTAAATAAATACAAACTCTACATTTCAAAACGCTGAATACCTTTTTCTACATATACTAACTCTATCAAAACACAGCAAACACGATTCAAAATCGAGTCATTCGGTCAAAACATTGGCACTGGTTTTCTATCCAATAGGAACATAGTCAATTATAGTGCATAGACTGTCAAAATGATAACAATTAATGGCATTACAAAAACTGCATTACTTTTCATGTCTCAGATCTATCTGCATATAATAGACAATATAAAAATCCAGAATTTTTTGTAATTTAGCCTTCAGTTTACCTTCATCTGAAAACCATTTTACATATTTAACATTGTGTTTTTACATTTTTACATTGTGTTCATTATTGGCAACATACTAGCTACAACTGAATGAGTCATTACTTTATAGAATGTACAATAGAAAAAAATAGGGTCCCCTATGCAGAAATTCAATTGGAACCTTGAACCTTCCAGTGGGTGAGTGTTGGAGTGTTGTGATGGTGCCCCCATGGTAGCTGATGCAGTGATCAACTAAAATTCCAACATACATGGGCTTTGGTTACTATGCAAGCTTGTTTCTGTCACAGAATAAAAAAAGTAAAAACAGTAATTGTGACCTTTTTATCTCACAATTCAGACCTATATTGGAATTGTGAGATACTGTAAATTCACAATTGCAAGAAAAAAGTCAGAATTCTGAGATAAAGTTACAATTACCCATTGCCATTTATATTACATGGCAGAAATAAGCTTTCATAGGTTCCACATGTGTAAGGGGAAAAACAAACAAACATACAAAATGCACAGTCTAACACACATTCTCACTCCTCTCCCCTACCTCATCTCCCTTTTTCTGATCCAACTACTCCTCTCCCTCCTACAACTATTCCTCTCCCTCTCCCAGGCATCATTTTGTTCTCTTTCTGATTCTTTGTGTTGTTCTGCATCCACAAAACCAATTCAAAGAGGTCTTTTTTACTCTGTTGTTGATGTAATGGAAAGAGTTTCAACACCTGACTATTCCTCCAACTGAGACTGGAATCAGCTATTTCTAAATATTTCAGTGATCTGTTACTTAAAAGTGCTTATCAGTTGTTACAATACTTTATATAGAGAGAATGTTTCAATACTTTTGAGCTGCTGTTGTAGCAGAAGTAGAAGTTTTATACTATATTTAAGGTTTGGAACATTAGGTCTTCAATTCTGACATGCTGTATTTAAGCATTTGTAAATATGACTAAAAAGATCCATGATTTTGGTTTTGGGTAAGCTTGTATGAAAAGAAAATGTAAGCATTTTAGAAACATGGTAATTGACTGCATATTGTGTGAAAACAACACAAATTGTGCTAATGGTATGGTTACAACAGACGGATGTTGTGCTAATTGTGTTTAGAGTTTTGAAAATGTGACTACAGAATGGACAAAAGGATGTTAGCAATTGAAAAAAACTGTAATAAACTGAAAGTTGAGTCAACTTAAACATTAATTGAAACAACTAAACTGCAAAATACTTTTTTACAGTGTATACACAGTAATTCAAAACCTAAAGCTCTTCTTTCATGAGCTCCTGTGTGCATTTCTGTACAAGATTGAAAGTAATTGGCAGAGAGATGTTGCAAAGTTCACGGTAAACACAAAAGCAAGATTGAAACCAAACTATTATTATTATTTTTTTACTGTAAGCATTTGTGGTTGTGATACAGTATTACACACAGTACGAAAGAAAATAAATACATCAACCGTCTGTAGATGGACAGAAACCAAACATAATTTTGAAAAAGGTGAAACTGTAACAAATTGCAGTATAATATACTATTTTATACAATATAGTCAGAATGTCTTCTTACAGTCAGCTGTACTGTTGTGCAGTATGATAACCCACCAGACTGTGACCAATCATGCAATGCACTGCAGTAAATAAATGATAAAATATATGTTTTATAGTATACTTTATGTTATGCTGAAATAGCTATTATGGGTACATTAGAACATGTCTACATTATAGTAGATTGTACATACCTGTTCTCATTTCTAAAGGTTTGAATTATACTCACCACTGTAAATCGACTCTAATTAGGCTGGACTGTCTGTCCAGCCTCTCTCATCATTAAACCGTGGTTGATCACATGATCAGTGACAGTAGCCCTAATCTCATCAGAGACCACTCTGTTCCTGTTCTTCATCACCTTACCCATCCGACTCATCCTCTTCCTCCCCTTGCTCCGCTTTAAACTCCTCCTCGCCTCATCCTCTGGCTCTCCCTCCAACACCCCTTACTCTGTTTGCATTGTTTGCAGCCATTGTTCAAAACCTATAAATTGACCTTTGGCCAATTTATAGGCCTATTCTAAAGCCATGATTGGTTGGTGCTAAGTAAAGAATAGAGTGTTTGCACATGTGGGGAGTTAGTGTGAAGCACTGATGAATTAGTGTGGCATTTTGATTGGTTGTGTTTTAAAAAGAAAATCAAGGTACTTCCTGTTAGAATTTTGTGTGTTACATAGAAAATTGTGTGTTGTGTTCTGCAAAAAGTGTTTTATGAAACTGAAAACTAAGTCAAAGGACGAGAATTAGCATATGGTTTTGCAGATTTTGTGTGTGGTTCTGGTGTGTGTGTGTGTGTGTGTGTGTGTGTGTGTGTGTGTGTGTGTGTGTGTGTGTGTGTGTGTGTGTGTGTGTGTGTGTGTGTGTGTGTGTGTGTGTGTGTGTGTGTGTGTGTGTGTGTGTGTGTGTGTGTGTGTGTGTTGTCTCTTTTTATTGTTAAGAGACAAAGAGCCAACTGATAGTGTCACATTTTGAAGGCAAACATTTTCCCATGTTTTGCATTTGTTTCACTTTTAATTTTAAACAAATATAGAAACAGGTTATTGGAAGGACAAAAATAGACAAAATTTGTGAATTTTATTCATAGAGGCCACTGAGAAATATGTTAGTTTTCAGTTTACACACTCTCAGAAATAAAGGTACAAAAGCTGTCACTGGGGTGGTACCTTTTCAAAAGGTACACTGACAGCATTTGTACCTTTATTTCTGAGAGTGCAAGAGCTCAATGATAAACCTACACTATACAATCACAAGGGAAATAAATAAATAAATAAATAAATAAATGGTCTGTATTATGGAAATACATTTTACAGGTGAATGAGGGTGGAATATACATTTCTGGAAATATATGGTTGCTTTGAATGATTAATTATATTAAATACATGAACTATGTGAGTGCTTGTGTGTCATTGTGTTTGTTCCTCTAAGCACTTGCAGCTGCATCAGAAGAAGTTAGTAACCTGTCCAAGGAAGGTTTTTGTGTGAACACTGCTTTACCACTGATTTCATGGTAACTCTGACAGTAATAATCTCCTGCATCTTTAAGCTGGGCATCACTGATGGTCAGAATAAAGTCAAGACCGTTTCCTTGTCCAGTGCCACTGAATCTTGATGGAATTCCTGAGTTTTGTATAATAAACCAAGAATCTGGGAGCCTGTTCAGGATTTTGACTGTACCAAGATACAGAATAACGCCCTTTAGAGACACTGCCTTGCTCGTATTTGTAAACCACAGTATCAACTTTACAGTCAATAGAGACGGTTTGACCCAGCTGGACTGATTTAACCTCAGACTGAGTCACAACGATTTGTCCAAAACAACCTGTGTAGAACAAGTGATGACAGCACAGATTATTATATAATATATTATTTTATTAAATATATATAATATATATTATATTAAATATATATTTAAAATATCACATGTAACAATATCTGTAACGGCTTTTACCTTGCATGCTGTAGAGTATCCAAATGATAAAAGAGAACAAAGACATGTTGGCTGTTAGATCTGCTGTCATGAACAGAAGCTCAGTGAAGAGTTAAGCAGACCTATAAACATATTCAGATCACTGTTGCTGTCTATGCAAAGCACCGTATATGACCATAGGTTTATAAAATATGTTCCTTATTTTACAATTATCCAACTGAAGGCTGGACACAGGTTGCAATTTCATGCCCCATATTTGTCATTATAGAGCCAAATTAAGTGTTTGAAGGGAGTGCATAATGTGAAAATTATTAAAATAATTAACAATAATTATGCAAGTGTTGTACTGTATATTTTTGCAATAATAATAGTCCTTTGTCTAAGTAATGATACACACACAGATAAATACTTTTTTTTTTTTTTTTACTTGTAACTTACTTAAGCCATCATTACTTGTGTGAGATTCACAAGACACTTTGAAATGGCTGATTATATTTATTCCATTAAAAAGACCTGAGAAATGTGAAAACTAAGATTGGTTGCACTTAAATATTTATTTATTTATTTATTACATAAAATTACCATCAGAATTATCACTAAATTCTTTGTTTGGATTATAAATATTAGAAACGTATTTGTTGCTAATACTTCTATTAAAATATGACAGGTAATACTGTGTAACTTACATTTTTAGAGAATATTGTGTGCTATTTTAAAGCTCTTACATAGCGCCTTAAAATTATTCAGATACAGCACAAACAAATTTAATTACCATCCACAACAGACTTATCTGCTGCCATGTTTCACATCGACACACCACTTTCAACATTGCAACTCAGGTGTGGTCTAGATCTGAAAATATTATGAACACCAAATAAAGGCCTGTGTTTGAATTGAGCTGAAAGCTGTTTTGATGGGCTCAGATGTGCTTGATTAACTTTTCAGGTGCAAGAGAAGTGAAAGACACTTAGAGTGACTGACAGAAATGATTTTAAGAAGAATGAAACTTCTCAGTTTCTAGCTTTTCACTATCCTCCTTGTTTAATGTCGACATATGATTTCAGTGCTTCTGGAAGTCAGCGGCTCTGAGTATCAGTGTGCTGCAGAAGGCCCGCGGTTACCATGATTTTGCAATTTCACACTAGTTCCTATCAGCATCCTTGTTGATCCTTGTTGTCAAATAATTTGATTTTAGGAATAGAGAAATGGCTTATATTTAGGCTTAACAAATACCTATATATCTTTTTTCATGTTTGATCATTTCTTTTATAGCATATGATTTTAAATAAAGTAGACTGTACATATGTTGTGGTAACAAAACTAAGAGTATATATTAATATTGAAAATGTAACTTAAAAGAGAATAATTTGAGTATGTTTTGATGGCATGAGTTCACATGTTCATACACAGTGTAATCTGAAGTATTTTCATGCTGCAGATAATAACTCTTATGATTCGAGCCTTTAAGCATAAGCTTCTGTCTACAATGATGCTCAACATTTCACTTATATAAATTTTTAGTGAAATCTAAAATGACAATTAAAGTGAACAGATTGTTGAATACTTTAGAAAATCTTCATTACTGCTTTAACTGTTGTTTAATTATACAGGGAAAATTGCCTGAAATTGTTCTCATATTCTCTTTGCTTTCTGACTGAGGGAGGTTTTTGTACGATGCTGTTTCACTGTGTGAACACTGGACCACTATAAACCCCCATACAGTAATAAACTCCTGCATCCTCAGGCTGGGCTCCACGTATGTTCAGTGTGAAATCAGGTTCAGATCCACTTCCACTGAACCGATCTGGGACTCCAGAATGAAGTCGATTTGCTTTATAGATCAGGAGTTTAGGAGCTTCTCCAGGTTTCAGCAGATACCAGCTCATATCGCTTCCAACTCCGCTGGTCCCAGTGCAGCTGATAGAGACAGAATCTCCTGCTTTAACAGACAGAGACTCAGGAGACTGAACCTCTTCATGAGACACTGAGAGAGAGATCAAAAACAAATATTACAAATAATTCAGAATGCAGATAAAGAGAAATGTGAGTCTGTTATAAAGCAGTCAAGCTAAATAAAAAAAGCTAAAAAGAAAGCACAAAAAAAAAATATATATCTATATATTTTTACAAATGATTAATTCCATAATGTAGAAAATATTGTTGAACCTTGAGCAAGCAGACAGAGTGTCCCCAGCATTAGAATAAGAGAAATCATTGTATGTTATGTGTGTGTGTGTGTGTGTCAGTGTCACACACTTATAAGCGCAGTCTTCAGTTAATATGCAAAACACTTTCAAAAACACATTCAGATGTATCTTGGAATTTACCTAAAAAACTATCAAAATAAATACATGCAGCATTTAATTAATTAACATTAATAAAATAAAAAAACTAAGATTTTTATTTTTTTGTATTACTGTGGCACACGTTCGGTGGAGGCACCAGACTCTCAGTTGGAAGTAAGTAAATCTCTTTCTATTTCTATTAATTCATTAGTAAGTAATAATAATATGGAGAGGAACAGACCAGTAGAAGAAGAGTAACTCAAATAAGAAAGGGCTATCCTCAGACATTTTTTGCCTTTTGTGACATGACTATAGGCATAAATACTTATGTCTTCTGAACGGGTTCAAAATAATTAGTTTATCTTAATGACTTTTTTATCTATTTGAGTGGTAAATAAAAATATATGTATTTTATAGATTATTTGTATATACTTCACAAGAAATAGAAATATGTCTAACTACTGTTTCAGATGCATTAATCAATCTCAGTATTGCTAAGTAGAAAAGCAAATAAACTTCAACAATGTCAGTTACTATAAACAAGGACCGTAAAATGGGGTAACAAACAAATATAAAATTCTGTATTGAATCTGAATGTGTAATTATGAACTGAAAATACATTTCTTTCATTTTTACATTTTCCAAGGAGAAAACATTATTTAATGTATATAGGAACAAAATAAAACACCTTGAATTTTTGGTGAAATGTTTATCAAATACAAAATTATTTTCTATTTAAAGACTGATAATATTATAATAACTAATATTCTTCGGAATACAAACCAGAAAGGTATATATAAATCCAATATATAAATTTAAGTCTCATATAGTTATGAATCTTGGTTTTTATAAACACTGAATATTTTAATATGGGGAATAATGTTTTTACAGGTTGTTGCACTTAAGATCTGCTTCACAACTTAAAACTTTCAACATAAAAAAAGTCCACAATAATACGTTTTTTTAATTACTTTTTTTATTGAATGTCACATGAGACTACAATACAGTATGTATTCTTCTGGTCTAGTTTTCAAACTAAAAGCAGCTATAACTGTAAGAAATACAGTATAATAAATTTTTAACAATAATTGAACAATAATTTAGACAAATGAGGACAGAAACAATAATATAACATTATGTATAATGAATAAATTGTCTTAAATTTAAATATAGATATTTGTGTGATGGCTGATAAAACATGTTTTTATGGGCTGCTGCCCTTCAGATCTGCTTGATTAACTCTGAATCTCTTAAAGGGAAGTGAAAGACTCTCAGAAAGACTGATAGAGCTGTTTTTCAGAAGAATGAAACCTCACAGTTTCTGTGTCTCTCTTTAGCTGCGGCTCGTCCCGCTCTCACAGTGCTGCCTCCCTCCAGAGACGAGCTGCAGCAGGGTAAGGCTACAGTGCTGTGTGTGGCCAGTAAGGGATTCCCCTCTGACTGGAAGCTGAGCTGGAAGGTGGACGGCAGCAGCAGGAGCTCTGGTGTTAATCTGAGTCCCGGTCAGCTGCAGAAGGATGGACTGTACAGCTGGAGCAGCAGCCTGAGCCTCACTGAGAGTGAGTGGAGCAGAGCAAAACAAGGACACGCACTGCTAAATCACTCAACAAAAGAATTTTGCAATGCTGTGAATGTTTATTGTATTGTTTTAAGCTTGCTGACAAATAAAAGCATTTTGATTCAAGTTATTGTCAAAGCCCAAAAGACAAAATTTGTGAATTAAACATTTCATTTATAGTGACTACTGAGATTCATGTGGAAACCTGACTGAGCCATTCTGATTTTTATTATTAACAGTGTTGGGGAAAGTTACTTTTCAAACTAATGCATTAGAATATTGTGTTACTCCCTAAAAAAAGTAACTAATTATGTTACTTGGTTACTTTTTATGGAAAGCAATGCGTTACTGTCACGGTGCACACAGCAGGGAGGAACAAGGACACGCAGACGAGGACGTAAACTCAAATAATAGTCTTTAATACAGACAAGGCATGACAAGGCAGACAGGAAACACCGGGAGTAACGAGTAGACCAGACAAAATCAAAGCGAACAGACAGGACTATAAATACACAGGTTAATTAACACATAATTAGACAAACACAGCTGGACAAGAATTAACTAATAATCACATCTGACGAGGACATGAAACAAACCAAATATGGACACAAGAGGCGGGAACAACTGACACACAACAGAACCCTGACATAACTCCCCCCTCCCAGAAGGCGTGTCCCACGCCGTAACAGTTCCACCAGGGAGGGAGGGAGGGAGGGAGGGAGGGAGGGGGGGGTGGGTGCTCTGGAGGCCCCTCAGGACAGACACAGACAGGTCCACAGGACGGGGACCTCCAGAGCGGAACAGATAATGGAGGTCATGGCGAAGCTGGGAGCTCAGGAGGCCATGGCGGAGCTGGGAGCTCAGGAGGCCATGGTGGGTGCAAGGAGCTCAGGAGGCCATGGCTGTGCAGGGAGCTCAGGAGGCCAAGGCAGGTGGTCCTTCATGGCCGTGGCCTCGTCCCTCGGCCAGGCCACTCCAGCCGGAACCCTTCTACCCCCCCAAAAAAAAATTCCCTGGGGAAGTTAGGGGGTATCAGGAGCCCTCCGGGGCTAGACAGACAGGACAGTACATGAACAGGACAGGGACAGGACAGCCCTCCAGGGCTAAACAGACAGGGACAGGACAGCCCACAGGAACAGGAAGCCCTCCTGGGCTAAGCTCAGAAGCTGAGGCTTCTTCTGGACATGACATGACATCAGGGGCCCTCACATGGTCCCTCAGCAACCGCTTCCACTTCCACGACAAGGGGGCAGGCGGCTAGAATGGCCTCCGCGGCCACAACAAGAGGAGCCGCCTGCCCCAGACGAGTCTCCATGGACAAGACCGACAAGATACATTAAAACTGTTCCTGAGGGCAAGACAAGACTTAAAAAACATGACTCTGGGGACAAGGCACGGCCCTTCTGGCCGTGATGTGGACTGGATCCACGGGGCTAGGGTTAGCGGCGATCCGGCGGGCTTGATTCAGCGGCGATCCGGCGGGCTTGAGTCAGCGGCAGGCCGGCGGGCATTGAGTCAGCGGCGGGCCGGCGAGCATTGAGTCAAAGGCGGGCCGGCGGGCATTGAGTCAGAGGCGGGCCGGCGGGCATTGAGTCAGCGGCGGGCCGGTGGGCTTGGGATAGCCACAGCCGGTGGCGGATATCTCCCGTGATCGGCGGGCATGAGGGCTCGCGGCCAGCAGAGTCGCTTGCCGCGAGAGACAAGACACTGGAACAAAATAAAGACTAGAAAAAACGAACAAAACAAAACGAGGTGAAGGGGCACCGCTTACGGTTAGGTCTGGTCTTCTGTCACGGTGCACACGGTGTAAACTCAAATAATAGTCTTTAATACAGACAAGGCAAGACAAGGCAGACAGGAAACACCGGGAGTAACAAGTAGACCAGACGAAATCAAAGTGAACAGACAGGACTATAAATAAACAGGTTAATTAACACATAATTAGACAAACAAGGCTGGACAAGAATTAACTAATAATCACATCTGACGAGGACAGGAAACAAACCAAATATGGAATCAAGAGGCGGGAACAACTGACACACACAACAGAACCCTGACAGTTGCGTTACTTTTGCATTACTTTTTATGCTTGTTTGGTTTTTTTTGCAAAATAGCGCAGACAAACAATCAGTTTTGCAACAGAAAGTATATATTAAAAAACGATAAATGAAATAGATGTATATATATATATATATATATATATATATATATAAATTGGTCTAAACTAATCAGTTAAACTGAAGAGTGAATGGCAGAAATATGTGAAACAATATTTAAAACCTTATATACTCCAAAATATACAAAGTATAAAGACTACATATATACCCATACGAAAATCTTGACATACAAACAAGTGGAACAGCGCTGAAAGAAGTCTACGTCAATAGAAAAAAATTATAACCCAATCAGGGAACCTTAAACACGACTCCTGAGACCAGAAAGTGTGTATTTGGGAGAGGGGTGAATCTCTTTAATTCAAGTTAATAAACCTTTAAGCTTCTCTAAAGTATGAGCCCAAAGTCTAATGGTGTCCTCTCTGGCGCCATGAATGCGAGCAGTGGACAGTTCAAGATACACCACGTCTATAAATGTGAGAACCCAATATGGCTTATTAAGAGAGTGTGGAGGCTTCCATCTTGTTGCAACAATTTTCTTGGCCGCTGTCAAGCCAGCTAAAAAGACTCACTTCTGCATTTTGTTAAGCTGGATATCAGAAAGATCATTTAAAATAAAGACAGAAGGGGACAAAGAGATCAAAACATTTAACATAGAGGAGAGATTTTCTTTAACCATATTCCAAAAACTGGCAACCCCAGGGCAATCCCAAATCATGTGAAAAAAGTACCGATTTCCCTTGTATGGCACAGCGTGCAATTAGGATCGTGTTTAAGTTTCATGCTATAGAGTTTACATGGAGTCATATAAATGAAGTTTAAATGGATATGTTGATGATCTGGATTCATAGAAGCATATATTACCATAACCCAGACTCCATCCCAATCAAAACTGGGAGAAGGGTCCGGAATATCCGCCCGTCAAGTCTATTGTCAAAGGAGGGTACAATTTTTCCAGAAAATAACCATATAATTTAGAAACGAATCCCCTCGTTCCCAGGGTCTCACATATTACTTTCAATAAAGGGTGCTCTTTGAGAGGAGCCATCCAAGGGACCCCGTGGGCCTTCATGGCTGCCCTCAACTGTAAGTAAAAAAAAAGGTGGAGCTTTGCAGGTTAAACTGAATAGAAAGTTCTTCAAAGGTATAAAGGCCCTTATCGCCCATTATATCACCCAAGGAGTGAATCCCTTTGTCATACCACTGTCGACACTGGCCAAACTTAATTGGATGCTTTCCAATTAACAAGCCATCATTATTAAAAATAGTTGGGATTCCAATTAGAATGAATATCACAAACTTTTTCTACTGCTCTCCAGACCGACAGAACGTGTGACACTAAGGGATAGAAACAGAGTTTACACTTATTCAGAGGGATATTAGCAAATAAAACTTCATCCAACTTTAAAGGACGAACCAGATTTTCCTCCAGCGAACACCAAGAAACTTCAGTTTTTTCATCATACCAGCTACCTAGGGGATGAAGTGTAAAAGTCCAGTGATACAGCTTAAAATTGGGAAGTGAAAGACCACCAGAGAATCTATCATGTTGCATCGTGGAATGTTTAAGACGAGGTCGTTTGCCATTCCAGACAAATTTGGTAATTATGCATTGTAATCTATCTCAAAAAAGAGAACTGGGAGGCAGAGGCAGTATAGAGCTCACAAAGTTGACTCAGGGGTGTAGATTCATTTTAATAATTGCTACACGTGATCTAAGAGAATTTGGGAGTGATGACCAATTTTCCAAGTTACATGAAATCTTAGACAGTATATCCTCGGACTTGGTCTTAATTATATACTGCAGTGAAGCACCAACCATAACACCCAAATACCTAAATTGTTTCTCATGGCCTCATTCAGTGGAAGAAGAGCCGACTTTGTCCAGTATATTCTATATCCGGAAATCTCACCAAAGCTGTCAAAGATAGTTAAAATGTTAGGTATGGATGCTTGTTTGTTTTTAATATAAAAGTTATATTTTTGGCCAACGTAAAAACCCTTTCACAGCAAAATCCTCAGGCCGAAAGAAATTTAAATTCACATCTGTACAGTGGAACAGTAGTTTGTGTTTTGTGTGCGGCAGTCGTCCGTGAGGGGCTGCCGCTTTACTTTTGTGTTTATTTATTTTATTAAAGTGTTTTGAATGTTCGCCGGTTCCTGCCTCCTTCTTTCCGTTCTACGAACTGCGTTACATTGGTGCCGAAACCCGGGAGGAAGGAGGGACACGCTGTCAGAGAGCCCTCGCTGCTGAGGGGGATCGCGGTGCTGAGGAGGTCGGGCAGCAGGAAGAAGCAGAGACCGCCAGTCGCTGCCCGAGGCGGTGGTGCTGGAGCAATGGAAGAGCAGGAAGAAGCGGCAGTGTGTTGCTTTTAATTTTGAGGAAAACTGAATCTGTTTGTGTGTGTGTGTGTGTGTGTGTGTGTGAGTGAGATGAATCAATGCATGTTCACATTTAGTCTAGAACTTACATACTTAGTCTAGAAGTTACATCTTACTCCCGATTTCTTTCAACATGGGGACAGGAGAGCTTTCAATCAATACATGCATGGGGAAAAAAGTAACTGGCGTTACTTATTTGAAAAAAAGTAACTCAGATATCATCTTGTAAATTAAAAAGTAATGCATTACTTTACTAGTTACTTGAAAAAAATAATCTGATTACGTAACTTGCGTTACTTGTAATGTGTTACCCCCAACACTATTAATACAATATGTAGAATGTGTTGAGGAGTGTGCGTTAATAATGAAAATCAACAGTTCAGCAGCCTTAAGGAGTCTGCGTTTGTGTGTGTGTAAAGTCAGCGAGGTGAATAATGTTCTTCAACATCAACATCTGCAGAAGCTCAAAGCTGCAGCGCTGCAGTCTCACACAGAAAGGTTTTTGTATGATGATTTTACACTGTGTGAACACCCAGTCTAGCTTCTCTGAGTCTCTTTTTATAGCATGTTCACTCTGACAGTAATAAACTCCTGAATCTTCAGGCTGGACTCCACTGATGGTCAGAGTAAAATCCATGTGGTTTCCACTTTCACTGCCACTGAATCTAGAAGAAACCCCTGAAGCTCTGTCTGATGTGGAGGAGATCAGGAGTTTAGGAACTTCTCCAGGAATCTGATGGTACCAGGACATGCAATACTGAGAGGTATCATTTTTAACACAGTATACTGCTGGTGTGTGATTACACTGAATAGTGACGGTCTGATCAGGCTTCACTGCTTGATCTTCAGATTGAGTCAGAATCTGCCCCACAGAACCTGAACAGAGACACAGAAAACAGAATAATATAAAACTGATAAGCACATTTAAAAGTCTCACACTTAGTTATAAAGCATCTGCCAGGCTGAGCACACAATGTTTCTTACTGTTGCACTACAAGAACTAAGCATTTTTCACATTTAGTTGATCATACACAAGGACAATAAAGGACTTAATGAATTATACAAATTTCTGAATACTCACTCCAGATGCATGTTGCGAGCATCCAAATAATGACGGCAATTAATGTCATGTTTGCTTTAGGATCTGTTATCATGAAGGAGAGCTGTCAGTCATAAAATCAAAAAGTCTCAGATCTATAAAGACCTCCAGAGCACTGAAGCATGCAGTTTAATGCAAAACATCTTCACAATGTAAATGTTCTCTCTGAGAACAAGAGCCTCTCATACTGTCAAAGAACACTTTTTTTTTTCTTGAACATAGCCTATTAAAAATTCTGATGAGATCTCAGTTACTGATACATAACAGTTATTAATCAATAGAACTAATATTATTGTTCTGCTGTAACACTGGGGGCGTACGGAGTTGGTGTAGAGTCATTGTGCAGTGCAAAAAATGTAAAAGCCACATCTAACTTTGACAATATTTTCCAGAGACTTCTATATCTTTTGGGAAGATATACTTTCAGAGTTAAACCCAGTTACACAATATTTCAAATGTACGTTTATCAGAACGTCACATTCGCTTGTTAACCACTAGATGTCGCCATTTGACACTACATGGCTCCAAACATATAATTCCAACAGAGCAAGCGTCCCACATCCACGTTGTCAATGGGGCCTGTATCTCCCGTGTGAAACGCGGCACATCTTACATTCCTATAAATTGAAGGCTCGTTGGTCTAGGGCAGTGGTTCCTAGCCACGATCTTGGAGGCCCCCCAACACTACTGTATCCGAAATCGCACCATAAACCCTCAAATAGTGCACATCTTCATGGATTAAAGAAAAAAAAATGTGATTTACATCTGAGTCTAATGCTTGACTCAAAGTGATTTACAGGGGCATTTTCTTTTTACCTTTGTAAATGCATTTTTCTAATTTTATTAAATGTATGCAGTGTTTCCTCTAGGATATTTTCCAGCTGTGGTGGCAGGACTATTTTCCATGGACCACGCCCCCTCCCCACCTTACAATTGAATTTATTTTAACTAAAAAAGACAAGTAAATAGTAAATAATAAAATAAGAACAAATAAAAATAATTACAATCAATAGCACAAACAATAACACGATACAAATTAAATTATTAGTACTTACATTTTTTCAGTTAGGTCTAGCTATAATCTATTCAACTGTAAAATAACACTATAGTCTTCACTGTATAATGAAAGACAGCAGCAGGTTTATTTAGGTTGCTGTCTCTTTAAGACCTCATGCATGGATCTAATATGTTACACATGGCTCTATGCTTACTTTTCTTTTTAGGAGCGCTTGTCCTCCTAATTTAAAAAAATTAGGAGCACCTTCTAATCAATAATCAAAAATTCTGATAAAAAATTAGCCTTCCTAATACGAGGTGACATTTAACACCCTTAAAGTGACTTACAGGGGTATTTTCTTTTTACCTTTGCAATGGCATCATTTTCATCTTTGTCAAAAAAAAAAAAAAAAAAAAAAGCATGGTTATAAGCTTTTTAAAAATTATATTTAAAACAATATAATAATAAGTAGAATAAGACAAATAAGTTACTAATCATATGAAATTAGTATTAATAAAACAATTATTTGTACTACAGAGGTGGCACAGAAGAACACAAAAGTGGTTTGTAGTTGTAGGCAGGGGCGGATTTAGTGAATTGGGGGCCCCAGGCAAATATAGGAATGGGGCCCTATACATTTGCACAAATTTACCTAGATCAACCTTGAAGTTTCTTTTTTTGTTGTGATGCTTACTGCTGCACAATGGTTCCCCATAGTTGTGTCCAATGTTTCTACATTTTGCATGTTATAATGGGATTCTTTCATTTACATTTATTCATTTAACAGACACTTTTATTCTTTCATGTTGTAGACCACAAAATAGCAATTGTTTAGATACAATTGTAATAGATACAAGTTTTACCAAAAAACTAAATAAATTATAAAATGATAAACCTCACAATTGAACCTTTAAACCATTTTTTTTCTTAAGAAAAGGGATGAGTCAGAAGTATAAATTATTATATTATTTAAAACGGGTTTATGTGGGTGGATTTTCGCATTGGTCTGAACAAAAACAGACTGGATTATTGAAAATGCACATTTATTCTATAGTCTGTACTTTATCAGGTAATTTTTTTTTTATCTGTTCTAAATGTACCTTAAATTAATATTTTCAAGTTTTTAATACTCTAATCAACATGGGCATGGACAAATATGGATGCTTTATGCAATATATGTGTATTATTAGTGAAACCATAGTTAACATACATGGAGCATGAAGAGTAGACATGTTTCAAAGGTCATAGATGTTTTCAAAGAGCTTGTTTATGTCTATTAGACACATGAGAAAAAAGAACATAGAAATACCATGTTCCTATTACACTGTAAAAAAAAAAAGTTGGGCAAACTTAAAATTTTAAGGCAACCAGCTTCAGCAGATTTTTGAGTTTTCTCAACATCTTGTTTTAAGTTTATACAACAAAAAGTTGAGATTTCCTAAAAAAAAAGTTGAGAAAACTCTCAAAAAAACTTTTTTTTTTTGAGCAATTAACTTACACAAACCTGTTTACATTTTCGCAGGACAGGGTAGCTCTTCTTCTGAACATGCAAAATGTACATTTATTATTTATTATTACATTTGTTTGCCTATCTTTGCCATATACTGTATTTTGATGCAGCTAAATTCTCAATAAAACTGTTTTCATTGGTATATTTTTTTCTGTTTCTGTTGTCAGACAACAGGATGAATATGAAATAGTGACTGAAACGCGACCCATTAATAAGAATACATAACCATCAGCTCTCCCTTCCAAGATGTTAATCTGCACAAAAATCCTGATTTATAATCCAGCCGTTTTATGATAAAATCAAATAGGCTACACATAAGATAAAGACAATAGCTGTGCTGTGATCTCGGCTATACTTGCATGTAAAATTAGAGAAGCAACATATCTGTGTTTTAACTGAAAGCGCAGCTACTTTCAGCCACTCGCTGTACAGAGCAGATGCAGAGAGAGAGAGAGACAGAGAGAGAGAGAGAGAGAGAGAGAGAGAGAGAGAGAGGTGTGCGCGCGCGCTGACAAAGAGAGACCTCGCGCTCGTGCGGCAGTCAGCGTCAGATACATAATATTTTCATTTGCTACAAGCAGGATACACAAGAAGCACGTTCAACTCGGACACGCAGACAGTTGTCGTGGTAATAAACACCGTAAACCGCAACCGTTTGCGTGTCCGCGCTTAATGAGCATCTCGTATATGAAAAGCATTTTAGGGGGCCCTTGGCTTTTGGGGGCCCAAGGCAGTCGCCTACCTTTGCCTAATGGGTAAGTCCGCCCCTGGTTGTAGGTACATTTTCAGACGTTTAATGACGCTCAGAGGTGGCATGAGTGCCATTAAATTCATAGATTCATGTGGAGATTAAAGTTTTAAATATTAAATTTTGAATACAGAAATATTAAATTAATTAAATAACTGAAATGATACGCTAAAAATTAAACTGAAACCACCAGCAGGTGGCGGTAAGTCACTGATTTTTTTCACTGAATCATTTATTCAACTGATTCGTTCAAACGGCTGATTCATTCTGGATTGAATCAAGTGACTGTCTTTATTAATGGGGAATCATGAATCACTGACTCACTAGATTTGTTCAAAAACGCAGTTCATTCATGAATGAAACACCGCTGTGTTTGCTTTTAGAGATGCGCAGCTGCTCAGCTGTTACTTTATTTGGAACTATTTTCGTTGATGATATAGAGCAAAATCATGCAGTACTTGTTTATTGATCTGTTGTATTAAACCAATATCACGTTTGCAAACTCTTAATAAAAAATACTTAATTATTAAAAGCTGTCACTCTCCTATTGCTCAATTATCGCGATCTGTGGGCACACAGAAAATGAGAGCTCGCCAGTGAGTTATCAAGTCACAAAAACACGTGCAAATGTGATACATTCCGTCGGAACCTGCGGGAATGAGTAGAATTATATTTAATATCCGCAATCAAGTTCTGCTCTGTGTTCTCTGCTAATAACCCGACTGTGAATGATGTGAGCGGCGTTACTATGTTGTCAGTGAGAAGCTGCAGCCATGGCGGGGATGATTTTTGGTGTGCCTGCAGAACAACAACAGTGCGCTACATGGTTCTTTTCCCCTCATTTTCCGTCATAGCGACAGAAAACTTTAATCCCTGATCACTTTTAAAATGGAGTGAACACAGAGCAGTTTTTCCATGAGTGAGTGGACCCAGAGCGGAGTGATAACAGAACACTTAGAGCGGAGAGAGGAACGTGCTTTCCCTCCACTCCAGGCTTTGATCACATCCCCCTCAGCAGGCTGAATACACCTCGTCTTTCCTTAATTTAAGACCTATTCAAACTAAAATTAAGACATTTATTACACTATTTGATAAATGTAAGCATATTTACGGCCTTAAAATTATGAAAAGTGAATTTAAGACATTAAGGACAGGCGGAACCCTGTAATTGACGGAAAGTCGTAGCGACGGAGAACTTTAATCCCTGCATCTTTTTAGTGCACTATTTGAGGGGACAGCCATTTTTAGTGGTGTCCGAAACCATAGTGGACGTTCTCGAGTGCATTCATGCAATCCCACAATGCACCGCAAAAACGAGTGTACAACTGATGTACACTCAAAGGCTAGAGATAACCCATAAAGCGCTCGTCCACGGCGTAATACAACACAGGTACAAATTCATTGTAAATTGATTATTAAATTGTTTAACTATGGTTTATACATAATTTCCGTGACAGAGTTCAAGATAAATCCTTTTATCTTACTACTGGAGCTGCCAGGGGCGGACTGGCCATCTGGATGCTCTGGAGAGGTCCAGAACGCCGTCCATCAGGCTGGTTCATCATCAAAGAAAAAGTGTCAGATTAAGTGATGAGGAGTGTCTATTTACACTAACTCCGCCCACCAATTTGTGATTGAGCTAGTCAAGATTACAAAGGACGGTTTAATCATCAGCTTCAGTGGAGCAGATGGTAAAGCTGTGTTGTAACCTTCTTCTTTTGACGCGATCGACCAGAGTTCGAATCTGCCTTTTGGCGAACTTTTTTTTCTCCCTTTTCAAATTTCAAATCACATCAGAAAAGCATTTATTTTTTTATAAAAATGAAGGAAATAATCAAAAAGTTGAAAATAAAGTATCGGGTAGGGTTAGGGTAGGTGTAGGGAGGGCTTTATTGTCCCAATAAGGCGGCATCCATTTAATAATTTGAATTAAAATAAAAATTTACACTCGCTCAATAAGTTATTATTGCATACTGTTTTATAATGTATTGCAATACTGAGGTGCAGATAATTGCCACTATTTGCAATAAGTAGTATAAATAGCAGAAATTGGTCGTTTAAAAAAAAAAAAAAAAAACTAAATCCTAATGTAATACAGGTGCATCTCAATAAATTATAATGTCATGGAAAAGTTCATTTATTTCAGTAATTCAACTCAAATTGTGAAACTTGTGTATTAAATAAATTCAATGCACACAGACTGAAGTAGTTTAAGTCTTTGGTTCTTTTAATTGTGATGATTTAGGCTCACATTTAACAAAAACCCACCAATTCACTATCTCAACAAATTAGAATACTTCATAAAACCAATAAAAAAAACATTTTTAGTGAATTGTTGGCCTTCTGGAAAGTATGTTCATTTACTGTATATGTGCTCAATACTTGGTAGGGGCTCCTTTTGCTTTAATTACTGCCTCAATTCAGCGTGGAATGGAGGTGATCAGTTTGTGGCACTGCTGGGGTGGTATGGAAGCCCAGGTTTCTTTGATAGCAGCCTTCAGCTCATCTGCATTGTTGAGTCTGGTGTCTCTCATCTTCCTCTTGACAATACCCCATAGATTCTCTATGGGGTTCAGGTCATGCAAGTTTGCTGGCCAATCAAGCACAGTAACACCATGATCATTGAACCAGCTTTTGGTACCTTTGCCAGTGTGGTCCTGCTGGAAAATGAAATCAGCATCTCCATAAAGCTTGTCAGCAGAAGGAAGCATGAAGTGCTCTAAAATCTCCTGGTAGATGGCTGCGTTGACTGTGGACTTCAGAAAACACAGTGGACCAACACCAGCAGATGACATGGCAGCCCAAATCATCACTGACTGTGGAAACTTCACACTGGACTTCAAGCAACATGGATTCTGTGCCTCTCCACTCTTCCTCCAGACTCTGGGACCTTGATTTCCAAATGAAATGCAAAATGTACTTTCATCTGAAAAGAGGACTTTGGACCACTGAGCAACAGTCCAGTTCTTTTTCTCCACAGCCCAGGTAAGATGCTTCTGATGTTGTCTCTGGTTCAGAAGTGGCTTGGTAGCCCTTTTCCTGAAGACGTCTGAGCGTGGTGACTCTTGATGCACTGACTCCAGCTTCAGTCCACTCCTTGTGAAGCTCTCCCAAGTGTTTGAATCAGCTTTGCTTGACAGTATTCTCAATCTTGCAGTCATCCCTGTTGCTTGTGCACCTTTTCCTACCCAAATTCTTCCTTCCAGTCAACTTTGCATTTAATGCTTTCCTGTAGCTCAAATGGTAGAGCATGGCGCTAGCAACACCAAGATCATGGGTTCGATTTCCAGGGAAAGCAGGAGCTGATAAACTGTAACTTGAATACAATACGAGTCGCTTTGGATAAAAGCGTCTGCTAAATGCATAAATGTAAATGTAATATGTTTGATACAGCACTCTGTAAACAGCCACACCTTTCAGTAATGACCTTCTGTGACTTACCCTCTTTGTGGAGGATGTCAATGTTCGTCTTCTGGATCATTGCCAAGTCAGCAGTCTTCCCCATTATTGTGGTTTCAAAGAACAAGAGATACCCAGAATTTATACTGTATGGATGGTCATTTATTGAAACTCAAATGTAAATATTCTAATATTTTGAGATACTGATTTTTGACTTTCATGAGCTGTAAGCTCTAATCATCAAAATTAAAACAAAAAACTTTTGAAATGTTTTACTTTACATGTAATGAATCTAAAATATATGAAAGTTTCACTTTTTGAAATAAGTTACAAGAAAAAATGAACTTTTTCACAACATTCTAATTTATTGAGATGCATTTGTATGTCCCAAAACACACTACATGACACCATTATTTGATTGTTTTAATGGTTAAAAGACTAATGTAGGGAATAGTGAATGAGGGTATAGGGGGCGATTTCGGATACAGCCCATGTTTTCCATGTGTCCTTAATCAAACACATCTGATTCAGATCATCAGCCCATTAGTAGAGACTCCAAGACCTGAAATAGGTTTGTCAGACAAAGGAGAGATGCAAAACGTGCAGTGTTGGGGGGGGGATACTAGGAACGTGGTTGGGAACCACTGGTCTAGGGCAGGGCTGTCCAAACTTGGTCCTGGAGGGCCGGTGTCCTGCAGAGTTTAGCTCCAACTTGCCTCAACACACCTGCTGGGAAGTTTCTAGTATGCCTTGTAAGACCTTGATCTTCAGGTGTGTTTAATTAGGGTTGGAGCTAAACTCTGCAGGACACCGGCCCTCCAGGACCGAGTTTGGACACCCCTGGTCTAGGGGTATGATTCTCGCTTTGGGTGCGAGAGGTCCTGGGATTTAGCCCAAAATTTTTAAAGGTTTTAGTATTCTGGAATTGACACATCTTTACAGTTTAAAGTTCTACATGCTGTAGTGTATTAGTAAACGGTACATCCAGTGGTTTCCCAACAGTTACAAACTGATGGGTTCATAATTGACCTTACAGGATGAGCCAGGTCTAACTTATATAAACATTTACAGACCACCGAGACATTTCTATATTACAGCAAGAGTTTTCTGCCAGGTGCCTGAGATGCATGGAGAGTCCATAGAGAAGAGATACACAATTAGTATAGTTTCCACTTGTTTTTGCTTAATTACATTTCTAAATAAGTAGACTATCTCATTTTATTTTACTTTGATGGCGTGACCACTCAAGTAGCCTAATTAAATGTGTGAAAAACCATTTTTGTCTTAAATACAGTAGTCCCCACACTCTTTTTGATCAAATTACGGTAGGCAGTGGGACTCGAAAATCTGACAAGCAATGCCATTTCTTGGCCACTGGTCAGGTTTAAAGAAAGATTTACATGTGGCTATAAGAGTGACTGCAACACTCATGAGGAAACTTCTTTGCTTCATAAGTAATCTTAACTTTGACTTCTTAACTTCCTTCCTCTTGATTTTGGGCGAAGAAAAGTCGGGCTCGTCCGGGATTTGAACCCGGGACCTCTCGCACCCAAAGCGAGAATCATACCCCTAGACCAACGAGCCAGTTGTTATTAAAAATTAAGGTAAAGTCCTGTGAGAGTACAAAGTGAACTTTCTGCACTATTGATATCGAGCAGAATATTTATGAAGCCTAACTGGTCTATAGCAAGAACAGTAATCATACATTCTGTCAGCCCTTGTCAAATTTCAGAACAAAACAGCACACGTTTTAAACATATTTATAAGGTATTCTGTCTGATAAAGCTATAGTTAAAGGTAACGTTGGCCTAGTCTATCTGTATTTCCCTTGAGCCCTTAAGTTTTATCGAGAGTTTCATTTACTTATTTTTAAATCACACCTGGTACGCCTGAACCACGCTGGTGTTCACGTTACCAACTCGGTTATGCTATGAAAATAATATTTTAATTCAGCAACATTGTTTAGCCTATGTCTAAAGTCCTTTGTAAATGACTAACGTAGACCAGCTACCCGAAGATATTTTTTTCCAAGAATATATTCATAGTCATATTTTGATGTCATTCAGTTTTCAGAACGCATGGACATCAATCTGTTTAATTATTTGCAGCCTTTCAAGAACTGGTATAATGTCGCAAACTAATTGTTACTTTGCTGGTATTATTCTAATTTGTTCTAAAGGGCACCTCTGTAACTCCAGGTTTATGCCACCAGATGGCGCCATTAATCAGTAGACGCAACTAAACTAAGTATCCCAAACGCACTGTATATGTGATCCTATACAACGTGGCACACCATTCTACCCAAACTTTCCAAGGCTCGTTGGTCTAGGGGTATGATTCTCGCTTAGGGTGCGAGAGGTCCCGGGTTCAAATCCCGGACGAGCCCGTATTTGCATAATTTTTGCATAATTGCATGACCTTATATTAACCGCAAAGACAAATACTGCAATAATTCATACAATACTGTACACCACAAAATAAAACTGGAATGTACAGATACATAAAACGTAATTGGTTGTCATTTCTATCTATCTATCTATCTTTAAACTGATAAGCTTCAATCTTTTAAAGTATATATTTATTATTAATATCATACTTGCACTTATGAATAAGAAAGTCACTGGATGTAATCTTAAAGCTCGTTGTAGACCGTACAATCTCATTGCATAATCTAATAATCTAAACATTCTGAATATCAAACCAATAGTGAAATAAAGACAAAATACATTTTCAATTTAATACTGTAATATATACTCTTTATAAAAAGACATTTGTGACATAAAAATGAAAACACGATATAAGCTAAAAATATTTCACACTGGTACAAATCGAGAGGGAATATTCATATTTGCACTTCATGCACAAAATCTTCATTCGGTCTTGGAGTGCACCACATTTATATAGTCATAGATGGTGTTTTAATACAGTGTTAGATCTACTACCTCTCCTTAGGCTTCACATACTTAGAAGAGCATGACTGTTTCCATGTTTCTAATAGACAAAGCTGCATATGAGCCAAACACACGTGAAATGATCTCCAGTCACCGGTGTTACAAAAAAAAAAAAAAGAAAATCTACCAAAATGGCATAATCAAGGCTGGGTAAGTTGATTTCACATACAGGTACATGTTTGGCATTTCATCATTGTGAGCCACACAACAGCACAAGTCTGATGAAAAGAAGCATCATCCAAACACTTCGAGCTCGAGTTGGATGGAACTAATCAGCGTTCACACTTACGTATTCCAGTTAGAACATACTTCGTTTTCAGACGCCCTTGTCTAACTCATGCAGGCTGGAACTGTGACTAAATTACTAAATCTAACGTGATGAAAAGCCAACCGCAATCCCTGACACTGAATGCGCAAAGCTTGTACTTTTCGTAACTATTTACAAAATCGATTTACGTATGAAGCGGCAAGGAAGCGATAACATAAGATAAGGCAGATCAGAGTCGTAGCTAACATCGGATATGAAAACACGTTCTTAAAGCGTTCATGTTAGTTAAACAGCATGAATCGTATGTGAAAATAAAAAAGGTGCATGTGTGGTATCATAAAGTGTTTGACAATCGCAGTGTGCATCATACACACTCTCGTCCTAGGCGCGTGTGGTTCTAGCTCAGCAGTATAACAGTCAGCTGTCAGAGTTAGCATATAAAACCATAGCTTAGTCTTGCTGCGCCAGTGTTGGAAGGGTAACAAGGCGGACGTCAGGGACAGACAGGAGACTGCAGAAGTAGCGCCGCAGGTAACCATACACCGGCCTTTTGCTGCTAACCTCCTTTTGCAAAGCTGGCACGGGAGATAATCTCCTCACCGCATTATGTCACGCAGCCCCGGAGGATTACAGACACACCTGTGAGACGTGACTTCGCAAAGTCCTCTATGGAAGGCCAAAAGGGCCAAAAACATGAATTTTTACACATCAACAACACGTGCAATATGCGTATTTAACCTATTGTTGATGTGTTAAAATTCACGATTTTGGCCCTTTTGGCCTTCCATAGTCCTCAAGCGTTTACGCAAGCGTCCCCGCATGTGCTCAGTCCGGGCCTGGCACGTCACTTTTAGGGGTTTAACATGGCTCAAGAACAGCACAGTGATTTGAAAAGGCAGTTGTTAAGCTTTGGGCTATACTAATAGCTAGATACCTTCGCAAAGTAACACGACCTGGAGTCATTGTAGGAAACGAGTAACAACCCTCTTGAATTGTGCTCAGGGTAGGATACACCATACCAAAGAGGCCTGGGTCAAGTTTCAGTGGCCTTTTAAGGCCCGAGTCAAGTTTTTGATGGTTCCAAATATAAACTACTCACAATCAAAATGGCATTTCAGCGCCGGGAGCAAAATACGTGTGCCTCCTGACAGTAAAAAAAAATTGCAAATTCAGTGGACTCAAACAAGCCATTGTCTTCCTAAACAGAACAAGCGATCTGGATTAAAATATGGATAATTCTCAAAAGGTTGTGGTTAATTATTGTTAACCCTTGCGCCCTGAACTCTGATTTCTACGTTCTGCTAATTCAGATTTAAAGGGACAATTTACCCAAAAATTGTAATTCTTATCTGTATGACTCTGTAGTCATACAGTAATCAGCAGTATCCAAATGCTGTTTTGGACGCCATTGATTTTCACTGTAAGGACAAAAACATTCTTCAAAATATCTTTTGTGTCCCACTGAAAAACAGAAGTCATACACGTTTGGAACAATGATCAGGATGACCATTTTGACAAATGATGACAAATTTCATTTTTGGGCAAACTGTCCCTTTAAACTACCATGCGACTCTGTGGCATAATGTAATTTATGACAGAAATACTTGTCTGACAGTTTGGAAAAAAACTTAATATCGAATATGGTGATTGAAATCCACTTATAAAGCAAGTTAATTGAGAAAAATTAAGTTTCATTACAAGCAGGTGACTGTCAACACGCTTTTTGTTGCGTACATTTTCTGTTGTAATCAACAGTGTGTGACAGCTGAAGCTTGTCGATGGAGCTTAAGTTATATTTAACCCAGAACATTCCTTTAAAGCAAAGCTTGATTAGAACTCCAAACTTAACTAATTCTTATGCTGGTAAAGCACAGCAATCAAGTATAATTATTGAAGTGCAAGTCTGCTACCCCTTGCGGTTAGTCCCTCCTCGCTGACATGGAGATGTCATGTATGAAAGACCGGGTTACATTATTTGGCTGAGGATGTCACCTCAAATGGTCATTACTGTCATCGCCGCTGCACTAATCCCATCATTACACAGGGAATTCCCAGGAGGAGTTTAGAAGAGGACAAAAAATGAAACAGTGAACTGCAGGAGGAAGGCAAATGGGTAACAGTTGTTGCGGTAAGCTCAGGATGAAGCGGATCACCTGCTTTCAGCTTGAGAGTGCAAAATGTTCAGGTAGGAAATAACAATACATATCAATCGTCATCAAGTAACTTTTAGCAATGCAAGTCCCCGCAGACACACCACTCGAAACGACCATCCAGATCCGTTCAGTTTATGGGGGGTGTGTCTAGTGTCATGGCCTGAATGATGAAAACGTCTTGATTTCAATGAAAGTTCATGAATATCACCACAGAGACTGTTTAAAAAAACAAACAAAAAACCCCCCAAAAAAACAGGCACCCTTGTCAAAACCAAAGGACAGGGTGTCCGAGAAGTTGATCTTGTCCCATAATTATTCCCAAACTTTTCCATGCTAATCCCAGAGCAGTGGGTCATGCCCGTGGGTTGCGTCATCTTATTGTGAAAATTACTGGAAATTATTACTTTAAAAAAAAGCATCCAGTTTCTCAGTTACTTTTATTTGTGTGTATGTTGTTTGTTAGGATCAGAAGGGGGGTCATAAGGCCACCATGGTGCAGGGGTGTTTGAGTTTGCAGGGCAGGACGCCCCTGTTGAGCTGGTAGAACTCTACCAGATGGATCAGGTCTGTGAACTTGGTAGAGCCATCATCAAGACTAAAAAATACCTGGCCGTCGTCCTCAAACTGCCAGAGAGAGAAAGAGGTGAGAATAAGACTGATTTTTAAATCACTGAATCAATTTTTAAATCATAAACTCTCCTGTCAAGGAGACAATCTTACAAATAAGAATGTGGCATTATGTTACGGTGATTGGGGTAAACTGTCAATTACTAAAGCAAAATTCCATTCACAATTATTTAATATATTTTTATATTAATTACCTATATATTTATATATAGTTTAATATTAAAACATTCAGCATTTTATATAAATGATATAAAAATTATAAATTTGGTATTATTTTCTTATATATTTATTATTATATTATATTATGTAAATTGTGTATAATATAAATGTTAAATACATTCAGCATTTTACATAAATAATATACAAATGATACATTTATTACACATAATTAAGAATGTATTTACTAATTAAGTGCACATAGGCCTAATATTATAATTAACAAAAACATTTTATATTAATATTTCCTTTAATAAATCATGCCTCATTTTCAGCTACAAAAATGTTTTATACACTGCAAATTCACTAACATGCACAAAATATAAATATACATAATATACAATATTTACATATAAATAAAATGTGTTTTCACAAAACTTACAAAATAATTTTTTTAATTAATTTTTAAAAATAAATGTAACCTAAAAAGTTTTAACGTCAAAATTCTCATGTACCTCTCTCAATCACTGACTGTAATCACTGTAAATTACACCTTTTATAAGTATAAGGTAACATGACAAAAAAAAAAAAAATCCCAGTTTGCCCTGCTCTTTATATACTTGAATAAGCATTAATACATGCAAAAGGGTAGTTTGCATTGAGTGTTTATTAGGGACTCACAGGTAAAATCTGGAAGTGTTTAATCTTCTGATGATGGCACAGCGTGAGAACAAATGCTTTTGGGTTGCTCTGGCTGTCTCTCAACAGGAATAACCTGCGAGACATAAGACTGATTAATTTCACTGCCCACTTATAAAACAGCAATTAATATTGCCTATAAATGTGGAAAGTGTCATACCCATCAACTTGGCCCTGCTGCATAATCATCCTGTGGGACTCCTCTCTCATAATGCGGCCATGGAACCATAACTGTGTCCTGTGGATCACTGAGGACATAAATGCAAAGTCCACATTTACCGGCATGAAATATTGTTATTTCTATTAAAGTACCACTTAAATCAACTGGTGTTGAAGATGCTGAAGAACTGTAAGTAAATGCTCCGACACTCACCTGAGCTTAATGGAGAGGGATGTAGAGGACTGGGGCTTCCCAAAACATTCATTCTTTGACTCCGTTTCTGTATAGAGATTTGAAATATTGTTATAAATGCATAAAAAAATTAAAAACCCTAATTCATTGCCTGTATCTAACTACTCACTCTCCAAGTGTGTCCCTCTTCCATGGCAGCGCTCTGAGCCTCCACAGGGTTGTCAATCACACGACCGGTCCTTCCTGAGAAATCCATGGCCACCAGTGAATTCTCAGACACACTCCGCTACAGTAAAAATAATATTACACTTGATCAGTTGTTTATTACATAAGCTTTCATTTATGTGTATAAACACAGCAACCCCCGTGTTCATACGTTTCCCCTGTATGAAATTCCCAATGCAAATCGGCGTAAAGGAATCTATAGCCGCACGTTTCATTAGCACGCTGTTCATACTGTTATGAGCAGATTAAGTGAGCTCTCAGCAAGAGCACACGGGGTGCATGTAATACCAGGTGAACTCACAGAAGCGTGAAAGCAGCACATTTATACCATCAAGTGCACTAGAGAATCAGCACTGAGTAACATATTAATGTGTTTCTTACCACAGGTGTGGTGAAGTTTGATACGGCAGTCTTTCTCTGATGTGGGCTCTTGTAGTTCTGATATAGGAGAATTCCAAACTGGAAAAAAAGAGTGTTTGTCTGGGTTAACAAGAATGGACAAGAGTGTGTGTGGGAGATATCTGAGGGACAGCTTGTTCACAACAAATCTCTAGTAATTAAATATGAAAATCTAGAATGTTCATTAACAATAATAATTTGATATAGTATTATAATAAGATTTCTAGAAAAAAATAAAATAAATAAACGAACAAAAAAAAAAAAAAAAAAATTTGGTACATGCTGAATAATAAGCTTGGGAGGAAATAATCCAACAAATGGCTCACTTATAGCTGTCTAGTACACTGCTGTTCAAAGGTCTCAAGTCAGTAAGATTTAAATAAATAAATAAGTAAATACATTTTCAGCCAGGATGCATTAAATTGTCCAAACCTGACACTAAAGACATTTATAATGTTACAAAAATTTCAAATAAACAAATAAACTTAGAATCCTGAAAAAAAAGCTGTATCTTGATGAAAATATTAAGCAGCACAACTATTTTAAATAATGATAATAATGAGAAATGAACACGAAATTAGAATTTTAGAATGATTTCTGAAGGATTGTGTGGCACTGAAGACTGGACTAATGGCTGCTGAAAATTCAGCGTTACCATTAGAGGAATAAATTACATTTTAAAATGTATTAACATATAAAATGGTTCTTTTAAATTGTAATAATATTTCATAATTGTTCTGTTTTTACTGTATACCTTGAGCAGTCTGAAAGCAGTCATCCAGCATGTTCGGCTCTGCTCGTCCTCGGCACACAGCATCTTCAACTCCTTCAGTTCTGTCCTACCCTTACTGGGCTGTCAATCAAGCAAGATATCTACTGTCAAATCAAGGCACTCAATTAATAAGGACTAGCATGCACTGTACCAGGTGAGGCATGGGTAGTTATTTAAAGGGGAAAATCATTGATTTTGAAATTGTGCCAGCCATGGCTCTATTCTTAATGTCAAAGATTTTGTTCATTTACTGACCGTCATCCTGCTCACCTTAATGCAGAATTGGTAGTCTGTGGGCGCGTTGTGCATCTTTCTGCCCGTCGTCACAGTGAAAATATTGCTCTCCTCTAAGTCCGACAGTAACTGCAGGTGCCTTGGCTCCTAAGCAACCCAGGTAAAAATTCATCACAATACAACTCCCAAAGACAGACCTACATAATGACGGCTATGAACAGTGAAAACGGTCATCCTGAAATCCTTCATTTGCCATTATTCTAAATTAGTTTGATGGATTTTTATTATGTTTTACAAATCTCAATCAAACTGCAGTTGGGTTATTTTGATTAGGTATAAAAAAAAAAAAAAAAAAAAATACAGCTAACTAACACAAAAACACGTTAACATAATAAAAAACAGGATTTTTGAACATTTTAAAAAACAGAGTTATCTGTTTTTGCAAATAAACTTCATCTATTAAGGCCTTTTCACGCTGAACATGAAAATTCAGCACGAATGTTTGGTGCAATGACACTCTTGAATTGAATCGATCCCTATGGGGCTATAGATAGTTTGTGTTTCTGGTGTAGAACCAAACTTTATTTATCTTAATTTAATGCTGTAAATTGTGCGGAGGACCTTATACGAGATACCTATCTGAGGAAAAATGCATTGCTGGTCGGCGCCACCTAGTGTGCAGGTGTGAATTAGCAGAAGGTGAACAATCGGTTTGTGCTCGATGTGAAAGCACAGTTCATCTGCATTTCGTCTCGCTTTTTCACATCACGCTCAATGTGAAACGGCCTAAAATATTAGTAAATAATAATAATAATAATAATAATAATAGTAGTAAAATTACAATTAAGCTCCTTGTAACATTACAATAACAAATATTTAATAAATATTTATTTGAAATTATTTAAAAAAAATGAATCCCAGGCTTTCAATGTGTACTTTAACTTTTGGACTGCACTGTATGTATTTGCAAGCAAGTTTAGGAATAATAGATGCATAACAGCTGTCTGTAGTTGTAAAAACACTGATATGCTCACAAATACATGTAAAAATTTAAAGACTCAAATTAATATTCTATTAAAGAGAAGCTTGCCTTTGACATTCCTTTAGTAGAGCAGTACAATCCAGAACGGCGCAAGAACATGTAGAGCTTTTTCCAGGACTTGCGGCCCGTTTCTTTCATATAAAGGAAGCCCTGGATCTCTGGACAGCTGCTGGAATTCAAGAAATTCTGTACAGGAGGGAAAAAAAAGCTGAGGACCATCTGGAAAATGAGTTCTTCAAACCTGAATGCCTTTCATGCTTCAATAACGCGGCCTCTTTGCTATCACAAGACATGAGTATGCATTTCAAAAGCTGTTTGAATCCACTAAAATGCTCATTCAGCTGCAAAAGTGTGACGCACAGGTTCATAATGTGGGCTAATCCAGATTTTGCTGTGTCACAGATCCATTTGCATCTCTTCCTCACCTGTAAGAGCTGTGACTGTGGGATAGAGCCATTAGTTTCCTGACACCACGCTACCATCTGCTCCGGAAAGAAGTTCTGTGAGAGGAAGATAAAGGATGAGAGGTAAGAAAAGACTGTCTGCATTGAACATATGCCAGCAGTTCACAAGAAACGTAATGGAACAACCAGTGCGTGTATGAACTAGGGTTTGAATGATTAGGAAGCCATATATAATTAATCTGTTTTTAGGATCACCTGACCAAGATCAGATGCCTTTCTTAGAAGGCAATTACATAAGATGATTGTTACTAGCCTGAGCACAAAAGAAAGGAACAAACTGAATTTGTTACAAAGGTTTGAACGTGCAATTTTTTTTCAAGTTTTAATTGAATTCTATTCTGTCCGAAAATATTTATTATTACTACTCTGTATATACAAATTACATGATGGAATTTATAGTTTGTAAATCTATTGGATTGCACATGTTAGGTGATCTATTCAGACTACATTTTGATTACTTTTGATATATTCAATTCTTTGTTATCAACATTATGAAGTGTATTAAACATTACATTATTCCAGGGTTTCCCAAACTGGGGTTTATGAATGAGCTTGAAGACTTTGAATGAAGACTTTCAAAATATACAAAGCAGAAGAATTTTAAAAAGGAGAATTTAATAGACAATAAAAAAAGAATCAAAATCACAAGAAAAAAAATGCTGTAACTGTATATTTTTATGTTTTCTTAAGCAAATCAAATTTTAAAAGTCCACTGAAAACATATCTTCTTACATTTTTGGTCATAGACAACGTATGTTGAAGATATACGTTACTGTCAACATGCCTAACTGGTAAATAATTTAAAAGAAAAACTCACCAGTGGGTTTCTGAATAAATCTTCTGAACATTAAGATGTTATTGTTCCCTTTGTTTTGCATATGCTCGTGTTGCTTACAGTTAAAGTACTTCTCTGATTTTATTGTTAGCAAGTTTCCTACGTTACTTGGTAATATTTTAAAGATATTATTATTTTTGGTATTTTTGCATGGTCTGTTATTGGAGTAGTGTCACCCGTGTGGGAGTTTTAACTCCTATTCACTAGGAATAAAAAAAAATAAAAAAAAATCATTCAGCAGATACAGAGACATAGATCGGGGGAATCCCCCCATCTCCCCACCCTCTGAATATTATGTATCATAACATAACTACGTGCAAATGTTTTTTGGTGGCTTTTACTTGGAAAACCATCTTTTTTTTTTTTCAAGCATTTGAATAACAATGGGTAACCCTGAGACGATAGAAGAAGGGTTGGAAATTAATTTCATTTACTAATAAGGTATAGGAAATGTGCATACTTTTAAATTGACACCTGCCAAGGTGTCTCCCTCTTTGAGTGTGTCCTAAAAGCTGATGGGGGGGGGGGGGGGGGGGTGTCTTAATCTTATCACTCGGCATACCCGGTTAAAAAAAAGTCACCGCTTGCCACTATAAAAAAATACATGCGTATCCATCTATATATAGGTGTATATATATATAGAGCCATGACTCTTACAAGTTGAGTTACAGGAACATGGTAAGTAATAAGAAATATGTATAAATTTACACACACACACACACACACACACACACACACACAAGCTGAAACTCATCTAAAGCTAATTTAGGTGAGTTGCACTAAGCACTTGCCAAAGCCACGGATTACCAAGAGCAGGTTAAACGCTCTGTCAAACAGACTCGGACTAACTGGCCCAAAGATGCCTCAAGTGCTGACACACTGTACATACCGTACTAAAGCACAGGCTCAAATAAGATTAGGCTTTTGCATGATTTTTTTTTCCAAGTGTACAAAAAGTCCATGGCTTACAGAGCAGGATAAAATGTTTCACAGTGTTCACACCATAAGACGCTTACACGACACGGGTTCAAATGTACTTGTCAAAATGCCATCAGTTAAAAGGTGTTGAGTACTGGCTTATAAGAAAAAAGCAGGTTAAAGCTGTGCTAGAATGGCTGGAAATGGATTAACAAGGAAGTTTTTCTCGAATGCGGAACACAGGAATGTAGGAACTTCACTTTTTTTTTTATATTTACATATTTAGCGGATTTATAGCTTGCAGGTCATGAATCAAGTGTTCTTAGCAAGATTTTAGAGGATAATCTGACTTTAATTTCAAAGGATTTAAGCTTGAAGTGGTGGTCTTGAGAGGCAAGGAAACACATGGGTGGGCTGAAGGAGAACGGTTGCTCTCTGTGACAACTCACCAGTGGGTTTCTGAAGAACTCGTATTTGGCGTAGTTCTTCCTGAAGAGAAACTTGCTCTCTGGAGACATGCAGGCCTGCACAGGAACAACCAGTTCGTGATCTTCTAGGCACCTCTCTGTATTCAAACACGGATGACATCAAAATGGTGTTAGTTACTGCTTTAATAGATTTTCACAAGATCACTTAAAGATCGCAAAACACTTTGTATCAGAGTTATATGGAATGTGTTGTGACCTCTGAAGCTGGAGTATATTAAAAAGTCTGTCAAGGGGACATTTTTTTGCTAACCACTAAGCCACAGTATAGTTAAAGCATGTAAAAAAAAAAAGAGCAATTTAAGTTTATGTCTTCAATAAATTTAAGCAATGTATTTAATACATGTATAATTTCTTCCAAAAATGATATGTATACACTGTATACATATAAAACCATTAAATATTAGTCTCTCTCTATAATTTATCTATCTATCTATCTATCTATCTATCTATCTATCTATCAAAATGCTTATATATAAATTACTTGCATTATATATATCTATATGTATGTGTGTGTGTAAATAAGGTTTATATATTCATGCTCTAATACTTGTTATAATAATTCAAATTAGGGGTGGGCGATATGACCAAAATCTTATATCACGATATGAGCTTTCCTGTAGCTCAAATGGTAGAGCATGGCGCTAGCAACGCCAAGATCATGGGTTCGATTCCCAGGGAAAGCAAGAGCTGATCAAATGTAAAACTGTAACTTGAATGCAATGTAAGTCGCTTTGGATAAAAGCGTCTGCTAAATGCATAAATGTAAATGTAAATGTAAATATGACTAATTCTATATCACGATAACGATATATACCGTATCACGGTATAGTTATTTTTTTTCTTTTCATTTTTTTTGTGATCTTTGATTCCATAGAATTTTCAGAATCCTTGTCACCAATGTCAATATCAAACTAATAGAAATATAATACAATATAAAACAATACAATATAAAACAAAAAAGGCGTGTACGAACATGCCTTTTTGTGTGTGTGTGTATATTGTATTGTGTAATGTGTATTGATGTGAATTAATGTTAGACAGTAAACGCTATTGGATGCGAAACAATTTTTGGAAGAAATCCCAACAATAAAGTGAAATTAAATTTAATTGAATACAAAAAAAAAAAAAAAACCTCAAGCTCACTGAAGATAAACAATCAGTGATGAAATAAGGATAAGAAACTAATTGCAAGCAATAGGACAAAAACCTACATAAATAAGAAACGCTACACATTGTGTAAATTAATTAGTCTTCACTGTGTTAATTAGATATAATTAACATGTGTATTATGTATAGATTCTATACATAATATATTTATATATAGCCTATTATTATTATTATTATTTTAATTTATTCTTATTGAAGTTACAAAAGTGATATAGTCAAGAGCAGTGAGAGATTTTCTCTCACTGTTGTTTGATTAATGGCAGACAGGGGCGGCGACAGAGAATGTTGAATGCAGGTGCTGAGGGGGTGCTAGATGGGAGCTGGGTAATTAATAGTAAATATGACCAAAACAGGTTGTTATTATTATTATTATTTTATATGAATAATAAAATCGCTGTATAGGCGCATTTCAAATGTTTGAGGAATGTGGGAGTATTATCGCGCTTAGCCTACTGCGCGCACGCAATTATTTTTATTAATTTATTTTTTTCTGCGGAAAGAGTTTATACTCCCGTAATTTTTGGATGTGCTTTCTGTCGTCTCATGCAGAAGTGTCGGTGAATGGAGCACGTCACAACAATGAACCAGCTCACAGACATAAGAAATAAATCTGCAGAAAGCTTGAAAACCAATTAAAATAAAAAACAAATCTTCTCTGATTATGTAGACTGTATAGGTGCATTTCTCTATTAAAGGCACGTCCACTGTGGAGATGGCGAGCCTGAGAAAGCACTAGTTTATTAATAAATAATTAAAATGTCTTTTTCCCCGATGCATTCATAATCATTACTTTAGCCAGTGCTTTGTGGCAAGCTTTATGCGTGCGTTTGAGCGCGGAATAATACACCTAAATGCCTATATTAAAGGATGGTTTAGTAGGTTATTATACTATCAATTTAATATAAACGTGCGAATAGTTGACTAGAAAAATCTTTAGTCGGGGCAGGCCAATAGTAGCCTACTTGGCACAAGGAACCGATCCATTTTTAAAATAAAATGCTGACATTACGTGCGACTGCAAATCACCTTATTGCATTGCAGTATTTATGCATGTGTTTAATGAGTCAAATGTTTTTATTTTATTTCATTTTTTTATGGGGGTGCTTTGGTTTTTCTTGGGGGTGCTGGAGCACCTGCTAGCCCCTCCCTAGCGCCGCCCATGATGGCAGACGAATATTGGACAGCTTCCCCTTTAAGACCGAAGTCCGGATCCAATATACTGTTACATGATGCGTTTTTTTCAGCTGATTACTCTCTTAAGACCTAAATAACTGTGTTTATGAGGATACTTGCAAAGACAGGGATTCTTACGCATAGAAGTGTGTTTATGTAATCGTTCAAAGCCAATAAAGCGGCAAAAAAAAAAAAAAGCGCGCTCCTCTCACACAGAAACAGAGACGGCGCACGCATATAGTTGTTTGTGTTTCAACGGCTTAAAATCGGTTGTTTTAAAACTGTAGTGCTTAAAAACACATGTCCATGCTACAGATGTAGTCCCTCATTTAGGAACGAGCTCCTTGTTTTGTCGTCTCTGATCGTGCTCCTACTCTGAGCCACCTGCGTCTGTGTCTACCCTTCACGCAGTCATCCAAATGATGAAAAAGTATTACCGTAAACAATGTATTTTGCGACACCACGAAATAAACGATAGAGCATAATATGAAACGATAGACTTTTTATTTCGTCCATCCGATATATATCGTCATATCGCCCAGCCCTAATTCAAATATGTCAGAAATACACAGTAATCTGTTGAACATTTAAATGTAATATTTACATTTATGCATTTGGCAGAAGCTTTTATCCAAAGTGTCTTACAGTGAATTTAACATAACATTTTTCTCATTATGCATGTTCTATGGGAATTAAACCCATGACCTTGGTGTTGCTAAAGGCATGCTCTACCAGTTAAACAGCAGGATCAGACATGTTGAAAATTGTCAAATGTTATATTTCAATATCCAGCACTACTTGATGCCCTATAGTGAGAAAACGAGCCAAATTAACCGTACACTAATGTCTGTGAATAGCAGTACTCATATGTCAAAGACAATAAAGCACTGGCTCAAACCCCATCTAATGTATCTGTTGTGTATCTGATCCCTCATCCTCTAATTCACTCCTCCGAGAAGAGCACAAGAGAGGGAGAGAGAGCATGACTGTGTATGAATGAGAAAGCGAGAGGCATTGCAGAGGGATGAGGTCATGTATTTAGCTTGATTGCACCGAGGGCTGATGGCAGCAAAGTCAGCAGAGTCTCTCTGCTAATGGCTTACGTAAAAGCAACGTTTCTAGAAGGTTTCCGTAACGTTGACGCCCTAATGTCTCCAGAAGCGATGAGGGGAACACATCTAACTACACCACATAATACTTGGCCTTTCTAGAGATGTCAGCTGACCAAAACAGACCACACCCTGTCATGTTATGACATCATACCATGTGATGTGCACAATCAGCGTCTATGTAAAAGTCACGACTTTCCTCGATGCCGTTAAAGAGGACGAATTAAAATAAAGAGCTGATTGTATCAGCCCAAATTATTTCAGAAGCTCAATAAAGGGCTTTTTAACACCCTACAAGAGCAATGACTGCATCTCTAAAGGTCAGGCAGAGTTAAATCTGTTTAGTATGATTTAGACAAGGGTTAATCTGTAATCTGCCTGAGAAATAGGCAGCCACACGTGTCCTCATTGATTGCCTGTGAGATTAAGCACTAGTTCTTCGCAAACCTTGTCTTTTCTATGGTCATCTCCTCAAAACATTCTGCAGTGTGAGTGCTTTTTCTTTTCTTCGGGTTATACGTTCTACAAGCGGCTGTGGATGCAAAATGTGCAGCCGTGCATGATGTATAAAGTCGTTTTTGAGAGCTGAAGTGTTAATAGGAGAACAAATATGAGTGTGTACTTAAGACTCGGATTCTGGGCTTGCTGAAAGGTGATTTCCTGTTACACGAAGTGCAGTGCACTGGGAACCCAGTGTCCCCGGACAGAACAGCCTGTCCTCTTAGACTGTGTGTATGCCGAATGCACAAGTCATATGGACTCAGAAAACGAATGTATACGTATGTTGGCTTACCCAGACCAAGCAGGGAATGATGCTCCACTAGAGACCAGCAGTTGTCATCCAGGCAGTGGTTCTTGTAGACCAGGAACTGACACACATCTCTGGCTGTCATATCGGCGGGGATCTCCACAACTTTTCCCACACCATCCTCACTGAAAACCTTGATGATCTGTTGAAGACACACACAGAATGTCAATTACAGATGCGCACGTTGCTTAATATGACCTAAAGGCGATGTTCTCGATAAGTCTAATTTGCCAACACTATTACAGACACACTTTCACACAATGCTTCAGCCTGGATAATTACACAGCTTGTGGTTGGACAACTTAGCCTTGTAACTTTCCTAAGTGAACCATATAAACTAACGTATGTGCATCATATACAAAGTTTTCAGTTATTAAAGAATAAAGATGATGCTTGATCGAGGGAAAAACGTTTATTTGCACTTATTTTTCAAGTTTTTGTCATTGCAATCCATGCATATCTCTGTTTATGTGGTCTTTATCTCAATCCACATGGACTCTTATCAGGTTTAGATGGAGCCCGGCGCTCATAAGCATGACTGACTTGAACACGCACGCACAAGAGGATATACTCCATTAAGAGGCAGAATTCACGTGAATGCCAAAGCCAACAGACCAGGTAAACAGAAAGGAAGAGAAAAGGGAGAAATACTTCCAGTGAACATGCACACAAAACAAGAAATTATATAAATGTATATACATGTGCAAGTGCACAGCTAGACATACGCATTCATGCACAAAAGCAAACATTTGCAGCTTTAATTATTATAGACACACTTTTTTAAAAACTATAAGCACAGAAGAAGCTAACAGTAGCGTGCAATTTATGCACAAAGATGATCTGCATGACTAAATTTTAAATGTTTTAGACTGTCATCTGTAAGGTTTGTAGGGTTTTCTTGGAAAAAGTAGCTACTGTCAGTCTTACCTCTACTGCCTGATACAAGCAACAGTCCGGTGAATACGATGGCATTTTCAATCTGAGACAACCTCCGCTCACTCATGCAGCGAGAGAGAGTGAGTGAGCTAGAGAGTGAGAAAGAGAGAGAAAGAGGGAGGGAAAAAGGGAGGAGAGAAAGGGAGGAGGAAAGAAAGCAAGAGGATAAGAGGAGTTGAGAATGGGCAGAGGGTTGAGATGAGACCAAGAGAGTTGCTGAAACAAGAGAGGGAGAGAGAGAAAAGAAGGGAGAGAGACTCCATACTCTAGTGGATTAAGGGCTTTAGACTAGGGCTTTAATTTGTCAATAAAATTAATAGAATGGGTTTCCCTTCATTCCAAATATAACTTTTATTCTTCTATGGAACAAAAGAGATACATGGGAAAGGATTGCCTCAACAAAATGAATAGGGACTGATGCTGTCTTGCTGTTGAATCTTATTCAGATATAGTTGGTCAATGATGGCAAACATCCTAGATAACATGACTGGGATAATAACTGTATTTAACTGTCATTTACACGTGAAATGTTTTCTACAAACCCTTTAACTGCTTTACAATGAATGAAATACAAATAATAATAAAAAACATATACCTATACCTATTCCAACGAAGACCATCCTCCAGAACGCTGCTGCCAGGATTATGACTACAACCAGAAAATCTGAGCATATCACACCAGTCCTCAGGTCCTTACACTGGCTTCCAGTTACATTTAAGACTGATTTTAAAGTAATTTTACTTGTTTATAAATCACTCAATGGCATAGTACCTAAATACGTTGCAGATATGCTCACTGAATATAAACCTAACAGACCACTCAGATCATTAGGATTGAGTCAGTTAGAAATACCAAGGGTTCACACAAAACAAGGGGAGTCCACTTTTAGCTATTATGCCGCCCGCAGTTGGAATCAGCTTCCAGAAGAGATCAGATGTGCTAAAACATTAGCCACATTTAAATCCAGACTCAAAACTCATCTGTTTAGCTGTGCATTTGTTGAATGAGCACTGTGCTACGTCCGATCTGACTGCACTGTATTTTATGTATAATTTTTATTTCTAACTGTTCTACATTAATTTTAAATTCATTTTTAAATCATTTTAAATTTCTGTTTTTATTGTTGTGATTTTTTTTATGATTATTTTACTTCCTTTTATGTAAAGCACTTTGAATTACCATTGTGTATGAAATGTGCTATATAAATAAACTTGCCTCACCTTGCCATATATATATATATATATATATATATATATATACATATACATATACATATACATGCCCTCCATAATATTGGCACCCTTGGTAAATATACCAAAGGCGGCTGTGAAAATAAATCTGCATTGTTTATCCTTTTTATCTTTCATTCCAAAAATTCACAAAATTCCAACCCATCATTGAAGTAAAACAATTGAAAATGGGGGGAACCCATCTTTGTGTAAGAAATACTTTCTCTAAAATTCATGTTGGCCACAATTATTGGCACCCAATTATTGCAATTCCTTTTCCCAGGGTAATTATTGCAGCTTGAAGTTTTCTCCTATAATGCCTAAGAGTTTGGAGAACACCTGATAAGAGATCAGAACTATTCCTTCATCCAGAATACTCCAGATCCTTCAGATTCACAGTCCATTTGGTGCTTCTCCTCTTCACAGCTCACTCATTTTCTACAGGGTTCAGGTCAGAGGACGGGAATGGCCAGCAGAAGCTTCAGGTTTTGTGCTCAGTGACCCATTTTTGTGTTGTTTTTGAGGTTTGTGTTTGGATTATTGTCCGGTTGGAAGATCCAAACATGGCCCATTATAAGATTTCTAACAGGGTCAGTCACTTATTGATTTTTTATATGTTGGTATTTAATAGAATCCATGATGCCATGTGTCTAAACAAGATGTCCAGGACCTCCAGTAGAAAAATAGGCCCACAGCATAAAAAATACAGCAGTATATTTCATTGTACACATGGGGTACTTTTTTATCCCTGTGTGCACCAAACCCATCTTGAGTGTTTGCTGCTAAAAAGCTCATTTTTTAGTTTCATCTGACCATAGAAGCCAGTCCCATTTGAAGTTACAGTCATGTCTGATAACTGAATATGCTGGAGTTTGTTTTTGGATGAGCTAGGAGAATTTTTCTTGAAACCCTCCCAAACAACATGTGGTGATGTAGGGACTGTTTGACAATTTTTTTCTAATGTTTTCTGACCCCGAGACTCAACTATATTCTGCAATTCTACAGCTGTGATCCTTGGAGAGTCTTTAGCCACTCAAACTCTCCTCCTCACCGTGCATTAGGACGATATAGACACACGTCCTCTTCCAGGCAGTTTCGTAACATTTTCTGTTGATTGGAAATTCTTCATTATTGCCCTGATGGTGGAAATGGGTTTTTTCACTGCTCTAGCTCTTTTCTTAAAGCCACTTCACTAATTTGTGAAGCTCAATTATCTTTTGCTGCACATCAGAAATATATTCTTTGGTTTTTCTCATTGTGATGGATGATAAAGGGAATTTGACCTTTGTGTTCCTCATATTTATAATCCTGTGGAACAGGAAGTCATGGCTGGACAATTTCATGCTCCTAGTCACCCTGGTGTGCTAAAAAATTTAAATATGAATGGAATATACTTCAGAGATATTTTACTCACAAGAATTTCTAGGGGTGCCAATAATTGTGGCCAACATCCATTGGAGAAAAACATTTATTTCATCATGAGATTTTCTCCCCACTTTCAATTGTTTTACTTCAATGATAGGTTAGAATTTTGTAAATTTTTTGAGGGAAAGATCAAAAGGATAAACAATGCAGATTTATTTTCACAGCCGCCTTTGGTCATATTTATCAAGGGTGCCAATATTAGTGGAGGGCCACTGTACATATACATATACATATATATATATATATATATATATATTTATATATATATATTTATATTTATATATTACTGGTGTTTAACTTAAGATTTACAATTAAATGTATGTAATTGTTTTACTTTATTTTAGTTTTTAAAGTGCAAGAAAAATCTATACTTTTTAAATGGAACAATAAATTAAATTAAATGAAAACTGTAAAGTAAAATAAACAACTAGTACATAATGTGGATTTCATTGCATTTATATTATTATATATCAGGCTTTGAGAAACTCACATTAATACCAACCATTACTAACAATTCTTCCTCTATCTCTTCCCTTACCTTCCATCATCTCTCCCTTTGTCTCTCCCTCTCTCTTTTCCACAACCTTGCTCTCTCTTTCTCCCCCACATCAAACTTTGCCTTGGCTTCTGTCAAAGTTTCAAATTCTCTCTGGTTCTCAGAAAGCCTTGAGACAGAGCCGCACATCCAGCTCTCACAACACACACACAGAGTGAGATTTTGTTCTCATTCTTTTTTTCACTCCCACTTCCCCCCTGAAGTTTGGCTTTGAACTCCACAGCCAAAGAAAACCGTTCCCCCTCTTTTTCTCAAAACTCAGCATATCACAACTGGAGAGTGTTTCTTAAACACACACAACAGAGGCCAAATCCCAGCGAAATCCCTCCTCCCACAACACTTCCTCAGTAAAACTAGTGATTTTCTTTCTCATACTCAACATTCTCAATACCTTGCCATTTCTCACTATTAGAAGTATGTACATGTTCATTTTAAGTGTGGTAAAGAATAAAAACAAGATCAAAAACACACCATTCCATCCTCTCAGACACAAGAGAACAGTATCATGTAATCTGACTCGACACCATGAAGAAAAGGATGTTGGGGGTTGAGTTATTGGCAAGACCATTATAGCAGTGGAAGCTGTTTGCAGAGCATTGTTTCATTGCTTATTCTTAGTTATACATGTACATTCTACTGCAGCAAATGCTATTTTCTACAAGCTTTACGATGTAAGAGCGTTTACCCAATGTTGTTCAAATGCATCCTCACAATTGTGTGGCTACGAGCAAACGTTTGCTCTGCACTGCTCCGTCCCGTCTCTGTGGGTCACATGGGAGGATCTTTAAATGTTAAATAAAGGTTTTGCAAACATTCTGAGGGTCACATGGCAACAAAGTGTTTGTTTGGAGTTAATAGAGGGTTGTTCAAGCATTGTTCGCAGTTTGTATAACGAGGGAAGAGGTAATCCAAAAATAGAACAGAGGTCACAGTATATGGCCAGTACTTCTGATACATTAGGTTCTATGATTATATATGCACAGATATAGAGAGAGTTATAGACAGAAATACAGTTAGATATAGTTAAATAGACAGAAATGCAGTTGGATGGTTAGACAGACAAATAGATACAGATAAATATAGTTAGACAGCCAGGAATATGTTAGTTAGGCATGTATACGTTTAGAGACGTGTATAGTTATATAGTTAAACAGGTGGATAGTTAAATGATACCTAGACCAGTATATAACAGGCAAAATTAAAATAGATAGACAGGTATATAAGTACAGTATTATGTAAATACATAGATAAAAAAGGTATTGTAAGATACAGTTAGGCCGGCATGCATGCATGCATACATACATACAGTACAGACAGAAATAGAAATAAAGATAGCAAGACAGACAGATAGACAAAGACAGAAAGATGGAGAGCAAGACAGACAGACAGCTAGATAGTAAGACAGACAGAAAGACAGAAAAACATAAGACAGATAGATAGACAGACAGAAATATAGATAGCAAGACAGACAGACAGAAATACAAAAAGACAGACAGACAGAAAGATAGAAAGCAAGACAGACATAGATAGTAAGACCAGTAGATAGATAGTAAGATATACAGACAGTTAGACCGTAAAAGAGGAAGACAGCTAGAAAGTTATAAAGACAGACAAAGAGACCGTAAGACACACAAATAGAAATAGTAAGTGCAATACAAAGCTGTGTCACAATCAAACTTAAGTGCATCTAAAAACTGCCCTTTTGTTGGTAACCAAACTGGTTTGGCCAGGGGCCTGTACCATGAAGCCGGTTTAGCTGGCTAGCCAGGTAAGTTTCAGTTTAGTTTGCACCAATCCTGGGTTTTAGGTACCATAAAAGTAGCTTGGCTTTTAGCTGCGTTCATTGCCATAGTGACTTACACTGCACAGCTAACCTACTCCGGGGCAGGTTATGTTCTGAGTTAGAGATCTCAAACTGAAATTGGACCAATCAGATGTGAGCAAAGTGACACATGTCTGACACAAAAAAAAGTCACTCCCCCAGTCTCTCTTCTTACAAATGAACGCTCACTAAGAAGTACCTTAAAAAATATATATATACACAACAAAATAGTCTGGCTTTATATATTATATTATTATTACTCCATTACACACAAGCACTTTTAGTTTAACAATTATTATAAAGCATTTATTTTATAATGAATATTAATTCAGATCATATGAAATATAAATAAGTGGAAGAATCAATAGATAACACTTTAAAAACGGCTACATGTGACCTTACATGTTCAAGTCTCTATCACTATATATAATCAACTATATAAACTAACTTCACAAGTTTCACTTGTGACTGCACTGATAGAGCAAGATCATTTCCTTTAGTTGTCCTCTTTCATGGACAAGTACTTCAGTGGAAATGCATTTAAATTCCTCATATTCATTAATCTCTTAACCTTTAACAAAAGAGTTTTTGAGAAGTTAATCACACTTGCTCTGTGTTGTGATTGGCTGTTCGCCGCTGATGTCACACATGTTCATGTGCACGTGCTCCATTAACTCAGGATCAAGCCTGAGTTGACAGAGAAAGTTGATGATCAGCTTCATGGTACCACTACCAACAAAGCCAGATTGGAGTGGTTTGGTTTTGTCAACTCAAAACTTATCCTATAACTCTGAATTTGTTAATCTACCATCATGGTACAGGCCCCAGGAGTATGATATTGTGTGTGTGTGTGTGTGTGTGTGTGTGTGTGTGTGTGTGTGTGTGTGTGTGTGTGTGTGTGTGTGTGTGTGTGTGTGTGAGAGAGAGAGAGAGAGAGAGAGAGAGAGAGAGAGAGAGAGAGAGAGAGAGATGAGAGTGAGAGTGAGAGTGAGAGAGAGAGAGAGAGAGTGAGAGAGAGAGAGAGAGAGTGAGTGAGTGAGTGAGAGTGAGAGTGAGTGAGTGAGAGTGAGTGAGTGAGTGAGTGAGTGAGTGAGTGAGTGTGTGTGAGAGTGTGTGTGTGTGTGTGTGTGTGTGTGTGTGTGTGTGTGTGTGTGTGTGTGTGTGTGTGTGTGTGTGTGTGTGAGAGAGAGAGTGAGAGAGAGTGAGAGAGAGTGAGAGAGAGTGAGTGAATGAGTGAGAGAAAACACAGATGACGCTCACGAGCACATAGGCCTCGTTTGCACTGCAGGTCTTGATGCTCAATTCCGATGTGTTGCCTATATCCGATTTTTTTGGCTGTCCGTTTACACGTTCTTTCAATTGTGACCCATATCCGATTCATGTGTTTACACTTGCCATACCATCTGAAGCATCCCGCATGCGTTGTTGTCATTTAGCGCCTCCACACGTGCTTCCTCACAATAATAATGTGACCTGTGCTGACAAAACGAGTCCAGCAAAATTGAAAAATTAGTTATTTTTGTTTTTATTTTCACATTCTCCATTAAAAGACCTTCAAAATTATGTATGATTTTTTTTTGGACAAAAAAATGACTGCTACACCCGTTTAAAGTCGATATCAGCAAGGTTGAGAATGATTAATAATTCTCATGAATTATGAGAAAGATTAAAGTTTTCCTCCAGTTCTTTTCTTATTAATAATTAGGCTACTATATTAATAATCACAATATAGCTGTTTTTTTTTTTATTTATCTTTCCTATTATAAATAAGAACAGATGCAAAAAAAACAACAACAAAAAACAGTATAAGAACAAATAGTCTAGAAAGAAACAAATAATGCATTACCTTTATCATTTTACATCTAAACAAAAGCATTCATATAGCCGGCGAAAAACAAATTATCAAATGTAAAAATCACTTCAGTGTGTTCATTACAAATAAATTGATTATTAAAACTACAAAAGCAGTTCAATGAAGTGCTACGAGTGATTCCCTCTTTTCTTTTATTGATAGATAACATTGAGACAGACGGCCTACTGTAATGCACGAATCATATAAAGTTACACATCAGATGTTTTTCCCCATCAGTTCCCCAAGTGTTCACTTAAAACAGAACAGATTATGTTTGCGTGAATACTGAAATACTGTAATTCTGTGTATTTATGGGGATCGCGCGCCGTCAGAAGCGCCGTTATGCACGCTCTTCAGATGACAGTCTGCCTGAGAAGCGAGCGGAGAAAAGTTCATCCTCTCAGAAAATATACAATTAAAGATACTTTTAGATGTTTAATTACTATGTGGAGCATTGGGATAGCTAAACGAGGGCTTAATGAACTAATTTTTTGTGAAAACCTCAAAATCTACAACCCCAAATCAGAAAAAGTTGGGACAGTATGGAAAACGCAAATAAAAAAAGAAAGTAGTGATTTCTAAATTTACTTTGACTTGTATTTCATTTCAGACAATATGAACACAAAATGTTTTTCATGTTTTGTCTGGTCAACTTCATGTCATTTGTAAATATACATCCTTTCCTGTCATTCAGACTTGCAACACATTCCAAAAATAGTTGGGACAGGAGCAATTTAGGGCTAGTAATGAGGTAATTTGGTTAAATAATGATGTGATTTGAAACAGGTGATGTCAACAGGTGATTGTAATTATGATTTGGTACAAAAGCAGCATCCAAGAAAGGTCTAGTCCTTTAGGAGCAAAGATGGGCCGAGGATCGCCAGTTTGCCAACAAATATGTGAGAAAATTATTGAAATGTTTAAAAACAATGTTCCTCAAAGAAAGATAGGAAGAGATTTGGATATTTCACCTTCAACAGTGCATAACATAATTAAAAGATTCAAGGAATCTGGAGGAATTTCAGTGCGTAAAGGACAAGGGCGCAAGCCTAAGCTGAACAACCGTGATCTCCGATCCCTCAGGCGGCACTGCATCAAGAATCGTCATTCATCTATAAGCGATATCACCACATGGGCTCAGGACTACTTTGGCAAACCTTTGTCAAGTACCACAATACGTAGTTACATCCACAAATGCCAGTTAAAACTGTACTGTGCCAAAAGGAAGCCCTATGTTAACAGTGTCCAGAAGCGCCGTCGACTTCTCTGGGCTCGGAGGCATCTGGGATGGACCATCACACAGTGGAAACGTGTACTGTGGTCAGATGAATCAGTATTTCAGGTATTTTTTGGGAGGAATGGACACCGTGTGCTCCGGACCAAAGAAGAAAAGGATCATCCAGACTGTTACCAGCAAAAAGCCAGGGTCTGTCATGGTATGGGGTTGTGTCAGTGCCCTTGGCAAAGGTAACTTGCACTTCTGTGATGGCACCATTAATGCTGAAAAGTACATAGAGATTTTGGAGCACAATATGCTGCCTTCAAGAAGACATCTTTTCCAGGGACGTCCATGCATATTTCAACAAGACAATGCAAAACCACATTCTGCACACATTACAAAGTCCTGGCTGCGGAGGAAGAGGGTACGGGTACTTGACTGGCCTGCCTGCAGTCCCGACCTGTCTCCAATAGAGAATGTGTGGCGCATTTTGAAGCGCAACATGCGACAACGAAGACCCCGTACTGTTGCCCACCTTAAGACTTGTTTGCAGGAAGAATGGGACAAAATTACACCTGAAACACTTCATCACTTGGTGTCTTCAGTCCCTAAACGTCTTTTAAGTGTTGTGAAAAGGAATGGCAAGTGGTAAATGCTTTACTGTCCCAACTATTTTTGGAATGTGTTGCAGGTCTGAATGACAGGAAAGGATGTATATTTACAAATGACATGAAGTTGACCAGACAAAACATGAAATATTTTGTGTTCATATTGCAATGAAATACAAGTCAAAGTAAATTTAGAAATCACTACTTTCTTTTTTTATTTGCGTTTTCCATACTGTCCCAACTTTTTCTGATTTGGGGTTGTATATTTTTCACGTTTTTTTTTTTTTTTTTGCCTGTAACGTTAGCTCAAAATAGCCCGTGCACATTTACACTCATTTTGCCAGCATGCATGGGTCCCACATAACGTCATTAAACCGCGGAGAAGAACCAAATTGTCAAGTTCTAATGACGTACAGAACGCGATGCCTCAGAAAATCCGATCTGCCTGTTTACATGACAGTCGCATTGGCACATATCCGATTTATATCCGATTTATTTCCACATATGAATGAGGCCCGAATCCGATCTCGCTATATCCGAATGCATGCGTCTTTTTCCTGGTTGTTTACACTGTCATAGAACAGATCCGATCTGTCTCACATATGAGCACAAAATCGGAATTGGGTCACATTTAACTGACAGTGTAAACGAGGCCATAGATGCATTTATGCATACATGAGCATATGTGGGTGAGAAACACTAAAACACTCTTAAGCAAGACTGACCTCCACAGTGAAAGTTCATCGGAAACAAGAAGCTATCACAACTGAATAAGAGACTGAATAACCGAAAATGGTCCGTCTAACTTAAACAGCCATCCATTTAAATGGAAATAATGTTTAAGTAATGTACAAGTCACGATGATAAAGCCCGGTCTAAGATAAGAGTAAATTAGAAAAGTGCATGAGACTATTAGAAACCTGTGGCTGTCTGGAAATACGGCCCGGCAAATTCATTTATAAACAGTCCTGTGAGCAGCGATCACTCACCTGACTCTTATTACCTAACTTGACAGAGCAAATTCGATTTTAACCCCACGCAGGCCTGATGCATATGCATGTACACTCAAACGCAGGCATTATTACCACCCGCAGTTTACTGAACTCTTCGTGACCCTGCCTTTCAATGACATCACAAACATACTGTAAAAATCCACATTCACACACTGAGGCAAAAAATATAACCTGCCCTGACATACACACACACGCCTTTGTTTAGAGATCTCAGGGGATAAACGTCGGTGACAGCTTTGGAAGTTTCAAGTTTCATGGAGAGGAGCCAGTCTGTGTGTGAGATACAGAGAGAGAGAGACATGTTTGTGCAACAAGACGTGTTTGACAGTTTATCAGCAAGTGGAAACAACCCCTGAATGAATAAAGGATAAAAACAAAAATGAACAGGATACATGATGACACAAGATTATATATGCATATCAAAAAAAGAGCAACCATCCCCATTAACACAGGTAATTAATTTTTCCAGTTTAACAGCGTTAAACATTTAATGCAATTAAAGCAGGGGCGGAGCTAGGGTTGGCCACCTCACTCATAACTGCTGCTTCAGTCTCTTTTTTCTTGACAAGAATTTCATTTATTTAGACATAGAACGTTTTTACAACGTTAGTCAAACAAGCGCTGAAACGGTACAGATGACAAGGAGCTTCAGTAGAACATCAGTGAATATATGTCAGTAAAAATTAATTTTCCAGTCCTGTCAGCCGTTATCCGGTGCTCATAGCGCATACTCAACTGCTCGCACAAATACGGTGGCGGCGCGCTGTAGCCTGTATCATTTCATATTAAAGTGCAAATGAAACTACGAGCATGCGTGTCAGATCCGTGTCACGTTCAGCAGCGGCAGTTCTTAAAGTAATAGCAGCCAAATAACCTAATAACCCATCTGCTATGATGTCTGGTCATCAAAGAACAAAAGAAAAAAAAAAAAAAGAGGAAATCAATAACTTTTGTAGCTTTAAGGATTCATCTATATTTAATTTAAAATGTAATATTTGATAACTTTATTCAATTTATGTATATTTCCTACTTGCTGAAGGGCACAGGTAAATATGACATATATTATGTAAATATAATGGGTTTATGTGAAGATTGTTTTAAGTTTACTTAAATTAGAAGTTGTTATTTTTTAAAGTCCAATAAAAGTTAAAATTGATAGCTCTCAATTGTAATGTTAGTATAGTCAACATTACATATAGTCAATGAACATTTTCCTAGAAACATCAGTAGTATTGGTATCAGTGATACTTGCCTTCACTCATAAAAAGATGCCATTAAACAAATATAAAAAAATATACTGTATTTTGTTTCTACATTAATTTGAAAATTGAATGTGAAATTATTACAATATAAAAGTACATTTAAAAAACTTTAATGTTAGGTGGGATTAATTGTGATTAATTTCAGGAAAAAAAATGTGCAATGTTATTTTTTTACTCAATTGACAACACTAATATATATATATAAAAAAAAAAAAAAAAAATATAATATATATATAATATATATATATATATATATATATATATATATATATATATATATATATATATATACAATATATATATATATATATATATATATATATATATAAATAATATATATATATGTATGTATATATATACACACCTCAGTGAGTCCCAACACGAAACCCTCATAATCCCACTCATCATCCCCATCTCAGCCATCATCCATCCACATCCAATATCAAGCTGATGCAATCATCATGAGTCGGGTGTACATTGTTTCTCCTAAAAGTAATTTTCCAATTAACTGACATCAAAGGACCAGACATAAAGATACCACTCAATTAAGAATTAGGAATCAAGAGGGACAAGGGTAGTTTGAGGAGAGGATTATTTTCACATGCTGATGTTTTCAGTTGCAATCATGTCATCTGCTCAGGTGAGCTTGTGTTGCAGTCAGCTGACTGTGCAGTGCCAGTGTGTGTGTCTATTTTGACAGTGTGTCAAGGATGCTCAGGCACACCTGGTAAGCCAAACTGGTGTTAGAGGTACACTAGGCTGTACGGAGGCAGCTCCACACGCACAGACATATTCAACTCCGCTGCGACGGTGTCTCATTTCACAGCACAAACCTTTAATGGGTCACCTGGGAGGAGATTTTTGGCAAAGGTTCTGCCATAAATGGGGCATTGCTGAGTTTGACTGTGTGAACTAAGAATACAATGTGGCACACAGCCAGGATAACCAAGGAGTTCTCACACTGGCGTGGCCTAGAGCGTAACTCAGGAGACAGGTAAACAAATAGGTGTGCATGGTGTCAGGAAACGTGACCTCTGTGTGATGGGTGTTCTAAAAAGTGTTTGAATGTGCATCATCTACTTAACCGCATGAAACAAAGCAGTGAACGCAATGTCCTCTCACCCTTTTTTACAAGAGGAAGTCAAAGTCTCTTTCTCCTTACAAAGCATGCCTCAGATGGTAGGTTTAACATGGTAGCAAGGTATAACAAAGGAATCATCCTAATAAGACAAGTGGATATGTAACACACCTGATCCAAAACTACCCTAATATTGGGTTTTAGATTAAAGGTTTAACAAGCATTAACTCATCCTAATAAGACAAGAAGAACACACCTGATATGCCTAGCAGATATGCCTAGCATACCAGGCAATCCAAATTAATGTTAATTTTTACATGTACTAATACATTTAAACTTTTTTTTTTATTATTGAACAAATAATTTGATGTATTCATCAGTTAATGTAAATCTTAAAAGTTCAAAGTTAGAAAGTTAAACGTTTTTTTTTAAAGCCAATGCCAATGCTTTAACTAATATTATTTAATTGAAACTTGCTTGCTTACACCAATGCATTTTTAACATTTAATAAATGCTGTGGAAGTATTGTTCATTAATTAATGTTAGCTATTGAATCAACTAATATTAATGTATACATAAAATGTATTTAAAGTTGTAAATAAAATTCAAAATAACATGTTTAATTCAATGCGTTACTTGCCAATTCTTTGTAATTATTTGTGAAAAATACTAGTACTTTTTCACTGTACATACTTGCATACATGAATACATACATAAAATACAAAATAATGCTAGCACTGTGTACATATAAATAGGAATGCCTCATTAGCATCTGCCTATAATGAAATTTAAATTTAGAAAAGGGTGTCTAAATAAATAAAATTAAACTTCTTATGGTCTGACAATGCCACATTCACAAACCGTCAATTTAACGGATTTCTATTCCAGTTAATTTCTGCTGACTCACTGGGATATTAGGCATCACACCCAGTAAAGCTCCTTCATGACATTTACCATTGTTAAAAATGCTACATAAATACATGAGAATTAAACTGTGTGACCTTTGCTACTTATAGTCTTACCTTAAACACATAAATGTGACTGACCCTGCCTCAAATACTAAACAACTGTGTGTGTCAGGTAAACAAGAATTAGAAACAAATAGGTGGCGTTTCAATTGAAATTTGTTTTAGAAGCTCTCATATAGAAACTATATCACACACCCATGTATTGATATGGGAAAAGTCACATGGTAAATTCTGTGGAACAAGCTTCTTAGACATCCTTCTCATCTTGGATGAGTTTTGGATGGATGCGAAATGAGACAGCGCAAACAAGCCGAACACAAGACAAACGGTTTGTGCAAACAAGCAAGGAAACCAGACGCCTAACATACAACCCAAACAATCAGCCATTGCATATGTACAGTAATATGGTAGAGACAAATTAAGGATAATAATATTGTGCACTCTTTACACGCACAACGAGATAGCTATTTGAAGAGAACAAGAAAGATGACAGAGAAATTTGATTTTTTTCAATCAGGCAAAGCATTCATGGAAAATTTTGTCAGCTGACCACAACATCCTGAGGACAAGACTGACTAAAAAAAAAAAAGAAAAAGAAAAAGTGTAGTCCCATGCTGCTTGAAGCAGTTGAGTTCAGTTATAAGTTAACAAATGTCAGCCTATCATCAAAGCAAAGCTAGTTTGAGGGCATCTAAGCTAGTCTGAACTGCAGTTTAAAGAGTAAGTGAGGACACAGTATAAAAGGTTCCTTTTACAACTTACATGTGGTCTTCTTTAGAAGTTAGAAGAAAAACAATGAAATTCAATGGAATATCTGATTTTAATATCTAATTTGTGATATTGTAATTTCAGAAAGAGACAGTTTGGCCTGAGGGAGTCAAAATAGCTAAGAAAATTCTCAAAAGTTGTCGTTTTGCTAGGTAACTTCTTGTAGAGTATATTGCAATATTTTAATATTATGTGGCAGATGTGACTTTGAAGCTAAAATAAATACAGTGCGAGAAATAGAAGAAAAGTAAAGGCTATTTTTTCTGTCTAAATACTGTTACAACACCTTGAAGGGCTTGAACCTGCAACTTCTGGATAATCAGCCCAAGTTTTTCACAACTAAGCTAAACAGTTATTTTGTTATTATAATCACTAAAACAAAAAAGCATTTTTGGTTACTTGAAACAATTTACATGTTAACTGAAATATTAGGTCACACATTATTGTAAGGTACAATTCTCACCTCACATTAACAAACTATCAATTATGCCTCAAACTCCTAATTTGCTTATTAATAGTTAGTAAAGTAGTTAAGTTCGGATATTGGGTAGGATTAGTGATGTAGAATATGGTCATGCAGAATATGTGCTTTATAAGTACTAATATACAGCCAATGTGTGGTTAATAGGCATGCTAATAGGCAACTAGTTAATAGTTAGAACTGGTCCCTGTACTAAAGTGTTACCAAATATATATAAAAAAATAATAATTACACATTTTATTTCAGATAGTTGCCAATGCAACATTTATCATGTTTATTTAGTTTAACTACATATTAAAATGGCTACAACTTAAAAATGAACAAAAACTAATAAAATGAAACCAATAAAATTAATTTAATTTAAATAAAAAAAAACTATAATAGCATCTCAAAGATACTAAAATAACACTGATTAGTACTAAATGTTATGTACTGTATGTTATGATGGCGAGTCCATGCCCAAGTGAATAACTATTCAGTATTCTTGTCAGCATTTAACATTTATCTAGTCAGGGTTCTTCAACTCCAACCCTTGAAAGTTCAGCTCCAGCCCTGATGAAAAACACCTGAACAAGCTAATCAAGATCTTCAGGATTACTTAAAAAATTACAGTCAAATGAGATAAACTCTGCAAAACAATGATATACAGCATCATATGACTGTTTCCAATGCCAAGTAATAACACCAACAACAATAAAACAGGCTAAACCATCAACATTAACCTCATAAATACCATGCCAATTTCTCAGGCCTCGTTTAAAGCCAATATCGATGGCGTTTGTCTCTGACAATAAACAGGTGCTGAAAAAAAAAAGAGATAGGCTTGCGTGACAGTACAGACGGGTCATGTGATATCACCATTCTCAAATAAAACCCAATCCAACAGCCTGAACATTCTGTTCTCTGTCGGCATGCAAATGTATACCAACATGTAAATATAAGACCTGATATACACCATGAAATGCAGCTGTATTGTTTTGATTTGTTGCTACGTGTATGTTCCAAAAATCCAGACGGACTGAAAACAAAGATGACTAGTTCAACAAACACATTAGGTGTCACTGTCGCTTACACACAAACACACAGATGCGTCTGTGTTGGTTTTGTGTATGTTGCTAGCACTCAATCACTTGTCACTTTATGGTCTGACTTTTACGAGAGTCTTGAGGGCCTGGTGTCATTTCGCACTGTACACAAACTCACAGACACGCACCCCCTGCGGCTCCACGCTCTGGCTCACTGCCATTAATCACTCGCTCACAGAATCCAGCGGAGGTCACAGCAGGTTCAGCGCGTGAAACTTGAGTTACTACATCAGAGATGGATCACTCATGCACAGAATGCCGTATTAGTATTCTTCCATGCACGAGAGGAAAGCTGACACACATAAATAAAGAAAAGAGTAAATAAGAAAATCTAGCGAATCCTAATTAATCCCACTGCGGCGGACCTTGTACGCTTTTGCAGTTTTAAACAAACACACATACACCACTTGGAGAAGTTACACACAAGATTGAAGTTAATGTGCAATCAAAATTGACCCCATTTAATTTCTTAATGCCTGTTTTGGGTCTTATGGATGATTCATCAATGCACGTCATTCTGAAAAACATTTACATTTATGTATTTGGGAGACGCAAAGCAACCTATAGGGCATTCAAAGTACACACTTTTATTTGTCCATGCATTCCATGGGAATCAAACCTACAACCCGAATTCCAGAAATGTTGGGACATTTTTTAAATTTGAATATAATGAAAACTAAAATAAATTCAAATCACATGAGCCAATATTTTATTCACAATAGAACATAGATGACAAATGTTTAAACTGAGAAATTTTACAATTTTATGCACAAAATGAGCTCATTTCAAATTTGATGCCTGCTACAGGTCTCAAAATAGTTGGGACGGGGCATGTTTACCATGGTGTAGCATCTCCTCTTCTTTTCAAAACAGTTTGAAGACGTCTGGACTAGAGGTCGACCG